>CM060316.1:68989561-68992061 GCA_030674155.1 Stramonita haemastoma
AGACAGCCCCCACAGGAAAACGTGTGTGTGTGTGTGTGTGGTGTGTGTGTGTGTGTGTGTGTGTGTGTGTGTGTGTGTGTGTGTGTGTTGTGTGTGTGTGTGTGGTGTGTGTGTGTGTGGTGTAGTGCTTTGCTAAAACGTTCCGAGTTCTGTCTGCTGATTAATTTGACTTAGTAACAGAAGGGATCCATCACGATCATTATAAGATATCAAGTAAACTACAACTGCAAAAAAGAGTCCTGTAGTTTTAGTTTTATTTATTTATTTATTTATTTATTTATTTATTTATTCATTCATTCATTCATTCATTCTTTTACATCGAGTATAATGGAATAAGCTCTCATGTACTTTTTTTGCATCCAGTCCCCGCACACGGGGCCTCGGTTTATTGTCTCATCTGAAGGACTTTTGGGGGGAGTGGAGTCAGCACTGATGTTAACTCCAGAGGAAAAAAATCCCCTTGAATGGGATTCGAACCCGGGTCGTCAGATTGCGAGCACAATGTTCTAACCACTAAGCTATCCCGTTCTCCCCTAATTCGTGCAGGCAGGTTGCTGTAAATGTGCGTTCCCCAGCTTAACAGTCCGGGGGTCAGCCACAATGTGCACTCTGACTCACTCATCCCACCTGGGAATCACTGTGAGACTGAAACTGCACATGATGAGAAGTTTCCGCGTATGACTGTTTTCAAGTACCTCACAATATAGGCAGCCATACTCTGACTTCAGAGGAGGTCTGGTGTAAGAATGTTCAGCTCCTGGTCTGAGGATAAATGAGAGCGCGGTTTGAGACTCTGTCAGAATGTCGATTCATAAGGTTCCCCTCCCTCCTGGTTTGGTACTGATTCCATTCTCATGCAAATTCTTCACCTCCTGAATTATAGCATAGATATGGGGTGGTGGCATGGACAGCATAAAGATGTGAATAGTGACTACAGTATACAGTGATACATCGAAACTAGGAACAAATAGCCACTCCTGGGGGAACGGGATAGCTTATGGTCAACATTGCGCTCGCGATTTGATGCCCGGTTCGATTTCCAGGTCGAGGGGATTTTCCTCTGGAGTTAACATCAGTGCTGACTCCACTCCCCCCAAAAGTCCTTCGTATGAGACTATAAACCGAGGCCCCGTGTGTGAACGCATGTAGAACATCGTCGCACACGTTAAATCCTGCTCCGTTTTCCGTAAGAGTAGGTCATCGTGTGCCGGTGGGAACAGATGACACGATTTACAAAAATGGCATACACACTGGGACTGGATGTAACAAAAGCACATGATGCTTATTCCATTATCACGATATAAAAGCAAGCTTCCTATCATCTGGTTGGGCAATCTTTCAGAATGTATGATCAAACACACCATAATCATATCCATTGCAGACGAAAAGCCACAGACATATTATGCTTCCAGCACATAACGTTCTGTTACTTCACTGATGACAACTTGTGATGGTGAAAAAAGTGAACCCATTTCTCTGTGATCTGTACGCAATTCACAAAGATTTCAACGTCCAGTGACTATGATGGAGATTTTTTATTATTGTTTCTGCGTTCAACCTGACGCACAACTATGGTTGAACAGGTAGTGAAATGAACAACTGCATATAAAAACTTACAAATATATGTTTGCTCTCTCTCTCTCTCTCTCTCTCTCTCTCTCTCTCTCTCTCTCTCTCTCCTCTCTCTCTCTCTCTCTCTCTCTCTCTCTCTCTCTCTCTCCTCTCTCTCTCTCTCTCTCTCTCTCTCTCTCTCTCTCTCTCTCTCTCCATCCCCTCTCTCTCCCTCTTCCCCCCCCACACACATACCGCGCGCCACACACCACATGCACATACACACACTCGTGCGTGCGCATGTACAAAAACCCCCCCCCCCACATACACATGCACGCACACACATACACACGTACACACACACACACACACACGCCGCGCGCGCTCGCGCGCACACACACACACACAAACATACACACACACACAAGAGTACATCCAAACAGCAGCAGCTGTAAAAGCAAGAACACGCCAGCTGAAGACCAGCTAACCCACCT
The DNA here is from genome assembly GCA_030674155.1 of Stramonita haemastoma. Taxonomy (NCBI): domain Eukaryota; kingdom Metazoa; phylum Mollusca; class Gastropoda; order Neogastropoda; family Muricidae; genus Stramonita; species Stramonita haemastoma. The sequence goes on from CM060316.1 coordinate 68,991,607, forward strand.
GACCCTAGTTCCCCCTCCCATGTGGCCATAGCAGATAGACAGACACAGACAGACACATGAACACAAAGACAGACAGACACGCAAGACAGACAGACACAAAGACAGACATACAGACACGCAGACACACAGAGAGATTGAATCAAACAGACAAAATAAGCATAAAAAGAAAAAAAAAATCTCTTTTCACGAAAAAACATTTTATAGGAGATTTTGAGAAATATTTTAGTCTTGTTATTTTTTTTCGCTTTTTTTTTTTTCTCGTTTTAAAGAAATCGTCGTCGTCTTCGTCGTTGTCGTTGCTGTTGATGACGATGATCTCCGTCTCTATCTTCCCTTATCTCTCCCGGTCCGTGGAATCATAGAAACGACAGAATATGAAAACTTTCACGCTTTGTCTTGGGTGAGAGAGTACAACCAACCTAAGGAGCGCATCCCCCTCGCTGTGACAGCTAGAC
>CM060316.1:68994561-69002061 GCA_030674155.1 Stramonita haemastoma
TCGTCATCACATTGGTTTTTGCATAAAGGACAGCACACATTTACTGGGGTCTCTGTAGAATAGCGGAGTTTATGTGTTTTTATATCTGTAATTCCCAGTCTGAATCTCACATAGATATCTCTTATTCTTTTGTTTTTAATGCACTCGAAATAAGGCTCTAAAGAGTACTCAAATTTAAATTTCCTGTACATTGAATATCTATCGTGTTCCTGAATCCTGCTATGCCAGTCTTGCTTCCAGCAATCAGTCAAACGTTCTTTGAACGCTTTTAAAAAACCAGTTAGTATTTTGCACCCCACCATTTATCCACACATAACCGAATCCGTGTTTTGTGAGTAATTCGCGAACATCTGTAAACCCAGCACTTTTTGTTGTTATTGTCTAAATTCTCTAGCATTTTATACGCTTTCCTGGGCAGTCTGTCGAGGAGAGAGAGAGAGAGAGAGAGAGAGAGAGAGAGAGAAGAGAGAGAGAGAGAGAGAGAGAGAGAGAGAGAGAGAGAGAGAGAGGAAGAAGAGAGAGAGGAGGAGAGAATTTGAACAAAAAAACCCCAACACAACAGACCATTCCGTGCAGTGGAGACAAACCATCCATGACTTTTATTAATGCAGAAAAATACGTTCTGGAGAAGAGAAATAATACTTCAATCCACTCCCTGCCTCTCTCTTTCCCCCCACCCCCCACCCCCCATTACAAAAAAGACTAAACAAGAAAGTATTATTCACCGCACAGTATAGCAACTCTAATTGCTCGTACAGTAGTATAGTTTAGTTAGAGTGGAGTGGTAGAGATTGGGGGCAGAAGCAGTAGGCCTATAAGGTAATAAAGAGCACATGTTAACAGCTGCAAACCAAAAACCCCCACACCCTACCCCCCTTCCTTTTTTCAGGCAATAAAATAACACGCTTTGTTTATCCCACAGCCTCCTGGCTAGCAGAGAGAGAGAGGGGGGAGGAGAGGAGAGAGAGAGAGAGAGAGAGAGAGAGAGAGAGAGAGAGAGAGTTTCCAATGCTGCATACAATCAGTCGGCTTGGAGCCTCTTAGGGCCTAGCCTAGCCTACCAGCCAGACATCAGTCATCATACCCTGAAAAGACACCCCCCCCTTCCCCCCTCTCTCCCCCTCCCCTACCCCCCTTCCCTTCTCTCAACATCTGTTGGCAAACAAAGAGGCGACAGCGGTTGTCCCAGTTCCATTGAAAATCCCAGATGGTCCACGCAGACACACAACTCCCTTCCATTTTTTTTTTCGTATTCTTTGGTGATATCAGCAGCCCCCCCTCCCCCCTCTCCCTCTCTCTCCCCATTTTTCTACTTCTCTTACATCCTACACAGTCTGTCTTTCTGTCTGTCTCTACTAGGCTTGTCTGTCCCAAACATTTTTTTTCCAACTCTCCCTGTCTGTGTCTGCCTGTATGTCAATCTCTCTCAATGACTGTGTGACCATCTGTGTGTGTGTGTGTGTGTGTGTGTGTGTGTGTGTGTGTGTGTGTGTGTGTGTGTGTTGTGTGTGTGTCTCTCTCTCTCTCTGTGGGAACTGCTTGTAAAAAAGCACATGGGTCTTATTCATTATCCTCGAAAAAAAGAATTCGATTTATTTGATTTGATTTGATTTGATTTGATTTATTTGTTATCTCTCTCTCTCTCTCTCTCCTCTCTCTCCTCTCTCTCTCTCTCACTCCCCTCCTCTCTCTCTCTCCTCCCCTCTGTGGGGACTGGTAGTAAAAAAGCACATGGGTGCTTATTCATTATCCTCGAAATAAAAGAATTCGATTTGATTTGATTTGATTTTGATTTGACTCTCTCTGATGTTCTCTCTCTGTCTCGTGTGTGCTCTATCTGTGTGTATGTGGTGCTCGTTGTTGTGTGTGTGTGTGTGTGTGTGTGTGTGTGATGTTGTGCGTGCGTGCGTGTGTGTGTTGTGTGTGTGTCGTGCGTGCGTGTGTGTCGTGCGTGTGTGCGTGCGTGTGTGCGTCTCTGTCTGTCTGTCCTGTCTCTCTGCCTCTCTGTCTGTCTGTCTGTCTCTGTGTGTGCTGGATATCAGTAAGTTTAGCCCTGTATTCATGTAGGCAGGTGAAGGCAAAACTGGGTGAAGTCCAATGTGTTCATTAAATCTGTGAAACATATGCCATGCCAGTAATTAACATGTCTGAGTGTTTTGTCTGTATGATTCTCTCTGCCTCTGTGGCTGTCTGTCTGTCAGTCAGTCTGTCTGTCTGTCTCTCTGAGCTCAAGTGTGTGTGTGTGTGTGTGTGTGTGTGTGTGTGTGTGTGTGTGTGTGTGTGAAAATCAAAATCAAAATTTTAATTCCAGATGGTACATTGAATAAGCAGTGCAATGCTTTTTTTTTCATCAAGCCATCTATCTAAGGAAAAAAAATCACCACTATTATTTACTAACATGATTTCAACAGCCTTGAAATATGAAATATACCTATAGTTAAAAACAGGAAAAAAACCCAACCCCCCAAAAAAAAAACCCCACCCCCTCCACAAAAAACAAACAAACAAACAAAATAATGCACTCAAAAGTCTCGCATACACACATACACACACATTGACATACGCGCGTGCGGGCGCTCGCCCACACGAGCACATGTGGGGTGTGTGTGTGTGTGTGTGTGTGTGTGTGTTTACTGATTAAATAAGGCCACTGGTACACAGTTCAACTAATGAAGACAATGCTAAATCATTAATTAATACTCCCACTTCACACACATACAAAGGGATCATAAAAGACGAATTCTGCTGTCACAACTTTGAACTCAGCTTTTCGTGCTGGTGTTAGTAGGCACAGATAATTACCTTTTTTGTAGCGTATTGTAAAAATGACAGAAACATGGCAATTCATGTAACATTTATTGTACAGGGGGCATGACCATTTTTATTTTATTTTATTTCCTTCCATCTATTATTTTCGAGGATGATGGAATAAACACTCATGCGCCTTTTCTTTATTTGATTCTTTCATTTATTTAATCTTTATATTTCGAGAATAATGGAATAAACACTCATGTGGTTTTGGTGGGTTTTTTTTTTTTACATCCAGTCCCGTATGTACATAGTTTTGGAAATTTTGTCATCCGTTCCCACAGGCACACAATGGCATCATGTTCCAAGAAGCTGAAGGAGTTTTAACGTGTGTGCAATATATTCTGCCTGCGTTTGCACAGAGTCTCTGACGGTTTATGACCATATACCCTCGATGTTGTGTGTGTGTGTGTGTGTGTGTGTGTGTGAGAGTGAACACGTAGGCTTATACACGCATGCGCCTGTGTATATTTGGGCCCCCGTGACTTGTCTTTGTACGCGCACATGTGCTTTCATGCGGGTGTGTGTGTGTGTGTGTGTGTGTGTGTGTGTGTGTGTGAACTGCTTAATATTCGACAATAAGAAAGGCCTGTTTGCAGCATGCTTGGCCCCTGTCCCTGCTTATGCATAATCTGCAATATAAACATAGCGTCGTATCAGCCTTCAACCGTTTTCTCAACATGGCTGACTGCCACATCACGTGATCTATCATTGTCACATGACCTTTTCAGGCTTTTTGTCTCCTGATGTTTAGAGTAATTTTTAGCTGTTATTCTGTTGTAATTTACTAATACCTGACACCTCCCTTTCTCTACAAGGGAAGGTCTGGTAGGATTTGGCAGATTTAATCAGTGGTCAGAAGACTACAGTCACGCCTGTTCGCCTACATAGATTGAAGGACTGGGTTAGTATTCCTGTCCCCGCTCAGTGTGTTCCTCTACTTTGTCTTAAACTTGATAACTCCTACCTGCTAATTTCACACACATGTACATGCATGTATACGCAACACACCCCTCCCTCCTCTCCACACACAAGATAACCGGTGGTTAAAGCGTTGTGGTCACGATTTGACAGCCCGATATCGAGCCAATCCCAAATTTACGCCCATACACGTTAACAACGATATTGTACCCCCCAAAAAACAACAACAACAACAAAAAACCACCCAAAAAACCAAACCAAAACAAAAAAACAAAACAAAACAAAAAAACAAACAAACCCCCCAACATCCCCCCTAACCCCCCCCCCCCAACCAAACCAAACCAAAACAACAAAACAACCCCCACCCCTAAAAAAACACACCAAAAAACAACAACAAAAAACCCCAAACGAACAAACCAACAACCAAAAACCCCCCACAAACAAACAAACCCAAAGACAAACAAACAAACAAACCAAAAAAAAAAATCAACAAAATACCCAACAACCCTGAATTCCCTTTAGTTACATTTTGTACTGTAACCTTTGTGTCCAGATCAAAAGCCTTTGTAACTTAAAAAAAGCGCAAAAGAATTTTCCTTTCTTTGTACGATAAATGTCAAGTTATATCTAAATATCCAAAAACTTGATCGAATAGACCTGTGAAAAAACTGGTTTATTATTAACGAAAATTTTGTTATTGTATATAAGATGAAACCTATTCAATCTGTTACAATCAATTATACTTGTAAACATTTTCTCCAGACAAAAAGTACCCCCTCCTCCAAATAACAACAACAACAAAACCAAGAAAAAAACTTTAAAACATTCTTAAAACTAAACCAAAACAAAACTTCTGTCTTGCTATAAAAACTGATTTTTTACATTAAAGAAGTTTTAAAGTCTCGTTTAGTTGTCTAAGACAACTTTTAGACACTAGTGTTACGTGTTAGTGACATTTAGAATTGCGAACACTGTTGTTGTTTTTTAAATTTTCTTTCCTAAACTGGTGCACTTGTATGCAAAATTGTATTTCAAATGAGAAACATCCTTTATGGTTGTGGAGGAAATCGCTTGAAAGCAGCTTAAACTCCTAAACACACCTGCACGAAGTCGCAAACACCACACACACACACACACACACACACACACACACACACACACCACGCACACACACACACACACACACACACACCACGCACGCACGCACTACACCACACACACACACACACCCTCTCTCCTCTCTCTCCTCTCTCACACACACTACACAACATACACACTACATCACACACACACACACACACACACCACACACACACACACACACCACACACACAACACACACGCGCCACGCGCGCGCACGCACACACACACACACAGTCTACCTGTTTATCTGTCAATCTGCCTGCTTGCTTGCCTGCCTGCCTGCCTGTCTGCCTTCTGCCTGCCTGTGTGGTTCTCAGTCGATTTGTCGACGAGTTGAAATATCTATTAAACTTTTTTCTTTCCTTGTCTATGTTGCTGTCTTCCTTTCACTTTACCTGTCTACTACCTTGGAAAATGCCACTGGGTGAGAGAGAGAGAGAAGAGAGAGAGAGAGAGAGAGAGAGAGAGAGAGAGAGAGAGAGAGAGGAAAAGAGAGAGAGAGAGGAGAGAGAGAGAGAGAGAGAGAGAGAGAGAGACTCAAACTACGAAGAGATCACTAATTATTTTTTATTTATTTATTATTCATTTATTTATTTTTTTAATTTATTTATTTAGAGAAAGAAAGAAAGAAGAGAGAGAGAAGAGAGAAGAGAGAGAGAGAGAGAGAGAGAGGAGAGAGAGAGAGAGAGAGAGAGGAGAGAGAGAGAGAGAGAGAGAGAGAGAGAGAGACAGACAAGACAGACAGACAGACAGACAGACAGACAGACAGACAGACAGACAGACAGACAGACAGACAGACAGACCCGACAGAGACACAGACAGAAGGACAGACAGACAGACACAGAGAGAGAGAATTATCAGTGCACCGCAGTCTTTACTCCCACAAACGATGGTTCTACACCAAGTAAAGACCTCAGTGTCATCTACTCTGGCTGTCTTGCCTGCAGTGTCATGCTGACCTGAAGGCCTACACATGATTATATAGAAGGAAGGGGAGGCAGGGTTTGTCTCGCAACCGGTACAGATGATATTTTACTAACTGTCAAAGTGATTGGCTACCGCTTCTGGTCATGCACATTAATTTTGTTCTCTGCTTGAAATTCGGGTTGCTCTTTCCCGGGGTGAGTGCGTCGTGCGCCACGAGTGCAGTCGCCACCCTATTTTTTTTTGTCTGCTGGTTGTAAGAGTGTGTTTTTCTCACAAAATTTTGTCCATGGACAACTTTGTTGTTGCGTGGGTTCTTTTATGTGCGCAAAATGGATGTTGCAAACAGTACTTAGGTTTATGGTTTCATTCGAAAGACGATGGAAATTATCAGTTAGTGATGATATAGCGAGTGGAAGAGTAATACTTCCAATGCAATACTAATCGTGCGAATATCAGCATTCTCTTTTCAACAGATTCTAAATTAAATTTCCACACTGCATATACTGTCTTGGCATGAATATCATTACCATCGGTGGTCTAGAGGTAACGCGCCTGCCTAGAAAGCGAAAAGTCCGGGTCGGAGTGTGCGGTGGTTTCTAATCCTATTTAGGCCCGAAACTTTTCCCTCATCCATTAGACCATGAGTTGTGGTCTGGGTGCTAGTCTTTCGGATGAGACGATAAACCGAGGTCCCGTGTGTTGCACATCATTATTTAGTGCACGTAAAAGAACCCATGACAACAAGAGGGTTGTTCCTGGCAAAGTTCTATAAAAAAGCCCCTCTGATAGGGAAACATATACAGTTGCGGACAGGAAACAAAATAATGGGTGGCGCTGCACTTGAGGCGACACGCTCTCCCCGGGGAGGAGGCAACCCGAATTTCACGCAGAGAAATCTGCTGAGACATAAAGTGGTATAAAATAAATAAAATAAAAATAAATCAAATCGTTGAAGATCTGTTCCTTCTGTAAAAAAAAAAAAAAAAAAAATTCCGCGTAATTTCTTTTTCCTTTGATGAAAGATCTTCACATAATTCAAAGCACGTGTTTCGTAGACATATCACGTTAGATGTGTGTTTTTTCAACAACTAAAATCTGAACAATTCCCAGTCGATTCATTTGTTTTTCTTTGAACCTCTAACATTTAACGATGAAATCGCCACACTACAGCCACACTTTTTATAACCAACCCCTTTTGTTGTTCTTTCAGATTCATGATGCTATGAGGGGAAAGAGGTTTGAAGCAAAGTTTGATGAGATAAAAGCTGTCATCACCACTGCGTCTGGTAAGTGTAAGTGATCGGTGGTCCAGAGGTACCGACCGCACCTGCCTAGAAAGCGAAAAGTCCGGGTTCCAAGTGTGTGGTGGTTCGATCCCTGTTTGTGTCTAAGACTTTTTCTCCACCCCCTAGACTGTGAGTGTTGGTCTGGGTGCTAGACTTTCGGATGAGACAATAACTCGAGGTTCCGCCCGCGTGCAACACGGATTTAGCACATGTAAAAGAACCCACGGCAATAAGAGCGCTGTTCCTGGCAAAATTCTGAAAAAAAGCCACTGTGATAGGGAAATAAAGACACATGCAGATCTATCTATCTATCTATCTATCTATCTATCTATCTATCTATCTATCTATCTATCTATCTATCTATCTATCTATCTATCATTATTCTATCTATCTATCTATCTATCTATCTATCCAT
>CM060316.1:69007061-69009561 GCA_030674155.1 Stramonita haemastoma
CCACCCCCACCCCACTCCCCTCCCCCAGTCTAACCACGACCCCTCCCCCGACACCCCCCCACCCCCTTTAGTCGTCCCTATGTTTGATGAGTTGCCTGCAGCCAACAGGCGGTGCCAGAAGCCGGGACCCAGATGGTGGGACCAGACAAAGCTCTGGCATCGATCTGTGCCAACTCCACTCGTCTGGATCAGTGGGGGTGAGCAACTGGAGAAGTCACTGACTGCCTGCCATGCTATACTATGCCAGCCTGTGGGACAGACAATAAGCGCAGAGGGCTGGTGGGATCCTCTTCCCCCAAAATGCCTCTCTCAGGGAGAAAATGCTCCCTGGTAAGAAACAAAAATAATTTCCAAGTCGTGGTGGTTTTTTTTCCATTTTCTTCCACAACGTTGCGTTGTAATGTTTTGTATTGGATTCACTACAAAGCTGTTGTTCTTGTTGTTGATGTTGTTGAAGTTATTATCATAGTCCCAGCGGAAATTCTCCGATTTTGGGGCTGTGGACAGAAGGTCAGAAGGTCAGGAGGTCTCCCACTTCAGCGCCTCGGGCCACCCCAAAATAGTACTACAATTCTGTTGAAGCAACAAGAGAGAACAGCCAGCGCAAGCACCCCAGTGCTGCACGAGCCGAAGCTCCTATTATAACACTACAAACCCATTGGCCCTTTTTATTAAATAAAACATGGTTGACACAAGTCGCCAAGCCAGAAGGTTACGTACGGATTAGAGATCGTCTTGAGATCGTCTTGGACATGAAAGTGAAAAACGGTAGACAACAGAATCTAAAAAGAGCTTGAGAACTGACTGCATGTATGACTCTGACTTAGTAACGATATCCTGGAGTGGTTTTGAATCACTGTATAATAGTAATTTTGTTTTCTGGATAAAGATTACTCTCTTAATCAATCCTCTTTAATCTGATTGATTGGGATGGAAAGGGTTGTGATGAAGGATAGCCTGGTGGTAAGAGCATCGCCCTCATGATCTGACCCTGGCAACAGGGAACAGGTTTGAGTCTCTGCTAGGTGTCTGCTGACAGGTATTTTCCCTCTGGAATAAACATTGGTACTGGCTGTACTCCCTGTAAAGTCTTTTGGATTAGCTGATGAACCTTAGGATGAGGGTTTAAACCTTTGCATGAGGTAATAAACCTGTCGATGAGGTAATACAGTTTTGGATGAGGGGAGAAACCTTTGGGTGAGATGAGAAACCTTTGGATGAGGTGAGATACCTTTGGATGAGGTGATAAACATTTTGATGAGGTGATAAACCTTTGGATGAGGTTAGAAACCTTTGGATGAGATGATAAACCTTTGGATGAGGTGATAAACATAATAAACCTTTGGATGAGGTGATAAACATAATAAACCTTTGGATGAGGTGATAAACATAATAAACCTTTGGATGAGGTGATAAACATAATAAACCTTTGGATGAGGTGATAAACATACTAAACCTTTGGATGAGGTGATAAACATGTGGATGAGGTGATAGACCTTTGGAGCAGGTGATAAACCTTTGGATAGGTGATAACCTTTGAGATGAGAAACCTTTGGATGAGGTGATTGATGAGGTAATAAACCTTTGGATGAGGTGATAAACTTTTGGACGAGGAGGTGATAAACATTTGGATGAGGTGATAAACCTTGGGATGAGGTAATAGACCTTTGGATGAGACGAGATAGCTTTGGGTGAGGTAATAAACGTAAGCCCTGTGCTGGAATGCATGCAGAATGCCTTGCGCACACATTATGACTCGCATCCATTTTCCGTACAAGAGTATGGCTGCAGAGATGGATGACGTAAACACACTAAGCATACACCCAGCTATCTGGAGAGGAATAGACTCCATCAGATATAATACACTAGCTAGGCCACGACTCCCTGCCTGGAAATTCATGACAATACCCCAAACGACTCCTGAAGGGAATGTAGGCAGAAGTCAGGTGAAGTCAGTCGAGGTGGACAACAGCATGTTGGTCAGACACAGGTCTTCAGGTGAAAAAGGTGTGGAGACTACAGCACTGAACACTCCAGCCACAGCCACCACGTTGTGTGAGCATCTGCTGTCCTGTTCAGTGACCAGTTCTTTTCTGGGCTAATCAACAGTAGATCGGTGGTGGTCTAGAGGTAACGCGCCTGTCTAGAAAGCGAAAAGTCTGGGTCGGAAGTGTAGTGTGAGGTGGTTCGAATCCCGTTTGGGCCCGAAACTTTTCTCCCATTCATTAGACCATGGGTGGTGGTGTGGGTGCTAGTCTTTTGGATGAAACGATTAACCGTGGTCCCATGTGTTACATGTCATTAGCGCATATAAAAGAACCCACAGCAAGAGGGTTATCCCTGGCAAAATTCTGTAGAAAATGAATAAAACTTGAAAAGACGATAGAGGCAGATGTAGTTTTTTTTTTTAATCGCAAAAAGATGTTTAATACAACCAAACTGTTTTGTCTGTACAATATTTTGTACAACGACAATGATGATGATAATGAAGACGAGGACA
>CM060316.1:69019561-69022061 GCA_030674155.1 Stramonita haemastoma
AATTGTGTAACCACATCATCCTTTCCCTGCTATTCCTCTAATCAGGTTATTCTTTCCATTCTAGTAAACGGTGAGGAAAGTTGCAGATTGAATTGTCAAGGCATCGATTTGTCATTGTACCTTCTCCCAGCTCTCTGTGTGTTGACATTCCTCCTCCTCCTCAGCCTGGCTCTCTTTCAATCTGTTCTTTCTCCCGTCCTGTCCTCCCCTCTTTCCCTGCACCTCCTTTCTTTCCCTGAATGTGTGTGTGTGTGTGTGTGTGGTGTGTGTGTGTGTGTGTGTGTGTGTGTGTGTGTGTGTGTGTGTGTGTGTGTGTGGTGAGGATGAGAGGAGAGAGAGAGAGAGAGAGGAGAGAGAGAGAGAGAGAGAGAGAGAGAGAGAGAGAGAGAGAGAGAGAGAGGGAGAGAGAGAGAGAGAGAGTGGTCAGTTTGCCTCTCCCCCAGGACTGTGTGACATTTGCACATTGTCAGGGCACTTGTGTTATTTCTTGGTTTGGGTCTCTTGTTGCAGTTCATGCGCGGTTCCCTCTCTTTTTTCTTTCTGATATTCTCTCTCTCTGTCTCTTCTCTCTGTCTCTCTCTCTCTGTCTCTCTCTGTCTGTCTGTCTCTCTCTCTCTCTCTCTCTCTCTCTCTCTCTCTCTCTCTCTCTCTCTCTCTCTCTTCTCTCTCTCTCTCTCTCTCTCTCTCTCTCTCTCTTCTCTCTCTCTCTCTCTCTCTCATCAAAGCCATAAACGAACCATTGTCTTGACTGGTGTTTGTGCTTGTAGGCTTGTATGCGCACATAAAACGACAGGCTGGTTTCTTACTTCTTATATATATATACTTCCCCTCGTCCCTGCCACACACACACACACACAACCACACACACACACACACACACACACACACACACACACACACACACACACACACACACACACACATACACACATACACACACACACATCGACAGATAAGGATGTGGGAGAGATTTGATTTGATTTGATTTATTCTATTATATCAAGGATAATGGAATAAGCACTTGTGCTTTTAAACTCAGTCCGCATGTGTATGTAGTTTTGTAAATGTCATCTGTTCCACCAGCACACGATGGCCTACTCTTACGAAAAGCGGACAGGATTTAACGTGTGCGCAAGATATTCTGCGTGCGTTCGTACACGGGGCCTCGGTTTAAAGTCTCATCGAAGGACTTTTGGGGAGAGTGGAGTCAACACTGATGTTACCTCCAGGAGAAAAATCTCCTCCACCGGAATCGAACCGGGTCGTCAAATTGCCAAGCGCAATGTTCTGACCACTAGGCTATCCGTCCCCCAAGAGAGAGAGAGAGAGAGAGAGAGAGAGAGAGAGGAGAGAGAGAGAGAGAGAGAGAGAGGAGAGAGAGAGAGAGAGAGAGAGAGAGAGAGACGAGAGACAGAGAGACAGAGACAGAGACAGAGACAGAGACAGAGAGAGACAGAAAGTGACAGAAAGTGACAGAGACAGAAAGACAGAGAAACAGGTTCTGTCACTCTGTCTTGATATGTCTCTCTGTTTTCTTTCTAAAGTGTTTTTTTTTTTTTTACTCTCATCTCCTTTTACTGGATCCTCCTACGTCTTTTGGCGGGCACCAAGGCCAATACTGTCACCCACTCTCTCACTTCTCTCACCTTTACTTTCTCCTTTTTTTTCCACTGATGTCTACATCCCTTCTCCTCTTCACCCATTGACTCCCATCCTCACTGCTTGTTCCATTCATTCACTCCTACATTCTTTTTTTCTGCTTTGTTTAATCATCATTATGTCTTCTGTTTTATTATATGTTTTGTTATTGGTTTTAAACAAAACAATTTTCATTCTTTCAGAACAGTACATTCAATGAGTACCACAAGCAATACTTCTGGGAATACTTTGAAATAGAATTATGTGCAAAAATGCGCTGTAGCTAAAGAGCATTGTGTGAAATAGAGGAAAAGTAAGATAATATCATGACAAGCGCCGTAGCGGAATGGTTAAGGCCATTCCACTTCAACCCCATGGGTCCTAGAAGTCACAGGTTTGAATCTCGGCAGTATCAGATGAATTAAGGGTGAGGACTTTACTATTAAGGGTGGGGATTTTACTCTATCCCACATCAACTTCATGTGCAGACCTGCAGTGTCTTAATTCCTCTTGTGTATCTAAACATGCAAAAGATCAAATAATGCGTTATAGATCCCATAGTTCATGTCAGCCTTCGGTGTGTCATGGAAACACCACGATACCCAGCATACATCCCCGAAGTTGAAATGCCTTCATGGTGAGCCAAAAACAGTCGCTTAAGCAAAAATCTCACCTTTGGGGAAACTCAGAGCTGTAGCAGAGGAATAAGAAAATAAAGACAATAATCGTGTCAGCTGTTTAAAAGTTAAGGAAGTATAAGGACAAGAAAGAACAATCCAAAACGATAAACAAGGGGCAGATGCATCATGGCAGTACAACAAGGTGAAGCTACAGTAGGTCGGGCTAGTGACCTCCACAAGAT
>CM060316.1:69027061-69029561 GCA_030674155.1 Stramonita haemastoma
ATCTATCTATCTATCTATCTATCTATCTATCTACACACACACATTTTCACATAGTCCAAACCATACAGTATTCTTATTTCAAGCCTAGGAACCCGAGGACCGAACAGGTGTGGGAAAAAGAGTTGGGGGGGGGGGGGGGAGGGAGGAAGCAAACAAAGTCACCCAACTGTGCTTTTTACCGGTAATTCAGGCCGCTAACTCGTCACGCTTCAAACACTGCGGCAAAGTCAAGCCTATAGACCAACAGCTTTGGGTGGGTGGGTGGGTGGTGGAGGGGGGGAGAGAGAGAGAGAGAGAGAGAGAGAGAGAGAGAGAGAGAGAGAGAGAGAGAGAGAGAGTGAGAGAGAGAGAGAGAGGAGAGAGAGAGAGAGAGAGAGAGAGGAGGGAGAGAGATTTTTATTTAGGTTTTATTTTAGGTTAAACATAGTCATAATCATAATCTGTCCTGTAAACATACATGCTTCAAAACTTTTTAAGACTAGAAAAAAAAAGAAATTGTCACACACACGAGAGAGGGGAGAGAGAGAGAGAGGGGGAGAGAGAGAGAGAGAGAGAGAGAGAGAGAGAGAGAGAGAGGAGAGAGAGAGAGAGAGTTAGAGAGAGAGAGAGAGAGAGAGAGAGAGAGAGAGAGAGAGAGAGAGAGAGAGAGAGAGAGAGAGGAGAGAGAGAAGAGAGATGAAGGAATGAATGAATGAATGGAATGAATGATGAATGATGAACATTTTTATTGAGGGAAAAGACTAAGCACAATGGGGCTCGTTTCATCCATCCCTCTGTCCAAAAAAAGAAGTCAATCAAACAACCGATCGTTTAATTAAACATAAACTATGAAATGTGTAAGACATAAGGGGAAATAGTAAAACGTAAAACATGCATGAAACAACAGAAAAGGGGACAGTTACATATAAACACGATAGTTACCAGAGAGAGAGAGAGAGAGAGAGAGAGAGAGGAGAGAGAGAGAGAGAGAGAGAGAGAGAGAGAGAGAGAGAGAGGAGAGAGAGAGAGAGAGAGAGAGAGAGAGAGAGAGAGGAGACAGAGAGAGAGAAGAGAGACAGAGAGAGAGAGAGAGAAGAATAATGAAGAATGCATAATCTTTATTTTCAAAAGGGTAACAAGGTATTTACGAAGAGAGGAGAGAGAGAGAGAGAAGAGAGGAAGAGAGAGAGAGGAGAGAGAGAGAGAGAGGAGAGAGAGAGAGAGAGAGAGAGAGAGAGAGAGAAGACAGACGACAGACAGGACGAGACAGACAGACAGCAGACAGACAGAGAAGAGACAGACAGACAGAGACAGACAGACAGACAGACAGACACAGACACACACAGACACACACAGACACACACAGACACACACAGACACACACACACACACACACACACACACACACACACACACAGAAACAGAGGCAGAGAATGAGAAGTCTTTGTCACTTCCTCATTCTGCCCGCTGCTGCTGCTCGTCACCAGGTGTTTCCAGGGCATGCAATTACGGCGCGTGCGGGGCACGTGCGTGCGCGCGCCAACAGCAAAGCAGCCAGCCAGCAGTGCCCCTACTACTAGGCTACTGTACCGCTTCTTTGTGGCTGGGTTTTAGGGGCCTCCTCCGCCTCCTATTAGGCTATAGATTCTTAGTTCTGCAGCTTGAGGGAGTTATAGAGGGGGAGAGGGGAGGGAGGGGAGAGAGGGAGAGGGAGGGAGGAGGGAGTAAAGACTGTGTGGATCGATGGGAGAGAGGGAGAAGGAGAGAGAGAGAGAGAGAGAGAGAGGGGAGAGAGGAGAGAGAGAGAGAGAGAGAGAGAGAGAGAGAGAGAGAGAGAGAGATGCCTCAAGATTTCAAATTATTTTAATGTTCATAGTCATCAGACTCCTAACATTTTCACTCTTAACTCGAATACAATGTTCATAGGTGTACAGTTTGCTTGAAAAGAGAGAGAGAGAGAGAGATGAGAGAGAGAGAGAGAAGAGAGAGAGAGAGAGAGAGAGAGAGAGAGAGAGAGAGAGAGAGAGAGAGAGAGAGAAGAGAGAAGAAGAAGACAGACAGACAGACAGAAGAGAAGAGAGGAGAAGAGAGAGAGAGAGAGAGAAGAGAGAGAGAGAGAGAGAAGAGAGAGAGAGACGAGAGAGAGAGAGAGAGAGAGAGAAGAGAGACAGACAGACAGACAGACAGACAGACAGACGACAGACAGACAGAGAGAGGGAGAGAGAGAAAGAAAGAGAGAGAGACACACACACAGAGACAGAGACAGAGAAAACAGAGACAGAGAGACAGAGACAGAGAGCGAGCGAGCACTGGCATGGCACATCTCACACTCAGGCCTACTACAACATACACGCCCTGTGCCCTGTGCGCTGCTTGCTGTTCGGAGCAGGTGGTACCAGGCCCCAGATGGCCCAAGATGGTTTGATATTTGCCCCCCCACAAATCGATCCGCTGCCGCCCGCTACCGCTACCGCTGCTGCTGTTGTAGTCATGCACAAGAGATGGTGGGAAAGGGGAGGTT
>CM060316.1:69039561-69049561 GCA_030674155.1 Stramonita haemastoma
TCTTTCTCTCCCTTCTAACACCCACCTCCCTCCCTTCCCTTTTCCCCCCTAGTGCTGTTTTATCACTTCCTTTTTCTTCCCCAAATTTTCTGTTCACAAACTTTCAGCAACACAATGCAGCAAAACAGCTGCAAGGGAAAAGAAAACAAAAGACAGGCCAAGTTTATATACCACAAGAGAGAACAAAAAAAGCAAGGGAAGAAACTTAACTGCTACACAAGTGATGGCGATGTGAGTGAGTGAGTGAGTGAGTGAGTGAGTGAGCGAGTGAGCGTGTGTGTGTGTGTGTGTGTGTGTGTGTGTGTGTGTGTGTGTGTGTGTGTGTGTGTGTGTGTGTGTGTGTGTGTGTGTGTGTGTGTGTGTGTGTGTGTGCATGTCAAAGTCAAAATCAAATTTCTATTTACAGATGGTACATTGAGATAATCTAAACGGTGGAAGACATGGTGCAACACTCACCCCGATGTTACAGAATTGTGAATTTTGTTACTAGCTGATGGTACAGCTCTCATATATTATGTGAAACACCAATCGGTCTTCAAACTCAGTTTCAAGAACAATCTTAGTCAAACAGCAGCTAAGCTTCACAGCTTAGGGTAAATATGAATAAGAGCAATATAGTAGTCTTTAGAAAGGGTGTGGAGATAGATAGATAGATAGATAGATAGATAGATAGATAGATAGATAGAGAGAGAGAGAGAGAGAGAGAGAGAGAGAGGGAGGGAGAGAGACAGAGAGACAGAGAGACAGGAGACAGAGAAAGAGAGAGACAGAGAGAGAGAGAGAGAGAGAGAGAGAGAGAGAGAGAGAGAGAGAGAGAGAGAGAGAGAGAGAGACAGACAGAAGACAGACAGACAGACAGACAGACAGACAGACAGACAGACAGACAGACAGACAGAGACAGGGAGACAGAATCAGAGGCAGGGACAGAGAGAGACAGAGGGAGAGGAGGAGAGAGGAGAGAGAGAGGAGAGAGAGAGAGAGAGAGAGAGAGAGAGAGAGAGAGAGAGAGAGAGAGAGAGAGAGAGAGAGAGAGAGAGAGAGAGAGAGAGAGAGACAACACACACACACACACACACACACACACACACACACACACACACACACACACACACACAACCACACACACACACAGAGATACAGACAGACAGACAAACAGACACACAGACAGAATCGTATTCTTTCTCTTTTATTTTTTTATTTCTTCCCCCAGTCAGAGCCAGCTGTGGAAGAGGCTGGCTGGCCAAAGGAAAGGTCTCTGTGTCTCATTATGCTGAAGACAGCGTGTATCCCATCTTTACAGCTGCAGCCAAAGTAGTCCCTGACCTTTCCCGCAATGTGGCTTTATGACTGAACACTTTCATTTTCTTCGGCACACTTTTGTCAATGACGCCTCTGAATGCTTGCTGCTTGCTGCTTGTTGCCTGATACTGCTGTACGACATTTGGTGCTTGTCACTTGTTTGGTGGAAAGGTATCGCTTGCTGTTAAGTTCAAGTCAATGTGTTTGTGTAGATGCTTCCAAAAAAAAAAACAAGACCAAATAAAAGAAACAACAGCTTCTGTCTTTGTGTCTCTTCCCGTTTGTCTGTCTCTTGTCTTTGTTTGTCTCCATTCTTTGTTTGTTTGTCTGTCTCTCTCATGTCCTCTTCCCACGCAATTAAAAAAAAAATCTTAAACCATAATGGCACAATAATTCTGAAATTAAAGTTGTAATTAACATTACATTTATTTTACTCACACATACACACACATAGACACACAGATACATAAACACACACACATACACACACACGCACACACACATGTGATAGGCCATATCAGAGTAAAACTTGAAAAAAATAACCAAATGTGGGAAGAGACAGCAACAAGTGTGGGAAAAGATAAAAACCACAATAAAAGACATTTCGAAATGCTTTCGTGGGATTTCAAGAGAATTTTCTAAAAATCATTAATGCTCTTTCTCTTTTTAGAAAACACGCAGAATGAAGAAGAAAGTCTTCTGAAAGTAATTTAAGCGACCTAAACAATGCAGAACTGAATACATTAGTCAAGTTTTGAGTTCCTAAAGATATGTGCCTGAGTGCAAAAGTGGTGGGCGCCTGTGGGTGAGAATATATGTGTCGGTGTATGTCGGTGTGTGTACGATTTTTTTCCTCTTCTTCTCCTACTTCCTTGTTTCTCAATTTATTGTCCCAGGTTAAACATTTGAAATGTTTGATTTTCCACCAAGTCTGTAGGTTTGTTGTCAGTATAGCTAAAAATAAGAAGATTGGATTAGATGGGTGGGTTTGTTTCCATATAAACACAATGGTATTCGACAAAAGCATTGATGACAAATATCGTCAATGGCAACATCGCTGACATAACCATAGACAGCGAGAAAATTGAGACCCTTATCAGTTTTAAATATCTAGGAGCTATAATAACGAATCAAGATCAAAACACACAACAATATCCAGGATAGCCAGAACACAGCTGCAAAGACAAAACTAAAAGTCATCTGCAATGACAAGAACATCGCAGAGTTGGCTTCAAGATCAGACTGATGTGTTCCCTGGTCATGTCAGTATCATTGTATGCATATGAAACGTAGACCATAACAGCAAACATTGAAAGAAGGATACAGGTAGATGAGATGCTTTCGCAAACTTCTTCGTACTTCGAACAGAAACTACATATCCAGGGAGAAAGCGAAAACCACAATTAATACGTAGTGGGCCATATGAAGAGACTTCAATGAAAAGACGCAAGTGGTACGGCACATCACACAAACATCTAAATTTGCCGAGACAGTTCTACAGGGAATAGTACAAGGAGCGAGACGAAGAAGCAGACAGAGAAAACGATGGGATGGCTACATCAGAGAGTGGTCTGGCCTTGAGTGGAATGACATACTGGGGGAAAACTGGGAACCGCCAGGGGTGGATAAAGGCACCAAGCATCAACCAGACAAGTGAGAGAGAGAGAGAGAGAGAGAGAGAGAGAGAGAGAGAGAGAGAGAGAGAGAGAGAGAGAGAGAGAGAGAGAGGAGAGAGAGAGGAGGAGAGAGAGAGAGAGAGAGAGAGAGAGAGGAGAGAGAGAGAGAGAGAGAAGAGAGAGAGAGAGAGAGAGAGGAGAGAGAGAATACGAATACGAATACGAATACGAATAGTTTATTCAGATTTTAGGCCATAGCCCCTTTCTGAAGGGGGGTTATACATAATCATGAACAACAACAATCAGAATACATTTCCCAAACATCTACAGTTACTGAAACAAATTAATATGCATTTGTAATGTTACGATAAAGCAGTATTTACCCTTTTCAATACATGGTAAACATACATGGCAAGATTTGTTAAAGATGCCTCATGTTTTGTCGACAGAAAAACATTTACCCTAAAATAACAAGGATCATTATAATATTTTGGTCTAATGAATTGCATTCTAAGATCATGTAAGGCTGGACAGCAAACAAAAAATGAATTTCGTCTTCTTTTGCGTTATGACACAAACCGCATTTCAATTCATCTTCAGTTTTACTCTGGTATCTATTGCGATGGCATGCAATATCAGAAACACCAAACCTAAATTTAGTTAGAGCACTTTTAATATATCGATTTATTTTCATGTCAATGTACATTTCTTTGGAACAAGATGTTTTAAATAGCCTATATTGAGCAAATCTGTCACTGTTATACAGAGAGAGAGAGAGAGAGAGAGAGAGAGAGAGGAGAGAGAGAGAGGAGAGAGAGAGAGAGAGAGAGAGAGAGAGAGAGAGAGAGAGAGAGAGAGAGAGAGAGAGAGCACATTAATTTTTGGTTCGATACAATATCTTCTGTCCATCTTTGTGGTTTTGTTTGAATCATTTACTTTTTATCAAGTTTTCTTAGAAGTTTTGATTGTACCTACGCCTTTAATTTCCCTCTCAGTAATGTGCAATGTTTGCATCACATCACACACCTAATACATATAAACACAGAGGTAAGGTTAATGTATACAAGTGGATATGCAAGCACACATGTGCATATATACACACATGCAAGCACACACGCACGCATGGACATACAAGCACAAACACGCGCGCACGCGCGTGCGCATGCACGCATGCACACACACATTTTCTCCCTTTCTTTCACATAAGCACTTCTTCATGATCACTGAAAGTAGGAAAAAAGAATTTTAAAAAAATCTAGACAACCGCTCTCTCTTTTACTCACAGACTCATAGACTAAGTCAGTCAGTCAGTCAGTCAGTCAGTCAGTCAGTCAGTCAGTCAGTCAGTCAGTCAGTCACTCACTCACTCACTCACTCCACTCACTCACTCACTCACTCACCCCTCACTCACTCACTCACTCACTCACTCATTGCAGTCAGTTGACAAGTAAGACTTATTTTCCCTGCTTGCATCAGACATTTTTTTCCCCTGCCCCTAGCAGATGTTTTGCTACACTGTGACATGGACATTTTGAAGAAAAAATGATGAAGAAGATAAAGAAGTGCAAAAAAAAAAAAAATGAGGGGGGGAGGGGACTTGTTACAGGAGGGCTAGGACACAGACACAGAGGAGTAGAAGGAAGAAGAGAGGGTGGAGGGAACCAGGAGAGCCTTAAGGGGGTGTCTGGGTTACATAGCAACACTTTCCCCCCCCTCGCCTCCCACCTTTCCTATTCATCATGTAGATCTACTTCAGAGAGCCTAGAAACCTGGCTTGATACCTGTTTTTTTTTTCTCTCCAAAAAATCGTTTTGATGAAGAAAAGTCTGCAGCAGCAGCAGCAGCAGACGATTGGTTACAAGAGGAGACGGTCTATTAGCAGGATGGTCTGTGTTAGCCTGGTCAAGAAAATTAGTTTTGTAGCCAAATTGTTAAAGTTTCACCAACAAAGTCACAGGTGCACACATGCACGTGCGAGCGCGCGCGCGCACACACCACACACACACACGCGTGCACACGCACGCACACAGATACATAGATACACACACATACATACATACATACATACATGCATGCATACATACATACATACATACATACATACATACATACATACATACATACATACATACATACATACATACATACATACATACATACATACATACATACATACATACATACATACATACATACATACATACATACATACATACATACATACATACATACATACACACACAGACAGACAGACAGACAGACAGACAGACAGACAGACAGACAGACATATATACATACATACATACATACATACATACATACATACATACATACATAACATACATACATACATACAGACAGACAGACAGACAGACAGACAGACAGACAGACAGACAGACAGACAGACAGACATACATACATACATACATACATACATACATACATACATACATACATACATACATACATACATATATACCTACCTACCTACCTACCTACCTACCTACCTACCTACCTACCTACCTACCTACCTACCTACCTACCTACCTACCTACCTACCTGCATGCCTGCCTGCCTGCCTGTGTGCGTGCGTGCGTGCGTGCGTGTATGCTTACATACATGCATTCCTACACACAAACACATATATATCTGTCTCTTATTTATCTATTAAAAAAATCATATCGAGGATAATGGAATAAGCCCTCAGATACTTTTTTAATCCAGTCCCCGTGTGTATACAGTTTTGTAAATCTTGTCATCTGGTCCCACCGGCACACGATGTCCTACTCTTACGAAAAGCAGAACAGGATTTAACGTGTGCGCAAGATGTTCTGCGTGCGTTCATACACGGGGCCTCGGTTTATAGTCTCATCCGAAGGACTTTTGGGGGGAGTGGAGTCAGCGCTAATGTCACCTCCAGAGGAAAAATCCCCTCGACCTTGAGAGGTGATGTGTAAGGGCTGTTTGTTGTTAAAGGTTAAAGAGATGAAAAAAACAACAACCGGCAAGACAGTTTGTGAGGAGAGATGTGATTTCATTAAATATTATAGGCTACATCTGTATACTTATTCGTGTGTTCAGTTCACGAGATTGTTGCGGGCAGGTTTATCTGTTGGTCAGTGTGTTTCTCATAACACTAGATGTTTATTGATAGGTCTATCTGTTTCTATATCCGTTGGTTTTCTATGATCTGGTTAATTTTTTTTTTTAGTGTTGTTGAGTTTTAAATATTTTTTTTGTTATTTTGCTCTACATAAACATGAGCTGTTTGCGCTTCATAAAGCATATGTCTCTGACAAAACAAACATAGCCCTCCTCAAACATCGTCTTTCCAGATCATCTCTGTAGATTGTTTGAGAAAAGGAAAAAAATAACTGTGCAGACTAGTTCAATATCCTCATTTGAAACAGCAAATAAGAGAGTTGGATACTTTTGTGTCTGGCAGAATAGGTGTCTGCTGTCATAGGTTGTGAACTAATAAATACGGAGGGGGGGAGGGGAGGGGAGGGGAGGGGGATAGCCTAGTGGTTAGAGCGTTGTGCTCGTGATTGGATAGCCTGGGATCAAGTCTGTGTTTGAACCACTACCAAGATGTTTTAGCCACCACCAAGACACCTGTTTAAAGGGATTTCCCCTCCCTCTGGAGTTAACATCAGTACTGACTCTAGTCACCTGGGAGTCCTTTGAATGAAACTGTAAACCGAGGCCCCACGTGCAAATGCACACAGAACATTTTGTGCACACGTTAAAACCTTTAGGAAGAGTAGGCCATTTATGCCGGTAAGAAAGGATGAGAAAAGAATGATATATAAAAAAACAACAACAACTGCATACACAATGAAGTCGTGTTTAGACATTATTCCTGAGTTCGTAATGCAGCTACGTTCATGATGGGCATAAACATTGTACACGCAAAAGCTCACTATTGGCGAACCTCGGTGCTCTAGCTGAGGAACACCCCCTCCCCCTCCAAACAATAAAACAAAAACAAAAGAAAAAAGCAAATGAACAGAACCCAAAGAATTGCTCGCTTCATTCCTCCTTATCACTTGATTTGATGTGGAGAAAGGGGAGAAAGCAGTATTAGGATATCCTCATTTTATGAATTGTAGTTTTGAAGGCGGGCAGTCATACACACATAGACTGTGAAGAGAAAAGGGGGGGGAGAGAGAGAGAGAGAGAGAGAGAGAGAGAGAGAGAGAGAGAGAGAGAGAGAGGAGAGAGAGAGAGAGAGAGAGAGACAGAGACAGAGACAGAGACAGAGAGACAGAGAGAGACAGAGAGAGACAGAGAGAGTTTGCTTTAATTCTTTCACTCATATGCCTGTTCGAAAAAAGTGATAGGAGGAGAGGGCGAAGGTTGGTATGAAATCTTCTGGTTTGTCCTCAGCATTCCCCTCTGTGCTGATTAAATAATCTTACAAGCATCACTGACATCCTAATGCATTTTCTATCTAACAGCACAAAAAGGTCACAGCAGCTTCCTTTGAACTGACAGCCTGTGTGCACCCTGTATTTACACTGTCAAGTCAGCATAACACAACACAGTGCTGATTTCCTGATGAAACTGGATTAGCTATCATGGTTTGTCTGTCTGCTTGTTTAATGATGATACTGTTTGATGCTGAAGGCTGACGATGAGAGTGTGCTTTTCTGTGAAAAAGTTTGAACAATTTTTCTCATTTTGTTTTGGATTTGTAGTCATAGTAAATTTAGAATAAAATTTGAGTTCCTCCATTTATGGACAGCAGAAAATGACAGTATAACACCACTTTTAGGGATTTTTTTCTTGGCTAAGCTCTTTTTTGTTTTCCCCCAATGATGGATTATCTGTGCAATTTTGCCAGGGGTAATTCTCTTGCTTGTGTTGTGTCTCCCATGGGCACCAAACGCATGTTGCAAAGGTGACCTTGGTTTATTATTTCTTCCAAAGGGCAAGCACCCAGACCACCACTTAAGATAGAGAACACATCTCCGTTAAACGAGATGAAAACACAGACTTTCCATTTTCTACAAGAAATACAAATATCTGAAGGCAACTAAATAGTAATAAAAATGAACACAAATAAGAAAACAAGCAAGTAAGCAAATAGCCAAACTAAAACCAAAGCAACAAAATGATTATTACTGGGCTCATAGGGTTAGATCGCCTGTCTATCCATTGAGCCACCCTCCATGCATGCATGCATCCATCCCTTCTTCCTCCCTCCCTCCATCAGCCTATCCGTCTATCCATCAACACACAGAAATGCACACACACACACACTCACACGCGCATACACGCGCATGCATGCACACATATGTGCACTACATCCCCCCTCCCTATGCATGCCCCCACTATACTCATCTCCTTTAACCTCCCCCTTCCATACACCTACCCACCATCATACTCCTCCCCCTTCCTTACATATACCCCCACCATACTCTCTCCCCCAAACCCCCTCCTTCCTACACCCTACCCCCCACCAATCTATTTTTATTTTGGTGTATTTGATTAATCTCTTCTACTACTCTCATTCTCTCTTTTCTTGTTCCATAGACCCCCAGAATCACTGTATTAATTAATGACCAACACATCTGAAACAGTGCTATATGACAGATGCTCAGCGTGTTTTCGCAACTCATCAAATGATGGCATGGATGACTGAATCTGTCATGTGCATATTTGGGTCTTTTGGAATCGCAGAAACACAAAGAAAAAATAAAGCTGTGGTAGCTTTAAACGCAAATTGGCCTTAAAGATTAGGGAAAAAAACAACAAACATTCCTACTATAGTGGTAACTGTTCACTGTTGCAGATCACCTGACGTGTCATGTGTGACAAGCTTATCAGAGAGTACCTACACTTCCAAAGATCAAAAGAGATGGGCAGACGTTTAGTGGGATGAGTGCTGGTTTGAGTTCAGGGTGGTGCTAGCAGCATGGCATGGCAACCGAGACTCTATAAAGGTATGGCAGCTTGCTGGCTATCTTGAAAGATCAGGTGTACGTGTGTGATCTGTTGGCCTGTGGAACTTCCCATGGTTTGTAGAGATGGCCTAGCAAGATGGTTTTGAGGAGAAAGGTGATTGCATTAATTAGATGGACAGGTTGCTTCTGTTTACCTACCTGCCTCTCTGTTGATTTGACTGGATATTTGTAGGTTTGCTTATCTGTTGGTCTGTATGTCTTTTTGTCTGTGTGTCTGTCTTTCTCTGATCAGATTACTTCTCTTCTTTTCTTCTTTCTTACTTAATTCTGACCCTTTTTGATGTGCTCTTTTAGAAAATGTTGTTTCTACATTATAAACCTATTACTAATAATTGAGAATGAAACAAGATGATGCATCTGCTAAAAAAATAGAATTCAACATAGTATGTGTGTGCCGGAGAGAACGGATGACAAGATATACAAAACTGCAAACACGGGGAATGGATGTAAAAAAGAAGACGAGTACTTATTACATTACCCTCGAAATAAACGAATAAACAAATAACATATGCTCAATTATTGAAAAATTAAATAACATTTTTAGATTTTTTTGGTCTAATAGAATGGACGTCTGCTTCTACAGACCCAAAAACCAAATCTTAATTGAAATATTGGAAATGTTTGCTCCATTAAGCTTACACAGATTGGTTCAATGTGAACAAGGAGGGGGGGGGGGGGGGGGGGGCATCTTCATGATGCTTCTTTTAGGTAAGGGTTTCCTTGAGTTTTCTTCGTTTTTTTTTAAAAAAAACATACGTGGATCATCGTGATTTAGTTCAATGGTTGAAGACATTTTCTTCACTTCTATGACAGTATGCATCTCAGCATTTCCACAGAGAGAGAGAGAGAGAGAGAGAGAGAGAGAGAGGAGAGAGAGAGAGAGAGAGAGAGAGTGAGAGAGAGAGGAGAGAGAGGGGAGAGAGAGAGAGAGAGAGAGAGAGGCGCAAGCACGAGTCTGTTAATATCAAAATGTAAGAGAGAGATGGACCTAGACAGAGACAGAGAGACAGACAGACTGATTGACTGACAGGCAGGCAGGCAGGCATGCAAGCAAAGATAAACATACAGACTGGGGAAATAAAAGGAAGAGGAGAGAGAGATGTACAGTTTTTGTTC
>CM060316.1:69054561-69062061 GCA_030674155.1 Stramonita haemastoma
CCACTAACTGAAGAAAGCACAAAAAAAACCTATTTAAAAGTCTCTTCACTTGAGACGTTCTTCAGATGTGGCATGTCATAGACTAGATGAGATTTGTAATCGTATTCCAAGAGACCTTGACTTTACACGCCATGGTTATCACAGAAGCTGTTTATGCACAGTTTACAAGTGTGAAATTTGCCAGGAAAAGAAAGCATGAGACAGGTAGTGAAGAGGTTGCAGGACCATCAAAACCTAAAGGACTGTCGCTACTTCAGGCCCATTGCTTCCAAAAGACAGTTGCATTTTTTGCAAGAAGAAATTTAAAAAGAAAGTTTCAAAAGGGGTTCCATGTTTTGGAAAACTTGTAAAATGTATCACCAAGACAGCAGAACAGTCTATAAAGGATGCAGCCAAAACTAAACTAGATGACATTTTCACTCATTATCAAGATACAGATCTTGTAGTACGTGAAGCTCACTATCACGAAGGTTGTAGAAAAGACTATCTGAGATGTGAAGACAGGCATGCTGAAACATCAACAGACCAGAAAACTACTGAGCGGATACAGGCATACGAGAGGGCATTTGAGTACATATGCGAGTATGATGAAAATGCAATAATCAGAGGTTCACAGGTGGAGAGAATGATCATGCTAGGTGAGAAGTACTGTGAATATATGCAACAACATTCTCCTGACTTCTACAACCCAGGATACAAGACTTACAAACTGAAAGAAAAAAATAATGAGACATTTTGGCTTCAGAATTCAATTCTGGGCTCCGAACCACCGCAGTGATCTTGTTTATTGTGATGAACTTGCCCAGGGTTAGGCAGTTGAGACAGCATTTGTGTCAGCAGCTTCAGAAGAAAGACGTCTTGAGGAATCTGCATATGTTCTTCGCCGATACATTATGGATGCTTTCAGGGCAACACCTGATATGCCATGGCCTCCTTCTGCAGAATTTCTTCAGTCTGATGTTGTTAAACCTCCAGATATTTTCACAGACTTTCTAAAAACACTGCTATCTGGAAAGAGTAGTTCTATGGAGCAACCCAAAACCACCAGATTGGCATCCTTAATTGCCCAGGACATATGCTAATCTGTGACAGGAAGGAAGTGGAAAATGCCTAAACATGTTTTGCTTGGAATGTCTGTCAGACATGTAACTGGCAGCTCTGAAATCATAAGTCTGTTGAATAGGTTTGGTCATGTTGCTGGATACAAAACCATTGTGCGACTTGAGACTGCTATGGCCAATTCTGTACTTCAGTGGGCAAGTCTTCTTCCTTCAACAGTGAGTTTGACAGAGAACAAGGTTATCCATTTTGCTGGGAAAACTTTGACCTGAACGAAGAAACTCCATCAGGAGCCAACACCACCCACTCCACTCATGGCATTGTCATTCAAGAGGTTACTGGGGACACAATGCCTGACACTTTTCTGTCTCAGACAGAACCTCCTCCTCATTATCAGGACCGCCAATGCTCAGTGCAGTTTGAGCCACATGATGTTCCTCCATGCTTTGCAAAAGTAAAGGCAGAACCTAAGTTGCATGTTGTGGAAACTCATTTCTCAAACACAGAGGTAGTCTACAAAGCTCAACTTGCTGATTTTTGGTGTGTTTTTTTTTTCTCCAGATTCTAGGCCACAAATGGAAGTCAACTTGTCCCTGGATGGGGAGGGTGGGTATCACTCACAGGAGAAGGGACAGAAAAGAAGCAGTCTACTGTGGACTATATGGCACCCATCCACCACCCTGTCACTGAACATGATAATAATAATAATGATAATGATAATAATAATACTAATACTAATACTAATACTAATAATATATGGAACTTGTATAGCGCTATATCTTGTAAAAACAAATCAAAGCGCTTGCATTCGACCTACACAACACACAAGCAATCAACAGCAATTTACAGTTTTAACAAATTCGAATGTACACTCACTCGCATGCAACACACACACACACACACACACACACACACGCACGCACGCACGCACGCAAGCACGCACGCATGCGCGCGCACACACACACCTATAAACGTTATACACTTTGGCAGGTAGATGTTGAAGGCAGGACAGGATTGTACGGCGTTTTCATTTCAATTTTCTGTTTTGTTTTTAAAATATGGGACAGGCGTTCCTTGTGCAGTGGTGACATTAACATATGTTGATAGCCTGTTTAATACCCTTTATTTTGGTACCAAATTTGATATGAATGTGTAAGAATATATTTATATAAATAATGTAAATTAACCACACCCCCTAAATATTTTCCTTCTGAAGGGTTACCATATTGAATTGCTTGTATATCCTGAAATAACCTGGTTACATGAGGGTAACATATACCATAAAACGTTAAAATAAACAGAGTTTCAGAAAAATGCACCCATAAATCCCCCCCAGGGGGGGGGAGGGGGGTCTACGGAGGGACCAAGGTCTACTTCTGACATGTGGTGCTGACAGTTTGGGAAAGGATAGGAGAGAGAAAGAGAGAGAGAGAGAGAGAGAGAGAGAGAGAGAAGAGAGAGAGAGAGAGAGAGATAGAGAGAGAGAGAGAGAGAGAGAGAGAGAGAGGGAGAGAGAGAGAGAGAGGAGAAAGAGAGAGAGAAAGAGAGAGAAAGAGAGAGAAAGAGACAGACAGACAGACAGAAAGAGACAGAGAAAGAGAGACAGAGAGAGAGACAGAGAGAGAGACAAAGAGACAGAGAGACAGAGAGAGACAGACAAACAGACAGACAAAGAGACAGACAGAGAGAGGAAGGATTATCATTTTTTTTATTCTTTGTTTTATTCTTTTATATCGAGGATAATGGAATAAGTACTCATGTGCTTTTTTTTTTTTTTTAACATCATGTCCCCATGGATATGCAGCGTTGTAAATTTTGTTATATGTTCCCACAGGCACACAATGGCCTACTCTTTTGGAAAGCGGAACAGGTTTTAACGTGTGCGCAAGATGTTCTGCGTGCATTCACATAATCATGGAACCTCAGTTTATTGTCTCATCGGAAGGACTTTTGGGGAGTGAAGTCTGCACTGACGTTAACTCCAGGTGAAAAATCTCCTTGAACGAGATTCGAACCCAGGTCATCAGATTGCAAGCGCAATCCACATGGACTCCTATCCCTGCACTGTCTGCACGCAAACCTGTGCATCCAAGATAGGTCTTCATTCCCACATGAGGACCCATTCCAGCAACTGACCTGTCTGCCTACTCATCTGTCGTACTGACATGAGATTCCATCATATATATCTATATTTCTATATATATATATAACTATGTATCTATATATCTATCTATATCTATATCTATATATATGTCTCTCTCTTTCTCTTTCTCTCTCTCTATATGTCTTTGTGTGTGTGTGCATGTGTGTGCGTGTGCGCGCGTGTGCGTGTGCATGCGTGTGTGTGTGTGTGCGCGTGCGTCAAGTCAAATCTTTATTTACAGATGGTATATTGAATAAGCATTAATATGCTTTTTTCATCAAGCAGTCTATCTAGGGGGAAAAAAACAACAACAAAAAACAAAGGTACAAAAAAATACCCTAACAAACAAACAAAAAAGCCCCCAAAACATTTCACCAACATTAATTAACTAAAGTGATTTCAACACCCTTAATGATAAAATATGCCTACAGATAATACAAGCAACAACAACAACAAAAACAACCAAAGAACCCCCCCCCCACTCAAAAGTCACACACACACACACACACAAAACACACGCACACACACACAGACCCCCCCCCACACACACACACGTGCGCGTTCGTGTGCGCGCGCGCGCGTGTGTGTGTGAGTGTGCGCTCACACACAGGTTCTCCCCCATCTGTAACCTGTGATGTAGACTCTACCAGTGGGGTTTTTTTTCTCTTAGGGTTTTCTGCTCTCTGTGCCCTGCCCGTGTCATCATCTGCTCTAAGATAGCCTACATCCTTCTCTCTGTCTCTCTGACTGTGTCTGTCTCTTTGTCTCTTTCTCTCTGTCTCTCTCTCTCTCTCTGTCTCTGCCTCTGTCTCTCGCTCTCTGTGCAGACCTGTCTCTTTCTGTCCTCCTGTCTATCTGTTTCTGTCTGTCTGTCTGTCTGTCTCTCTCTGTCTCTCAATCTCTCTTCCTCTCTTTCTCTCTCTTTTTGTAGGTGTGTATGTCTCCTTTTCTCTGGTTACATATCTTTTTCTCTGTCATTTCACCTTTAACTGTCTGGGTTTACATAATATTATATGCTCTCTGTGTATCTTTGTTTCTGTTTTTTCCCCCTTTTTCTCTTTCTGCATCTGTCATCTGTCTTTCTTTCTAATTGTCTCTCTTTCTGACTACATTTTTCTGTCTCTCTGTGTCTGAGTCTCTGCCTCTGTCTGCTGTCTATCAGTCTCCCTCCTATACCCCCTCCACTAACTCTGTTCATGCTCTCTCTCTCTCTCTCCTCTCCTCTCTCTCCTCTCTCTCTCTCTCCTCTCTCTCTCTCTCTCTCTCTCTCTCTCTCTCTCTCTCTCTCTCTCTCTCTCTCTCTCTCTCTCCTCTCTCTCTCTCTCTCTCTCTCTCTCTCTCTCTCTCTCTCTCTCTCTCTCTCTCTCTCTCTCTCTCTCTCTCTCCTCCCCTCCCCCTCCCCTCCCTCCCCCTCTCCCCCCCTCTCTCTCCATCTATCCACCACACACTCTCCAGTGTCCTGTTATGGTGTGGAATCGATCCATGCTTTTCATCCTTTGCTGCGATATGTTCAGTTCCCTCCTGTGTCATCTGCTGCTGATGTGTCAGAAAAGAGGAGGAGGAGGAGGAGGTGGAGGAGGAGGAGGAAGAGGAGGAGGAAGGAGAAGGGGAAGGGGAGAGGTGCTCTTGGGAAGCAGTCTGTTTGGCCCAATCCCATTTTGCTTGCTGCTTCAGAGTAAAGAAATCCTCAATCTTTAACAAAACAAAACACATCAATTTGACCACAGTTCTGTCTGGTTTTTGTGGCAACACTCCCTTCTTTCTGAGGGTGTCTCCAAACCTGGTTTGTTACTTTTTGTTTGTTTAAAGATAGAAAATGTTTGGATGAAGAAAGTTTGTAGAATGATTGATTACAAGAGGACAGTCTCTATCAGCAGGATGGCCTGTGTTGCTGCTTGGTTAAAGAAATACATACTTATATATTTTATTTATTTATTTATCCTTTATATCAAGGACAATGGAATAAGCCCTCGTGTGCTTTTTTTTTACATCCAGTCCCCGTGTGTATGCCGCTTTATCAATTTTGTCATCTGTTCCCACCGGTACACGATGGCCTACTCTTACGAAAAGCGGAACAGGATTTAACGTGTACGCAAGATGTCCTGCGTGCGTTCGCACACGGGGCCTCGGTTTATTGTCTCATCCGAAAGACTTTTGGGGAGATAGTGGAGTCTGCACTGATGTTAACTCCAGGAGAAAAATCTCCTCGACCGGGAATCGAACTCGGGTCGTCAAATTGCGAGCGCAATGTTCTGACCACTAGGCTATCCCGTCCCCCATACAGATACATACATACATACATACATACATACATACATACATACATACATACATACATACATACATACATACATACATACATACATACATACATACATACATACATACATACATACATACATATGCCAGACATACTGCCAGACAGGGGGACAAGGGCAAAGAAAGCCAAAGAGGGTGATTAAAACAGACACACACAGACACACAGACACTCACACACATACACACACACGCACGCGCGCACGCACACACACCACACACACACAAATAAACACACACACACAGAAACAAACACACACACATATCGAACCAAACAAAATCAAAGTGGCAACATTTCTAACACAATGGACTAAAAATAAGTGACGAAATGCCCTATCATCATCTCTTCCTCCCTGTATATAGAAATAGAGAATGTAGAAAAGTGAAAAGAAAACTTTCACAAGAACTGGTCTGCAAGCCTCTGCCAGAAACAGTGTCATTTCCATTGTCTGTCTTTTTGTCTCGATATCTGCTTCTCTCCCACTTGTGCATTTTTGTCTCTGCTTAGTTTTCTCTCTCTGTGTGTGTGTGTGTGTGTGTGTGTGTGTGTGTGTGTGTGTGTGTGTGTGTGTGTTGTGTGTGTTGTGTGTGTGTGTGTGTGTGTGTGTGTGTGTGTGTGTTTGTGTGTGTTTGTGTGTGTGTGTGTGTATGTGTGTGTGTTTTACACAATATCTACTCTCTGTGTCTTGTCTTCGTCTGTTTTGGTGCTGTAGTTTATTTTTATGTCTTCCAATACTTCTATCCTCCCTCGTCTTGGTCAATAGACCCACAAGTATCACGGCGACAATGAAAAAATTAAATCTAAACAATGATGCATGCTGCGTCTTCAGTGCACTTTTACAGCTCATCAAATGATGACATGCATGACTCGACTCAATCTGTAATGTTCACACTTGGATCTTTTAAACTTATGTACACGCGGAGAGTAGGAAAGCTGTGGCAGATCTGAACACAAGTTAGCACATATACTGTCATAACATCATCTTTACATCATCTTCACTACCCCTGACCGTCATGCAATAAAAGAAAATTGTCTGTGATTCGGTGGCCTTGGTTGCTCTGATGTCATGATAACCTCAGTTTTTTTCCCCCCAGACACATCTGTGCCTGTATGTGGTGAGTCTGTGTAAAAAGCCTTTAGGGCTGGATGTTCACGGTAGAAGATTATTGAAGGGATGTTGTGGTGGTCATGTCACCACTCTGGGTGAATGTCTCACTCAGTCTGGTTCAACTTCTTTTTCCTCTCCTCCATCGAGTACCAAGACAGCAACGAGTAATGTCTGTTATTGGACAGACTCAGCGCATCTGACTGCGTCGTGGGATGAAATTGCTATCTTGTAAGTCATTCTGGTAAAAAAGGCAGAATCATGGACCAAGAAGGCAGAAAACAGTTTAAAAAAAAAGAAGTGACAGGAAGAAAAGGAACGAGGCAGAAACAAAGAGAAGGATCGAAAAGGGAATTCCTGGCACAGAATTTTCAGAAGGTGGAAATGCTTTCTAAACTCACAGGTCTTGGTATGCCCACGCATTATAAGGGGGCTTAAAAGGTGGTGTCCTGAGTATGTGGGCTCAGAACAGGCACACCACTGAACACCACCAAAGTGACCCAGCAGCAGTACAGGGCCCCTACAGCTGGTGGCTCTGGGGCAGCCTAATATTGATAAAACTCCTTGTGGACTTCTGATCCTGAGAAAGCAACTTTACAAATCTGGGTTGGGCTGGGGTAGAGAGACGGAAACGAGCGGCGTGGGAACAGCAGGACCTGACTGACACAAAGATAAGACAGCCAAAAATAAAAGTTTGAACACAACTTGACCTGAGAAATGGTATTGCATACCACTTTGAGCCATTCCTGGTTCAGTGGCAGCTGTTCACTGTTGCAGCTCAACTGACGTGACACGTGTGTGACAAGCTAAGCTCAGAGTACCTACACTTCGGGGGCCACAACTTACTGTGACTGCTTTTGATCCAAAGGGATGGGC
>CM060316.1:69067061-69069561 GCA_030674155.1 Stramonita haemastoma
GAAGGAGGAGGAGAATGATCTTCCTGTAGAAGAAAGGAGGGAGAGAAGAGAGAAGGAAGAGAAAGAAGAGAAGAGAGAAGAAGAAGAAGAAGAGAGAAGAAAGAAGAGAAGAAGAAGAGGATGAGGAAGGAAGAGGAAGAAGGAAGAAGGGAAGAGAAGAAGAGAAGAAGAAGAAGAAGAAGAAGAAGAGAAAAGAAGAAGAAGAAGAAGAAGAAGGAGAGGAGGAGAGAGGAGGATGAGAAGATTGCAAAGAAGAATGAAGAATTGCGAAGAAAAAATTGCGAAGAAGAGAAGAAGAAGAAGAAGAAGAGGAAGAAGAATTGCGAGAAGAGAAGGAGAAGAATGCGAGAAGAAGAAGAAGAAGAAGAAGGAAGAAGAAGAAGAAGAAGAAGAAGAAGAAGAAGAAGAAGAAGAAGAAAATTGCGAAAAGAATTGCAAAGAAGAAAAAAATTGCGAAAGAAAAGGAAGAAAGAAGAAGAATGCAAGAAGAGAAGAAGAAGAATTGCGAAGAGAAGAAGAAGAAGAAGAAGAATTGCGAAGAAGAAGAAGGAAGAAGAAGAGATTGCGAGAGAAGAAGAAGAGAATGCGAAGAAGAGATTGGAAGAAGGAGAGAAGAAGAAGAGAATGAGAAGAAGAGAGAGAGAGAGAAGAGAGAAGAAGATGAAGAGGAGAGAGAGAGAAGAGAGAGAGAGAGAGGAGAGAGAGAGAGAGAGAGGAGAGAGAGAGAGAGGGGGAGAGAGGAGGAGAGAGAGAGAGAGAGAGAGAGAGAGAGAGAGAGGAGAGAGAGGAGAGAGAGAGAGAGAGAGAGAGAGGTTGCCAGAAAGAGTAATTTACAACCATCATCGCGTTTACAGTTGAACAAACTGGCAAGCGAGCGATGAAAAGCGACAAGTGTGCCAGAAAATAAAAGATGGATGTAGCACCCCCCCTCCCACCTCCGGAACAAAAAAAACAAACTTAAAAAAACCCTCAAATAACCAAAACCTCAACAACCACAAGAGGCTCAGTTTTAATCTGTAAACGTCATCTTCTTTACATCTCTTCGCAAGGAGGTGTGTGTGTGTGTGTGTGGGGTGTGTGTGTGTGTGTGTGTGTGTGTGTGTGTGTGTGTGGTGTGCTGTGTGTGTGCTGCGTGCGTGCGTGCGTGCGTGCGTGCGTCTCTCTCTCTCTCTCTCTCTTCTCTCTTACACACACACACACAACTTCACATTCACTTATCCCATAGTCTTGTAGACCCTAAGGGCACCACTGAAGATTTTGTAACAAGCTTCCTCCATTCCTCGCGGTTCTAAGTTTTCCATAATAAAAAAAAAAACAAAAACAAAAACAAAACAAAACAAAAACAAAACAAAACAAAAACATATAAAATAAGGACACAGACACACACACAGACACACACAGACACACAGACACACAGACACAGACACAGACACACAGACAACACACACACACACACCCACACACACACACACACACACACACACACACGCACACGCACACACACACACACAACACAATACACTCCCCTCCCCTCTCTCCCTCCCCCCCACCCCCCACCGACAAACAGACATGCACATAAGCCCTGCCCTGCACGACAGAAGACGGACAATAGAGAAAAAGAAAAAGCATGACTGGGGTATGATGCGGGCAGATTTAAAGCGATATACTCGGAAGAGTCTGATGTTTCAAGAAAGTTTGTTGCAGGCATTTGGGATCCTGAGGAAACACTACACCCAGTCAGCAAACAATGTGTTTATATAAATACAATTTGACGACCCGGGTTCGATTCCGGTTCGAGGGGTTTTCCCCCCTGCTGGAGTTAACATCAGTGCTGACTCCACTCTCCCCAAAGTCCTTCGGATGAGACTATAAACCGAAGCCTCGTGTGCGAACGCACGCACGCAGAACATCTTGCGCACATGATGTTAAATCCTGTTCCGCTTTATTTATTTATTTATTTATTATTATTTTTTTTATATCGAAGATAATGGGATAAGCACTTGTGCTTTTTACATCCAGTCCCCGTGTGTATGCAGTTTTGTAAATGTAATCTGTTCCCACTGTCACACGATGGCCTACTCTTACGAAAAGCGGAACAGGATTTAACGTGTGCGCAAGATGTTCTGCGTGCGTTCACACACGGGCCTCGGTTTATAGTCTCATCCGAAGTCTCATTTCGTAAGAGTCGGCCATTATGTGCCGGTGAGAACAGATGACACGATTTACAAAAACTGCATACACACGGGGGGACTGGATGTAAAAAAGCACATGAGTGCTTATTCCATTATGATCGATATAAAACAATAGATAGATGAATTGATAAATAAATTCTAAAAATGTGACAATGGTAGTTCACAACACACAATGTTGAGAGGACAGAGAAAGCTGACCAGGAGGTGTAGAGACAATGGAGCATAATTATCAGAGAGATAACTGGAATCTCTTTTCAGCTGCAGAGGAGAAAAATAGATGGGTGAAAGTCTGTGATCATTATATTCGA
>CM060316.1:69074561-69077061 GCA_030674155.1 Stramonita haemastoma
TCGAGACATGACACTCTTTACAGTCCGGATATGTTACGGCATTCCGAGCCTTTCTTTCGTCCAGTCATTGTCACAGGCCCTCTGCCTACGCTAGCCAAGACAGCGATGTAATAGTTCTCTAAGTGTCGCCAAGTCCCTTGAAGCACACGAAAGGGTCTCCGTGTGTAGTGTGTTCTGGATTCGCTTCCCATTCCGCAAACTGGCGAGTTTGACACGTTCCTCTTTTAACATGTTTTTCTCTTGCTGTTTGACAAACCAGTACACACATACTGGCTCAGTGTCTGGTTGGCATGCGAGCTGGATCACAATGTCATCTGATTCACACGTCACAATATCTTCACCATCTGAATGATGTAGGACAGATTTTCTAAAGTGTGTATTTCTTTGTCTGTCTCTCAGTCTTTTCTGTACTGATCTATCAGTTAGAGTAGCCACATACTGTTTGACATTTCCTTTGTCGAATGCACCAACAATATTATCATCGTTCACCTCAGGCTGCAAAACACACATATCAGCACAGTCACTACAATCAGACATACACGGAGGTTCTAAATCAACTGATGAAGGCAACTTAACTGATGTTTTTGTGTTGATGTCCTGTGTGTGTGCTGTTGGTAGGTCTACTCTATGCGTATCTGCGCATGCTGCATTCTGCTGTTCTACACTTTTGTCAGGTGGACTCGAGGCACTGAAGACACAGTCACTTTCACACACAACACTTGCCTGCTTCTCTTTATCCTTTCGAGCGCGTTCCAAATCCCTGCGGGTTTGGGAGTAGGATTTTTTTCCTATAGTATTGTACTTGTGTGCTGCGATTCACTGTTGGATCCGCCATGTTGGTTGACACTGCTGTGTCCACTGGTTTAAGTCGCAAGACAAAAACCACGCTGTCCCCTTCTCCTGCCACTTTCCAGCTGGAGACTGCATTGTCAGTCAGCAGGGCGCCTAAGGTCCTCTCCACAGCCGCTGGAAGTCCAGTAACTGGCATTTTTGTATGAATTACGAGTTTTACTGTAGCTCACAGAAAATGTACGCCCTGTCCGCTTCGCGTCTCGTGACCAACCAACGAGAGAGAGAGAGAGAGAGAGAGAGAGAGAGAGCTTCCGCCAATGATTTACAACTATACCAAGGAACATACACTTGAACAAGCTGGTGGGCAATTGATAAAAAGAGGTAGGAATACAGAATTTCAAAAAAGACAGGATCACACCCGTGGTGTGTGTGTGTGTGTGTGTGTGTGTGTGTGTGTGTGTGTGTGTGTGTGTGTGTGTGTGTGTGTGTGTGTGTGTGTGTGTGTGTGTGTGTGTGTGTTTGTTGTGTGTTTGTGTGTGTGTGTGTGTGTGTGTGTGTATGTGTGTGTGTATTTTTGTATGTGTGTGTGCACGTGTGCATGAGCGTGTTGTGTGTGCATGCATGCGCACACATGAGTGTATATGAGAGAGAGAGAGAGAGAGAGAGAGAGAGAGAGAGAGAGAGAGGAGAGAGAGAGAGAGAGGAGAGAGAGAGAGAGACAGCGAGACAGAGAGACAGAGAGACAGAGACTGTGACAGAGACTGTGACAGAGACTGTGACAGAGACAGAGACATAGAGACAGAGACACAGAGAGAGATGTTTGATAGGGCTGCTTGCACTGATGCTTGTGGGATGTTGAAAGGTCTTTTAGTTCTTAATCCTCATACCCACATACTATCACGAAGTTATTCAATATCTGTAGTCTCACTGTTCTCTCCTTTATTGACATCCATGCTGTTTATCATGAGAGTGTTCTTGAAAACAAATTCCTTAAAGCTTGATGATTTGAATGTTCTCTCTCTTCTCATTGTGAACAGTGACCATTCCTCTTTTCTAGCCAACAGGTTGATTCCGTCAGCAAAGCATAGATTCAAAAGCTGCATAGAGAGCCACCACAGCCATGGACGAGGGACAAAAAGGAAAACTGATAAAAGAGAAAAGTCGACCCTCAGCTGACATGATGAGCACCAAGCTGACACAGCACACAAGCCAGAGAGGCAGGGAGGGGGGAGCAGACAGGGAGCACTCAGCCATACCTAGCCAGGCAGGCAGACAGACAGACAGACAGACCTGCAGACAGACAGAAAGATAGACAGACAGATAGACAGACACAGAGCACACTACAATACCCAGCCAGCCACAGACAGACACACATACAGACAGACAGACAGACAGACACACAGACAGACAGACAGACAGACACACAGACAGACAGAGAGCACACAGCCATACACGGACAGACAGATACAGAACATAATCCATACCCAGCCAGGCAGGCAGGCAGGCAGACAGACAAACAGAGAGCACACAGCCATACCCAGTCAGCCATACAGACATACAGACATACAGACATACAGCAGACAGACACAGAGCATACACAGCTACACTCAGCCAGGCAGACAGACAGACAGACAGACAGACAGAGCACACACCATACCTAGCCAGGCACACAGACAGACAGACAGACAGAGAACACACCATACCTAGC
>CM060316.1:69084561-69087061 GCA_030674155.1 Stramonita haemastoma
ATGCTGCACGATTCTTTTATCTCTAATTTGACACCAAGTGTGTCTCCTTCTTCTTCTTCTTCTTCTTCTTCTTCTTCTTCTTCTTCTTCTTCTTCTTCTTCTTCTTCTTCTTCTTCTTCTTCTCCTTCTCCCTCAAGTCTGTGAGAAAACGGACATGTTGTTCACCGAATTCCAGCCTCTGTATCAGGTGTGTTTCAAATCTTTGGGTTTCTGCACATGGCGTCTCTTGTCCACCTGCCCTGTTGTCTGTCCAGTGGTTTAAATTTTTTTTTTTTTTAATGTTCTGTCTACCCCCTTCGTCTCTCTCTCTCCCTAAATATATATATATATATATTTTTTAAAAATGCGTACCACTTTATGTCACAGCAGAATTCTCTGCCTGAAATTCGGGCTGCTCTTCTCAGGGAGAGCGCGTCGCCACAAGCGCAGCGCCACCCATTATTTTTTCTTTTTCCTTTCTGCAACTGTATTAGCTTCTCTATCAGAGTTGCTTTTTTTCAACAGGATTTTGTAGGGACAACGCTCTTGTTGCCGTGGGTTCTTTTACGTGCGCTAAATAATGATGTGTAACACACGGGACCTCGGTTTATTCGTCTCATCCGAAAGAATATCACCTAGATCACCACTCATGGTCTAATGGATGGGGAGAAAGGTTTTGGGCCCCAACCGGATTTGAACCACCGTACTCTCCGACCCGGACTTTTCACTTTCTAGACAAACACGTTACCTCTAGACCACCGATCCAATTAGTAAGTTAATTAGTTTCCTGGGCAATTATTTCAGTCAAACCTTTTGAATCTTTGTAACATTTGCTGTACCAGCAGTAGTCTTGTTCTAATGCGAGAGAGAGAAT
Organism: Stramonita haemastoma; assembly: GCA_030674155.1. NCBI lineage: Eukaryota > Metazoa > Mollusca > Gastropoda > Neogastropoda > Muricidae > Stramonita > Stramonita haemastoma. Next base: position 69,085,415 of record CM060316.1, read on the forward strand.
GAATGGTCTCTATTTGTTTGAATGAATGAATAATCTTTGTTTTCAAGTGCTACAGATAAACACTCACACACTATTTTTCATCGGGCTCTTACCCTGATTAGGGACTATACATGAAATAATAAATGATCTCTATTTTTCCAGGGCTACAGATAAACATGTAATACTATTTTTCTTCCGGACTTTGGCTTGACTAGGGACTATAAACAAAATAAGAAGCCCCCCCCCTCACCCCGCAAAACCATAACTACAATAACAATCTGACAGTTAATAACATAAAGAAACAAGCCCTAGGTAAACGAAGAACTCATTGCAGCCACACACTCTCTTATTTCTTTAAAAAACAACAACAACGAACAAAACATATTTCCCTGAAAAAAAACAACTAAAGTGGCACATCCTGCTTACATATTGATAGCGTTCACTTATATAGCCTGCTCTCCTACAGAGAAATTTAAATGCCAGGTGTGCGAGATGCGTACCTACTCGGCCTTTTCTCACTCTTGTTTCATTTGTGTCAAGATATGGACAGCAATAATCTATCTGCCGAGCTGAGATAATCTACAGTCAACTATTTTTCAAAAGTGGGTTAGGCAAAACATCGAAAATATACAATTTACCATTTGTTTTTCTTATTTTTCCTATATCGTTTATACACGTTCCGCTAATGCGCGACGCTTTGAATGCCCTCCCCTGACCATCAAAAACACTGTTGCCTTCTTTAAAACTACTAAATTTCATAACGGCTTGTCGCCCCATGCTTTGAGTTGCCTCCCTTAGCAAAAACACTGTTGCCTTCTTTGTGCTTACTAAAATTCATAAAGGCCGCCGTTTCAGGGGAGTAAACTAAGGAAACAACTTACTCGACGAAGAATTCCTTGTGTCTAGCTTTGCATATATTACATCATTTACATCCCCCCAAATATTATTCTGACGGTAGATATCCCAAGATAATTATTCTGTTCGACTTCAGAAAATTTTGTTGTTTTAAACTCAAAGAATTTATGCTGACACATTATTTATTCATCTATTTATTTATTATTTCATATCAAGGATAAAGGAATGAGCACTCATGTATTTTTTTTTATCCAGTCCCCGTGTGTATGCAGTTTTATAAATCTTATCATCTGTTCTCACGGCACACAATGTCCGACTTTTACGAAAAGCGGAACAGGATTTAAGGTATACGCAAGATGTTCTGCGTGCGTTCGCACACGGGACCTCGGTTTAGTCTCATCCGAAGGACTTTTGGGGAGAGTGGAGTCAGCACTGATGTTAACTCCAGAGGAAAATTCCTCTTCAGCGAGATTTGAACCCGGGTCAGCAGGTCACGAGCACATCACTCTAACCACCAGGCTATGCCGTCCAGAGAGAGAGAGAGCGAGAGTGAGAGCGAGAGCGAGAGAGAGAGAGAGAGAGAGAGAGAGAGATGAGAGAGAGAGAGAGAGAGAGAGAGAGAGAGAGAGAGAGAAGAGATCAAATCAAATCAAATCAAATCAAATCAAATCAAATCTTTTTTTTTCAGATGATACATTGAGTAAGCAATAAATTTGTTTTTTTTTCATCAAGCCATCTATCTAGCACAAAAAACACAAAAAAGAACCCCCCCCAAAAAAAAACACCCCAACCCTTCTAAAAAAAATCCCCCAA
>CM060316.1:69092061-69097061 GCA_030674155.1 Stramonita haemastoma
CATGCAAAGGTATGTATCTTTTCAATATTACTCAGTCTATGAAGTCCCCACATCTCAGAACCATACAAAAGAATTGGCAGTACCTGCGCATCAAAAATGTGAAAAAAACAATCCTTAGTAATGTCTTTTAGTTTTGATATATGTTTTACACATTGAACACATGCACGTCTCCCTTTCATTGCAAGAGCATCCACACCTCTGTTTACACTCATTTTTGTGGTAAACACAAATCCTAAATAACTGTATTCATTCACCACTTCTAGTGTACTGCATCCAAGTTTCCATTTTTCATTCTTGCCCAAAAATCCACCTTTTCGAAAAACCATAACTTTAGTCTTATCGGTGTTAACCTTCAAAAACAATTTTTTACATGCAATGTCTAAATTGTTGATTTGATTTTGTAAACCAACTGCACTACTGGACAACAGAACTATGTCATCGGCAAACAGAAGGAGATATAATTCCAGTAAACCTGGCAAAAACTGAACACCATGAAGACCATTGTTGTCAACTACAGACGCTATTTCGTTTACATACATGGAAAACAAAATCGGACTCAATATACATCCCTGTCTCAGACCTATTGGACAATCAAAAAAATCAGTAAGTCTGTCCTCTACACGGACACAAGACATGACAGATTCATACATAGCAATAACAGCATTTAAATATTTCCCCTGTATTCCATGCTGATTCATAACATCGAACAAAGGCTGTCGCTGAACAGAGTCAAAGGCTTTCCTCAGATCCACAAAGCATGCATAAAGCTTTCTTCCTTTCTTTGATAAGCATTTTTCCACAACTGCTTGGAGTGTAAAAATATGATCCGCTGTGGAATACCCCCGTCTGAATCCAGCCTGTGACTCCGTCAGTTTGTCATACTCTTCAGTCCACAGTACCAGTCTTTTATTCAGTACTGATGTATAACACTTGCTAACCAAGCTCAGTAATGATACACCCCTATAATTATCTGTCAGATTGTCATCACCTTTTTTCAAAATAGGTACAATAATCGCTTTTGCCCACTGATTTGGGTAAACACCATGATTAAACAAAATGTTAAACAATTTGGTTAAAAACTGCACAGCAATATTGTCTGCTAACTTTAACATTTCTGCCAAGATGTTATCCACCCCACAAGCCTTGCCCCTTTTTAAATGTCGTATGGCATCAGCAACTTCTTTCTCAGATATAGGCTGGTTAAGCTGACTGCTTAAGTCATTACCTTCTGTCTGTGTGGATCCCCTATCTGGTCTCATACCGGTGTTTATCGTGTTATCATTAAACAATTGCTGAAAATGATTGAACCACTGTTCATCTGTTATATCTTTACAAAATTTTGATTTTCGTCCACCTGAAATTTGTTTTAGTTCTTTCCAAAACTTCCTGCTATTTTTACTAAGAGAAGCCAGGTACTTAGCTTTTTCACGCTTATGACTTGATTTCTTGCGTTTAATCAATTTTTTTATATTCTGTTCGTGCCCTTACGTACACTAAACGGTCGTTATCTCCCTTGGATTGACGAAACTTTAACAAACATTGTCGTGCTTTATGTTTAGCATCTTTACATTCTGTGTCAAACCAAAGGGCATCTTGCTGATCATTCCCAATGCAGACACGCTTTTTCATACATTCACTAGCTTGCAATAATATATCTGTGAAAGTTTCCAATGCCCCATCAATGTCACAATCCAACAACGAAAACGCATGTAAGCACATATCTTGCATTTCATCAGAATGAAAAGTTGATAGAAAACTACTCTCCTTGGTATTATCCCAGATTAGTTTGTTGACCCATTTCCTACTGCTTTTACTTACTGTGCATATATCCTTTACATTATTACCTAACTTCAGCATGACAGGAAAATGTGGCGAGTCAATAAAAGCAACAATCTTAACAGCATGAACCAGATCAGCAACACACAGCTCTCTAGACATAATAATATACTCAATTGAACTTCCCCCATTGGGTGACACAAATGTCAATGACTCATCAAAACCAAACTGACACAAACCATTCAATATCACACAATCAAACATAGAACACACATTCAACAATTCTTTACCAAAAGCATTCACTTCTTTGTCATCAGATTTTCTCTCAAATAACAAGTCTGCTCCTTCACTCATCCCTCTGTGATTCCAAATTTCCTCATCCTCATCCACACTCATAGGCAAAGCATTCATACAACCTGTTCGTGCATTCAAATCACCAATAATGATTAAAGAAAAGTCCCCTTCTGCTTCATGTAGATCCACAATACACTGTTCTAGCACTTCAATGCCATACCCATGGTCAGCTGTGTTCCAATATTTACTGTCGTATGGGTGGATGTACAGACAGACCAAGAAAATATTTTTCTTAACATTAAATAACAATTTATCTATTTCTAAAACTACCATGTGTTCATATTTTGTTTCAATTCTGTGCACAAACTTTGCCAAAGACTTATGTACAAAAACAAGCACGCCACCAGAATTTCTATAACTGTTCGACAGTTTCACTGCTTTTGAGATATGAATATCGTATTCACTGAATGTATGGTAAGTACAATTTCAGAAGCTACAAAAGTTTCATTTAATGCAAAAATATCGTAACATAACAATGACTGGGTTACATCTTTAATATCCAGTTTTTGCAACCAGCCATTGCAGTTCCAGGTACATATTTTTATTTCCCCTGGGCTTCGGCCACACCCCTATTTAGTATTACCTCCCCTCCCTCCTCTCCCGTTACCACCACCCCCACCACGTCCACTCTGCTGCTGTTTTGGCCCTCTGCTGACTGGTCTAACCCACTGCTGCAGTGTGTGTGCTTGTGTGTGTGTGCGGAGTTCCCCTGGCCCCGTGGTTGACACCGCTCGCGTTCTGTGGCGTGTGTTGACTGGGCTTCTTGGTCCCAGACCCAAAGCAGAGGTACTGCTTCGCCGCGTGTCCGATGCGCTTCGCGTGTCCCGTGCGTTCCGCGTGTCCCGTGCGTTCCGCTGCTGTGGCCTGTCACCTCTGTCAAGGCTGCACTGCGACCGGTTGGGTGGCCTCTGGGTCCGCGATACGCTCAGGTCTGGGTACTCCGACACTGGGAGCAAAAGCGTTTGCTGTGAAGATGGGATACATTCCACATCTTCCTCGTCGCTTCCTCTAAATTCAGGTGGAGGGAAGTCACTGAACAGATCATGTCTGTCGTCATGGCGGGCTGCTCTTTGCTCAGACATTCTTTGTGTTTGTGTTCCACTTCTTCTTGTACTGTTTCTGTTGTACATAGAGTGTTTCTTCAGAAGTGACACTTTGCTCTGACTGATATCGTATGTGAAAACCCCCTCATCTGCAATCAGTTTGTCAAACCGCATCTTGGGTTTCTGCCCAGCCTCGTACAGTTCCTTTGCCTTTTCTTTCAGTCCTTGGCGTTTCTGTCTTACGATGGCTGAAAAGTCCTCCCTGACATACACACTTGAGAACTTGTCTGATGACTGCAGATTCCGGGCACTTCTCAAAATCCTGTCTTTGTCTTTACAGGAGAGCAGTTTCACCACGATTACATTGCCTTTTTGTGTCCTGTGCGCTCTTTCTATCCTGATGTCATCATTGACTCCAATCCCCTCTCTGATCACTGTCCTCACAAGTCTCTCACAGTCCTCCCAGCTCTCCCTTTCTTGTGTCTTTTGCACTCCAAAGAAAAGCAGGTTGTTTCGTCTGCTGTGGTTCTCAAGTGAATCACACTTCTGGGTAATGAAGTCCAGCTGTTCCCGTAGACTGGTATTTTCTTCCTGCAGCTGGTCACACTGGACTCGGAGATCTCTGATTTCCTCTTGGAACTGCTGGTGCTTCTCATCTATGATTGCCATCTGAGCACTGACAAACATCTTCATGTCCTCCACTGCCCCCTCTATCCGGTCTGCGTGCCTGTCATGCTTTTCATCCATTCTCTTCATGCAGGTCTGCATGTCCATCATGCCCTTCAGGACAGTCTCCATGTCTGTGCCTCCTTGCTGTGGATCAGGTCGTTCCCTGGCATCATGGTCAGCACCTTCCTCACAGCTGCTTCTCTTGGATGGGGAAGGCTTCTGTACACCACTGGCATCTTTTGAGGGCGAGTCTGGGCCAGGATTTGATTCTATGTCGCCACAGGTCATCAAGTAGCATGACAGGAAAACAAGGGCAACAGCTGTCAACAGGCCAAACCTGGATGATTTTTGCACAGGTCTCACTGAATGCTGGAAGACTGCTGTTTTACATGAATACACTTCACAGTCTACGGTTACGCACACAAAGTGTCTTTCCATTGTACCACATCCTCTACGCAGCAACAAAATGCCAACAGGCCTGAAGAAAGTCGATTTACGACCTAAAATGTTTATCAGGGTGCCAACAAACTTGCCTGTAAGCTGTCTGTGATGCTGTGCACTCACTGGCATGGTGCCTGATCTCCAAGGCTTCTTCAAACACCGTGAAACTGTCTCAAAACTTGCTGTAGTTTACAAGAAAAGAAAAACACGTCGCCATGTTGTCAGCATTCAACTTTGACCCCGAGAGAGAGAGAGAGAGAGAGAGAGAGAGAGAGAGAGAGGAGAGAGAGAGAGAGAGACAGAGAGAGACAGACAGACAGACAGACAGACAGACAGACAGACAGACAGACAGACAGTCAAACAGATATAGACAGATACAGAGAGACAGAAGCAGAGAGACAGAGAGACAGACAGAGAAAGTCAGGCAGGCAGAAAGACAGACAGACAGACAGACAAACAGGGAAGACAGACAGACAAAGAAAGTCAGACAGACAGACAGATAGACAGACACACAAAACAGACAGACCAAGAGACACGCAGATAGAGAAGCAAGCACTCAGTGACTGTAAAATGATATGATGAGCAACCTGCTGACAAGGAAAGAATCTGATAAAAGACAAGGAGAAGGAGAAAGAAAGTTCAAGAAACAGTGGCAGTCAGGTAAATATGATCACAGCAGCAAGAAAAGAGCCGTCATACAGGTGAAAGGGAGGAGGG
>CM060316.1:69102061-69117061 GCA_030674155.1 Stramonita haemastoma
ATCAGTGTCATGGTTGGTTTTGTGATCACAGATACAGGACTGCCTCCTTGCTTTTTTTTCACTCCTACTTTTACTGTTTCTTTCTTCTTCTTCTTTTCTTTCATTCTATCTCCTGTAGGCCTACTATCCATTTCGTTGTTCTGTCAGTATGTTGCCCAAGCTGGAGGAAGGTGTAGGGGCGTGGGGGGAGGGGGTGGGGGGGGGGGAGGGGGAGGGTCTGATTTATCACCCTTACTTACCCGCCACATTGCATTGCAAGCCTCTGACTCAAGTGGGGGAAAGATGTCAACAAGTCTCTGCTTGTCTGTCTCTGTTTGTCTCTCTCTCTGTCTGTCTCTTTTTTGATTGTTTGTCTCTCTGTCTGTCTGTGTGTCGTCTACATCTTTTTCTGTGTTGGTGATATATGCGCATGCATGCGTGGACGTGCGAGTATGTGTTTATGTGTGTGTGTGTGTGTTTGTACTTGCGCGCGGCGCTGCGCGCGGTGTTGTTGTGTGTGTGTGTGTGTGTGTGTGTTGGTGTTTTGGTGTGGGTTGTGTGTGTGTGTTTTTTAGTGTTTTTGTTTATTATTTTTGTGCGTGTTTGCGTGTGTGTGCATGTCTTAATGTGTGTGTGCATGTGTGCGTGCATGTGTGTGTGCATGCGTGCGTGCGTGCATACACTCGTTGTGTTATATGTGTCTGTTCGCGAGCGCACTGGCAAATACTGGCACACACACACACACACACACACACACACACACACACACACACACACACACACACACACACCACACACACACACACACACAAGCTGGGATAGGTGCAGGTGTGGGCAGGCTACCAGATGGGTCATAAAAGATAGCAGAAGTGCGGCAGTAGCGGCGTCGATAAGACAGACGTTGATGCCTTGCTTTGCCGGCAGGGCAGCTGTTATACTGCACACAGCACAACATGTGGGGGGACCCCCCTGGGGGATAACCCCCCCCTCCCCATAGGCTGATGCATTTATACTACATACAGCTACCCCAAGCAGGGATCCCCCCTACAGTCTGACACTGTTGCCCTGCATAGCAGAGGTGAGAATCGGTGGTCTAGGAGGTAACGCACCTTGCCTAGAGAAGCGAAAAGTCCGGGTCGGAGTGTGGTGGTTCGAATCCGTTTTGGCCCAAAACTTTTCCCTCATCCATTAGACTATGAGTTGTGGTCTGGGTGCTAGTCTTTCGGATGAGACAATAAACCTGTGTTTTATATATCATTATTTTGGGCACGTAAAAGAGCCCACGGCAACAAGGGTGTTGTCCCTGGCAAAATTCTGTAAAAAAAAGCCACCTGATAGGGTAACAAATACGTTGCAGACAGGGGAAAAAAAATAGGTAGGCGCTGTACTTGTGGCGACGCGCTCTCCCGGGGGAAAACAGCCCGAATTTCGCGCAGAGAAATCTGCTGTGACATAAATTGGTATAAAATAAAATAAAATAGCGCAAGTGACAGACACCTGGGAGGGGTCAGAGGCGTGGTTATCATCACTGTGACCAATGATGACCTTGGTGTATTTTGTTGCTTTATTATTTATTTATTTATTTTATTTTAGTCTTTTATATCGAGGATAATGGGATAAAGCACTCATGTGCATTTTTTTCATCAAGTCCCGTGTGTTGCAGCTGTGTAAACACTCTATCTGTTCCCACCGGCACACATGGCCTACTCTTACAAAAAGCGGAACAGGATTTAACGTGTGCGCAAGATGTTCTGTGTGCGTTCACACACGGGGCCTCGGTTTACAGTCTCATCCGAAACGACTTTGGGGAGGGTGTGTCAGCACTGATGTTAACTCCAGGGGAAAAATCCCCTCCAACGGGAATCGAACTCGGGTCGTCAAATTGCCAGCCAATGTTCTGATCGCCCATACGAATGGTTCCAGTACCGTCGCAGGAGCCGCCAGAACGTTGCCATGTACAGCTCTGAACCACCCTGGGGACTCCAACTCCCTGATTTGTCCTCAGGAATGGTGTCTAAACACGGCACCTGTGTGCATGCTGGTTTTTTAAATTTTGTTGTCATCTGCTCCTACAGGTGCACAAAGGCAGAACGGGTTTTTGAACTTGTGCGCAAGATGTTCTGCATGCGTTGGCACATAGGACCTCAGTTTATAGTGTCATCCGAATGACTCCTTTGGGTAAGGGATTGGGTGCCTTCTTTACTTCTCTGTTTGAAGGAGTACGTTTGTTTCACCATGATACTATGTCTCTATACTATACATAGGTGCTCAATGCTTTCTACATAAGAATTGTCAACGTTTATTGTTTTTCATTCACGTCAACGTAGCATTGTCACAGCTCATTGCTTTTACGTAAGCATTGTCAAAGCTCATTGCTTTGTAAAGTAACCATTGTCAAAGCTAATTGCTTTGTAAGTAACCATTGTCAAAGCTCATTGCTTTGTACGTAACATTGTCAAAGCTCATTGCTTTGTACGTAAACATTGTCAAAGCTCATTGCTTTGTACGTAAACATTGTCAAAGCTAATTGCTTTGTACATAAGCATTGTCAAAGCTCATTGGTTTCTATGTGAGCATTGTCAAAGTAAGGCGTTTCATCAAAAAATTAAGGTAGGAATGGTTCCAATACACTTTGACCATGGGCAAAGGAGAAATCTGTCTCGCCAATATCTACCAAACACAGAAGAGATTTCAAGGATCGATCTTTGGGGGAAAAGGTGCTTGCATTGCTCACCTGGTCTTCGCTTCCTACCGTTTCTGTATTTTTAGCTTTCTGCTTTCGCCTCTTTAAAAAAAAGTCACAGTATTTTAGAATAATACCAAAAAATGCCATGATTATTATCAACCTTTACGTAGTCAGAAAATCTTATAACAGTTGTTCTGCATATTTGGCGTTGAGACAGACAGATAGGCAGGCAGGCGGGCAAACAGACAGACAGACAGACAGACCGAAGACTGACATACAGATAGATGAGTAAGAACAGCATTGCCTAGAGAAAAAGGAAACATGAATAATGTGGAAGGATTTTTTTTCAAAAAGTGTAAACGGAAACATAAAAATAAAGCACAGTGGAAAGAAAGCAAACAGAAAATGCAAATTTTTTTTCAGACAGACATAACGGTAACCGAGGCCTGGATTTATTTTTTTTTTATTTATGTATTTATTCTTTTATATCGAGGATTATGAAATAATCCGCCTCCTTTTTATAGATTGCACAATGCATGCTGGGTATGTTTGTGTCAACCCCACCATCCACCATAGTGGCCTACTTCTTCTTCGAAAATGGACTAATTTTTTTTTTTATAGATATAGACAAGATGGTCTTTTTGAGATTTGAACAGAGGACCTCTGCTGGTAGTCTCAAAAAAAAAAGCTCAAGGAAAAAGAAAGAAACGTGGAGCTCTGCTTCCATATGAACTGTGGAGATGATAGAAAAGAAAAGAAACAAGGTCATGTTTTAGCACTCTTTGTCTGTGTCTCTAGATATTTTCACTGTTTGAGTGCAAAAGAAACAATGTACATGCTTAGTTTTGCGCTTGTCACTTAAATCTGTGTTTTATATCTGTTTTAATTTTTGTTAATTTTATTTTGTATGATGTTTCCTTTTCCATCTTTTTTTTTTTTTTCTCTCTCTCAGAAGTTCTTTTTCTATTATTCTTTCACTTTACCGTCTGTTCAGTGTAAGTGATATTGAAGATTAGGAGTCATTTAATCCTGAGTTAATAATCGTGACAGAAACTTGATTCTTCAACAAGACCATTTTGTTGCTGACCTGGAAACTATATTCCCCCATATGTAAGAAGCCTACATCCTTGTGACTGGGCTTCATTCCTTGTATAACGACAGTACAGTGTCAACAGCCTTCTGCTGTTACACACACACAAACTACACACACTACACACACACACTACACACACACACACACTACACTACACGCACTACACACACACACACACACACACACACACACACACACACACACACACACACACACACTACACTACACTACACTACACTACACTACACTACACTACACTCACACACACACACACACACACACACACACACACATTATACACACTCACACACACTCTTCACACATACACACTACACACACTACACACACTGCACACACACACACACACACACACACACACACACACACACACACACACACACACACACACACACACACACACACACACACACACATTGCTGCATGCTCTGTAAATGAGGTCGTCTTTCACTCTTCTCTAACTTCCGTGTTGAGGCAGCTGGGTTTCTGTTTTCTGGTTTTATTTTTCTCATCCTTTTCTCTCGGATTTCTTTTCTTCCCCTCACGCGCTCAACTTTCCCACCTTGATAGAAATAAGTTGAACAATGAACTGACACCTTACATACCCATGTAACAGAGGTACAGGTGCATGCACAAATGCATGAACATAGTTATGTACATGAGGACAGTGCGCACATGCCTGCATAGGCATTCGTATAGCCTACACACATTCATACGTGTAGTGTAGGTGTGCGTGCGGGACACACACATACACGCGTGCGCACTCATGCACGCACACACGCAGGCACGCTCAAACTCACACACACACATGCACACGTTAAATCCTGTTCCGCTTTTTGTAAGAGTAGGCCATTGTGTGCCGGTGGGAACAGATAAGATTTACAAAAGTGCATTAACAGGGGACTGGATGAAAAAAAGCACGTGAGTGCTTATTTCATTATCTTCGATATAAAAGAATAATAAAACACACACACACACACACTCACACTCACATACACGCGTGCGTACACGTGCACGCTCGCACGTACAAACTCACACACATAAACACATGCATGCACACAGATGCATACCTGCGCATGTGCACGCACACGCATGCACGTCAGTACACACACAAACACTCATGCACACACACTCACACACTCTCTCTCACACACACACACACACATGAACATACTACAGTAAAAAAAAAGTTATGAACGGACCTTCTTCACACACCCCCACCCCCAAACTGACTAGAAATATGCCTTCACTGGCTTTTACCATGGAGTGTCATTTCCACTGGCTTCTCCGGTGTCTGATTTTGCACCTGTCCCACAGGACTGCAGTCTTTCCCCTGTGCCCACCACGGACAGACATTCTTGATATAAATAATACAGGCAGTCATGGGATAAAGGGCGTGTTCTTTCACTGACAGCACCACTGCTCCGTCTTTTTTTGTTGCCCTTTTATTTCAGACTCATTTCTCAAGCATAATTTATCTTCCTTTATGTCAACCTTCTGGAAAATTTCTTTACACACCCTCCTCATCCTCATCTCCTTTTGTTTTGACTTATGACTTATGCCTGTGAATTCCCTTGGGAACATAGGGCTGCAACAACATTCTTCCAAGGACTCGGTTCTGGGAAATCCTCTTCAGGTCAGCCCACGTCATTCTGGCTGTCCCTTTGTTTTAAACAACTTTTATTAAAAAAAATAATTTAAATTCAGTAACAGCACAGCAGGGGAAGAACACCAATCCATACTTTGTTTTAGTCCCACCCATCCTTGTGGCAAATCAGTACCACGTGACGCTTTTCTAACATTGGTGGGGTGTGCAGTGATAAGCTAACATGCTCAGACACCAACTACTAGCTCCCCTCCTCCCCACCCCACCCCTGAAAATAATAGTTAAGTCAGGGAACCAGACCTAGTGAGACACCTACCCGGGGTGGTGACCACCAATAACACCCCTCCAACAACCTACAGCTCATAAATTTTCAACTTCAAAGTTTTTGTCCGAAACTCCTATAACATATAACCAAGTCGATAAAAGCACAACAGGGGAAGAACACCACCAATCCATAGCTTGTTTTAGTCCCACCCACCCTTGTGGCAAACCCCTAACACTGATGCTTTGCTAGCAATGAAGCATCAAACTTGACTCACTTTTGCCTCCCCCCTCATCTTCTGTAAGGGGGACGGGATAGCCTAGTGGTCAAATCATTGAGCTCGCAATTTGACGACATGGGTTCGATTCCTGGTCGAGGAGATTTTTCTCCTGGAGTTAACATCAGTGCTGACTCCACTCTCCCCAAAAGTCCTTTAGATGAGACTATAAACCGAGGCCCTGTGTGCGAACGCATGCAGAACATCTTGCGCACACGTTAAATCCTGTTCCGCTTTTCGTAAGAGTAGGCCATCGTGTGTCGGTGGGAACAGGTGACACTTACAAAACTGCATACACACGGGGACTGGCTGTAAAAAAGCACAAGAGTGCTTATCCCATTATCCTCGATAAAAAAAAAGTTTCTGTCCTGCTGTTCCAATGCCACCCATTGTACACTCTCCATCCCAGCCACACCACCTAGGTTGGTCAGGTGGCATTGTCAGCATCTGAAGCCCACAGGGAGGTTTTCAATGTCATGTCGCCCATCAGTTAGAAGGGCCCTGTATTACTGCTGGTCATGTTGGTGATGTTTAGTGATGCAGGTTCTTTTATTTTATTTTATTCTTTAGTATCGAAGATAATGGGATAAGCACTCATGTGCTTTGTTTTTTTAAAAATCCAAGTTGTGTAAATATTGTCATCTGTTCCCACCGGCACACAATGGCCTACTCTTACGAAAAGCGGAACAGGATTTAATGTGTGCGCAAGATGTTCTGCGTGCGTTCGCACACGGGGCCTCGGTTTACAGCTCGGTTCTGAGCTAACATGCACGGGACACCACCTACTAGCTCCTCCCTGACAATAATAGTTTATTTATTTATTTATTTATTTATTTATTTATTCATTCATTTATTTATTTGTTTATTTATTCTTTTATTTCGAGGATAATGGAATAAGCATTGATATGCTTAATTTTTTTTTTTTTTTTTTTTTACATCCAATCCCCATGTGTATGCACCCAATCAGTGCCCATTCTTCTTTCTTTTTAATTTTTTTTTAGAGCATGACGATCAATGGTGACGAGGATGATGACTGATGCAGTAGTGATGTTGATACGGGGCTGCTGCACTTGCTTTGAGACTACTACTTCACTAGGGTATCTTCATACATCCCGCGTCATCCAGGGCCCCTGAGAGATACAGGTACCTGCAATGTTGGGTACATGATTTGAGCAGCACTTTCAAAGCTGTTTCTGTGAAGTGAACAAAGCTAAACTGTAATAATGATCCCAGTCTTCTCAACGAGTACATGGTGAACTCACTTTGGGTAAGAGCCAGCCCGAGTCTGAAAAATCCCTTTTAACTCTTATGGGATTCAAACCCGCGACTTTCAAGCCAGTAACACAGTGTGTTAACTAACCCCTGTGCTGGTTCGTACTGAGTTTCTTCATTTTCTGTTTTCTTTCTTTCTTTCTACTGTTTTTCCTTCAGTGTCTTTCTTTCTGCCTTTCTTTCTTTTCTTTTTAAATCTGTCTTTCCTCCACCCCCTACCCCCACCTCCGTTCTATCCTTTCTTCTTTTTATCCGGCTTTGTTTTTCTTCCCTTCTTTTTTCTTTGTATGTTTGATTTTGCATTTCTTTTTCTTTTGTTGTTGTTTTGTTTCATTCTTTCCTTTTGTTCGGTGTCTTTCTTTTCCAGTCTTTCTTCATTTCTGTCCTTTTTTTTCTTCTTCGTTTCTGTTGTTTTTTCTTTTCTTTTTCTTTTTGCTCTTTTCCATTCCCTTTTACCTTAATCAAGATCTTTTTGCCATTTGAAACTACTGTGGCCCATTATCTAATTTTGGACTTTTAATCAAGGAAATGGAAACAAACAGGTGTAACTCCATGCCTAGTGATGAAACAAAAACCACAAATCAAACAAAGAAACAAAGAAACGAACGAAAAAAACAGACAACAAACAAGTTAGTTTCCTGACAAAACTGACTTTTTCCATGGAATTTGGCAGGGTACATCACTCTTGTTGCTGTGAATTCTTTTACATACAGAAATATCTATCATTGCAATGGAACTTATAAGAAAATAAAGAAAAAACAAAACAAAAAATCGTTAAATAAGCAGTCAGGCAAACACCAAAGATTGATAAGTAAATAAACTGCATTGTCAATCATATAATCATACAACCAACAACCAGAAATGCCTACCAACAAAGAAAGTTTCGATAAAAAATTAGACAAGTAGCCACCCAAATAACCATCAAAGAAGCTAACATTCCCAAAGGTCGGAATGCAGCCGCCCCCACGGTGGGCATAAAAGACAAAACAAAAACCAAACGAAAAGCAAAGCAAAGCAAACATATCCGATACGCAAAATCCCACCAATGGCGAACCTCGGAGCCCCCAGCTGAGGAACGAAAGAAGAAACAAAACAAAACAAAACAAAACCAAGTAAAACACAAGAACAGCAAGAGCAAAATAACAAAAAAATATTCAAACAAAACCCAAGCCAACATATAGCAGCTGATGAATAGAGACAGACAAAGCCTTGAAGAGAGAGACTAAACACCGAATGTAAGATCACGAGGCCATTACAATTTCTAAGTCAGAGTCGTTAACTGTTATGACATAAGATATAATCTAAGTAAAACATACAAATCGAAAACATTTGTTATGTTATTTTATCCCCAAAATATCAAGCCATTGCGTAAGTAGTAAAGGCTGCTTTTTTATTTTTTATCTTTTTTAGCTAACTGTGTTAATAATATACCATGGCCATGATAGTACAGATAGTTTTTAATCTGCAACCTCTTCCATTTTTGTACTTTAAGCTAGTGTATTAGTGAGTATGTGTGTCTTTGCAAACCCCACACCCACCCAATCAGTCAATCCAATCCAATCACGTTGTTTAGACTCCCGCCCACCGACCACACAGGCCACTATCCGGGCTGTCACCTCTCAAAGTTTCAATCTCAAAATAAAACCCTGTTCCTATATACAAATAAAAACGGGGTATAAAACCACATAGCCCTAACAGAGGGACATGACGCAGTGGTAGTTAACAACGCATTAGTGTTCCACTCTGGCAGTCAGGCACAATACCTCATTAGGGACAGGATAGCCTAGTGGTTAGAACATTGCGCTCGAAAGTGACGACGGGGTTCGATTCCCGTTCAGGGATATTTTCTCTTGGAGTTAACATAGGCAGACTCCACTTCCCTAAAAGTCCTTCGATGAAAACTATAAACCGAGGCCCCATGTGCGAACCACGTTCACAAATCTTGCGCACACGTTAAATCCCTGTTCCGTTTTGTAAGAGTAGGCCATTGTGTGCCGGTGGGACAGATTACAAAATTAAAAAACATGATACACACGGGGGACTGGATGTAAAAAAGCAATGAATGCTTATTTCATTATCCTCGATATTAAAGAATATAAAACAACCAAACAAATAAATAATAAATAAATAAATGCAGACAGCAAGCTTTATTTCTCAAAATAGCATCTTAGTGGAGCGGAACCTCCTCAGCCATTTTATTTGGGCTGAGCTGAGGGAGAATTTAATCTTGCTGCTGACTCAGATGACAAATGCTAAGTGCGATAGCTTCGCGCTGGGCCGCCCTCGTCTTGCCTGTGTAGTGCTGCCTGCCATTTTACCTGTACGTACTGGCCTGGGTGCATTTCATACATTCTCCTGTTGGACCAATCTTGGTAAATGGTTTCCTACCACTGGGGGTTGGGTTAGATAGGGAGGTCTACCGCAGCGTTGGTGTACCCTCACTGTACTCCTCAATGCTGGATTGGATGCACGAGGATAGGGGTAGGGAGGCTTCTGCCTTCATGACGGTACTAGGCAGTCTAGCTGCATATTTCTTCGTCATTATCAAGATAATGTATGTACATAACCTACATTGTTTTTTTCTATATATGTACCTTTTTCATGGGGCATGTTAAAATAGTGTGTACAGGTTAGGTAGATTTATTGCACGTGTGCACATGCGTGCGTATGAACGCACGCAGCTCACACACACGCCGCACAAGCCGCGCACACAGAGCAAGAGAGTAAAATAGACAACGAGAGAGAGAGAGAGAGAGAGAGAGAGGAGAGAGAGAGAGAGAGAGCAGAGAAGAGACGAGAGACAGAGACAGAAGACAGAGAGACAGAGAGACAGAGACAGAGAACTCAAGAATTTAATCATAGAGGCCATATCACCTGTTACAAATCTGCAGGCAGTCAGGTTTGACTGGATGCTTTGGGTGCGGCATTGCAGTATACACACATTTTAAATGAAGCATCAGCCAATCAATAAAAAGAAGGCTGAATTCCATAACAACATTAGCAGCGTTCGTTGTCATGATAAACATATTTACCAAGATCATGGACACCCTAACCATCTGAAATTAACCTTTGAATCGAAGTTAGCAAAGGATGCATACTATAATTTTTTTCCAGGTTGAATTGCAGGCGTTTAATTCACTTAGAACGTCCCAATAAAAGAGAAAATGCAGTTCTTTCTCTATAGCATAGTGTCAAAGTGAACACTGAAGATCTTGCTCAGAATCAGCTGTGTACTGTTTTCTGTGCATCTGTAGTTCTGCTATTTCTAATTAAACTCTGATCAAAATGTCATGGATATGTTTATTGGGGCACCAAGGTACAGTACGTTTCCATAGATACAGAAAGTTTCCATGTGCGATACACGCTGAATCTGGTGCTCTTGTTGACTTGTTCATTCCACTAGTGATCAAAGGTAAAGGTGTCCCATAACCTATGTGGTCGTAGGGGAGCGAGGCTTCAGAGACCTCACTTCTCCAGGGGCCAGTATATTGAGGGCGGCACCCATCTCTCTCTCCCTCGCTCCTTTACCTTCCCTGACCCTCAAGAGTGGAGGTACCATCTCCCTGCTAGTTTACATGTTCTCCCTCCCTCCCTCCTCTTCCTGCTAGTTTACATGTTCTCCCTCCCTCCCTCCTCTCCCTGCTAGTTTGCATGTTCTCCCTCCTCTCCCTGCTAGTTTGCATGTTCTCCCTCCTCTCCCTTCTAGTTTTGCATGTTCTCCCTCCCTCCTCTCCTTGCAAATTTGCATGTTCTCCCTCCCTCCTCTCCCTGCTATTTGACATGGTATCCCTCCCTCCTCTCCCTGCTTGTTTTGTTAGGGTATCCCTTAACTCCCTAAGGGATATTGCAGTCTTTCTCTCTTGTCAAAGTACAAATCTGATTTTCAGTATGTGTACTTTCTGTGCGCGAAATTTGCTATTTATTAACTCTGATCATGTCTGTATGTTTATTTGCCCCAGGTTACATTGCGTTTCCCATGACTAGAAAGTTTCCATGTGCTCCCTAATCCTCCCTGTTGCCTGTCATTTACTTGCAATGGTGTCCCTACCTTTGTCGTGGGCCTGCTACTTTGCATGCTACTCCCCTCTACTCTCCCTCTGCTACTTTAGCTCTCCCTCCCTCCATCTCCCTGGAGTTTGCATGGGTCTCCCTCCCTCCTCTCCCTGCTACTTTGCATGGTTTCCCTCCCTATCTCTACAAAACGTTTTCCTCCTTGAGTAGTCATTTCTGTCTATTTTCTATCTGTCTGTCTTTCTGTCTGTCTCTTTAGTCTCTGATCCGAAACAGCAGAAGCGATAAGAGAGCAAAAAATTCCAGCGATTTTCAGACTGTACTAATTTACTCTCTTTCGAAAGCCATTTTTTCCCCTTTCCCTTCCCTGCTTGTTGCCTCCCACCCTCCCTGCCCTCCTCCCCCACCACCTCTACCTTCCACCTTCTTTCTTCCTGCCTTTATTTCCTTGTCTTTCTCCTTTTTTTTGTTTTTTATTTCCAAAATCTATTTCCTAACTTCCAGGGTCTTTTTTTGTTTTACTGTTTTGGTTTGTTTTTGTATTGCTTTTGTTTTTTTAAGCACTTCTTGTACCTGCTTGAAGGTGAGGGCTGAAATACAAACAACATGAAGCTGGTCTCTTTTTGCATCCATACAAGATTTTTTCGTCTCTTTCCATAGAAATAAAGGGCAGTGGACCAGAGGGCCCCATTAGCGAGGGTTGTCCCCCCTTCCTGCTGGCCCTGACAGGTGCCGGTATGTTGCCGGAAGTCAATTCTGCGGCTGCGCAATCAATAACTGTCGGCATGCCTGTCAACGTGGCTGCAGTGTGTGTGGGTGTGTGTGTGTGTGTGTGTGTGTGTGTGTGTGTGTGTGTGTGTGTGTGTGTGTGTGTTGTGTTTTGGTGTGTGACGTGTGGTGTGGTGTGTGCGAGCATGTGTGTGTGTGTGTGTGTGTGTGTGCACGTGTGCTCGCTGGCATGTGTGTGTGTACCCTTGACATCCTTCTTTTTCTTCTTCTTGCTTTAGCTTTTGTCTCTCTTTGAATCCAATTTTTTGTTTTCCTCCTCCTCCCTCCTCCTCCTCCTCCTCCTCCTCCTCCTCCTCCTCCTCTCTTCTTCTTCTTCTTCTTCTTCTTCTTCTTCTTCTTCTTCTTCTTCTTCTTCTTCTTCTCTTCTCTCTCCTCCTCCTCTCTCCTCCTCCTCCTCCTCCTCCCTTCCTCCCTCCCCTTCCTCCCCCTTGTTCCGACTTCACATCCTCCTGAGGTGTTTTCCCCTTTTTGGATCTTTCCTCTGTTTTTCTTTTTTTTTTTAGAATGTCCATCTTGTTTTTGTACCCCTACTGTTGCTCTTCCTGCTTCTCTTCCTCTTAATCACCATCCCTCTCCACCCTATCCTTTTTTTTTTTATTCCATGCCTGTCCCTGTCAGCCTACCTAACCTTCCTATCTCTCTTTGTTTCCACCCATCCTTCTTGGAAAAAGCAGAAGTTGTGAAAGAAACACAGTTGCCAAAGATTGATTTGTCGTCAAGTATTGTTTTGTTCTTCTTGCTAACTCTTGCTTCCTTTCCTTCCTCCTCACTTTCACCATTTTGTTTCTCTCTCTCCCCCCCCCCCCTCTCTCTCTCTCCCTACTGCATCTCCTTTTACTTCTGTTTCTTCTTTTTTTATCTGTAGAGTTTTCATTTTTAACATTCTCCATCTTCTGCATTCTTATTCGTTTTTGTAGAAACGAATTTTTTCAGTGTTATGTTTTGCTGTTTGGCTTTTTTGGTTGTTGTTGTTAGTTGTTACTTTGTGGTGGTGACAGCTGCAAGGACAAGGAAATGAGTTTGCCTAATTCCATATCAGGAAGGTTTTTTTTTTTTTTTATTGTACAGGTGCTGGCATGTTCCATGCTCAAAGTCAGTTCTATGGCTGTGCAATGGATAACTACCTGATTGTCGTAATGGCTGCAGTTCTTGTTGTTTCTGTCTGTCTTTCTACCCTCCCTGTGGTGTGTGTGGTGTGTGTGTGTGTGTGTGTGTGTGTGTGTGTGTGTGTGTGTGTGTGTGTGTGTGTGTGGTGTGTGTGTGTGTGTGTGTGTGTGTAGTTCTAAATGATAGGACCTAATAGCTATGCTGACCACTCCAGGTATGATTTTAAATGATCTCCTGCATCCTTTGGAATCATCCCTTCAAAACAAATTGGCACAAGTATGTTGTGTAGCCAATTTACTTCTCTGTTCTGTTTACTTTGCAAGAATATTTGCAATAATTATGTGTCTCCTCTTTTTGTGTTCAATGCTTTCCCTTCTGAGTTTTTTTTTTCCTTCTAAATCTCTCTTTTATCCCAATCTTTCTTTAAAAATTACAAGAAAAATTGATAAAAAAAGAAATATTCCAAATTGTATTTTTTTTATTTATCAATACTTTTGATTTGTTTGTTACCCCCCGCCCTCCTTCATTTTCTTTCTCACTTCTATTTCTTTGATTCTCCTTTGCCTATTGCATCCTTTCTTTTTTTTTCTTCTGAAAATGGTTTTTTTTTTTTTTTAAATAGTTTTTTTACATTTTTCGTTTCAAAATGTTCCCCATACTTGACTTCTCACAAAATTCTTTTTAATTTGTACTTAGAGCTAGGGGCACCTGCAATGCAGAGTGACCAACCAAAGTGTGTCTATTTCTGTGATATCAGGGAGTGTTTTTGCTCCTGGCCCCCAACTAACAAACAGCCTGTGGACCAGAGGGCCCCATTAGCCGGGGTTGTCTCCCCTCTTCTGCTGGTCCTGACAGGTGCCCGCATGTTGCCGGAAACCAATTCTGCCGCTGTGCAATCAATAATTGCTTGCCTGTCAGTAGGTCTCTCTCTCTCTCTTCTGTCTCTGTCTGTCTCTCTGTCTTTGTCTCTGTCTCTGTCTATCTCTCTGTATGAGTTTTTTTTATATTATCTTGATCTTATTCCTGAAAAGGGCAGGGACTGGATGTAAAAAAGCACATGAGGGCTTATTCATTATTCTCGAAATAAAAGAATTTGTCTTGCCTTGCCTTGCCTTGCCTTGCCTCGTCTGTCTGTCTGTCTGTCTGTCTGATGGTATATATCTCTCTCTATTTGTTAAGGAGAGAGAGAGAGAGAGAGAGAGAGAGAGAGAGAGAGAGAAGAGAGAGAGAGAGAGAGACAGAGAGACAGAGACAGAGACAGAGAGACAGAGAGACAGAGAAGAGAGACAGACGAGAGAGACAGAGAGAGAGAGAGACAGACAGAGAGACAGAGAGACAGAGAGACAGAGAGACAGAGAGACAGAGAGAGAGAGAGAGAGAGAGAGAGAGAGAGAGAGAGAGAGAGAGAGAGAGAGAGAGAGAGAGATTATTTATTTATTTAATTCTTTATATCGAGGATAACAGAGTAAGCAATCATGTGCTTTTTTTCATCCGGTCCCCGTGTGTATGCAGTTTTGATAATATTGTCATCTGTTCCCACCGGCACAACGATGGCCTACTCTTACGAAAAGCGGAACAGGATTTAACGTGTGCGCTAGAGAGAGAGAGAGAGAGAGAGAGAGAGAGAGAGAGAGAGAGAGAGAGAGAGAGAGAGAGAGAGAGAGAGAGAGAGAGGAGAGAGAATGGCACTGACAATGACGATGACGATGACAATGACACAGTATATTGGGGTTAGCTATGAAGCTCATTCACAAAGGGACAGTGCCGATGGGGTGGGTCGGCACAAAACATATAATTTAGATACTATAAAGAACATAAAACAGCCTAAAATGAACATCAAGTCATGAAGTCTACATCACGGTCTTTCAGATATCAGAAAGTTTCAGTAATGTAATGCACT
>CM060316.1:69119561-69127061 GCA_030674155.1 Stramonita haemastoma
TCTTTCTCTTCTTTTTTCTTTTCTTCTTTCTTTTCTTCTTCTCTTCTTTCTCTTTCTTTCTTTCTTTCCTTTCTTCTTCTTTCTTTCTTTTTCTTTCTTTCTTCTTCTTTCTTTCTTTCTTCTTTCTTGTCTTTCTTTCTTTCTTTCTTTCTTTCTTTCTTCTGTCTGTCTGTCTGTCTTCTGTCTGTCTGTCTGTCTGTCTGTTTGTCTTCTTGCTTACTGTCTGTGTGTGTGTCTGTTCTTTTTTTTTTTCGTTCCTCTTTCTTCTCTAATTCTTTTTCTAAACTCTTGTTCTTCTTGTTCTTGTTCTTCTTCCTGTCTGCTGCTCTGCTGCTGCTGCTGCTGCTGCTGCTGCTGCTGCTGCTGCTGCTACTGCTTCTGCTGTCCCCTCTCTTTTCCCTATTCTCCTTCCTCTGCTTGACCTTCTTTTTTCCATCATTCCTTTTCCCTCAGTTTCATTCTACCGTTTTTGAAGTCATCCTTTTCCTTTGTCTCCGTTCTGTTTTCCTCACATTCTTTGCTTCAGCCTTGTTCTTGTGTCCTTTTCCCTCCTACCTTCCTCTTAGCTTCCCTGTACCTTCTTATTTTGTCTCTTGTCTTTTCATCCTTGCTTTTTTGTCAATCTCAGTCTCTCATTAAAAAGGCAGAAATTGTAGGGGAAAGAATACACACCAGTTGTTGTTTTTTTCGTACCACCATTATTTTCTCCTCCCTTTTAACCCTTTTTTATATTCTTCAGTTCTAGTTTTTATATCTTCAACCTTCTTTCTCTCCCTAATTCGTGTGGATGAGTCGTCTAGAGGTAGATCTAACCCACCTGCCTAGAAAGGGAAAAGTTGGGGTTATCCGGGTCAGAAGTGTGCGGTGGTTCGATCCCCCATTTGGGCCCAAAACTTTCCCCCCCATCCATAAGGCCATGGATGGTGGTCTGGGTGCTAATCTTTTAGATGAAACAATAAACTGGGGCATCTATGTTACACATAATTATTTAGCACACGTAAAAGAACCCACGGCAACAAGAGATTCTGTAGAAAAAAATCCACTCTGTAAGGAAAACAAATACAGTTTCAGACAGGAAAAGATAAAAAAAGAAATGAGTGGCGCTGTTCTTGTGGCAACAAGCTCTCTTCGGGAAGAGGAGCCCAATTTTTTTTACGTAATCTGCCGTGACTGAAAGTGATATAAAACAAACAGAAATAAAACAGAAATAAAACAGCTCTGCCTGTTTTTCTTATATTTATTTCATTCTTAAAGAAACATTCTCTGTCCCTGACTTTTTTTTTTTATAGTTTGCTGTTTTGTTTTTACCTGGTGAGTGGACAGCAGCCAGATGAGCGTCGTAAATCTGTCTTTCTTTTTTATTTTTATCAGACTGGCCTCTTTCTCTCTTCTCCAGAGCAGATCGATAGTGGACGAGGGGGCCTCATCAGCTAGGGTTGTCCCCCTTTCTGCTGGCCCTGACAGGTGCCAGCATGTTGCCGGAAGTCAATTCTGCGGCTGCGCAATCAATAACTTGCCGGCATGCCTGTCAAACGTAGCTGCAGTGTGTGTGTGTGTGTGTGGTGGGTGGGGGGGTGGGGGGGGGGGGGCGGGGGGGGCTGTGTGTGGGGGGGGGGGGTGTGTGGTGTGTGTGTGTGTGTGTGTGTGTGTGTTGTGTGTGTGTGTCCGTGTGTGTGTATGTGTGGTGTGCGCGTGTGTGTGTTTATGTGTGTGTGTGTGTGTGTTCACAAATTTTCCCCTCAGTATATTGCTGTTGTTTATTTTTCTTCTTTCAGTCTTCCTTTTCTGAACCTCTCTCTTCTCTCTCTCTCTCTCTCTCTCTCTCTCTCTCTCTCTCTCTCTCTCTCTCTCTCTCTCTCTCTCTCTCTCTCTCTCTCTCTCTCTCTCTCTCTCTCTCTCTCTCTCTCAAGGGGGCTACTTAGGAAAACATGAAAAATGTATTTTTGAAATAGCGCACGTAAAAGAACCCACGGCAACAAGATTATTGTCCCTGGAAAAATCCGGTAGAAAAAAGCCACACTACTAGGGAAACACATATACAGACAGGAAAAGAAAAAATGTCTGTGGCGCTACTATTGCGGCGACGAGCTCTCCCCGGGAAGAGAGCAGCCTGAATTTCACGCAGAGAATTTTGCTGTGACTTTAAGTGGTATACAAAGATATCTTTCTGATAATCACAAACTGCTTTGTAAGGGGGTAGGGCTTCCAGTATCAGCAATCCTTTGGTAAGTATATATCTTGGCATTGTTTAAAGAAACTTTTTTGGTAACAGTAAGTTTCTTCTATTTGTTGAAGTCAGCAACTATTGTTGTCTATCATATGAGTAAAAATGCGTTGTACTGTCGTTAAGCTCCTGAAAAGTCGGGCCCAACACATTCGACTTCGGCATAGGAGAAAATTGTTTTATCTCGTCTTCCTGGGAAAAAAAGCAGAAGAATGGACCAATAAGGCAGAAAATAAACAAACAGGAGTGACGAAAGAAAACGAACAAGGCAGAAACAAAGAGAGGAGAAGATGATCAGGAATTTATAGCTAGAATTTTCCAGATAGGGGTGGGTGGCGGTGGGGGCTATTTTTACTGACAAGCTCCCAGCATCCCCATGGGGGAACAGCGAGTTTAAAATAACTTTTAATCTTCATTTGTCTGTCTGTCTTCTGTCTGTCTGTCTGTCTGTCTGTCTGTCTGTCTGTCTATCTGTCTGTTTGTATAACAGTCTGTCTATCTGTCTGTCTGTGTGCCTGACTATTTATCTTTCAATGAATCTGCTAGTCTCTTCTTACTTCTTTCCTTTCATTCTTACTTCCTTTCTTCTTTTTTTTAATCTTTCCTCTTTTTTTTTTTTCCACTTCTCTTTCTTTTTATTGTCTGCTTTCTTCTTTCTCTTTTTTTTTCTTTCCCTTATTGCCATTGTCTTTTCAATTCTTCCTAATAAACCCACTGCTCAACATTTCAGATGGAAAAATCAATAATTCATACAAACAATTCCGTCCCCTCTCCCCTTGAAATTTCTCCTCCACACCTCACCCCACTCTCCCCCGTAAATAATAGATAAAAACAAAAGAGAACCAACACACACACACACACACACACAAAACACACACACACACACACTACACACACACACACACACACACACACACCACACGCGCGCGCGCGCGCGCGCGCGCACACACACACAACACACACAGCACACACACTCACACACACACACGCACACACACACACACACACACACACACACACACACACACACACACACAACAAACACACACACACACAACACAACACACACAGAACAAGCATGACATGGCACATGTTTCAAATGCTTTCCAAAGAACAATGTATGAAGGACTGGCCATGTAGAAATGGTACCTACTACATTCAACTTACCTTCACCTGTCTCGTAGTCCCGGGACTGTGGGGGGCACCACTGAAGATATTGGAACCAGCTTCCTCCACTCCCATGGTCCTCTGCTTTCCGCAGCAAATCGTTCCACCCAATGCCAGTCCACTCTCTGATGTTGTCTTCCTATCGTTTTTCTTTGTCTGCATCTTTGTCCCCATCCTTGTACTGTTCCCTAAAGAACATTCTTGGCCAGTCCATAATATGTTCGTGTGCCATGCCCGTACCACTTTAGTTTGAGTTTTTTCCTCTAATGTTAGGAGTTCTTCATATGGTCCAATGGCATTTTTTTTTCTGGTTTTCATATTCCTCATTAGTGATGTGATCCCTGTATGAGACACCAAACGAGATACGACAGAATCTCATCTCCATTGCTTTATCATTCTTTTAATATCTGCTGACTGCCAATAAGATTGAAGCTCATAAATCGTCTGCGAGAACAATAATTTCACTCGTATGTCTGTCTTGCTTATCAGAGATATCTTTTCTTTCTTTCTTGGTTTCTTTTTTTTGTGTGAAAGTCGCATATTGTCAAGAGGCGGAGGATAGCTTGAACGTCAATTGAAATTTGATCAAGAAAATACTAATACATATATATAAGGGAGATCTTTTTAGTGCATGTACGTTAAGCTTGTTGAGATGATGCTTACATCGTAAACTGTGTGTGCATTTGTGTGTGTTGTGTTGTGTGTGTGTGTGTGTGTGTGTGTGTGTGTGTGTGTGTGTGTGTTGTGGTGTGTGTGTGTGTTGTGTGTGTGTGTATGTGTGTATATTTTGTATATGTGTGTGTGTATGTGTGTGTGTGGTGTGTGTGTGTGTGTGGTGTTTGTATGTGTGTGTGTTTGTGTGATGTGTGTGTGTGATGTGTGTGATGTGTGTGTGTGTAATGTGTGTGGTGTGTGTGTGTTGTAAATAATGAAACATTCATTTTCTTCAAGGCCATTACATTATTCTCTCTGCTGTTCTGTTTCTTTGTCCAGTCACTCTCTTTTTCACTTCATCCCTGTCATATGTCTGTCTCTCTGTCTCTGTTTCTGTCTGTCTGTCTGTCTGTTCTGTCTGTCTCTGTCTGTCTCTCTCTCCATTTTTGTGTCCAACACCCTCCTCACAGGCACACAGACACAGACACACAGACAGACAGACAGGACAGACACACAAACACACACACAACATACACACAGACCCCTTCCCCCCCCCCCCCCACACACACACAGAGTGGAGGGACAAGGAGAGTGAGAAAGTGTTGTGTTCTCTGTGTGTGTGTGTGTGTGTGTGTGTGTGGTGTGTGTGGTGTGTGTGTGTGTGTGTGTGTGTGTGTGTGTGTGTGTGTTGTGTGTGTGTGTGTGTGTGTGTGTGTGTGTGTTCTGTGTGTGTGTGTGTGTGTGTGTGTGTGTGTGTGTGTGTGTGTGTGTGTGTGTGTGTGTGTGTGTGTGTGTGTGTGTGTGTGTGTGCCCCTATAATATCCAGCATGGCCAGCTGTCAGAGTGGTTCCTGAGGGCTGACAGCCACCACTGCAGCCACCTGCCGCCAGTCACCCTGTATGCTGCCACACAGCCTCTGCTGAACACGAAAGATATTGTTTTGTTTATTTAGTTATTTGTTTATTTATTTATTTATTTATATCTTATTTATTTCAAGGATAATAACACTCATGTGCTTTTTTTTTTTTTGCATTTTTTTTTTTGCATCTAGTCCCGGTGTGTTATGCAGCTTGGAAAATTTTGTCATCTGGCGAAAATTATTATTTTTTTATTTATTTATTTATTTATTTATTTATTCATTTATTCATTTATTTTTTTATTCTCATTTCTAGGATAGTGGAATAAGCACTCATGTGTTCTTGTTTTTTTTGCATGCAGTCGCTGTGGGTTTTTCAGTATGGTAAATTTTGTTATCCGGCGAAAAATAAGTATGTTTTAAATTTATTAATTAATTTAATTAATCATTTATTTATTTATTTATTTATTTATTTATTTATTTATTTATTCATTTATGTTGTTTGTTTGTTTATATCAATGATTGAGGAATAAGAACTAATGTGTTGCTTTTTGCATGCAGTCCCCGTGTGTTATGCAGTTTGGTAAATTTTGTCAACCGGCAAAAAAAAGTATTTTTAAAATTAATTCATTCATTAATTTTTTTATATTTATGTATGTTTGTCTATTCGAGGTTTGGAATAAGCATCATTGTTATTTATTTATTTATTTATTTATTATTTATTTTTTACATCAGTCCCCATGTGTTATGTTAAAGTAAAGTTAAGTCTGTCCGAGCTAAGCTCATCAGCGTGCTTATCCGGTTTCTGTGGCGTTAAGCGACTGAGAGTCATAGACTCCCCCTGGATAGGACGCATGTTATCGCAGGGTTAACCCCACACAAGGTTGGTACCTTTTACACTGGGTGGTGAGAATAGCCGTTAAAGTGCTTTTCCAAGGGCACAACGCCATAGTCGAAGCTGGGATCGAACCGCAACCTTTAGATTACGAGTCCAACGCCCTAACACAGACTACAGCGGCGTATGTTTATGTAGTTTGGTAAATTTTGTCATCCGGCAAAAATATTTATTTATTTATTATTATTTTTAAAATTTTATTTATTTATTTATTTATTTATTTATTTATTTATTTATCTATTTGTTTATTTATCTATTTATTTATCTATTTCGAGGATAATGGAATAAGAACTTATATGCTTTTTTGTTTACATCCACGGTTATATATGCACTTTGGTAAATTTTGTCATCTGTTCCCACCAGCACACAATGGCCTACTTTTCCGGAAAGCAGAACGGGTTTTAACGTGTGCGGAAGACGTTCTGCATACGTTCACACACCAGACTTCGGTTTATAGTCTCATCTCCTGCCTAAGAGATGTCAGAAAACATGAACCCAACCCGCACCTTAAACTGTTTCTTCCCCAGAAAATTGTCCAAAAACAAGGGCAGATGACCACAAAATCCATGATCATGCAGGTCCCACATGATGCCGTACCCCCAAGGAGTATCACACGCCCTTTTTGAATAAAAAGAAAAGATAGCGATGACGTGTTGCTTAACAAGGAAAGCATTGCAGATGGTCACCTCCAAGACCTGTCGGCCTATACCCCTGCCTGCCTGTCAGCCTGCCAGCATGTTTTGTATTCAGTCTATCTGTCTGCCTATGACCCAGTCTGTTTTGTTTTGTCTGTCCATCTGTCCGCCTGTATTTTTGTTTACCTGTATGCCTGTCTTTCCCACGACCTCCTGCCTGTATTCCTTGTTTTCTGTCTGGCCTGTCTACCTACCTGTGTACATGTTTAGCGTTAGTCTGTCTGTATGTATATCTCTGTCTTTCAAGTCTGTCTGCCTGCTTGCCTGCCTGTCTATATTTTTCAGTGTTCAGTTTGCCTGATTGCTTGCCTTTTGCGTACAACCATGTGCATACGTGCATGCCTGCGTGTGGGTGTTTGGTTCCTAATCTTGCGTCATCATGAGTTCTAGAAAAAAAAATGTTGGACAGTTTTATTAAAGATTACATAAAAGTTGTACAACACAGCACTCCAGTTTATGCACTCCTCCCCTCTCTCTGACTGCCACTTGCCTACTGCCTGTCTCTGCTTACCCACTGTACCTGTTTCCACCCTTTGTCCATTAATCTATAGGCCCATGTGGACTAATATTGGGTTGTTACCTGGATACATGTCAACACGTACTCTATCATACTGTCACATGCAAGCGACATGTCAGGATATTGCTTTACACTACTTGACTGCTACTTTGACTTCTAAGGAGTCCTTTGGGTAATTCATAATTTTTAGGAAGTGTGTTGTAGGCAGGTGAACCTGCAGAGCACATTTCTTTTTCAGGGGTAGTTAGGGTTGGGTCTATGCTGTGTATGTTGGTGTCAGCCACGTCACCAGGTGTATGCTGTGTATGTTGGTGTCAGCCACGTCATCGGGTGTATATTGTGTATGTTGGTTTCAGCCACATCACAGGGTGTATGCTGTGTATGTTGGTGTCAGCCAACGTCATCAGCTGTATGTTGTGTATGTTGGTGTCAGCCACCTCATAGGGTGTATAATGTGTATGCTGGTGTTTGCCACGTCATTGGTTGTATACT
>CM060316.1:69134561-69149561 GCA_030674155.1 Stramonita haemastoma
CCTATCCCTCTCCACGTTACTTGGTAGAGCCTATCTCTCTCCAGGTTACTTGGCAGAGCCTAGCCCTCTCCACGATTATTTTGGCAGAGCCCATCATCCCTTCTCAAGTTGCTTGCCAGAGCCCATCCCTTGCCGGGATAATTGGCAGAGCCCATCCCTCTCCAGGGTAATTGGCAGAGCCCATCCCTCTCCAGGGTAATTGGCAGAGCCCATCCCTCTCCAGGGTAATTGGCAGAGCCCATCCCTCTCCAGGGTAATTGGCAGAGCCCATCCCTCTCCAGGGTAATTGGCAGAGCCTAGCCCTCTCCAGGGTAATTGGCAGAGACCCATCCCTCTCCAGGGTAATTGGCAGAGCCCATCCCTCTCCAGGGTAATTGGCATAGCCCATCCCTCTCCAGGGTAATTGGCATAGCCCATCCCTCTCCAGGGTAATTGGCAGAGCCCATCCCTCTCCAGGGTAATTGGCAGAGCCTAGCCCTCTCCAGGGTAATTGGCAGAGCCCATCCCTCTCCAGGGTAATTGGCAGAGCCTAGCCCTCTCCAGGGTAATTGGCAGAGCCTATCCCTCTGTTCATGATCAATTGGCAGAGCCCATCCTTCATCCATATTCAAGTTGCTTGGCAGAACCCATCCCTCTCCAGGGTAATTGGCAGAGCCCATCCATCATCCATTCTCAAGTTGCGTGGCAGAACCCATTCTCCCCAAAAGGCAGACTGCATGTTGAGGATGTTTGTGTCATCCCTGCTACTAGCCACCACTGACCTGGCCTGCCGTGGAATCTTCTACCAAATGGACTGTTTGATTTATTCGATTTGATTTAATTTTTTCTTTTATATCGAGGATAATGGAATAAGCATTTATGTGCTTTTTTTTTTTTACATCCAGTCCCCGTGTGTATGCAGTTTTGTAAATATCATCTGTTCCCACCGGCACACGATGACCTACTCTTACGAAAAGCGGAACAGGATTTAACGTGTGCGCAAGAAGTTCTGCGTGCGTTCGCACACGGGGCCTCGGTTTAAAGTCTCATCCGAAGGACATTAATTTTGGGGAGAGTGGAGTTGGCACTGATGTTAACTCCAGGAGAAAAATCTCCTCGAACGGGAATCGAACCCGGTTCGTCAAATTGCCAGCGCAATATTCTGACCACTAGGCTATCCGTCCCCACTGTGTATAACTATGTGCTCAAGGTATTCAGCAAGCATCAGCACACGGGACATGGATTTCTGGGATCAACTCTTGAGGGAGGACATGCAGCAGACATGGAGTGGGAACCAGTAGGGGGGGGGGGATGTCCTTTAGACAAACAGACAGGTTAGTCATCGATTTGAACTCGTACCCTCAGACTATTACAGAAAACGAGTCAGACGCTCTAACCACCAAACTATTCTCACCCTATTTCATGTTAACCAGTACGAACAGAACAAGTCAGGCTGAATCCGAGAGAAGCAGAATAGTATTGAAGAGAGGAGGGGTGGGTGTGGGGGGGGGGGGGGGGGGGGAGGGGGGAGTTCCAGAGGAGGAGAGGAGAAGAGGGGGTGGGTGGGGTCAGATTGAGAATTAGGTGTTGGAAGGTGGTGGGAGCAAACTAGGGTGGGATGAGTAGGGAAGGGGAGGGGGGAGGAAGCGGCGTCGAATGAGAATGGAAAAAGACAGGCAGTGGGAAAAGTAGCAGATAAGCGTGAGAAACAATCTGTCCCAGACAACCTCCACCCACCCCCTCCCTTGCCACCCCCCCCCCCACCACCACCTCCCCAGGACAGCGGCTAATTGTGATGAAGCGGGTGGGCTGCTAACGGTGCATGACCCCTCTCGTTTTACGCGTGCTGCGTGTACTCCTACAGACAGACAGACAGACAGGCATGCAAACAGACAGTAGACTGATACACACACAGACAAACATACGTACACCAGCACACACACCCATGCGCATGTAGCGCGTATGCACGCACACACGCACACACGCACACATAGACACGCACACACACGCACATACGCACACACGCATACACATACATACACATCCACCAATTCACCACCATCATTGTTATGATGATGATGGTGATGATGATGATGATGATGATTAGGAGGAGGAGGAGGAGGAGGGAGAAGAGGAGGAGGAAGAGGAGGAGGAAGAGGAGGATGAGGAGGAGGAGGATCATCATCATCATCATCATCATCATCATCATCATCATCATCATCATCATCATCATCATCATCAACACCACCACCAACCAACCACTACCAGGGGGGGTTCAGGGGTGGGGATGGGGGGAAACTACATGTTTGGGTGTGGAGTAAGGAGAGATGAAGAGGATTGGATTTCATTCGTGTATATATATGTGTGTGTATGTATATATATATATATATATATATATATATAATATATGTATATATATATATATATAATATATATATATATATATATATATATATATATATATTATATATATATATATATATATATATATATATATATGTATTCTTCTTAATCCTCCTCGCTTCGGGTGGAGCAAAAGGCGCCAACAAGTCTCCTCCAGCCATCTCTGTCTTGGGCAAGCCAGCTGATTTCATTCCATGTTTTGCCCATTATTTTCATTTCTTCTTCTATAGTTCTCCTCCATGTACCTAACGGCTTGCCCCTCTTTTCCCTTTATACCAGGTGGTGCCCATCTGAGTGCAGCCACCAATATATATATATATATATTATAAAATATATATATAAGTATATATACTTTTATATATACTTTTTTAATATATATATATATATATAATATATATATATATATATATATATATATATATATATTGGTGGTCTAGAGGTAACGCGCCTGCGTAGAAAGCAATAAGTGTGGCTCTGAATTGTGCGGTGGTTCGATCCCCCGTTTGGGCCAAAAACTTTTCTCCCATCCATTACACTGTGAGTGCTGCTGGGTGCTGAGTCTTTCAGATGAGACGATAAACCGAGGTCCTGTGTGTTACACAAAATCATTTGTGTGTGTTATTTATATTTCTGTTTATTTTATTCTTTTATATCAAGGATAATAGGATAGGCACTCTTGTGCTTTTTTACATCCAGTCCCCATGTATATACAGTTTCGGAAATGTCATCTGTTCCCACCGGCACACGATGGCCTACTCTTATAAAAAGCAGAACAGGATTTAACGTGTGCGCAAGATGTTCTGCGTGCGTTCGTACACGGGGCCTCGGTTTATAGTCTCTTCCGAAGGACTTTGGGGGACAGTGGAGTCCGCACTGATGTTAACTCCAGGAGAAAAATCTCCTCGAACGGGAATCGAACCCAGGTCGTCAAATTGCGAGCGCAATGTTCTGACCACTAGGCTATCCAGTCCCCCTGTGTGTGTGTGTGTGTGTGTGTGTGTGTGTGCGTGTGTGTGTGTGTGTGTGTGTGTGTGTGTGTGTGTGTGTGTGTGTGTGTGTGTGTGTAATCATACATGCGCATGTTGCTAGGTACATGTTGCATGATGCTTGTGTGTTCACATATCTATCTGTCTGTCTCTATACAGAATAAAGGCCAATATAGGTACGCGTGTGCACGGTAAATGTGTCTATGTGTGTCTTGTGTTTTGTGCGTGCATTCCTGTGTATCATGTGTGTGTGTGGGGTTGTATATAGTATAATGCTCACACACAGTCATGTATCTCTCTTTGACTGTGAAGGCATGCACGACTCGACTGTCAGTCAGTCTGTCCGTCTGTCGCTATGTAGTCAGTGCGTATGTAAAAGAAGAAAGGAGAGGTGTACTTTCGGGGACACCACACCACACCATTACACAGCCACCACTGCGGCAGACCAGACAGTCTGGCGACAAGAAGACAGCACAAGAGGCCACAGGGCGCCTGAGGGAGAGGGGGGAGAGAAGAGGAGGGGGTGGAGGGAGGAGAAGGAGAGGAGGGGAGGGGAGGGGGAGGGAAGGTCAGGGGTCAAGGGTCAAAGCGTGTGGCATACCACACGTACCAATCCACACCCCTGAGGCCCATGAACCCTTTAGGGAGGTGTTAGGTGGTTGCTCAGTACAGTACAGTACGGTGCGCCGTGGAGACGCCAGTGGTGACCGGCCCGGTGTAGCGGCACTATACAAGCCAGCTTATCTCTCTGCCGTGGACAGGTTTGGTGACAGGTGCTGTCTTCCCTCTTATCTGTGTGCTGTTGTTCTTCTTTCCTCTAGAAACGTGGTCTGTGCTGTTTGGGGTCTGCTATATGTACTGTCTTCATCATCAGTCCTGTTTGGGGCCTGCTCCCCACCTACTGTCTTCATAAGTCTCTTGTTTTTGTTTTTGTTGGCCAACAGTTTCTGTCTGTCCTGTCTGTCACCTGTCAAGGTTTGATTGAAGTCTCACCTGTAATAAGATGGGGAAGAAAGGTCATACACAAACAGGCTGAACTCACACCGCCCTGCAGACACTTACTGTCAGTTGTGGTTAGAATAAATTCCTGGCTATCCTCCTTAGTACTAGTGCTAAAAATAAAGGGCTTCAGCTCAATGCACAACAGGGTAGATGCTGCATTAGACTTCTGTCACTTTAGGTAAGCATCAGAGAAAGATTATTTTATTCTCACCTGCCTCAACTTCTGTGACGTTCCTATCCCCAATTTTCCACGCTGCTTATTTCGATTCCACTCCTTAACCATTTAACCACTTAACCACATCCAGGCGTCTATGTCGATTTCTCTGGGTCAGAAATAAAAAAAAGGAGCCTATCAATGATGATGATGATGATGGTGATGATGATGATGATAATGATGATGATGATGATGATGATGATGATGATGATGATGATGGTGATGGTGGTGGTGGTGACGATGATGATGATGACCAACTGTGAGGTTCTAGATTTGATTCATGGCCTTGCCCTTTCTTTCCACTTGACAAGAAAATCGAACTGACTATCAAAGACATTCTTATGAGACTCTAAATCGAAACCCCATGTGCGAATGCACACAGGAATCTTTTGCATACGTTAAAACCTGATTCACCTTTCGGAAGAGTAGGCCATTTCGTGACGGTAGGAACGAATATAAAGGTAGCTAAAGGTGTCCCATTACCTAGGCGGTTGTAGGGGAGCGAGGCATCAGAGACCTCAGCTTATGTAAGGGCCAGCATATTGAGGGCGGCGCCCATCTCCTCTCCCTCGCTGCTTTACCTTCCCTGACCCTCCTTAAAGAGGGCAGGTAGCCTACTCATTTACAGCTGGGTGAACTGGGGGAACTGTAATGAAGCCAAGGGGCACAAACGGCCACCCATCCCGCCCCCTCAAGAACGAATGACAAAATCACATTAAACGCGTGCACACGCATGTCGTGTTTAGACACAATCCCCGAAGTCGGAATGCGGCTACCTAAATATTGGGGGGGGATATGATAACAACGGTCGTATAGGCAAAAAACCCCTCACCATTAGAGAACCTCGAAGCTCTAGCCGAGGAAAAAAAAAAGACCGATTAACGGGGGTGACAATAGTACCATCAAGCCCATAGCCAGGGAAGTTAAAATCAGGCCTTATACTAATAAGACCTTAATTAATAACTAAACTGCACACAGCTCAATACAAACCTAGACACATTCAGCGTACCCTCAGATTGTAACCCGGTCACCACATTATTATTACTGAAGACAATGAGGATGGCCATGCATGGTTAATAGATAATCAGGGGGCAGGGAGTGATGAGATAGATAGACAGATAAATAAATAGATAGCTACATGTATAATAATACACAGCAGCTAAGGCAGAAGACAGCTGAGGGGGTGACAGCTGCAGAGGCGGAGCCTAACGGAGACGGTGCATGCTGTACATGTAAAAGTCCTTCGGATGAGACTATACACCGAAGCCCCGTGTGTGCGAACGCACGCAGAACATCTTGTGCACACATTAAATCCTGTTCCACTTTTCGTAAGAGTAGGCCATTGTGTGCCGGTGGGAAGAGATGACAAGATTTACAACACTGCATACGCAGGGGGACTGGATGTAAAAACGCACCTGATCGAGTGCTTATTCCAATCATCCTCGACATAAAAGAAGATATATATATATATATATATATATATATATATATATATATATATATATATATATATATATATATATATATATATCAGCTAAAGCAGACAGCTGAGGGGGTGACATCTGCAGAAGTGGAGCCTGACTGAGACAGTGCTGTACATGTGATGTGATGTAGTCGTTGCTATGGCTGTAAACACACCTGACAGACAGGGGGGGGGGGGGGGGGGGGGTAGGGGGACAGAGGTCAGCTTTGGGGACTGAGGGACTGACGGACTACTGCAGTCAAGGACAGGCCACAACACTCACACACTCACACACGCCAACAGGCGCGCACAGGCGCGCGCGCACGCACATAGTTTGCACAATGCGCACGCTTGCACATGCAAGCACAGACGCAGACAAATACAGAGACTGACTGACAGACATACAGACAGACACGCACACATGCGTACGCACACGCACGCACTCACATACACACACAGAGTAAATGTATACACACACGCATACACAGATATACACTAACACTTGCGTGCACATGCGCACGTACAAAACAACAGACAAGCAGACACACAGACACATACTGACACACATACACACACACACACACACACCCCACACACATATGCACACACATACACACACACACACGCGCGCGCGCGCGCGTGCGTGGACACACACACACACACACACACACGTATAAACACACAAACACACCCACATACACACGCTATCAGTCTAGTTTACTTGAAATGCTTTTCTTATTGGTGATCTTTTTCGATGGAAAGAAAACACATACCAAACTCAAGCAAAACCCATGGCCACAAAACCAAAAAAACAGGAGAAAAAAACTCATGCAGAGGAATAAAGCGATTATCCTTAGCAAAAAGTGTACAGCAGACCCATTTGACACACAAATCAATATGAGTCTGGAAGATAATCGATATGAATGTTGAAAACAATCCCAAAGAACATGAAACGGGTTAGATATAGACAGACTGGACAGGGAAGACGATATGTGGAGACCCACGTTTGACACACAGCTGAGAGACATGGCAGAATCTAGTGAACAGCTCTTGAGTTGGCATGTAATGACTCCCTGCGAAGAAGAGAAGATGAGGAGGAAGAGGAGGAGGGGAAGACGAAGATGAAGAAGGGGAGGGGCAAGGGAAAGAAAAGGAGGAAAAAGGGTAGTGGTGAGGATGGCCTGGGCATGATAATGATGATTGATGATGATGATGATGATGATGATGATGATGAGAAGATGATGAGATAGATGATGATGATGAAAAGAAGAAGAAGAAGAAGAAAGAAGAAAAGAAGAAAAAGGGAAGAGAAGAAAGAGAGGAGGAGAAGAAGAAGAAGAAGAGAAAAGAACATCACAAACACAACAAACAAGGAGGAGAGAGGAGGGAGGAGAGGAGGAGGAAAGTAGGAGGAGGAGTCAAAATCAGAAGAAGAAGAAGGTCTACCATGCACCTCACAGAAAAACACAAACCATCACCTCACTTGTTCGAGCCTAAGAAACAAAACAAGGTAGAAGATGGGCTGGCAAATAATTGCAGATGGCATAAAAAGGGGAGCAGGGGAGAAGGAGGAGGATGGGGGTGGTGGAGACTGATCGAATGTCCTTGGAACAATATGTGACGGGTAGTATCCTAAAAATAACAAGAAGTAATTAACACCATAGCATCAGCTGTTGATTGTAGTCATCAATACGTTGCGAGGCTTGATTGTTCTCGTTATTTCTGTCAGCTGGTCTGTTCTGATGATCTCCAACCTGTGTCTCTATAGGTGGGTGTGGGTGGGTGGCTCTGGATTGGTTGGCCAACACTTGACCGACTTGGTGTTATAGTGTGTGTGTGTGTGTGTGTGTGTGTGTGGTGTGTGTTGTGTGTGTGTGTGTTGTGTGTGTGTGTGTGTGAGTGTCTGTGTCTGTGTCTGTGTGTCTGTGTGTCTGTGTGTTTGTGTGTGTGTGTTTGTTGTGTGTGTATTGTATGTGTGTGTGTGTGTGTGTGTTTGGTGTTGTGTGTGTGTGGTGTTGTGTTGTGTGTGTGTTATGTTGTGTGTGTTGTTGTGTGTGTGTGTGTGTGTGTGTGTGTGTGTGTGTGTGTGTGTGGTGTGTGGTGTGTGTGTTTGTGACTGTTTCCTTTAAAGTCAGTTTATTCTAGGTATAGTAGATTTAAACCAGACTGAAATGGAATAAAAGAAACAAAGAATAGAAACAACTGTATGCAAAGAAAAACTGCAACAGAAGATTAATAGCAGACCGAGAAAACTTACTATTTCTGGTCTACGAGTGAGTACACTAACAGCATCAGATGTGTGGCATCGAATTGTTTGTGCAATGAGTTCAGAGTAAGTTACTACAACAGATCATGTATAATCAATAGTCAGGGTGTCGATGAGTCACAAGGCGCACACCGCATTGTTGTGATGTATGTTGGATTTCAATGGTTTTGATAACCAACTTAAATCTTACAGTGTTGTATATTATATATGTGCATATGATGATATGTATTATGTATAGTTAGTATTATGTATGATGTATGTATGTATGTATGTATTTGTATGTATGATGTTTATACACACACAGCAACCACACAAACCCAAAAAACAAGTGCTGATGCACTTGTCAACTTTTAGCAAAAAACATGAATGAAAAGTCTTAGTACTTGTTATTCTTTTTATCTAATTTGCATTGCTGGAAAGTTGTGACAAAGTGCATCAATGCACT
This sequence comes from Stramonita haemastoma, assembly GCA_030674155.1. NCBI lineage: Eukaryota > Metazoa > Mollusca > Gastropoda > Neogastropoda > Muricidae > Stramonita > Stramonita haemastoma. The sequence goes on from CM060316.1 coordinate 69,143,319, forward strand.
TTGTCACAACTTGGAACTGAAGTCAGAAAGTGACAAAAATGCATGAGGAGCTTCTAAAAATGCTGAAGTAGTGCATTATATTGAACTCACATTGATTAAAGATATGATGGTTTTTGTTGTTTTTGGTTCGTCTCAAATTACGACGAACTGCGTTGATCCCCAGGGGATCGACACAGTTCGTGTAAGTTACGACAGACTGCGTTGCTACGTCGCACTGTGTCAGAACACAAGGTCACCGAACCAGAAGCAATTTTCTTTTTTTGCATGACGATCAAAGGGGATGAGGAGGATGTAATGAGCTGCTATGGAAGGCCGTGTGCTTTGAGACTATTTGACAGGGCAAACCTCTGCTTCAGGTTTTCAAGATTTGAATTAGCCGTGACCGCTTTTGGAGTGTGTAAACCAATTATCTGTTTAACAAAAACACTTCCAACACTGCCTGTGACAGAAACAGAAATTGTCAGCTTTTTTAAAAAGCATTTCCATGTTCCATTCTTTATGATGAATTCATCAACTTAACAGCATCCTTTTGTCTGAAGAAAACATACTGCAAAATGTGGACATCGATTTTGGAACAGATGTTTATGAAGTAAAGCATTTTTTCCCCTGAAATTCAGAAAACTTTTTTGGACATTCCATTATAAAAATGAAAACTGGACGTGGAGGAAAAAAAAAGATGAGAACAAGACGACATCAGTGTGGGTTGTGATTGCTGTTTACATGTTTTGTCTCATTATCTGTGTTTTTCATGGCGTTGTTTTGTTTTTGAAAAAAAAAGATGAGAACAAGACGACATCAGTGTGGGTTGTGATTGCTGTTTACATGTTTTGTCTCATTATCTGTGTTTTTCATGGCGTTGTTTTGTTTTTGAAAAAAAAAAGATGAGAACAAGACGACATCAGTGTGGTTGTGATTGCTGTTTACATGTTTTTTTTCATTACCTGTGTTTTTCATGGCGTTGTTTTGTTTTTGAAATATTGTTATTTATTCGTATTAAAAAGCCTACAAATATAATTATTATTTCTTGATGTTTTGGGCTGGCTATCTGAAGGTGAAGTGTTCTTTAAGTACCTCTCTCTCCATGCCATTCCGTTCTATGGCCTTCTTATCTACCTCACCACAAGTTCCACAGTTCTGTCTCTGGTTTCCACTTCTGAGTAAAAAACCCAGGAACTACAGATTGATAACAAAAGACAAAGATGTGAAATCATCTGCATTAAAAAAGGGAAGGGAAGAATAGCTTAAAATATAAAAAAAATAATATCTGCCATGTACTAGAAGAAAGGCTAAAAGTTCAACATGATCTCAATCGACTTGAACAATTTTCCACATCCTCGATTCTGATCAAGCAGTGACGACAAAGCTCCAATATCCTCCTTGAAAGTTGAGTTGACTGACATGCAGACCAGTCATGCATTTTGACAGACAGGTCCACGGTACTGTGCCACAAAATGACACGCTGAGGGGGCTTTGGGTTTTTTGTGGTTTTTTTCGCTATCGTTGTTTGAAAGAGAGCGGCTTAAGAGGCCACGTGGGGAAAAGAGAGAGAGAGAGGAGAGAGAGAGAGAGAGAGAGAGAGAGAGAGAGAGAGAGAGAGAGAGAGAGAGAGAGAGAGAGGAGAGAGAGAGAGAGAGAGAGAGAAGAGAGAGACCAGACACAGACAGACAGAAAGACAGACAGACATACATACAGACAGACAGAAACACACACACACACACACAAATAGACAGGAAAAAGAGAGAGAGCAAGTGTTTGGGTAGGGGCGGTAGAGGGGTGAGAGTGTCGTATGAAAATGCCAGTGGTGCAGGTCACTCACCCATTGACACAAGAGTTTAATCTGTCATAGAGACTAAGTCAACCTTGTCAGTGATGGTGTCTGCAGTGACCGGTCAGGTAAACAGTCTCTGACGTCTGCCACACGTGCCACTGTTCACAGCACTCATGATAGTCACTGATGTCTGCCACACGTGCCACTGTTCACAGCACTCATGATAGTCACTGATGTCTGCCACACGTGCCACTGTTCACAGCACTCATGATAGTCACTGATGTCTGCCACACGTGCCACTGTTCACATCACTCATGATAGTCACTGATGTCTGCCATACGTGCCACTGTGCACATGACAGTCTCTGACGTCTGCCAACGTGCCACTGTTCACATGACAGTCTCTGACGTCTGCCACACGTGCCACTGTGCACATGACAGTCTCTGACGTCTGCCACACATGCCACTGTTCACATGACAGTCTCTGACGTCTGCCACACGTGCCAATCGTGCCACTGTTCAAAGAACTCATGACAGTCTCTGACATCTGCAACACGTGCCACTGTTTACATGACAATCACTGACGTCTGCATAGGTCCCACTGTTCACAGCACTCATGCTCAGCACCACTGACTTTAACCAAATATAGGCCTAATGATTATTATCCAGGCACCAAATCAGACAATCTGAAGAGGTGTGTCTGGAGGCAGGGTAGTCCGCTGGTTACAGCCACCAACTTGAGATCAAACCATCACTCAGGGTCCACGTGGGTTCCTGTTTTCAAATGGGTGTCCATTCCAGAGGACTGTCCCCCTGGAGTTAACACCAGCACTGACTACATGTCATGAAAGTCTGGGATGAGACTTGAAAGCAAGGACCTGAATGCAAGCAGTGCAGAACATTCTGTGCACACGTAAAACCCCATCCACATTTGGAAAAATGTGACCCAGCTATGGGGTGTAACATGCATGACACATACATACCCAGCACTCCTCCTGTTCCCTGGAGAGGGATGGGCTCTGCCAGGTTTAACTTTCCTGCAATGGCCTGCCTGCAAAACTCAGTATATAATTATGGCTCAAAGTGGCCTCGTTAACTGGATTTCTTGTCACTAATTGGATTAAGAAGTTCATCTGCACAAACCTGGTCCAAACATGACTAAAATTGTTTTTAAATTGCTTAGAATAACGTTTTCTATCAGTACACATAGAAACTCGACCCAAAATAATGGCAATGAAAAGATATTTAATGAAAAGAAAACTCAGTCCAGGGCGCCAACATATAACAAGTACTCCCTAGCTTTCCAGGGGGTGGGGTGGGGGCAATCTGTACTGGTGTTTCACACTATGCTCGAAGAGACAATAAGAATAGTTCAGGCTTCAATCACTTCAATCGCACTTATAATGCACACATGCTTGCGGGCACAAAGGGACATGTAACTTTAAACTTGAGTGTAGATTGGCTGGAGGCTGCAAGCTGGCCGTTTCAAGGGATTCAGATAGAACATGCTCTGTCTCAAACAGGCTGAACCTGACGCTACAAGCTGCTTTAGAAGTACGTTTACAGTGACAGACCATCCATTTGGGATCTGTTTCACTATGACAGTCCCAGCCCTGGGGTTTCCAAGGCTAGTCTGTCACCTGCTTTACTGCTTTACTATGAATGGCTGTCATGTTTTGAGGTGCAATTGCCCTGAGGGTGGTCTTCTGTTTATCTGTCTGATCTACCTTCCTGCCTGTCTGACTTCCTGCCTGTTTGTCTGTCTGCATGACAGTTTCCCTGTCAGTCTGTTTTTTTTACTGCCTGTGTCTCTGTCTCTGTCTTTGTCTCACCATCTCTCAGTTTTTGTTTGTACCTTGCTTTATTCTTTGCTGTGTGAGCAGATTTTCTCATGCTACACTAAGTGATACTTAGCTATGTGCGCATGCATTCAAGGATGCATGCTATGTCTGTGCATTGTGCGTGTATGTGTGTGTTTGCGCACACACATAGTTTACATGCAAATGATGGCATGCTCATTTAATAAAAATTCATGTAGATAATTTGTACACAGAAGCTAGTGTGTTTGTGCAACATTTATGCATTCATGCATATTTCTCTAAACATCATACCTAACATTTACCCCTTAAGATGGAATGTGGGGTATCTACATGGTAGGGAAAATAGGTTGCACATGCAAAAATCTCATCATTGGTAAACCTGGGGTTTCTAGCTAAGGAACAAGGGAAAAAACATTACATGTACTGAAGGTCATTGCTTTCCTTTTTCTTTCTTTTTTGGTGGAAAAGCATGAATATGCAGTTTTACTGAACAAAACAACCTTACTCCTTCCTCTCATCCTCCTTCTCCTTTTGAAATAAAAATTATCAAGTGAAGCATGACTATCTGTCAGTATAAAAATGAGAGAGAGATTTATTATTTATTTATTTATTTATTTATTTATTTATTTATTAATTTTCTATTAATGATAATGGAATAAGCACTCATGAACTTTTTTTCAGCCAGTCCCCTTGTATATGCAGTTGTGTAAATATTGTCATCTTTTCCCACCGGCACACAATGGCCTACTCTTATGAAAAGTGGAACAGGATTTAACGCATGTGCAAGATGTTCTGTGTGCATTCTCACATGGGGCCTTGGTTTACAGTCTCATCTGAAAGACTTTTGGGGAGAATGGAGTCAGCACTGAGAGAGAGAGAGAGAGAGAGAGAGAGAGAGAGAGAGAGAGAGAGAGAGAGAGAGAGAGAGAGAGAGAGAGAGAGAGAGAGAGAGAGAGACAGAGAGAGAGAGAGAGAGAGAGAGAGAGAGACAGACAGACAGACAGACAGACAGACAGACAGACAGACAGAGAGAGACAGAGACAGAGACAGAGAGACAGACAGACAGACAGACAGAGACAGAGAGACAGAGACTGAGTGAAGGGGGGGGGGAAGGAAGCTTACATGGGACTGAACTATGTATGGCTGGGGTCGACAGGTGTTGTGGCTTGGTGTCAGGTTGTACCTGTCGGCGGCTCCCTTTGATCCTGTAGCCTGTTGGGGCCATACAAGCTGGTGGGACAGGTGCTGAATGCATATCCATCAAATGGAGCGGCAAAGAGCTGAGGGCTTCAAGCTCTGGTGTTACCTGGCGGGAGAGTAGACACCTTCCAGCCGGAGAGAAAGAATGGGTGGAGAAAGACAGAGTGGAGGAGGGGGAAGAGGAGGAGGAGGAGGAGTTGAAATGAAAAAGAAGAAGAAGACACATGAAAAGAAAAGGAGAGTGTAAGGTGAAGACATATTTCTTTTTACTGTGACAAAGATATAAAATGTGCGACTGAGCAGGTTTGCAGGATGCATTTCATAAGAAGTAAAAGTTCTTTTGTTCATGCAGGCATACATGTATTTTTCATGCATGTAAACGCACAAAAAACCCACATACATATGGACTTCTCCACTCACACACACACAAACAAACAGACAAATATAGCTGATCTGAGGGAGAGCAAGTGTATGTGAATGTTCGCAGATTCAAGTAAGTGTAAATGCACAACACACAATCATTTGCTCCTTGGAGTGTCTACACAGGGCTGCTTTACCGGTCAAATTTTTTTTCTTGATTCGTTACTTGTAAAAGAATTGTATGAAATCACTTGTTATAACAGGAGAACAGGGGAACAGCTTCACATCACATCAACACAATGACACACACTTTAAATCTCATGAATATTTGTATCCAAGATCCATGTTCACATTTTGTAATTTGTTCTCTTCTGATAAAAATATGTTATTAAAACTAAGCACATTCATAGTTAAGAGTAAAGTTGCATGACATTAATGAAAAGGTTGACTATATTTTTTATTTCTGTGAAATTCTGTGTATGAACGTATTCTGTTAATGCAAATTATATATGTTACAGTTGATTTTGTTTTCTGAAATCCTCCATGCCCCAAAAGGGGTCAAAGGTGAATTAAATCAAATCTTAAAATCTTAACTTTGTCCGTTCTTGTTCTTGAGTCTTTACACTGTTGGTGGCAACAAACTCACACTCTTTGCAAAGATCTGCAATGTATCTATGTGAAGACTGCCAGTATCCACTTGCCCTGCCAAACACTGGTGCTGGGCAAACATGGGAGACATCTCAGCAAATTGTCTCTGCCCTCCAGAAACTCTGCTGTTTAGGTGAGGATGCCCTGTGTTATCCAAGTCTCTCAGTACCCCCATGGGAACATAGGTTAGTGGCTATGTAACAAGAAGCTGGGAGACCACTGATTACTAGTATGTCCTCCCCACTTTGACATCCACATAGGGTGTGTGTGTATGCGTGTGTGTATGTGTGTGTATGTGTGTATGTGTGTATGTGTGTATGTGTGTGTATGTGAGTGTGTGTGTGTGCATGTGTGTATTTGTGTGTGCATGTGTGCCCATGTGCATGCATGTTTCTCTGTGTGTGGTTGTGTGAATGTGTATGTGTGTGTGTGCATGTGTGTGTATGTT
>CM060316.1:69154561-69174561 GCA_030674155.1 Stramonita haemastoma
TGCATGCACACATGTGCAAAAATAATCCACGAATATGCAATGCATGACTGCATGTAGGTGCATACAAACGCGTGCACGCACCATTCACGTGCACGCACACACACACACATACAGAAACAGCCCAGTGGTCAGGGTGATGTGCTCATGATCTGATGACCCAGGTTAGAATCTCATTCAAGAGGATTTTTCCTCTGGAGTTAACATCAGTTCCGACTCCACTCCCATGAGGAAGTCCTTGGATGAGACTATAAACTGAGGCACGTGTGCAAACGCATGCAGAACACCTTGCACACATGTTAAATCCTGTTCTGCTTTTTCAGTAGATGAGGTCATTGTGTGCTGGTGGGAATGGATGACAAAACTGCATACACATGGGGACTGGATGTAAAAAAATACACATGAGCACTTACTCCATTATCCGCGAAATTAAAGTATCGAATAAAAGAAAAGAACAGAATAGAACACACACACACACACACACACACACACACACACACACACACACACACACACACACACAACACACACACACAACAACACACAAACACACACACACAACACACACATCACTACAACACACACAACTCTCTCTCTCTCTCCACACACACACACACACACTCTTCTCTCTTTTCTCTCAGACACCACACATATACACACACACACACACTTTATGCCCACCATCCTTTTGTGTTGTGTGGCCTAAGGCCCATGTACAATTAAAGTCTGAAGTCTGAAGTCTGCTGGAAGAAGTCATTGATTGCAGCATCCAACAATTCCTCAAGGAAAAGACACCAGCCAGGTCAAGTCAAATAATCTGAAAACAATAGCAACAGGATGACAACAACCATAACAAGAAGGACAACCTCAGAAAGCACCCCTGTCAAAAAGTGTATGGCAAGATGCCTCTGTGGTGACCAGACAATGTGATGTGCATACTGACTGACAGGAGGAAACAAGAGGTGATGTGGTGTGGTACTGCAGTTAGGAGAAGAAAGAAATGTTAGTGGGTCATGCCAATTAAAGAAAAGCCATGTATAGCAATGAAAAACAACCAAGCCAAAACAAAATGAAAAAGAAGCCTTTACTATTTCCTGTTATGCATGTAGCTAAAAACCAATAAAACAATGAAACAAAACAAAACAAATAAAAAGAAAACAAACAACACAAAACAATATTAAACAAAACAAATAAAATATAAACAATCAAAACTTTTTTTTTTATAACAACTTTGACCTAACACAAAAAGGGATTTCACCTTTGAAATGTTGCACCAATTATCGAAAATCTGTCAAAATGTTTAAAGTCAGGATGGATGAATCCTAGTTGTTTCAGATAATGTGAACATGGTGTACGCCCTCTTTTCTCCAGGAAGCAGGGTGCATGCTGGGATTGTGCATGTCAAGCCCCCCCTCCCCTCACCCAACACCATCCATACCTAGCCTACTGTTGTCTAACAGGGGGATGGGATTTTGAGGAGCGCACAAGACGTTCTGCATGTGTTACACACGGAACCTTGGGGGAAATAGACCCAAACAAAGACCAAATTTGTGCCTTCAGTTACCGACAGACACTCAAACCACTAGGCCCCGTTTTGGAACTTACTTCTCTCCAAAATCTTGCCACCCAGGAAAGTATATATAGTCAAAATGCCCTTGAATTCAGGGCAAGCCAGTTCAATCTGGTCAGAACCAGGAATTCATGCCACACAGGCCACTATTAAGACGTCAAGGACTCATGCCCCTGGCTGTTATATCTGTTATATCATGTACACACCACACACACACACACACACACACACACACACACACACACACACACACACACACACACACACACACACACACAAAATGGCGTGATGAAAAAAAAGCAAATTTATTGCTTACTCAATGTACCACCTGGAAATACAATTTGACTTGACTTGACTTGACTTGACTTGACTTGTGACTTCACCCCCCCCCCCCCCAAGTCATCTATTTGTCCAGGTGATTGTGGCCACTCAAGAAGGGGTAATCAGAGAGAAAGAGAGAAGACAGACAGAGAGAGAGAAGACATAGTATGCCCGCCCCCACCGGGTCTGTGGACTGACTTCACGGCACATTACCTGCTATAATCTGGGACTGGCAACACTGGACTGGGTCTTTTGGCGACTAGCCTACCACTGGTCACTAAACTCTTTCTCACACCTTGTTACCCCCACCCCAGCTGTCGTGTCGGGAAAAAGGTGTACTAGATTTAGTCAGATAGAAGGAACAGGCTTATAATGATAATGAATGATAATGATATAATAATAATAATAATAATAATAATAATAATAATAATAATAATAATAATAATGATGATGATGATGATGATGATGATGATGATGATGATAATGAATGATGATGATATATAATAATATAATCAATAATATCAATATCATCATCATATCATCATATCATATCATCAATCATCAATCATCATATATAAAAGGCCAGTGGCAGAGGGTTCGATCTCAGTTAACTCCGCGTTTGGAAGTCATCAATTTTTCTTCTGTTATAGCAAATCTACATTATGTGTTCGTATGTTATGCATACATTTGTACGCATGCACGCACGCACGCATGCACGCCGCGCGCACACACACACACACACACAACACACACGCACGCACGCACACAACACACACACCAACATTCCCGTGCATGCTTATGCGTGCGTGTGACCGTGACTATGCCAAACATTCATGCATCTTGCATCATCGTCACTGATCAGATTCCGTAAAAGAAAACTGTTTATTCAGCGGCCTTGGCTGCTCTAGTCTCATGATGACTCGTTTTGATTTCCCGTTTCACATCTGTGCCTGTGTTGAGTTTGTGTCAGAGCCCTGCGGTTGGAGGTTTCACGGGAGAAGGTCATGGGAGGACGTTGGTGGTGTTCTGCCAATTTTAGCCCACAACAGACACCATGAACACTGCAAAAGTGACCTAGAAGCAATGCGAGGTCGATCCCTCTGGCTGGTGACCATACGCGGCCTGACTGGCGACCTGATAAGCTCCCTTGTGGAATTCTGACCCTGAGATGCAACATGACGAATCTAGGTACTGGCGAGGCGGAGAGATTAAAATAAGCAGCATGGGAACAGCAGTATGGGAACGTCACAGTGATGAGGCAGCAATCTCCCCCCCCCCAAGTCCCCCCCCCCCAAGAAAAACACCCAATTACCCCCCCCCCCCCCCCAATATAGACAAAAATGTTTTTGACAAAGCTGATTTTAAACGCAGGGTATGTCAGGAAATTAAGGGAGGTAAGGGAGTGACCACAAAAACGTGACTTAATTTCCTTGACTGTTTGTCACTGTGTATGCTTCAAAACATGTGCACAACACTGCAACGATTTAGACTACTCTCTCTCTCTGTGGCTTATATAACTTTCTTGTCTTATTATTGCTGATACATTATTTCATGTGCATATAAGTTGATAGTAATATGTTTATAAAGCTTACATCATATGCCCACACTCTACGCCCACCATTCTTTTGTGGCCTAAGGCGTATGTACAGTAAAAGTCTGAAGTCCTCCTCCTCTTCTCCTCTCTCTTCTGTACGTGTCTGTCTTCTGTTTGTCTGCTGTCTGTCTGTCTTTTCTGTCTCTGTGTCTCTCTCTGTCTCTCTCTGTCTCTCTGTCTGTCTCTCTGTCTCTGTCTCTCTCTCTCTCTCTCCCTTCCTTCCTTCCTCCCTTGCGTATTAATTAATGATCCAGCAATGATTATTCATTCTCTCTGTCGTACACTGGAACGAATAATTATGATTTAACGGGGTCCTGTACTGAAAAAAATCCCACCATTCACGCCACGGATTTTAAAAATCTCTCTCTCTCTCTCTCTCTCCTCTCTCTCTCTCTCTCCTCTCCCCCTTCCCCCTACCTCTACCCCACCTCCTCCCCACCCCTACCCCCAACCCCCCACTACAGGCCTATATGTTTAGTCAGCGGTGGTGGTTCATTCCGTCGTCAGTTGACCCCTGTCCAGCCCAGACATTAGCGGGAGTAGAGGCCAGAAGGTGAGAGAGAGGGCCGGCACATGTTATTTCACCTGGTCACTTTTTTTCCCCTCCGCCGCCCCTCTTTACCGCTTGGCGGGCGGGGACCGGACCTGACAGATCCCTTCACCCATCACTGCCCATAACCACCACACCACCACCACCCCCATACCACCACCACTACCACACCACTCACTACCCCCCCCCACCACCAGCCGCCGCCGCCACCACCACCAACACTGTATCGTATTGCCCCTGCTTGGTTGAGCTGATTGCTTGCCCCTTAAGGCTTTACTTTCCTGTTGACCCGTGTTGTGTGAGGCTTGAGACCTGAGTGAGAGTCTGGTTCTGTTGGTCTGTCTGTTTGTCCTGTCTGTAACTGGTTATCTTTGTCCTGTCATGTAGCCTACTGGGCTGTGTGTGTGTGTGTGTGTGTGTGTGTGTGTGTGTGTGTGTGTGTGTGTGTGTGTGTGAGTGAGTGAGAGAGAGAGAGAGAGAGAGAGAGAGAGAGAGAGAGAGAGAGAGAGAGAGAGAGAGTTTGGGTGGTGTGTGTCCAAAGTGGATATAGGGCAGTGTTATGATCATTTGTTTGTCGAGCAGTACCGTTAGACTTGACCCAAGTTTGGTGTCCACTTAGAAAAAAAGACACATAGGCTAACTTTGCTTGTCATTATTCTAAAGCAGGACTTTTTTCTCTTTGTCTTTGTCTGTCTGTCTCTCCCTGTGTTCAATCACACAAGCACACACGCACGCACACACACCATACATGCACACACAAAGACACACACACATACACACGCATGTACCCACGCACACACATTCACACAAACACATGCCCACATTCACACAAACACATGCCCACGCAAGAGAGAGAAGAGAGAGAGAGAGAGAGAGAGAGAGAGAGAGAGAGAGAGAGAGAGAGAGAGAGAGAGAGAGAGAGAGAGAGAGAGAGTTGACTTAACGAAACAACCCAGCAAGTGAATTGTTTGATATCAAAAGCAGAAGGCAGCAATTAACTTTAAATAAGGCAGGAAGTTTGCTTGCTGAGAACAGTGATAAACTATCTAAGAATTGTTGCATAAATGCATCATCTTTATCTTGTCTTTCCCAGTTTTGTTTTTTTTAAACTGGAAATGTGTTTATTATGCATTTTACCAGTTGTGTGCCACTTTCGTCTTTTCACGCGGGTGCCTCTGTGTGTGTGTGCATGTGTGTGTGTGTGTGTGTGGGTGGGTGTGCGTGCGTGCGTATGTGCAGGTATCTAGCGCGCGCGCGCGTGCGTGTGTGTGTGTGTGTTGTGTGTGTGTGTGTGTGTGTGTGTTGTGTGTGTGTGTGTGTGTGTGTGTGTTTCCTGTTTGTCCATAGCTAAACAGTTTCCCCACATACTTCTACACTGTATATTTTACGCTGTTTCAGATCAAAATCTATTGAAATGGCGGTTATTTAAGGGTGATGGGATCCTGTTAATCTAAGGAAGCAAAATACGAAACTGGGTGAACGTGATACAGACTGATAATTAATTATGGCCTGGTCTTTTTGTGTTCTGCCCTGTTTGGATTACTCACTGAACATGGCAAAACTCAATGAAAGAAAGACTTTATCAAGATATCCAAATGCAAAAATTTGTACAATAGAATTAAAGTCATACCAACAATGATAAAAAATAACTGTTCGTGGGCTCCTGTAATTTGATGTTTGTGCCAATAGTGTTAATTCTTTTCACTTTTGTGGTAATGAGTTTCCTGGTCTCATATCACCATTGTAAAACAAACAAACAAACAAACAAAAAAACCAAACAAATCCAATCATGCTGTTTGGACCATTCTGTCTCATGCATGACAGCACCGTCTCAATGACGGATTTTCTGTTTGAGTTTCCTTTTCTTTCTCAATGGATTTTCCTTGGGGTTGGAAGAATTGATAGCCCAGTCTATGGTATTCTTTTCGGTATTCTTTTCTTTTCTTTCTCAATGGATTTTCTTTTGGGTTGAACTAAGTCAATAGTCCAGTCTCAGCAATGAAAACAGTGGTACTGCAGGTTCTCCCAGTCTCCACAGAGCTTCTAGGCCACTGAGGTGGAGTCACACCAGACCCTCTTTCGGAGTACCTCATGTAGCCAGCAGAACCACAGCATATGTTCTGTTGTCTGGCTGCCAGCCTTACAAGGGCGCAGCTAGTTCAGTGTGGCCTGTGGTGTGTTTTAGGTACACACTGTGCATGACTCCAGCAGCACTGAATGACAACCAGTTGTTCAACATGCTGTACCCATCACAGAGGATGATATCTGTTATTCTACGTTCAGCTGACCTCACAGCATGGTTCCTCTCTACTCACTCAGCTTCAAGATGGCTGGTGTGTATGCACTGGTGCCCATACCCATGTGTATGTCATTGTGAGGGGGTGTAAGCAATCATACAGGCCATCAGCGCTCCATAGTTAGGACGCCAATGCCAATCATAGCTTCCTTCCATGATCCATCATTTGTGACGGTCTGAAGTATCATAATGGCTGACTTCTATATGGATTCATTTATTGTAAGCAGTGTAATCCATCTGATAATTTTGATGGGGGCGGGATAGCTCAGTGGTCGGAGCACTCACTTTCCCCAAGTCAAATTAAACAGCATGGAGCGTGGTTACCAATTGGATGGGTGATCATTAGCATGCCTTGGCTTCAGTACAGCCCCCCCACCCCCCAGTTCACCCAGCTGTAAATGGATACCTGCCCTCTTTAGGGTCAGGGAAGGTAAAGCAGTGAGGGACAGGAGATGGGCACTACCCTCAGTATGGTGGCTCCTAGAGAAGCTGAGGCCTCTGATGCTTTGCTCCCCTATGACCGCCTAGGTTATGGGACACCTTTACCTTACTTTTGCTCCTCAGCTATAGCATTGAGGTCACCAAAGGTAATAAATGACGGATTCTGACATGTATATTTACTCTTCTGCATGTTTAAATGCATGAAGGCAATCAAGACTCTGGTAGGTCTTCACTTTCAGTTGACAAAGGAGATTGTAAAAAAGAAATTCCTGTCCTTAATTCACCAAAAGTCACTGCCAAGATTCGAACCCATGACTTTCTGTATGCTCACACAGAAATGGAAACCAAACACTTTACCCACTCAGCTAAAACTTCCGTAAGATTCTACAATGCTTTAACAACAACAAGAAGAAACAATAGCAGCAGCAGCAGCAACAACAAAACAGCAACAGCAGCAGCAGCAGCAGCAGCAGCAGCAGCAGCAACAACAACAACAACAACAACAACAACAACAACAACAACAACAACAACAACAACAACAACAGTGTTTTATTTGATCTCAGGTTGAAAAGACAACATAAAGCTGGCACGAAGTATAACTTTTCATTTCATCACTCACAACAGCAAGAACCAGCAGGTGGAAACAACGCCCCAGTCTCTCTCTCTCTCTTTACTGCCCCAGTCTAGGCCTAGTAGGGACAACTCCTAGCCAGACCTGTAGTAGTATAGTCCTTGAGTGGAATGTGAACTGGAAGGCCTTGTCACCTGTTGGCTGGCTGTTGCAGGGTCAGCACCTCTGGATCACACCCCATCACCTGCTCTCTTTCTCCACACACACACACACACATACACACTTCTCTCTCTTTCTCTCACACATCTCTCTCACACACACACTCACATCTCTCTCTCTCTCTCTCTGTCTCACACACACACACACACACACACACACACACACATTTGCTGTGACTACACACAACTGCAGGAGATAGTGGGGTGGGCTTTAGGCTATGGCATGGGTAGGTGCAGGAGTGGTTGACACGCACAGTACGAGGCTATACCAGTAGGCTACAGGACAGACATTAGCACGGCTTATTGAATCACTTAACCTTGTCCTCTTCGGCCCTGTCTGTCTGTACCCTTGATCAAACATACACTGCCTGTACTGTGCTCACCACATAGCCTAGTATATAGGCTAAATATATACATCACCCAAAGGCCTCTGCATGTAATGTACTTTCCACTCGAATAGGACGGGATAGCCTAGTGGTCAGAACATTGCGCTTGTAATTTGACGACCCTGGTTCATTCCCATATGAGGGTTTTTTTCCCCTGTGGTTAACATAAATGCTGACTCCACTCTTCCCACAAATCCTCTGGATGAAACTATAAACTGAGGCCCCATGTGCAAACGCACGCGGAACATCTTGCCACACGTTAAGTCCTGTTCCACTTTTCATAATAGTAGGCCATTGTGTGCCAGTGGGATCAGATGACATGACGTACAAAAACTGCATACACACAGGGACTGGATGTTAAAAAAAGCACATGAGTGCTTATTGCATTATCCTTGATCTAAAAGAATAAACAATAACTAAAATAAGTACTGCCCACACAGACAGGACTGCTTCCTCTCTCTCCACCTCTCTCCCGCCTTCTTGGGTTCTTTAAAGGTCGAAAATAAATCACTTGGCCCTGCCCCCCCACTGCCGTGGAGGGGGAGGGGGAGGGGGGAAGGGGAGGGAGTTGGGTGAGGGGAGGGGTAAAGAAAAGAAAAAGGAAAGGAAGTGGGATTACATGGGGAGGGAGGAAAGATAAAGGGAACCACGCATTTTCCCATCTTGTTGCTTGTGTACATTCTTGAGCTTTTGTTCTCACATACTCAAGTCTCCAATTTAGATGACCCTCCCCCCTCCTTCATACTCCCTCTTCTTTTATTCCTCTCCACTTCTTTTGTCCCAGGACATCTGCCTGTGTATGACAGACTTAGGCTAAGTATGGAAAGAGAGAGAGAGAGAGAGAGAGAGAGAGAGAGAGAGAGAGAGAGAGAGAGAGAGAGAGAGAGAGAGAGAGAGAGAGAGTCCTTTTCTGTCTGCTCCTTGTCCCGGCCACTGAGTCCCCACCTCCATCCCTGTACTGTACTGGCTGGCTAGACTGATTCCTGGGAACAGGTGGCTGCTGCAACACCCCCACCCCATGGCCTGGCAATGACCCTAGTCTGTGAAGACATGTCCACCTACATTACAGCTTTGAAATACAGTGTACCAAGTTGTCTGTAACACCCTCAGAGCTCTGCCACCAGTCTATGAAGACATGTCTACTTACAGTAAAATGTAAAGATAAAGGTGTCCCATAACTATTGTGGTCGTAGGGGAGTGAGGCATCAGAGACCTCAGCTTCTCTAGGGGCCAGCATATTGAGGGTGGCGCCCATCTCCTCTCCCTCACTGCTTTACCTTCCCTGATCCTAAAGAGGGCAGGTACCCATTTACAGCTGGGTAAACTGGGGGAACTGTACTGAAGCCAAGGCATGCAAACGGTCACCCATCCAACTGGTAACCAAGCTCAACACTGCTTAACTTGACTTGGGGAAGCAAGTGCTCTGACCACTGAGCTTTCCCACATCTTTACCTATAGTACAACATTGAAATACAGAGTACCAGCTCTCTGTAAAACCCTCAGAGCTCTGACATCAGTCTGTGAAGACGTTTTATAGTACAACATTGAAATACAGTGTACAGCTGTCTGTAACACCCTCAGAGCTCTGACACCAAGCAACGAAGACATGTCTACCTACAGTACAACATAGAAATATAGAACATGATGAGCCTTGCCAGATTGAAATGCAAATGTTTTAGCATTTTTGATTATTTATTTTATACCACTTTATGTCACAGATGTTTTTTCTGCGTGAAATTCGGGCTGCTCTCCCTGGGGAGAGCACATTGCCACAAGGGCAGCGCCACCCATTATTTTGTTTTTTCCTGTCTGCAGCTGTATTTGTTTCCCTATCAGGGTGGCTTCTTTCTACAGAATTTTGCTGGGGACAACTCTCTAGTTGCCATGGGTTCTTTTACTGCACTAAATAATGATGTGTAACACACGGGATCTCGATTTATCATCTCATCTGAAAGACTAGCACCCAGACCATCCCTCATAGTCTAATGGATGGGGGAAAAGTTTCTGGCTGAAACTGGATTCGAACCACTGCACACTCCAACCCAGACTTTCCACTTTCTAGGCAGGCACGTTTCTTCTACACCGCCAATCCAGCATGTTGCACATTACATTACAGATGCAACAAATTTGATATTTAACATCCCAGTGCTACATGAACATTATATAAAATTATTAGTCTACTTTGTTTTAGGTCAAAGGTTTTGCTATGTCAGGTTTCAAACACAGCATAAGGCTGACAAAGAAGGTTGGAGGGGGAGGGGTTCTAGTGGATGGATCTTTTAACACGTGGTCTAACAGCACCTGAGGGCACTGGATTCGTTGAGTGGAAGGTGAACTGGAAGCCCATGTCACCTGTTGGCTGTTGCAGGGTCAGCACCTCTGGGTCACACCCCTTCACCTGCTC
The DNA here is from genome assembly GCA_030674155.1 of Stramonita haemastoma. Taxonomy (NCBI): domain Eukaryota; kingdom Metazoa; phylum Mollusca; class Gastropoda; order Neogastropoda; family Muricidae; genus Stramonita; species Stramonita haemastoma. The sequence goes on from CM060316.1 coordinate 69,164,910, forward strand.
TCTTTCTCTCTCTCCACACACACACACATCACACTGGACACTTGGTGTGGAAAATCCCCTCCTTTCCTTCACTATTTGGCCTGCCAATGCACAGACTGCAAATCACAAATCTACGATTGTCTATCTCTATGAGTATGAATTGATACACCACCAGATTTCCTGGATTAGGGAGTACTTGGTAGGCAATACTGGTTTTACATTCCCCAGTCTTAACTGTGGTTTTGTTTATGTAGTGTTTATTTTTTTAATTGCAATTAGGCTGGGTCGTGTTTTCATGTGTGTTGATAGAAAAGGATGTTCAAGCAGTTTTAAAAAATCAACAAACCTTTATTGACTGGAACACCTTTATCCAGTTAGCGACAAGGAATCCTTATATAGAACCCCCAAACTATCATTTCATTTGGTCTAAGAAATTTGCCATGTTAGAAGTGGTATGGTTTAGGCCACAGCTATCCACAATGGTGTGGCACAGGACAGTTTTGTCACACAGAGTTCCGCTTAAGGCAACGACGAGGTGGCCTGCTTCAGACCTTCAAACAATGGGATCTCCACCTGTATAAATTGGTGTGTGTGTATGTGTGTGTGTGCGCGCGCGCGTACGTGCGTGCGTGCGTGCGTGCGTGGTGGTGTGTGCTCACCAACTCACGCACACGCCTTCCCCCCCCCCCCCCCCCCAGTCCACCACTGCCAACACATGGCAGTAGGCCTATATCTTACATACGTATCCATCCACCCATACCCCTTCCACACACACACACACACACTGCCCTCCCCTGCCCCCCCCCCCCCCCCACACGCGCGCGCGCGTACACACACACACACACTACCCTCTACCCCCCCCCCCCCCCGCCACCCACCCCCCCTCCTCACACACACACCACACACACACACACAGAGGTAGGCCTACATCCTGGAAAGGACTGGCCATCTGCTTGCAATATTCTTTGGCCACAGAAAAGTCAGAACCAGGAGTCTGGCCATCCTGCTAAAAGTAAAGGAGTGGGTGTATTAGTATAGGGGGGGGGTGGGGGGGGTATATTCAGAGTGCCTAGGCTAGCGGTGGACAGGCTGTCAGCGCTGTTATTCAATTTGTCGGACAGGCCGCTAAGGTTGGCCTAGGCTAGCCTTGCCTACCAGCTGCTGATGACGGTAACAGACCGGACAGCTGTCAGCCCTGATGGAAGCATAGCGCGGCTGTGGAGGGATGGTGCCAGAGAGCTTGTTTGTCACTCCCGAGCTTGTTTGTTTTGCCTTCCTTCACTCTCCCTGCTGCTCAAAGTGGTTTGCCCCCACCCCGGTGAGGGTCACGGGAAATAAAAGAGAGAGGTCTATAGCCTACTACAAGCCTGGGCTATACTGTTTCTCTGCACCTGGAGTGGGTTTGGGGTAGGCTAGGCCAAGGGGTTGGGGGATGGAGATACTGCTGAGTTCCTGCAGTGTGCACGCTGTGTGTGCGTGTGTGACAGTGTGTGTGTGTGTGTGTGTGTGTGTGTGTGTGTGTGTGTGTGTGTTGTGTGTGTGTGTGTGTGTGTGTGTGTGTGTGTGTGTGTGTGTGTGAGTGTGGTGTGTGTGTGTGTGTGTGTGTGTGTGTGTGTGTGTGTTGTGAGTGTGTGTGTGTGTGTGTGTGTGTGTGTGTGTGTGTGTGTGTGTGTTTGTGACAGTGTGTGTGTGTGTGACTTTGTGTGTGTGTGTGTGTCTGTGTGTCTGTGTGTGTGCATGCGCGCCAAAGCATGCGTACATGAAACAGCAGCTTCTTATATTTTCTAATCAAACAGAATTTCTAGATTTTCGAAGAAAGCTGGAAAGTGGATAGGGGGGCTGAGAAGGGAAGGGGGTGAGTCAATACTTTGCGAGCTTCCCCGAAAGGTGAATAACAAATTAACTGGACATGCCAGACGTGCTTGCAGCCGCCAAGTAAATGGGAATGGAGATCCCCCACAAGTCTGCTGAAAATCCCCAGTCCCCTCTTTTAACGACCAAGGTTTGGCTACAGGGGACTGAGGTGAGGCGAGGGCGAGACAATGCAAGGGAGTGCAATCTTGGCCAGCGTTGACTGAAGGGTATTTGTTTATCTCCCCTCCACCAAGTGATCCTGTTTACTAGTGAAACACCAACAGAAACGTTAACTAGTCAAGTCAAGTCAAAAACAATTTAATCATCCCATGAAGGGCAATTACAATACTGACAGGCATATTAATAATATATATCATAATCTTTTTTAAAAAAATCACAAGAAAGCTTCATTTCATATTAGTTTTAAACATTTCAAAATAACTTCAAATAATAATACCACACACACACACACACACACACACACACACACACACACACACACACACACACACACACGAAAGAACATGATGTACTGGTGGGGCTTTATTTATCATTTCTTTCTTTCTTCTTTTATTTCGAGGATAGTGGAATAAACATTCGTGTGCTTTAAATTTTTTTAATTTTTACATCCAATCCCCGTGTGCAGTTTTGTCAATTTTATCATCCATTCCTACCGGCACACAATGACCTACTCTTCCGAAAAGCGGAACGGGTTTTAACGTGTGCGCAAGGGGAGGGAGTGTTGCATTGCTGTAGTGTCTCCGCCACAACCTTTATTTCGACAATGCATACCACCAGCCCTTAGGCATGTTATATTTTGACAATGTTTGGTGTTCCAATGATGCCAGTGCAGCTTGTATGTTAATTAAAACTTTAAGCGTATCTGGGATAAGGTAAACTATCACCTTTGTTTTAAAGGTATTTGTGCCAAATATCACAGCTTATTACATTTTGTACTCTGCCATCAAACATTGATTTTATCATTTCCAACCTTCTTACTCTCCGGTCCACTTTTTCTTGCACAATCATTGGTCAGTCCGTTTGCTGCTTCATTCACTAAGTAGCACAATGTGACATAACTAGCCTACTTATTAATTTGGCCAAGGGGCTCAAACTCGTGTGGAATTATGAGCTAGGAAAGGACTAGAGTAATCCAAGGGAAAGTAGGCATGTGTGGGTACGTATTCAAGATATTAGTTGTTTCCCTTGTTCAAACCTGCTGGCAGAGAAATATCTGTACACAAAGCCTTCTAATTTGCCATCCATACAGGGTACATCAGCCCTGACAGTGTATAAAAAAGGAAAAGGTGTCCCATAACCTATGTGGTCGATGGGGAGCTAGGCATCAGAGACCTCTCAGCTTCTCTAGGGGCCAGCATATAGAGGGCGGCGTACACCTCGCCCTCGCTGCTTTACCTTCCCTGACTCTTAAAGAGGGCAGGTACCCATTGACAGCTGCATAAACTGGGGGACTGTGCTGAAGCCAAAGAGTGCAAACAGCCACCCATCTAATTGGTAACCACGCTCGATGCTGCTTAACCTTGGCTGGGGGAAAGCAAGCGCTCTGACCACTGAGCTATCAAGTCCACTGACAGTGTATAACCATGTCTGATTCATTATCATCATTGTCCTTTGTGTACCTCTGTTATGCTCTTCCACTTTATACCAGTCATTCATTTATTGAAATGTATACATTTTGTGTCTCTATAGCTTCGGATGAGACGAGCGCACATACGCAGAATATTTTGCGCAGACTTTAAAACCTGTTCCCCTTTTCGAAAGAGTAGGCTATCGTGTGCCGGTAGGAACGGATGACCAAATTTACAAAACTGCATACACATGAGTGCTTATTCCGTTATCCTCGAAATAAAAGAATAAATTTTTAAAAAGTAAATATCTGAATAAATAAATAAATAAATATAAAGAAGCTCAAAAGAGATGACAGGAATAAACCATTGTGAGAAATGGACTCCATGATAAAAGGCTCAGTTGTGCTGTCGTTAAGTGGTTTTTGTCATAAAGTGGTCACATTCGACAGAGAAAAGAACTGGGCTGTTAATGCACTGACTGCAAATGGCAAAATAAACAAGTGAGCAAATAAGTTTAAACTCAACGGATTGTCCTGCTAAAATTGGGGAGTGCTCTTTTTATACTTGTAGTTTTGATTAAATCTTTATGTGATTCATGCATTTGTATATTACCGTCATATATTATGGTGGGTCGTGTTTAGGTCTGTGTTGCTATGAAGACAATGTGCTGCGCAGTTTTAGTAATAGTTTCTGACTACTCAAGGACCGGCTCGAGCAGGCGAAAGTCTTGCGCAATTTAGGCCAGTGACAAAAGATTACTTAACGACAAACAGCTCAGTCACTAGCCTATAGATTTGCAAAGTTTCGCACAACAAATAAATGTTTGCCTATAGATATTTCCCTGTTTGTAAAGGAACTCGAAGAAATGAACGATTTGCACAACATGACGTCTTTCTTTATCTTTGTGCTTTTGGAGTTTGTTTTTTTTTAGCCACCAGTGGTCTTCACTTTGTACATCCGCATTTGCTGTTGTCTATTAAGAAAACAAACAAAGCGAACAGTACACCACAAAAGTGGATATATTCCACCCCCTTCTTTCTCCCTCTTCCCTCCTGCCCCTTTTTGTTGTTTTTATTATGATCACTCATTTGCCTTCTCATTTCTTTATTCATGTAAAAAAAAAAGCACACGAGTGCTTATTCATAATCTTTGATATAAAAGAAAGAATAATAAATAAAATAAAATAACAATTCATTACTTTCCTGCAGTTGACATAGCTTGAGTTTCACTTGTCATACCCCCCCTCATGCGTGTGTGTGTGTGTGTGTGTGTGTGTGTGTGTGTGTGTGTGTGGTGGGTGGTGTGCTTGGGCGTTGCTATCTATATGTCTGTGTTTGTGTCTGAATGTATGTGTTTCGGTGTTTATTTTTTTTCCATGGCTGTTTAAATTTCTTCTTTGGAGTGATCAGTGGAGCAGAAGAGTGATGAAAGGTTCTGCAGATAGCCCTGGTGAATAGATCAATGGGGCAGAAGCCGCGAACTGCTGTGCAGTAATCCAGGCGTAACAGGAGGGAACAGTGTCAAGTTTGACAGGAGGGAACAGTGTCAAGTTTGGGTGTGACAGTTGTGGGAAGCTATTTCAGATGGGTGGATTCTCTCTATGGCTTAGTGTTTAGGGCGTTAAACTGACAGTTGGCTATTGATTAAGGGCAGCGGGTTACAGTTAGTCACTAAGAGCAAGGTTGTTTTCAAAGAATCTGGTTTGGGTTTTATATCATTGTATGTGTCGTTGGGGGGAGGGATAGTTCTGTGGTCAGAGCACTGCTTTCCCCGAGCTAAGGTTAAGCAGCGTCGAGCGTGGTTCCCAATTGGATGGGTGACCTTTTGCGTGCCTTGGTTTTAGTACAATTCTATTTCACCCAGTTGTAAATGGGTACCTGCCTTCTTTAGGGTCAGGGAAGGTAAAGCAGCAAGGAAGAGGGGATGGGCGCCACCCTTAATATGCTGGCCCCTAGAGAAGCTGAGGTCTCTGACGCCTTGCTCCCTTACAACCACATAGGTTATGGGATACCTTTGTGTCATTGATGCGGTTTCTCCCACAACGTGGTGACCGTACTGGGTTGATCCTTATGGTTGACTTGGGTTTTGATACAAGGAAGGTTAGCAGAAATGATTTTAAATCCTGTTTTGATCTGTATGTAGCTGCACAGTTTTTAATTATGTATTTTTTAAAAAGAAATTGACAAGGTGACAGCCCTGATGTGGCCTCTGAGGTCGCAGCAGACTATAAACAACAAGACTGGATTGGATTGGATAGGGTTCTAGTCTCTGCCAAGGTCTCTGTGCGAAAAGATATTTCCCTGGAGTTCAAATTGATACCGACTCCACCATCTTGAAATTTCTTTGGATGAGATTATAAACCGAGGCCCGTGCGAACACAGGCAGAACATCTTGCACATATGTATAAGTCTGTTTCCCTTTTGTAGAAGAGTGGCTAGCTATCTCACATTCCAATTTCCCCAAAGTCCGAATGCAGCTATCTTAATAGTGGGCAAAAATGGTCACATACACAAAAATCTCACGATTGGTGAACCTCGGAGTTTTAAGCTAGGAACTGAAACAAAAAAAGAAGAAAAAAATCTCACAAAATTTACTCAGTGGTACGAATTGGAGCAAGCCAAAGGTTTATTAAGAGACTGCTGTCAGGGCATCATGTCAGCTACATAATTACGGAGACAGGACACAGCTTGTCTGGTTGTGGTCCACCTTGGGCTGGTTTCAGTTTTGTGTCTTTGCTTTTCTGTTTTTTTGTGTGTTTTTTTTATCATACTTTCCCACCGGTTACTTTGTAATGCTTTTCATCAACTTATCGCATGCTGTTGCTCCGTACTTCTTTCTGTTTTCAACTAATTCTTGTATTCTTTTGTCAAGTTTCCTTCATTCCACACTTAAGGTCAAGGACCTACCGTGGGTTTTGTCTACAGTCATATTTTTGTCATAATTAATGATAAAAGAAATAACAGACCCAATGGTGGCTAGTTATAAAAGTCAGAGAGTGGTAGGGAGCATGAAGAGAGCAAGGCTCAGAACTGAACCCTGTGCAACACTGTATTCCAACATGAACCGGCTAAGCGATTTTGTTGGCTGGGAATGACAGGCATTGATCAGTCATATCCTAGTGAACATAATCAGTCCAGATCTACTCTTTGGCATTAGCACCCAATCGTTTTCTGAAGGCATGCAAATGAAGGTGTTGAATATTGTTACATACAGCGAGAACGAAGAGGTAATCAAAGGATCATTGTGGTGTCAAAGGCCACTGACAAGTCAAGTAGGGTGACAACAGGGATTTTCCTTTTTTTCTGAATCCAGTGAATAAAGGTGTGAACGGGGGGTGGGGGGGGGGGGGTTCAGTGCTCTGAGCTATGAAAGACAGATTGAGAAAAGGAGGAAGCTATTGGATTGGGAGGTGGCGTTTCCAATTTTTAGACATTTTTTTGTTTTCTATTTTAAAGACGTGACACATTGCTTGCAGGGAGGAATGGCGAGTAGTTGAAGCTGGGACCGTGCTCTGAAGTCATCTAGTGTGTAAGTGTGTTCCAGTGGTAGATGAACTGTCCATTTTGTGGTATTTTTGTCTGGTACTGACTTGAGTTCCCAGTATGTCCTTCGAATGAGATTGTAATACAAGGTCCCGTGACTAACGCACGCAAACATATTACACAAGGTTAAAAATCGAATCCGTCTTTCATAAAACTGTAAGCCAGGTATAGCCAGTGGCATGAATGGCATAACACCCAGCATGCAATCTTGGACCTGGAATGGGATGGGCTCCGCCATGTACAGCTTGCTCCAGACAAATCTCCTGAAAGTTTCATCAGTGGTAGAGTCACATGATTAGAGAGAGAGAGAGAGAGAGAGAGAGAGAGAGAGAGAGAGAGAGAGAGAGAGAGAGAGAGAGAGAGAGAGAGGAGTAGTGTTGATGTGTGTGTGTGTGTGTGTGTAGTGGAGAGGAGTGGAGAGTGTGAGGGGAGAGAGAGCGATGTAGAGATGAGATGAGACCGTATGTGAGATTCAGAGAGAGACGAGATTGACGAGCAGAGAGAAGAACAGAATACACTGAACATGAACACTGAAAAGGTTTATGTACATCGGCTAGACCAATACAAAACATGTTTGAGGCAGGGAAAGGATAAACATCATCGCGAAAACATTTCCATCTATTTCTACAATTCTACATCAATGCCTCTCTAACACAACCCTATCATTTCATCACAAAGAGAAGAGAGAGAGAGAGAGAGAGAGAGAGAGAGAGAGAGAGAGAGAGAGAGAGAGAGAGAGAGAGAGAGAGAGAGAGAGAGAGGAGAGTGTGTGTGCGTGTCTCGGTGTGCGTGCTACATGTGTGTGCTACATGTGTGCGCCCGTGTGTTTCTCCCAGCTACATGTGTGTGCTACATGTGTGCGCCCGTGTGTTTCTCCCAGATTCAATTCAATTCAATTCTTTTCTTGTCCTCTGTTCAGAAAAAAAATTGCCTGTAAAAGAGACTAGAGCAGAAGGTGTAAGAAGTGGAGACAGACAATGGGGAAAAAAGTGGACATTCATCACACCAAACTGGAACACCAAGATCCAGAAATTCCGTTTTGTCATAGAGCTATTGATCAAGCCTGACACACCGACCTACACAGGGCACTATAGAAAGAAACGTTTATGACACTGTTTGGCACATTCATCTTCGTTTTTTTTCCCCTTAGAATCAGGTAGTTATGTTGTGGGCACAAATAAAGTCATGTGCCATAGCTAATGCCCAGATTTGGAGGTGAAAGAGCGTTGTCAAGCTGTATTGCCAACTAGTCTTCTGCTAAACAGTTTCAGTCCTTGTACATGTGTTGTGCCTGTGAGGTGTGGAGTATTTTTCTGCTGTTGACACCTGAGGGTTTCAGGTAGGTAGACTGTGGTTATTTGTTTATGCATTTTGATATATTATTTCAGGAAGGTATGATGATATTATGTATCGTGTACCAAATACAGTCATGAAAAATCAACTGATCAATGAAAATTTAGAGAGAGAAATTGAGGAGAAGAAACAAAAAAGAAATCTGTCCTCAGTTTACTGTAATTATTCGACAATGTAAGAGTGTAAATAAGGCATAACTTATCATGATATACAGCAGTTTGATACTTAAGTTTATCTAAAACTTTAATCATGAAACAGTATTGCCAATGATATGCGCTTGCTATACAGTGGATACTCACAAGGTGTCCAACCCTTTTTTTGCTTGACCTGTCTGCTGCTGTTGACCCAGCTGACCACTCTCCTCTTCGGACCTGTCTGTAGTACACACACACCCCACACACACACACACACACACACACACACACACACACACACACACACCACACACACCACGCACCAGGCACGACGCACGCACACAACACACAACACACACACACACACCACACAACTTTTGGCATCTCGAGAACTGTCTTGTCACAGTCAGTCTGTCACCCCCAGTAGCTTTAATTAAATCTCTTCTTCAATACTTCATTGAACAAGGTGTTCCCTGGGGATCTGTCTTGGGAGCCTTTTAAGAAGAAATTGTATCCAGCCTGTTTTGGTCCTTGGTGCACATTTTGTTCTCTTATCTCTCTCTCATTGTATTGGCAGCCAGCTGTAGTGGAGGGGACTTGCACTAGTCCACAGTCAGTTCAGTTTTTGTGAAAGGACAGGATTGATTGAACAAGGCTGCATTGTCCCGTAGGACTATAGGCCTTCCTCTGATTATGGTGATCTCATTTTGGCAGGTGATTTGGGCAGGTAACTTTGACAGGTGATTTTGGCAGGTGGTTTTGGCAGGTGTATAATAACCCCACTGAACTGCTCAAGCACTGTCACTGGGACTTTCAGACTTAGCTGTGAATACAGGTGTGGTGTGGGTACCTGAGATGGGCAAACGATCACCAGGCCATATACTGAACAAGGACAAGATACATGACAAGAAAGACCCATTGTAACAATACTGAGCACAAGCTAACAACAACAAGAAAACTCCAACATACACTTAAAAAGCTATTTTCAGCCCTGGCATTTTTTGAAGTCATACAAAGTTTTGCTTACGTTTGTATATAATTTTACTAGCTACCCCCAAAAAACAAAACAACCCCCCAAAAAAAACAACAACAACAAAACACCCCTTAAGAAACAGAAATGAATTCATATGCAGGCACACACACACACACACACACACACACACACACACACACACACACACACGCGCGCGCGCGCGCGCGC
>CM060316.1:69187334-69192334 GCA_030674155.1 Stramonita haemastoma
GCGCAAGACGTTCTGTGTGCGTTCGCACACGTGACCTCGGTTTATAGTCTCATCCAAAGGACTTTCGGGGAGTGTGGAGACAGCACTGATGTTAACTCCAGAGGAAAAATCCCCTCGAACGGGAATCGAACCCTGGGGTCGTCAAATTGCGAGTGCAAATGTTCTGACCACCAGGCTATCCAGTCCCCCCAACACAGAGAGGGAGAAGCAGGCAAAACGACACAGAAAGTGCCAGAGAAAATGTACATGAACAGTTAGTTGTGCATATGTGAAGGGTGTGTAACTGTACCCCATTTACAATCTCTCTAACAATATAAGCACAAGTTGTCACAAATCTGTACACACGTACACACAAATCAGTAAAAAAAACTCAACCACAGGTGGTCAAAAGAAAAAGAAAAAAAAGAAAGAAAAAGCAGGTCATGCTTTATGAGAGGATTATTCAAGAGCTTTTTTGCAGAAAACGCTACTTCTTTCAGCGGCTGACAAAAGAGACCAGGCCGGTCTGGAACTGTGAGACCTTTAGCTGTGTATTGACAGGGAGGCAAGGCAAGGCAAGGCAAGGCAAGGCAAGGCAAAGCAAGGCAAGGCAAGGCAAATTATTTTATTCGAGGATAATAATAGATAAGCACTCGTGTGCTTTTTTTTTACATCCAATCCACGCCCTTTTCAGGGATAACATCAAGATAAAAAAAAAACTAAACAATAAAACTATACGCAGTACCAAACAACGTACAAGAAATAAGGACACTATATATAATAAAAGGGGGGGGGGGGGGGGGGGGGGGGGGGGGGAAGGTGACCAGCTCACACTACTGCCGCTGTGTATTTCTTTCTTTCTTTCATTCTTTCTTTCTTTCTTTCTTTCTTTCTTTCTTTCTTTCTTTCTTTTCTTTCTTTCTTTCTTTCTTCTTTCTTTCTTTCTTTCTTTCTTTCTTTCTTTCTTTTATATCGAGGATAATGCAATAAGCACTCATGTGCTTTTTTTATTTTTATATCTAGTCCCCGTGTGTATGCAGTTTTTGTAAGTTTGTCATCTGTTCCCACCGGCACACAATGCCCTACTCTGACGAAAAGCGGAACAGGATTTAATGTGTGCGCAGGATGTTCTAAGTGTGTTCGCTCACGGGACCTCGGTTCATAGTCTCATCCGAAGGACTTTTGGCAAGAGTGGAGTCAGCACTGATGTTAACTCCAGGAGAAAAATCCCTCTCTCTTTGTATGCTTGTCTGTTTCTCTCTCTTTGTTTCTATCTCTCTGTCTTTTGTATCTCGTCTCTGTCTGTCTCTGTCTCTGTCTCTCTCTCTTTCTCTCTCTGACTCTCTTCCCCTCCCTCTCTGCATCTCTCTCTCTCTCTCTCTCTCTCTCTCTCTCTCTCTCTCTCTCTCTCTCCTCTCTCTCTCTCTCTCTCTCTCTCTCTCTCTTCTTGGTATTTGGATCATTATAATTGTTGTTGTTTAGTTAAGGCTATCTTTTTATCTTGATGTTATCCCTGAAAAGGGCGGGGACTGCATGTAAAAAAGCACACGAGTGCTTATCTATTATCCTCGAAAAAAAGAATTTTACCTTGCCCCCCCCCCCCCCTTCTCTCTCTCTCTCTCTCTCTCTCTCTCTCTCTTCTCTCTCTCTCTCTCTCTCTCTCTCTCTCTCTCTCTCTCTCTCTCTCTCTCTCTCTCTCTCTCTCTCTTCTCTCCTTCGATCTCTCTTTCTCAGGGCAATACATTCACACGGTTCTTTGGACGAATAATGAAAAAGCGATTTGTAACAAAAAACGTTGGCCGGGACTTGGCGTGAGAATTCTAATAGTGACCGAGCCTAACCAGCCATGGCCAATGGTCCAGTCCACACAGCGGTCATGTGACTCTGGTTCCAGTCACTGGTCAGCCAATATCAACATGTGGATTCTTTAGGAGAAACCGCACTGTACTGTGTTTAGTCTGGTGTGTGTGTGTGTTTTAATATTTAAAGAAAAAATATTCGTTTAGTTAAATTCTTTTATTTGGAGAATAATGAATAAGCACTCCTGTGCTTTTCTTTTTACACCCAGTTTTGGTGTGCAAAACCAGAGTAAACCACACGATTCTGTGACCAGAATGAGAGAGAGAGAGAGAGAGAGAGAGAGAGAGAGAGAGAGAGAGAGAGAGAGAGAGAGAGAGGAGGAGAGAGAGAGAGAGAGAGAGAGAGAGAGAGAGATTTGATTTGATTTGATTTGATTTGATTTATTCTTTTATATCGAGGATAATGGAATAAGCACTATTGTGCTTTTTTCATCCAGTCCCCGTGTATATGCAGTTTTGTAAATGTCATCTGTTCCCACCGGCACACGATGGCCTACTCTTACGAAAAGCGGAACAGGATTTAACGTGTGCGCAAGATGTTCTGCGTGCGTTCGCACACGGGGCCTCGGTTTAAAGACTCATCCGAAGGGGAGAGAGAGAGAGAGGAGAGAGAGAGAGAGAGAGAGAGAGAGAGGAGAGAGAGAGAGGAAGAGAGAGAGAGAGAGAGAGAGAGAGGTGGGGGGTGAGGGGTGGGGGGGCTGTCAATGAGGCCTCGAAGGGCATTAAGTTAAAGCAAGTATTCAACGAAGTCAAAACTTTGCATTTTGTAAAAAGCCTAGTAGCGAAACTACAATAGATCCCCGAAGTCGCAATGCGGCTACCTTCAATGTGGGCAAAAAAACAGAGATCTCACAATTGGAGAACCTCAGAGCTCTAGCTAGAAACGAAAAAAAAAAAACCCAACAAAAACAACCACCACCACTAGGGATAAAACTAATATACAACGAATACAGACAAACATACCAAAGGCACCACCCTTATGGCTTGATCATATTTTCACCGACCGAAATCGCAGTTTTTTTTTACAGTAACTTCACTTTCTCTCGCTTCAACGTCTTCTTATCCTCCCCTTTTCTTTCCCCCATTGGGCCCCTATCCCAATAAGATTTCTCTTTCTGTTTATTCTTTATAAACCCACAAAGGCGTGAGCATATAATGGGAGATTTTTTTCTTCTCGATATCTTATGGAATCCCTTTTTGGTGCGACGTCAGTATATGTATCGTTCCGTGAGAATGAGAAGGTAAGGACCGTTAGCGCTTTTGGTCTTCTGTGTGCTCTATCGTGGGCCAGGTGAGTTGGGCTATAATTGTAAGTAGGTGAGAGAGTGTCTGTTCGTCTGTCTGTCTGTCTGTCTGTCTGTCAGTCTGTGTGTTTGACTGTCTCTTTTGACATAGTCTGTTCTGTTGGTGTTGTTATTTAGTATTTTATGTGTTTCCCCCTTTTTTAATTATAAAAAGTCATGTTTTAATGATTGTTTTGATATATCATACAGGTTTCCAAGGACCGATTGCAAGATTAGGCTTGGATTAAATTTTTTTTTATCCTTGTGTGTTAAAGGTCATTCGTACGTTCATTTATTCCTCTCTCTCTCTCTCTCTCTCTCTCTCTCTCTCTCTTCTCTCCTCTCTCTCTCTCTCTCTCTCTCTCTCTCTTCTCTCTCTCTCTCTCTCTCTCTCTCTCTCTCTCTCTCTCTCTCACTAGGGGATAGGAGGAGAACGGGGAAAAAATCAGACAAACGGACAGACAGACGAATAGACAGATGGACAGACAGACAGTCAGAAAGAGAGTTTGCATATTCAAATCCAAAGATCCGGGATGGCAATACTGTTTAATGGTGTTTAAAAAACCAACCAAACAAACAAACTTTGTTCTGTGTTATTTGCGAGAGACAGATAAACTGTTTGAATCTTTAAGTCAGAAGATCAGGTTATGCCTATTGTTGTGTTTGGGTTTATCTTTTTGTTATGCATTATTTAGCAGTGGCAGAGAAAAGTGTAAACAGTGAGGTGATTTGAAGCGTCTTTCCCTTCAGGGCGATTTCATTCTTCCTCACCTCTGGAGCGTCACCATAGAGAAGAAAGAGCACACAGCTGTTAGCCTCCAGCACCTCACAGCACACAGTACAGTACAGCACTGGCAGGCAGGCAGGCAGGCAGGCAGGCAGGCAGGCAGGCAGGCTCTCTAGATCATGCATACCTTCTGTCTTGGATGTTTTGCCACTCTTTGATTCCTCATCGCGTTGGGCAAGGTAAGTAAGTAGTGTGTATGTGCGTGCGTGCGTGCGTGCGTGCGTGTGTGTGTGTGTGTGTGTGGTGTGTGTGTGTGTGTGTGTGTGTGTGTGTGTGTGTGTGTGTGTGTGTGTGTGTGTGTGTGTGTTGTGTTGTGTTGTGTTGTGTTGTGTTGTGTTGTGTGTGTGTGTGTCTGTTGTGTGTGAGTGAGTGAGTGTGTGTGTGTTGTTGTTGTTGTTGTTGTTGTTGCTGTTGCTTTGAATTTACGATGTGTGTGTGTGTGTGTGTGTGTGTGTGTGTGTGTGTGTGTGTGCGCGCACGCGCGCGCGTGTGTGTTGTAAACGTGTGTGCGTGTGTGTGTATGTGCGAGTGCGTACATGCGCGCAAGTACGTGGGTGTGCAAGCATGTATGCATGTGTACGTGTGTACCTGTATAGATATGTGTTTTAGCTCTGTTTGTTTTCTTCTCCATATTTTCTATCAACACAGCGAAAAACAACATGCATATATGCTTGATGGATTTTTTGTAGTGATTGCGAAGAAGAACGTTGCTGGGTTTGTAGATTTGTAAAACAAACAAACAAACAAAACAACCAGGAGAATCCCATTCACAGGCCATGTGAGACATGATCATTCTGTTCTGGGTGGCGCTTTGGTTGGAAGCAAGGCTTAACAGTTCAGTTATCAGGCGTCAAACAGCGCTTAGGCAGTTTTGACACATACAGATACATTGGAGGGGGGGGGGGACGCTTTCCCTTGGCTAAGGTTAAGCAGCATCGCGCGTGGTTACCAAGTGGATGGGTGACCGTTTGTGTGCCTTGGCTTCAGTACAGTCCCCCCCAGGTCACCTAGCTGTAAATGGGTACCTGCCCTCTTTAGGGTCAAGGGAGGTAAAGCAGTGAGGGAAAGGAGATGGGAGCTGCCCTCAACATG
>CM060316.1:69199834-69202334 GCA_030674155.1 Stramonita haemastoma
CGTGCGCCTACGTGCGTTTGTGTATATTTGCTTATTTCTGTTTGCTTGTTAATCTGTGGTCCCGGGGAAGCCTGTGGTTGGTGTGGTGGAAGACAAGTGTTTAGAGATGTCCTGATAATGCAGTGATCAGGGTATCTGGTATCTGTGCATGTAGGAGGAGGTACTGGGAGATCAAGGGGGGGGGGAGGCGACTGAGGGAGGGATGGGAAGTTGGGGCCCGGGGGGAAGAGAGAGAGAGAGAGAGAGAGAGAGAGAGAGAGAGAGAGAGAGAGAGAGAGAGAGAGAGAGAGAGAGAGAGAGAGAGAGAGAGAGAGAGAGAGAGAGAGAGAGAGAGAGCAGCCAGCCAGACAGGCAGGCAGGCAGGCAGGCAGAGCAGGCAGCAGGCAGGCAGACAGGTAGACACAGACAGACAGACACACAGAGAAACAGAGAGACAAAAGAGACAGAGAGAGATATATAGAGACAGAGAGAGACAGAAAGTCACACAAAGAGAGAAAAGAGCAATAGGCTAAAAATGAGAGAGAGAGAGAGAGAGACGAGAGAGAGAGAGAGAGAGAGAGAGAGACGAGAGGAGAAGAGAGAGAGAGACAGACAGACGGGACAGACAGACAGACAGACAGACAGACAGACAGACAGACAGACAGAGGACAAGCAGCAAATAGAACAATTACTCAATCTGAGAGACAAATACACAGAGACAGCAGACAAGTTAGATAAACAGGCAAGCAAGCAGATAGACAGACAGACAGCAGGACAGACAGACAGCAGGACAGACAAGAGGGTATCGTAAACGGACAATGACTGCACATCAGATTTTGATAGCGTTTGTGGAGACTTTCTCCTTGTGGTTATTATCAAGTAGCCTAGTTCAGTTCACTTCAGTGTATGATGTATCATGCCTCACTGAAGGTTATAGGCCTATCTCAGCAGTACTGACTACAAAGTAGTCCATAAATAGAATATGCTTCTTCTTCATGTTTTGATGGCATAGAGTTTATATTATGCCTTATTTATGTCCATCAGTTCATATCTCCAGTGTGTGTGTGTGTTGATGTGTGAGTGTATGTGTGTGTGTATGTGTGTGTGTGGGTGTGTGTGTGTGGTGTGTGTGTGTGTGTGTGTGCGCGTGTGTTTGTGTGTGTGTGTTTGTGTGTGTGTTTTGTGTGTGTGTGTTGTGTTTGTGTATTATATATATAAATATATATATTAAATATATATATATGTGTGTGTGTATTTGTGTGTGCATGTGTGTGTTTGTATGTGTGTGTGTGCGTGTATGTGCACGTGTGCAAGTGAGAGAAACAAACGCATACAAAAGAATACCCGTTTTTGAAATATGCAAACAGAGGAAGAACACGGACCAAAGCGACAAAATGTCTAGCGAAATACGCAATAAATAAGTTTTTTTTAAGGAAGAAAAGAAGATGGGTGAGAAGGAGAAATAAACGACAAGAGAAGAGACGAGAAGAGAAGAGAGGAGAAGAGAAGAAGAGAGAGAAGAAGAAGAGAATGAGAGAGAAGAGAAGGAGAAGAGGAAGGGAAAGGAAGGGAAGGGAGAAGGGAAGGGAAGGGAAGGGAAGGAAGAGAAGAGAAGAGAAGAGAAGAGAGACAGACAGACAGACAGACAGACAGAGACAGATAGACAGACATAGACAGACCGACCGACAGACAGACAGACAGACAGAAACAGATAGACATAGACAGCCGACAGACAGACAGTCAGACAGATAGACAGAAACAGATACACAATCAGACAACCTAACTAGAGACAGAACCATTTCAAAATATGTTCTCCCTGTCCTGCCCTATAGGCCTATACTACGCTGAATAGGCCTAGAACACAGTGACCAAAGTGATGTCCGGCACAGTGGCCACAGGACAGTAATCACTTCCACATGGTCAGCCCTCACCACGCGTGGATGGATTGCGAGTGATCGGCTTTCCATTTTATCCGCGATTGAAAAGAACAACAACAAACCTCCTTCCCCTCCCCTTCCCTCTCCTCCCCTCCCCTCCCTCTCCTCCCCTCCCCCACCAAACCGACTATTAGGCCTATCTGTTCTGGAAGACAGACTGACAGAGCTTAGGCCTAAATCCAAAAGTTGAGACTTGTGGAAGTATCAGAGAAAGAGTTGGAGAGAGAGAGATTCATCCCAAGGTTACTACCTGTTACCGCACCAACTGTGACTAAGTCACTTTTTGTCACCGAAACGAAATTATACAGACAAGATATTCTGAGGATGGGATAGCTCAGTGGTCAGTGTACTCGCTTTCCCCCAGCCAAGGTTAATTAAGTAGCATCGAGCGTGGTTACCCATTGGATGGGTGACCGTTTGCACGCATACCACAACACAAACAGAAACAGAAACAAAACAGAAACACACACACAACACACACACACACACACACACACACACACACACACACACACACACACACACACACACACACACACACACGTATTGCAAATGACTGTTTTAATCTGAATTACTTATAAAAC
>CM060316.1:69207334-69214834 GCA_030674155.1 Stramonita haemastoma
ACTCAAAACTCATGTGATTTTGCACAAATTTGGTAGGTTTGAACTTTTGAATTTTTTTCAGCAAACATTGTACCCCCTCTCAGTCCTTTGCCGCCTGCTAGCTTCCTAACCGCAATATGCATGCGCAGGGTCAACGCTGTAAAAACACAAGCAATTCTCATGTGATGATCATTTCCAACTTTCTCGTGACTACCTGGTATTACTCTATGTCCTCTATCCCCAAAACAAATGCACGGTGCATTTGTTCATACTTTAAAAATATCTATGAAGATCAACAACAACAAAATCCAACTCGCACTCTATAGAACAAGTGCACAGTGCATTTTTTCATACTTTACAAAATCTATGAAGATCAACAAAAAATTATCCAACCCGCATTCTATAGAAGATGCTACATGACCGTAAGGTAATACTGGAGAGTAACTACGTTATAGCTTTAGCTTCTAGGTCAACAAGTATCTTCGTAAACAATGCCATCCAAAAAAAAACCAGTTTTTTTTGCTGCTGTTCTTTTTTTTTTGTTGGTTTGTTTGTTGTGTTTTTGTTGGCCTTTTGTTGTTTTTTTAAAAAAAAAGGTCAAAATGAACAAAAAACCGGCAGATATTGACAGATTATGCGTGGTAATGGAATGGAATAAGCTGAGATAAATAAAAGAAAATATATAGGGATGTTCCTATGAGAAGGTGGAGACAGACATATTAACAACCAGCCAGCCAACCAAACAACTATCCATCCATCCATCCAACCAACCAACCAACCAACCCACCCACCCACCCAACCAACTAACCCACCCACCCACCCAACCCAAACACAAAGCTTTTTACAAGGACTGAAGGTAGACTCACTATAACAGAACCCTTCTATGTCAGTCAACAGAGCTTTTTTTTTTCACCTTGGTTTCACTGTTCTGACAACCAGAAAGGTTTTGAACCCAAGTGTGACAGACACAAACACTGGAATCCAGTCACTAACTAAACCACGAAGGAGGAAGACAGGGGGACAGACTTTATGGCCCGAAAACAGCGGTAGGCCTGTGTGGATTTTTGTGTGTGTTTAATCGTGAAACGTACATTCTCGTACTGACCTCGATGTTCCTTTCCTTCCCAGAAAAAAGTTTGAAAGAGGTCGGACATTTGAACACAGGAGGTGTGGTGGCTTTAGTGGCTATGAAGAGTGACCAGTGTATTGAGACTGACCCCTTGGTGGTCACTAATTGCTGGTCACTACAATACAGTCATGTTTATGTGTCTAGTACTGGCAGTGAGGTTAGGAGGCTCCATTCACACTTCTCCACACCTCTGAACATTGCGCTGCAATAATAGTAAACGCTCTGACCTACATGGTTGTGTTTAGGTTCTGTAGTACTTTGATGTAATAAAAACGACGACGACGACGACGATGATGATGATGATAAAAATAATAAGAGCGATAAGAATAATAATGATAATGATAATAATAATAATAATAATAATAATAATAATAATTGTGATGCTGCTGCTGCTGCTGCTGCTGCTGCTGCTGCTGCTGCTGCTAATAATAATAATAATAATATAATAATAATAATAATAATAATAATAATAATAATGGTGATGATTTGAAAAAGTAATAAAAAGAAAATAACGTTAGTCACCTTTGTATAACGCAATTACCATTTCAGCCCAAAGCGTATTAAACGCACACACAAAAGTTGACCCGCTTTACAGTTATATACATTAAACAGCCCAGAGCCTTCTTCTTGACTTCTCTTTCTGAAGACCACAGACGCTATTCTAAACAAGCTGATTGATTTACAAGGTTTCGTTATTTCGTTTTGTGGTGTCCTGCAATCTTATCCAACAGGGATGACATTTGATCGGACATTCCTCTACAGGCGTTTAGTTCTTGCTTACCGAGCAGATGGTTTTTCCTCAGTCTTGGTGAATCAGTTAGCTTGGAAGCGAGTCTGTAGTCGTCAAAAGGAGAATGCCCGTAAAAGCAGACAACATTGAAAGGATCAAAATACTACACTACACTACATTACACTACACTACGCTATACTACACTACGCTACGCTACGCGACGCAGCACGACACGACACGATACGACACAACACGTCACGACACAACACAACACTACACTATACTATACTACACTACACTACACACTTCACGACACTACACTACACTACACACTTCACGACACTGCACTGCACTGCACTACACTGCACTACCCATACCCTACCCTACCCTACCCTACCCTACCCTACCCTACCCTACCCTACCCTACCCTACACTACACTACACTACACTACACTACACTACACTACACTACACTACACTACACTACACTACACTACACCTCGCTTTATCACTGAGGCCAAGTTGAGCAGCTGGTGGAGGGTTCGATTCCCCGTTTGAACCCCAACCTTTTCCCCATCATCCACTAGACCTTGAGTGGTGGTCTGAAAGCTAGTCTTGAGGATGAGACGAAAAACCGAGAGCCTGTGTGTTACTAACACGTTTTCAGTGCACACAAAAGAGAGTTGTCCTTTGTCAACTATGTTGAAAAAAGCCACTCTCACAAGAAAGCAGCTACACATAGAAACTGGACATTTTTTTTTAATAAAAAAGGGTGGCGTTGCTTTTATGGTGATGTGCTCTCCACGGTGAGAGCAGCTCTGATTTCACGCAGAGAAGAAAAAAAACTGTTAAAGAGTATAAGTAACAGAAGGCAGCCTTGACGTACACCAACCAAATAAAAGTATGGAACAAACTCTAACTCTATCACCCCTTTGAACCTTAGGCAAGAACTGTGTTGCCAGCTTTGGTGTAAGCTCTCCATGGTGTCAATCAGGTTTGGGCTCAAAGTGCCAACGCTCTGCCATTTTAAGCTCTGTCAAATGCTTTCTTGAAGTCAGTGAAGAGATGGCAGATGTTCTGTTGATGCTGTGGATACTTCTCCAGTAGAATTTTTACAGGGATCGGTCAGTCAACTGGGAAATCGTCTTACGGCTTTCTAATTAATTTGCAAGAGAAACTTTAGTTTTGTTCAATGTTTTCTGAGTTGTTTTTGTCACTATCTGGAAAAACAAATACAGAGAAATAGACCTTCAAACAGGCAAAATATGATAGTATTTAACGACAACAATAATAATCATAATGATAATAATGACAATGATACTACTACTACTACTACTACTACTACTACTACTACTACTACTACTACTACTAACTACTACTACTACTACTACTACTACTACTACTACTACTGTTGCTGCAACTACTAATACTGCTGCTGCTGCTGCTGCTGCTCCTCCTCCTCCTCCTACTTCTACTACTACTACTACTACTAACTACTACTACTACTACTACTACTACTACTACTACTACTGCTAGTGCTGCTGCTGCTACTACTACTACTACTACTACTACTACTACTACTACTACTACTACTACTACTACTACTACTACTACTACTCTTGCTGCTGCTGCTACTACTACTACTACTACTACTACTACTACTACTACTACTACTACTACTACTACTACTACTACTACTACTACTGCTAGTGCTGCTGCTACTACTACTACTACTACTACTACTACTACTACTACTACTACTACTACTACTACTACTACTACTCTTGCTGCTGCTGCTACTACTACTACTACTACTACTACTACTACTACTACTACTACTACTACTAACTACTACTACTACTACTACTACTACTCTTGCTGCTGCTGCTACTACTACTACTACTACTACTACTACTACTACTACTACTACTACTACTACTACTACTACTACTACTACTACTACTACTACTACGGCGACGACTGCGGCTACTACTACTGCGGCTACTACTACTGCGGCTACTACTACTGCGGCTACTACTACTGCGGCTACTACTACTGCGGCTACTACTACTACTACTACTACTACTACTACTACTACTACTACTACTACTAGTAATAATGATAATAATAGTGATGATGATGATGATGATGATGATGATGATGATGATGAAAATGATGAAGATGAGAATGATGATGATCACAATGATCATTGTCATCATCATGTGTGCGATACATATAGATATTTCGTATCTCCTCCCAAAACAGTTTATGCTAGAACGCATCGCGCTCTGATTCTAAATGTTTTACACACACACACACACACACACACACACACACACACACACACACACACACACACACACACACACACACACACACACATACACACACATACACACACATACACACACACAAACACACACATGCACGCACGCATGCACGCACACACACACACGTGCGTGCGTGCACACGCACACAAAGCAAACAGACTGAGACAGAGATAGATCGAGTTAGACAGACTGACACAAAGAATGATAAGAAGAAGGGGAAGATGAAGACAAACAAAAGAGGAAGACATTTCATTTAATTACAAAATTGCGCGCTCCATTGAAGGCATTCATATATGCACTTTCAGTGTATGAGCGAGCGAGCGAGCGAGCGAGCGAGCGAGGCAAGGCAAGGCAAGGCAAGGCAAGGCAAGGCAAGGCAAAGTATTTTATTCGAGGATAATAGATAAGCACTCGTGTGCTTTTTTACATCCAGTCCCCGCCCTTTTCAGGGATACATCAAGATGAAAAGATACTAAACAATAAAATTTTACGCAGTACCAAGCAACACACAAGAATAAGGACACTATATATGATAAGGTAATAAAAATGCACTCGATCAGAAGACAAAATCAGAAGTCACAATAAAAAGATTTTGATTATGGAAGAATAGAAAAGTGTTAATAGGTAAAGAGCAAACAAGAGAACAAGATGAAATAAACAACTGGAAACATCAATCCACCACCATCTGTCAAGTTATACATGTGATATAAATCATACATTTGGATAAACGGGGGGAAACTTTTTTTAAACTAATATTGGAGGGGGGGGGGGGAGAGATACTGCCAATAAAATATAAATAAAATCAACAATTATAATGAGCCAAATACCAAAAGTAAGGAACCATACCAAGCATCAAACAACAGGCAAGAATTAACACAGAGATACAATATTACGGTAATGTTATAAAAGTCACTGATTCAGAAACGAAAATGAGAAGTAAGAATCAATGATGATTTTGAGTTGAATAAAAAAAGCAAGAAAAACAAAGAACAAACAAAAACAAAACAAACAAAGAAAGGGCGCAATAATTAAAGAGTAAACATGAGAATATGATGAGGTTAAATGACTGAAACATCAATCCACCACCATCTATCATCAAAATAAGTCCCATAAAACATAAGATTTTGATAAAAGAGGGAAAGAACAACAACAACAGGTAAGGAATACGACAGAGATACAATATTAAGGTAATGTTATAAAAAGGCACTCATTCAGAAACAAAATATGGAGTAAGAATCAATGATGATTTTGATTTGAATAATAAAACAAAAACAAAACAAAACAAAAAAATAAACAAAGCAAAAACAAAAACAAAACAAAACAAAACAGAGCGAGAGAGAGAGAGAGAGAGAGAGAGAGAGAGAGAGAGAGAGAGAGAGAGAGAGAGAGAGAGAGAGAGAGAGAGAGAGAGAGAGAGGAGAGAGAGACACAGACAGACAGACAGACAGACAGACAGACAGACAGACAGACAGACAGACAGACAGATCGTCAGTTCAGTTTTAAATCATCAGAATGCTATCACTCTTCAAATTTGTCTTTTTTTTTCTTTTCTTTTTTAACTTGACACCTCCCCCCCCCCAAACCCGCTTCATACCCCTTCCCTACTTACACCCTTTCGGTGAGAGGGGAGTTAACACGTACAGACCTCACTGTAGTCAGTATTGTGCGAATTAATGTTCCTGTATTGCCCTTTGATGTAGTGTTTGATGGCAGGCCTTCATGGGAAAGGTGGAAGAGGAATCAATACAACAATGATACAAAAGAAAGACAGAATGAAAAGAAAAGGAAGTAACAAAAGAAAGGGGAGGTGGGACAGAAAGTAAACAAAATAAAACAAACAAAAAACAAGCGATTCCACTATACACAAATGCCACTCACCACACGCACACACACACACACTCACACACACACACACACACTCGCGCGCTCACACACACACACACACACACACTCTGCTGAAACGCATGTACGCAAATATAAATAATATGTTTACTGAAGATAAAAAGCAAAAAGTGTGGCTATTGAAACACACATATTGCAAACACACAAGCTGATAGGTAAAGAAAAAGGGCAGAGGGACACTTTATTTATTTATTTATGTATTTGTTTATTTGTTTATTCTTTTCTATCAAGAATAATGGAATAAGCACTCATATTATGTACTTTTTTAACATCCAGTCCTCGTATGTATGCAGTTTTGTAACTGTCGTCATCTGTTCCCACCGGCACATAATGGCCTACTCTTATGAAAAGCGAAACAGGATTTAACATAATTATGCACAAGATGTTCTGCGTGCGTTCGCACACGGGGCCTCGGATTATAGTCTCATCCGAAGGACTTTTGGGGAGAGTGGAGTCAGCACTGATGTTAACTCCAGGGAGAAAAATCCCCTCGAATGGGAATCGAACCCGGGGTCGTCAAATTGCGAGCAGAATGTTCTGACCACTAGGCTATCGCATCCCGTCTCAATAATGGTAGAGGACTTGCCTGGACTCAAAACGGAGACAGCCAATGGGTCAGTCTGTCCTGTCCTCTCTCAGAGGCGGTGTAGCCAAGTGGTCAGAGTGTCAACCTTCTGACCTGACGGTACCCCAGGATTGAGTTCGAATCTCTGCTGACAGTCTCTCTCTCTGTCTCTGTCTCTGTCTCTGTCTGTGTCTGTCTCTGTCCTCTGTCTCTGTCTCTTGTCTTCTCTGTCTTCTGTCTTCTGTCTCTCTGTCTCTCTGTCTCTCTGTCTCTCTCTCTGTCTCTCTCTGCTCTCTCTCTCTTTCTGTCTCTCTCTGTCTCTTGTCTCTCTCTTGTTTTTGTGTGTGTGTGTGTGGTGTGTGGGGGGGGGTCCACCGTTAACATGGGGGGGTCCCACCGTTAACATTGGTGCTGAGTCCACTTCCCCCGAAAGTCTTTTAGCAGAAACTATGAAACAAAGTTTACGCGAATGAAGTAGCAAGAACATTTTAACACACACGTTAAAATCCCATCCACTTTTCGTACAAAATCAAGCCAGCTAGCTACGGCCGGTAGGATGGATGAACACCAACATACCCAGCATGCATTCTACATGCCCAGGGAGGAGTGGGATTCCGACGCTATCAACATTCTTGCGACTTAAAGGTAGAAGTCACGTTAAATCAAAGCATAGTTAGTGTAACTGAAGACAGTAGTGTAGTAGTTCTCTCGCTCCTTTCCGATCCACATTATTTCGGGTGTCGGGATTAAATGAGCCGGAACAGTAGTACTACAGGAAGTGAAAACTCTACTGTTATTATGGGCCTCTCTGTTCTCTGTCTCTCTGTCTCTGTCTCTGTCTCTGTCTCTCTCTCTCTCTCTCTCT
>CM060316.1:69219834-69227334 GCA_030674155.1 Stramonita haemastoma
AGCCAAAGGTAAGTGCCAGCTGCCAACAGGGGTAGGGTAGGGTAGGGAAGGGTGTGGTGTGGTGACTACTATCATACACACACACAACACACTACATAATATCATAATATACTATAATACATACATACATATCATACATACATATAATAATATACATACATACATACATATATCATTAACTATCAGTTACAATACACTACATTACTATTATTAATCCATCCATTATATCTTTTTATAATCTGATTCATCTGGCATAAGCACACATGGCTACACTTACAACAAGCGACACCAGGAGTTTAAAGTTGCAGATTTGTAAATTTGTCATTGTTCGCACACGTGGCATCATCAATGGTATCTATATGTACATTAAGTCCGACAGGACTTTTAAGGGGTGTTCAGGATGTTCTGCGTGGTTTGCACACGACCTGGTTTATAGTCTTATCTGAAGGACTTGTGGGAAGTGGAGCAGCGCTGATGTTAACTCCAGGGAAATAATTTTCTCGAATGGGAATCGAACCCGGGTCGTCAAATTGCGAAGCGCATTGTTCTGACCACTCAGCTATCCCGTCCCATAGCTTCATCAAGACAGGTGGTGTGGTCAGTGTAGACATTGTGAAAAAGAGAGCAACGAAAGAAGAGAAGATAATGCACGTGAAAAAGAGAGCAACGAAGAAGAGAAGATAATGTATGTGAAAAAGAGAGCAACGAAGAAGAGAGAAGATAATGTATGTGAAAAAAGAGAGCAACGAAGAAGAGAAGATAATGTATGTGAAAAAGAGAGCAACGAAGAAGAGAAGATAATGCACGTGAAAAAGAGAGCAGTGAAGAAGAGAAGATAATGTATGTGAGAAAAAGAGAGAGGTGAAGAAGAGAAGATAAATGTATGTGAAAAAGAGAGCAACAAAGAAGATAATGTATCTGAAAAAACAACAAGCAAACACAAAAGAGAAATAACAGATGTGAAAAAGAACAACAAAGAAGATATAAAAAAAAATAATGTACGTTAAAAAGAGAGCAACAACAATGAAGAGGAGATAAAATGTATGTTAGGGGGAGGAAACAGGAGCATCAAAGGGATGAGATAATGTATGTGAACAAAATAGTAATCAACAAGAGAGAAGATAACATAAGTATGCGGAAAAGAGAGCAACAAAGAAAAGAAGATATTATTATATATATGAAAAAGACAGCAACAAAGAAGAGAAGAACATGATGTAGGTGAATAAGAACAGAGAGCAAATACTGAAAAGAAAGTAAGAAGTGTGGAAAAGAGAGCAACAAAGAAGATAAGATGATTCATCCTGAAGACACCACTTTGCTGCAAAAAAAAGCAAATTGTGACAGCAACACACACACACAACACACACGCACTCATGCACAACACACACACACACACACACACACACCACACACTCACACGCACACACACACACACCACACACACACATTCACACACACGCACGCAGCACGCACACACACACACACAGCACACACACACACACGCACGCATGCACGCACGCACACACAGATACACACAGACACAGCACAGCACGCACCACGCACCACACACACACCACGCACGCACGCACGCACACCTATACACACACAGTGCAAAGATTATATTGATCAGAATAACGAGAGGAGGAAAGGCAGACTCCAAAACCATTGGAGAAGTGAAAGATTAAATACCACAGATAAAACCAAAATATTTCAGCAAAAATGAACAAGTAGCAAGCGGCAGAGATGATAACAAGCTATGAACAGAACGTACTCGATCTACCTATCAGTCAGCAGATAACATCACCCACCACATCAGCCCACACAGACAGGTGCAGAACCGGGGACGGGATAGCCTAGTGGTCAGAACATTGCGCTCGCAATTTGACGATCCGGATTCGATTCCCTTTCGAGGGGATTTTTCCTCTGGAGTTAACATCAGCGCTGACTCCACTCCCCCAAAAGTCCTTCGGATGAGACTATAAACCGAGGCCCGTGTGCGAACGCACGCAGAACATCTTGCACGTTAAATCCTGTTCCGCTTTTCGTAAGAGTAGGCCATCGTGTGTCGGTGGGAACAGATAACAGGATTTACAAAAACTGCATACACACGGGGATGGATGTAAAAAAAAGCACATGAGTGCTTATTCCATTATCTTTGATATAAAAGAATAAAAGGACAAACAAACACTGCAACATGATCTGGCTTGACGAGGTTGCACTTCTGCTTTCTATTAATTAATTAACACCGTAACCAGTGGTTGGGGCATGGCACTACATTTTCCGGGCAGTTGAAGGGGACAGAGCTTAGACGTCTGCAGGTAGCAGGAAGCATGCTGGGTACGTTCGGATCGTTGGCATCCATGCCACCAGCAAGAGCTGGCCCACTCTCGATCCTAAAATATATGGATTGGGGGTTTTGGACATGGGCAGAGTTCGCACACAGGACTTTATAGTATTATTCAAAGGACTTTCTAGAAGAGTGAAGTCATTGTGAAGTATTGAAACAATCGTGATTGGATAGGATTGGACTGACGTGGATGTGGCAATCATCCTCAGAGGGATACTTTAATTAACAGAGATTCCAGACAGTCCTCCCAAGTCACTGTCACGATTGTTGACGCTGTAGTACTATATCTAGGTTATTCGTTCGCCCTCAGAAAATAATCAGGATGTAGGAACTGCTTTATAAAGGAGTGACGGAGATAAATGTCGAGTTGCGGTGAGGTGATCGCAGTGTTGGCTGGTGTTGTAGGGTGACGATTGTTAAGGACCTGAATACCGCCACCACTCTCCCCCTCTCCTCTCCCCTCTCCTCTCCCTCTCCTCTCCCTTCTCCTCTCCCTCTCCTCTCCCCTCTCCTCTCCTCCCCCCTCTCCTCTCCTCCCCCCTCTCCTTTCCCCTCTCCTCTCTCCCCACACAGCCATCATAAATCTGCCTGCCTGCCACACCTGCCCGTTATTTGTGTCAAAAGGAGTGCGTCGCAAGGGATCATTTTTTGTTGTTGTGTTGTTTTTGCGTTTTCGTGGTTTAGATTATTAATTTTTCTTCATGAAATGGTTATTTCGTGTGCAAAATTTAGGGGTTTTGAGTGAAATTTTCTGTGTTTTTTTTTCCTTTCAGTTTTTGTTATCAACTACCTGCTGTGGAGGTTTTTAGCGAAGGTATGATACAGTTTGATTTGTGTTTCTCCATAGAGTTAAACCTTTGGGCTGACAACTTTGCTTTTTGTACAGTTTCGTGATGACTCCGCTAGTGGACTCTTTTTTTTTTAAATAGAAATGTCACTGTAGTTGTGATGTTATCGCTGCCGGATGACATTGTGGCATTAAATCATGTTTCGATAGAAGTTTGGCCTTAGACAATCATTGAATGTGATGAATCTTTCACTTTCCCTTCTCTCACACAGTAGAAACTTATTTTCTATTATACTGCCTGATAGAGTTTTGGCTTTTCAGATTGATTTATTTTTTTATTTTTATTTATTCATTATATCGAAGATAATGGAATAAGCACGCATGTGCTTTTTTTTCATCCAACCCCATGTGTATGCAGTTTTGTAAATATTGTCATCTGTTCCACAGGCACACAATGACCTGCTCTTACGAAAAACGGAACAGAATATTATGTGTGCGCAAGATGTTCTGGTACGTTGCACACGGGGCATTGGTTTATAGTCTCATCCGAAGGACTTTTGGGGAGAGTGAGAGTTCAGCACTGATGTTAACTCCATGGGCAAAAATCCCCTCGAACGGTAATCGAACTCGGGTCTGTCAAATTGCGAGGCGCATTATTCTGACCACTAGGCTATCCTCGTCCCCGACTTGACTTCACTGATTGTGTGAGCTGTAGGCAGCTTGCTTCTCCTTAACTCCTAAAGTTAGTGATTACGGAAGTTTTTTTTGGTTTTTGTTAGTCAGTGTGCTATGGGCAAGTTTTTTTTGTTTTTTAATTAGTGTATTATTGCAAGTTCTTTTATTAGTATGTGTTTGGGTAAGTTGAACCTGGTGGAGCCTATTCCTCTCCCGTTATAGTGCATGCTGGGTATGCCATGTCATCCATTCCACTCCCCATATCTGGCCTTACTCTTCTGCCATATCTGGCCTACTCTTCTGCCATACTGGCCTATCTCTGCCATATCTGCCTACTTACTATTTGTCCTATTTTGCTACCTGCTACTTTTGCCATACTGATCTACTCTTCTGCATATCTGGCCTATCTTGTGCTATAGTCTGGCTTACTCTTCTGGCACATCTGGCTTACTCTTCTGCACATACTGGCTTACTCTTCTGCACGTCTGGCTACTCTTCTGCAGCTACTCTCTGCCTTACCTATCTGACATACTGACCTAACTCTGCATTCTGGCCTAATTCTGACCATACTCATTCTTGGCATATCTTGACTTGTTATTTGACTTCTTTGGCCATATCTGGCATACTCTTCTGGCATATTTGGCCTCTTTGCTTGCACACTGTCTATCCTCTGCCATATTGGCTTACTCTTGTGCATAGCTGGCCTACTCTTGTGCCATAGCTGGCCTACTCTTGTGCCATAGCTGGCCTACTCTTGCGCCATAGCTGCCTACTCTTGTGCCATAGCTGGCCTACTCTTGTGCCATACTGGCTACTCTTCTTCAAATGGCAGATGAGGGAGTATAAGATTTGCTGCATACTTGCAACCAAAGGAATATTTCACAATAATTTTCATACCACATTGAAGACATGCGCGATTAATTATAGACAAGCGATAGAAAAAAAGATGTTAGAAGTGCAGTTTTGCTTCTGATAACGATTAAAAAAAACCCGTGAATCATTGTCACACTGAGGACAGTTGTTGTTCAGCTATGTTGTATTCTACTGTTCCAACAAGAAAGAGAGAGAGACGACGCATGTCTATCTTCAGATGTTAGTAACACCCCGTAATCCAATAGACCTTCCTTCCCAGGAGGTATTGTTTCCAGAGAGGTACTGAAGGGCCTGTCAACTTCATCCCTGGAGCAAGAGAGAGAGAGAGAGAGAGAGAGAGAGAGAGAGAGAGAGAGAGAGGAGAGAGAGAGAGAGAGAGAGAGAGAGAGAGATTGATTATCTTTAAGATACTGAATAGCATTCTGTGCTTTTTTTATCATCCGTTTATATTTATGTATCTTTACGAGATACAGAATAAGCACATGGCTTTTCATCGTCCGTGTGTTGCTTGTATATGTCATTGTCCACGACGAGGCTATTACGAAAAGGAACGATTAACGTATCCAGATCCTGCGTGCACACGGACCGGTTAAGATCGAAAGGACTTTTGGGGAGATGGAGCAGACGATGTTAACTCCAGGAAGAAATTCTGACCGACTCGAACGGTCTTCAATTGCAGCAATGTTCTGACCATAGTACCGCCCCCAGAGAGAGAGAGAGAGAGAGAGAGAGAGAGAGAGAGAGAGAGAGAGAGAGAGAGAGAGAGAGAGAGAGAGAGAGAGAGAGAACCAAGGGGGAGTAGGTGGGAACAAGGGATGGGGGGTGGGGGTGGGGGACAGCTCTCGAGAACAACTGGCCGATTGTGTCGCCACAAGCTTGCCTGCAAGGGAAAACTCCCTGACTGCACGCTCAGCGGGGTGGCAGACACCACAAATCATGCCCTTAACTTGCTTTCCGCACAAGTCAATACACACAGCACACACACCTTGCTCTCACCACCACAGGAGGGAGAAGAAATCCCTGTCCCCTTTTTTTTGTTACTGTTATAATGGAGTACTTACAGCAGTTATGAGTGCATTGGTGAGTGTCTGGTTTGGTGTCCTGGGGATATCTATGTATGTATCTGCGCACGGTTTTGTCTGGATGAAAGAACAGGGGTTAAAAGTGCGAAACAATATTGTGGTGGAACATTGAAGAATATTGTGCTTCTGTGAAGGCCTGAGGTTAGGAGGGTAACTGTGGTGTTCATCAATAGACATGAAGCAAACAGGTGCACTTGAATTCAGGAGTGATGTGTGGGTAGATAGCGTGAAAGAGATGTGAAACAGCAAGAGAAGTTGTAAAAAAAAAAAACAACATATTGACAAAAAAGTTATAGCAAAGCCCGAACAATCCCAACCAAAAAAAAAACCACCCCAACAACCCAAAAAACAAAACAAAAACAAAAAGAAAAAAACAGCACCAAAATGATGATAAGAAAAAGTATGTAGAGGATTGCTTTCTTTGTAGCTTTCAATTAAAATATTATATCAATGTCAATGTTGACTACATTGCTGGCAAGATGAGAGACACCGAGGACCACACAGGATGAATAACACAACTGTTGGACAAGTCATTCATTAACTCCCTAATGACAATAGGCGGTGACTTCATCAGATGGGGAAAAGCTCCGCATTTATGTCAGAATAATCTGTATTGAAATGATTAAGGCAGTGTATCTATTTACCTGATGCATCCTGTTATATCAAAGATAATTGAATAAGCACTCGTGTGTTTTCTTTGCATCCAGTTCCCGTGTGCATGCGGTGTTGTAAATTTTGTAACCCGTTCCCACTGGCACAAAATGGCATACCTTTCCAAAAAGTGGAACAGATTTTAACGTGTGTGCAAGATGTTCTGCGTGTAATTACACACGGGGCCTCGGTTTATAGTCTCACCCAAAGGACTGTCTTAATCCAAGCCAGGAGTATGGACTGATGCTGAATGTCACTACAGTGGGAGACTGGATGTGAAGTTGCTGACTGGAGCGGACCTCACAATTTCCTGCAGAAAACAAACTACCAGACTATTTTTTGTAGTAGATCAGATCAAAAAGGTATCCATGCTGACAAGACTGTGGAAGTTCTTTAAAACTAAGACTTAAGCTTCTATGATGTCAGAACACTGATGAATTACATGTACAGTAGTAGTAGTGACAATTTGCCAATGCTTCGAATAATCAGAGCATAAGACAGTTCACTAGAAACACAGCTAGTAACAAAGAGAGGCAGCCTCCTGAAGATCAGCAGCTGTGTGAAGGGAATCAGAGTTCGGAAGGTGGACATAAAAAAGATGATTCTGTCAAACTACGTCTTCATACTTCCACATTCCATGGAGTTTGAACTCTCGACATGTGGAGAGGTTGAAAGCTAAGGGTGTTGTTGTAGAGGACGTAGAAGCGGAACATTGCGGTGCATGAGCTATGCCTTTACCAGCGAAAAACCGCAATGTGAAGTTCCTGCCTCCCAACTATGACCCTGAGGAGGACGAGGAGGATGAGGTGTTACTGGTTTAACAAGGTACCCCTGATCTCTGCTTGTTTTTTGTTTTGCAGCCTGTCAGAATGCTCTCTGCATAAAATGCCATCGTCATTGTCAGTATGCCATTGCTTTTTTGCTTGGTAGATGATCACGCATTGTATTACCTACCGCCTCCATCACCAATGCATTAATCACTCTCGTCATCATTGTCTTCACAGAGTACCTTGTCATTATATCTTCAGATTTATAACCATCAGGACTATCAACACCACCAACACTGCCAGGATTACCATAGTACC
>CM060316.1:69234834-69252334 GCA_030674155.1 Stramonita haemastoma
GTCAGTGTTGGCCCCGTCTTCTTATTATAAAACTTAGCAAACGTGGAAACATTTGTCCATCTAGCTGCTTTCATGATGATGTTTATTGGAGCGTCTGCAAGTTTAGCAGCGGAAGTACTGGCTGACCTCGTACTATGTGCCGTGAAGCGTGTAATGTCTATGCCTGCCCTCTCCATCGTCCACTTCAGCCAGCGCGCGATGGTATCGCTAGTGGCCCCTCGGTGCGGTGCTTGGAGAGTGATAAACAAATGTCGGGTAGCATTCTGAGCCCTCAGTTCTTTGCTCCGTCTCAGGTATTCTTTCAAAGTGTGAACTACACACAAAGCCTCTTTTTCCACAAAAGCCATGAGTTCAATAGGTGATTGATGGGCTCCTCTTCTTGACTGTTTTAATAATCTATTTACATAAAAAACACACTTTTCCCTTGAAAGTAGCATATTGTCGATGTCCAAAGCAGCAATAGTTTGACACCTCTGACCCGACAGAAGGGCAATTAACATCACAAGTTTCATTGTCAGTTCCTTGAACGTCAGGTTTTGCACTGGAACCCACGTTTCTAACATTTTTAGCACAATGTTTACATCCCAAGTGTGGTGATACTTTGGTAGTGGTGGTTTTCTTTCGAACACACCCTTCATAAATCTTTTTACAAGTTCGTGTTGACCAAACGTTGCCCCTTCATAGTTGCAGAGAAAACAACTTAGCGCAGAACGAGCGGTGCCCACAGCGCTATAAGAATATCCCTCTTTCAACAGCGATGCCAGAAAATTTACAGCTGTGGCTAGAGGCGGTGAAACTGAATCCACTTGTTGCTCACACGCGTACCTCTCCCACTTTCGTATGTACACATCATACATCTGTTTTGTTGCGGGTCGCCATGAGGACATGAGAATACTGGTAGTCTCCTCAGAAAAGCCTTGTGTTCTGAATCTATCCCTGACACTTTGCAGACTAGCAGCGTCAGGCTTTTCCTCAGTGGGTGTTTTGTCTCCTTTTGACTTGGTTGTGTCAGAAGAGTGTTTCTGGCTGACAAGAGGACAGGTCTGGCTGTGAGAATTTTCATCAGTGCTGGCCAAAAGGGCTGATTTTTCCAGGTTGGCGCTACTATAACCCCTCTTGCTTTGTCTTTCTTTATCTTTGCCAGGACCCGGGGTATAATGCTGAAAGGTGGAAAACAATAAACAGTCTCATTTCCCCAATACATGCTAAATGCATCAATAGCACATGCTCCTGGGTCAGGCAAGAAAGACACATATCTGGAAAACTGAAAATTTAATCTAGAGGCAAACAAGTCAATGACAGGTTTTATATCAAGAATATTCATAGCCTCAGAAAGTAGCATTGAATCCAGTTTCCATTCTGTGTCAATGTGGATCTGTCTAGACAGACTGTCAGCTTCAACATTCTCAACACCAGGAATGTGAGCAGCACTGAGCCATATGTTTCTGCTTTCACACCAATGCCAGATTTGCTGAGATACATCATTCAGATGTTTAGATCTGTTCGAACCCATGTTGTTAATACAACCAACAGTGCTTGTGTTATCAGTCATAATTCTTATGTGAACATTACGTTGGTCATGCAACAAAGACTTGAGACCAAAAAAGACAGCTAATAGCTCCAAAGCATTTATGTGTCCTTCTTTGTCTTTCTCACTCCACATGCCTTGTGTTTGTGATTTGGTGTCAACAACCCAAGCACCCCATCCTGTACGTGAACTGTCTGTCTTCATAGTAATGGTGGGGTCTGATCTCTGAATGGGAGCCTTTTGCTTGTCTATGTTATTAATCCACCATTCTAGCTCTGTCTTCCCTTCAGCTGATAACACAGCAGGCTTTTCCCAGTTCCCCTTGCTTAGTTTAAGTGCGGAACACTTATCTTGTTCAAGTGCTCTGTAGTACAAAGGACCCAATGGCACAGCAAGAAAACAAGAAACCATTAGTCCAATACAAGATGCCAGAGATCTTATAGTTGTACTTTCCTGTCTGAATAATAGAATGCATGCACACAGCAGTTTTTGTTTCCGTTCATCTGTCAGTGTGACTGTCATGTCTGTTGAGTTTATTTTGAAACCCAGGTAGGTGATTTCTTGCACAGGCATGAACTGTGATTTCTTTTCATGTACATAGAAACCTAGAGAGTCTAATAATTGTATCGTGTCTACCACACACTGTACAACTTCTGTTTCAGTCTCTCCCACAATCAAACTGTCATCAATGAATGAAGTGATCAGGTGACCCATATCATGTAAGCGTGCTAGGACAGGTTTCATGAGTTTTGTGAATTTTCTGGGAATCGGACTGAGTCCCATAGCAGCTGCCTGAAAACAGTACAGTTTTTCTCTCCATCTGAATTTCAGATATTTCCGAAAAGTCTCCTCTACTGCTATGACGTAATACGCATCTCTCAGATCAATTGATGCGAAAAAGCAATTTTGTGTAACTAGATCCAAAGCTGTATATATTGTTTCCATCTTAAATTTCTTATATTCCACATTTTTGTTCAGAGCTTTCAGATTTAAAATCATTCTAAATGATCCGTCTTTTTTCTCCCTAACAAAGATAGGTGAGACAACTTGTCCTGATTCAGGTAAAGACTCTTTTATCACACCTTTTTTCAACAAGTTTCTTATTTCAGAGTCAACAGCATAGTTTTCACGCTTGCTAAACAACCTTTGCGAACTTTGCTTTATGTCTACTGGGCAATCATCAAAGGTGATTTTAATTCCTTCAACTGTTTCAAGTACATCAGGGTCAGAAGTTAGTTCATTCCAGTGCGACAGCTTTTCCTTTAAGCTTCCTGCTTTAAAGTTATCATGCTTCATTTCAAGATAAGCACACAAAGAAGGCAAGCAAAGTTCAAACTCACTAACCTTGTTTCCAGAAGGGAGGGGCGGTTCTGTCAAAGATCGAGTTACTGCCAGTGGCTGTTTTTCTGACCCTTCTTCCAAAACACTTTGTTTGCTTGACCGAAGGAACTCCCCCCCTGCCCCTGCCTCCACGGCTTCCGGCCTAAAAAAGAGCTACTGTTGTTATGCTGCCACGTGCTCCTCTTTTGCTGACCACGCATGTTCTGACCGAGTTTCTGGGACTCTTGCACTTCTTTTAGACATTTGTGAAAATCAGAGCCATACAGTAGTTCTGGGGTCATGGCAACCTGCGGTGCACATATGCCAGAGAGTTCACGGGGTAGGCAGGGTCGGTGCATGTCTCTCCGTTTCTGGGACAGGTCATGGTTGGCGTGACCTGTGAGGGCAAGGGCATCTGAAAGTTGAGCTATGCATCCGGTCAGTTCACTGCGTACTGTAGTGGCATCCTGCCCTGAGATGGTATCTCTTACCCTCAAAAGTCGGTCGGTGCAGAGGGTTATGGCTATGGCAGCTTTTGACAGTGTTTTCTGTGTATTTGCCATCCGAATGTCTGTCTTTCTAGTGAAGGGCTTGAGGACAGAAAAAACTTCCTGGTTTGTTCGGGGAACGCCCAGGTATGCGCAGTTTTCGGGAATCGGGTACTTTGTCAGTTTTTCCCTCAGCTTTCTGTCTGGAAGTTTTGATCCAAATCTGGATTCAAGCAGCTTTGCCAATTTTCCTGAGACCGGTGGTCCTTTTTCTTCATTATCGTCAAAAGATGATGCCATTTCAGCAAAAATATCGTCATCCTCCTCCTCTGTAGCATCTGCTATCAGCTCTTTTTCCAGTTCCTCTGCCTTATCAGGAACACTGTCGGTGACAAATTCTGAATCACTACCTGCCTTCTTCCTTTTCCCTTCATTCTCAGCGAGGGGTTTATCAGCGTCAGCGCTAATTTTCCTCTTCTTGGTGTGCGGTGCACTTCTTTCAAAATTGTCCATTCTTTTGGAAAGGTTCTGAATGATTGAAAAAATGTCTCGGAGAGATGGTTCCCTTTCCACCGAGGGTTCAGCAGAGGTGCCAGCTTGTGGTTCTTCATAGGATTCTGACTCCATAACCGAATCCTGGTCACTGGTGTAGTCCACAGAATGGGTCTCCATTTTTTTTTTTTTTTTTTTTTTTTTTTTTTTCCCAGAAACTTTTCCACAAAAAACAGATTTCACAAGCACTACAAAAAACAACAACAACCCCCAAGTTATACACAAAATAAAACAAACCAAGAAAAGCAAGGTCTAGAAACTATTATAGCTAGTGCTGAGATTCCTGATAGTGATGGGCGTTGCCGACACAGCGAGAGGCGATATGATAAACGTCTGGACAGTAGCTCGGCTAGGCACGAACTGACAGTAGGGGCTGCGAGCGGTTCTCATGTGCATATAGTGGAGGGATGCAGGAAATGAGCAAGAATTTTGTTTCTCTCTGTTTTCTTTCTATTTTTTTTTTTACATTTGTTCATGGGTATTTTACTTGTCTGAGCCTAAGGGAAAGTAACGGAATCCCCATCCCTTTTTTCTGCGTGGTTTTTTGTTGTTGTTATTTTGTTTTTTTTTGTTTTGTCGCCTTTTTCCTCCATTTTTTTCCATTCCAGAAAAATCATACAGTATTTCGTTTCTTTTTTTTTTTTTTCTTTTTTTTCGTTCTTTTCCCAAATCTTCTTTCTTTCTCAGTCTTTGAATGTATTTAGGTGAACACTGTTTGATTCTTTCTAATTAGTTCAATACTGTAGTTAGTATTGTTGCTGCTATTGCTGCTTTATCGTCAATGGTCGTTGTTGGTGTGATGATGATGATGATGATGATGATGATGATGATGATGATGATGATGATGATGATGATGATGATGAAGAAGAAGAATAAGAATAAGAAGAAGAAGAAGAAGAAGAAGAAGAAGAAGAAGATGATGATGATGATAAGGGTGATGTTGGTGGTCGTGTGTGCTGTTAGTAAAATCTCTGCTGTTTTTCAGTCCTGGCTGTGATTCTTGTTGTTATAGTTGTTGTTCTTTCTCTTGTCTTCCTCTTCTTCGTTTATTTTTGTCTTCTTTCTTCTGTGCCATCTAAAACTTATTCATAAAATATTCTTTCATCATGGTTATCACCATAATCATCATTTTCATGATCATCATCGTCGTCATTGTGATTATCATTGTCGTTGACGTCATTGTCATCATCGCCACATGATCACAATCCTCGTCGTCGTTAACAATAATAATTACACAACAACAACAACAACAACAACAACAACAACACACACATACACCCACACCCACGCACCTCTACCCCCCCCCCTCTCCCTCAAACACACACACACACACACACACACACACACACACACACACACACAGCACAGCACAGCACAGCACTGCACAGCACAGCACAGCACAGCACAACACAACACAACACAACACAACACACACACGTTGTCAGCCTTGTCATGAAATAAACGAACTGGGGGCTCGAGTTGATATTTCAAGGGGAACAACTGTGTGCTACAGCAACAGTCTTGAAGATATTATTGTCCCTTTGTAAGTAGTTCACAACCAGTTTGTCTGGCCGCATGTCTGTCTGTCTGCATGTCTGTCTGTCTGTCTGTTTGCCTGTGTCTCTTTTGCTCCAAAAGCCAATAATTACCTGTCACTCTTGGAAAACAGTATAATCATCACCATTAGGGATTTTGTCATCTTTATCACGATCCCCACCATAATTAAATCTGTCTTTCTGTCTGTCTCTTTCTGTCTGTCTCTTTCTTCCTGTCTGTCTGCCTCTTTCTATCTGTCTGTCTCTTTCTATTTGTCTGTCTCTTTCTGTCTGTCTCTTTTTGTCTGTCTCTTTCGTTCTGTCTGTCTCTTTCTTTTGTCTGTCTCTTTCTTTCTGTCTGTCTCTGTCTGTCTGTCTTTCTGTCTGTCTCTTTCTGTCTGTCTGCCTCTTTCTGTCTGCCTGCCTCTTTCTGTCTATCTGTCTGTCTCTTTCGTTCTGTCTGTCTGTCTCTTTCTTTTTGTCTGTCTCTGTCTTTCTGTCTGTCTCTTTCTGTCTGTCTTTCTGTCTGTCTCTTTGTCTGTCTCTTTCTCTTTTTGTCTGTCTCTTCCTGTCTGTCTCTTTCTTTCTGTCTGTCTCTGTCTGTCTGTCTCTGTCTCGCTGTCTACCTCGTTCATTCTCTCTTTTCGCCTCTTTCTATGCGCTTGTCTTTTTCTCTGTTTCTTTCTCTTTCTGTTTTTTTTTTTGGGGGGGGGGGTGTCTTTCTGTGTATGTTTGTATGTCCATCTGTATCTCCCATTATTTCGTTCTCACTCTCTTTTCATGAACGCACGTGTGGTTATATCTGTAGCCATGTGTCAAGTCGTCAAGTCAAGTCAAACTTTTATTTTCAGATAGTACTTTGAATAAGCAGTGCAATTCATTGTGGGTTTTTTTTTCCATCAAGCCATCCATCTAAGAAAAAAAAAAGTAAGTTGGTGTGCGCGTGCGTGCGTGCGTGCGTGGGTGTGCGTGCGTGTGTGCGCGCGTTTGTGTGTACGTGCATGCGTGCGCAACTACACACACACATACACACATGCATGGGTAGGTGCACGTGTGCGTATATGTGTTCATACTCATAAATGTAAGTGTGAAACTCGTTCAGTACGTGTATGTGAATGTGCATATTCACCAGGATGACTGTGTATGTGTGTGTGTATGTGTGTGTGGGTGTGTGTGTGGGTGTGGGTGTTATGTGTGTGTTATGTGTGTGTAAGTGTGTGTGTGTTTGTGTGTGTGTTATGTGTGTGTAAGTGTGTGTGTGTGTCTGTGTGTGTGTTATGTGTGTGTGTGTATGTGTGTCTGTGTCTGTCTGTCTGTGTGTCTGTATGTGTAATATGACCTGCGTACGCTAAGCCTATGTGTGTGTTGTCTGATACAGATCTATGCATAAGGCCTATACCCGTCTGTATGGAAATTATCTGTACCTTGTTTTTTATATTTCTCAATAGAAAGGGAAATGTTACGCTACATTTCTCACGGTTAATACTGCACAACCTAGGTACAATCTCTCTCTCTCTCTCTCTCTCTCTCTCTCTCTCTCTCTCTCTCTCTCTCTCTCTCTCTCTCTCTCCTCTCTCTCTCTCACGAGTGCTTATCTATTATCCTCGAATAAAAGAATCTGCCTTGCCTTGCCTTGCCTTGCCTTGCCTCTCTCTCTCTCTCTCTCTCTCTCTCTCTCTCTCTCTCTCTCTCTCTCTCTCTCTCTCTCTCTCTCCTAGTGACCACTATACTACTTGACTCATCCAGCCTGTAGACCTCCTACTGCCCCAAACACCATACTGGAACTGACTGACCTCAGCTTGTAAGACAGAAGACACTTACAGTGGGAGCACTTGACTGGCACCAGTGGACAGGCACAGGCACTATGCTCCTGTCATTATTTGACTGATTGTCTTGTTTCCACAGTGACGATAGGCCAGCAAAAAACAAAAAACCAACCCCCCCACCCCTCAACCCCCCCCCCCCCCAAAAAAAAAAAATCCAACCCCAAAACCCAAACAAAAAACCCAACAGCAATGGACAGTCAAAAAACTATAAGCCCTGTTCTTCTCCTCCCTTTCTCCTTTCTTTTTTCTTTCCTGATGTGATCTTGTTCTGTTATCACATACATGCACCTACAACAATAGTGGACCACACCATTATACTAAGATTAAACAAACATTAACACCGAGAGTAGCGTGCTGTAATGTGGTGTATGTACTGAAGTGTGATGTAGCACAGTGATAGTGTATGTGATGTAGTAGTAATGTAGTGTGTGTTGTGTAGTATAGAGGGTAAAAGTGTGGTGTAGTGTAGTGTATATATAAATGAGTGTGGTGTGTGGTGTGGTGTATGTGTGGTGTGGTGTGGTGTGTGTGTGTGTGTGGTGTGGTGGTGTAGTGTAGTGTGTGTAGTGTAGTGTAGTGTGTGTAGTGTAGTGGTGGTATGGTGTAGTGTAGTGTAGTGTAGTGTAGTGTAGTGTAGTGTAGTGTAGTGTAGTGTAGTGTAGTGTAGTGTAGTGAGTATAGTGTATTGTATTGTAGTGTAGTGTAGTGTAGTGTAGTGTAGTGTAGTGTAGTGTATGTAGTGTAGTGTAATGTAGTGTGGTGTATCACAGTGTCGTGTATTTCTATCTCCCGTACATGGCAAGTTGTTGGCAAAAATGAAGAAACTGTGGGGAAGGAGGGAGGGGAGGAGAGGGGAGTGTGAATTTAATATTGTAGTCACTCTGTGCATGTTGCTATGGGCACCATCAGTCCTAGCAGTACATACCCACATAGGTTTTTTTCCCCTTCCCAATGTTTCCACCCTCCCCACCCTCAATCTTCCCCTCCCCCCACTCCCTTTTCATGTCTCCCGAATTATACCCTTTCCCCCCTACTCCACTGTGTTTTGCGTAAACGAAGCTTTAAAAATTGGGCACGCTTGATTTACGCTGTTGTTCTCAGCACTGGCGAGTTTTATGCTAACTTTCACATGCTGGTGGTGGTGTGGTGGTGGTGGTGTGTGTGTGTTGTGTGTGTGTGTGTGTGTGTGTGTGTGTGTGTGTGTGTGTGTGTGTGTGTGTGTGTGTGTGTTGTGTGTTGTTTAAGTCATCACATGCATGTGTTTTATGTATACTGGTTCCTACATGTGTGTGTATGTGTGTGTGTGTGTGTGTGTGTGTGTGTGTGTGTGTGTGTGTGTGGTGTGTTGTGTGTGCGCGCGCGCGCGCTAACGGGCATAATGTCTGCGTATACTGGTGCCTACATGTTTGGGTGTGTCGCCTGCGCTCGCTTCGTGTGTGTGTGTGTGTGTGTGTGTTGTGTGTGTGTGTGTGTGTGTGTGTGTGTGTGGTGTGTGGGTGTGTGTGTGGTGTGTGTGTGTGTGTTGTTTTGACGCTGAAGCAGTCTCGTTTACTGTTGGACGATGGAACCGATAACGCTGTTTAACATCACAGCAGTCCCTTTTTCTCTTTTTCGTATGTCCCCATTCATTATCAACTCTGTGTTGTTGTGTGTGTGTGTGTGTGTGTGTGTGTGTGTGTGTGTGCGTGCGTGTGTGTCTGTGTGTCTGTGTGTCTGTTGTGTCTGTGTGTGTGAGTGATTTGTTTTTGTCAGTGGTTCAAAACAGAGCACGCTTGATTTCCATGTAAGTGTTTACTGTGTTCGGGCTGATAGAGATCGATGTTTCACGGTTGAGTTTTCCACGAGGGCGTTTCTCCATTTGGCAGTTTCAATCCGTTGTGTTGATCAAGATAACCCTGTAAACGAACGTGCCAGTGGTTTTATCTTTTACATTCTCATAAAACATTTACTACGTGTTTTTGTTTTCTTTTTTAACCATGAAGGGTACTCTGTGTGCCCTCCTCCCCCCTCCCCCCCAGTGAGGATTTTTGGGGCTCTTTCAGTATATAAAGTATCCTCACTTTCTGGAAATTATGGGTTAGACATTAAATTGCTCCCTTCTCTATTACTCTATTATTTTATGTCTCTGTCCTTACCTTTTTTTCACCTCTCTTGTCTATTTTCTGCCTCCCCAGCCCAATCTGCTATCTTTTTTTTTTTTCGAGCAAATCTTACAATCATTTTTTCTTTTCACATATTACATGATGTTTTACCTGTATTGTTTTGTTCTGGTGGCCAGGTAGGATATTGTAAACACTAGGATGGGCACAGGGTGTCCATTCTGCAGTGTCATTTGTACATATGGCATTTTGGCATAATGGCATATTGCATGAATATTTTGTTTTTTGAAGTGTTTTGTTATTTGGTTTTGGTGTTGGTTCTTTAACGCCATCTTGTAACCTGAGGATGAGAAATAAAGCAGAATGGCTATGGTCCTCAACAAGGCCTGGTTAACTTGGCCCTACGGTCTGAGATAAATCCAGAATTATACGTAGTCTGTCTTACTAATTATATCTGAGAATCATTGTGCGACCAAAGTTCACTTTAAATGTGAAATCGACGCGCATGAATATTTTACAGGATTAATACCTCGTGATATCAGCAGCTTTACCCCTGCTTCTGGGGATTTTTCTCTTCCCTCATGGAGGATGCAGACTTTTATGGCAGGAGCTCTGCATAGACTAAGACCATAATATCCAGATAACGTTTCAAGGCCTAACAGTTTAGTGTGGACCTTGGCACTTTATTTCAAGGCAGTCTTCTACCAGTCGGAAACAGCTAAAATATTTCATTTTCATTAGTTTGCTACACCCACAAAATATAAATTCAATATCAAAACGATTTGGCACAGAATAGCTCAGACACTGCTAATGAGATGTCTAGAGTCAGCTGGAAGAATAGAGCAGGCATTTCTATGTGTGTAAGCTGAATTACTTGGTACGTTGCTTGCATCAGCTATGAAGTAATGCCTTTCTCCTCTTTGTCTTTTAACTTGGAATGAACGGGCAGTCTGACTTGGCTAATGTCAGTAAGACCAGGGAATACACTCCAGCAGTCATGGGGTCATTCCCACCTACTGTGAACTCTGTCACGGACGAAATTTCTATTTCTGTCTTTGTTTGTTTCTTTCTTTCTTTTGAAGTTTCATGGAGTTAGAGCTTAAGAAAGTTGGATTTCTGAA
Source organism: Stramonita haemastoma (assembly GCA_030674155.1). Classification (NCBI taxonomy): domain Eukaryota; kingdom Metazoa; phylum Mollusca; class Gastropoda; order Neogastropoda; family Muricidae; genus Stramonita; species Stramonita haemastoma. The sequence continues at coordinate 69,245,304 of CM060316.1, forward strand.
AACAAAATGAGGTCTGTTTCTTTCCAGATTATTATGCAACAAATACAAGAACAACACCTCCTCTCTCCCAGAAACAAACGAATAAACAAACAGACAGACAAATCACGTTCCCCAAAAGTACACCCAAGCTTTGTATACCTAGTGGAAAGATACACATCCGCATAAAAGATCCGCATCAACTTTATTTATTCGTTTATTCTTTCACATTTTATGTATTCATGTCTTTGTATACCCAGTGGAAAGATACACTTAAAATGGTTAGATCCGCCTCAACTTTATCTAGTCGTTTATTCTTTCATTTTTTAAGTATTCATATTTTTGTTGCTGTGTGTGTCTGGTTTATATGTCTGCTTCGCAGAATTGTTACTTTTCTTTTTGACTTATTCATTTGTTTATTTCCTCATGGTATGTTATTGTTTTTGATATTTTCTTAACATGTTCTCATCATTTCCTTCGCCCTTTAACTTTCTTTTTCTCCCCTGTGATATTATTTTCAGGTGACTGTATCACCAGTGCTATTCAGCTGTCAATGGAAGTGACCGTGGCTGTGTCAGTTTCACTTAACCCTCTTTTCACAGTCCCTAAAATAATCGGAAATATCCGCTGGGACGTATATACAATCACCACTGCAACAAGGAGCAGCTTTGTCAGTTCTTTTTTTTTTTTTTTTTAGTAGAAATTGTTGGTTTGCAAAAACAGATTCTTGGAGTTCTGTTACATATATGTTTTTGGCACAATATGTCATGCATTTTCCTTCAAACATTGTATAGAAGATGGGTGATTTCAACTATGGTGGTACTATACCCAGCCTGAATCAAGAACCAATCGATGATTGACTCGATTTCTTCTCGGCTCTTTGAGGAGTCGATTAGACATTTCACTCAGTTTGTTGTTGTTGATTGTTGTTGTTCAGGTAGTGTCTTTTGGGCTGATCGAAATGGCAGAGCCCATCCCTCTCTACATAACAGAGTGCATGCTGGGTATGCTTCTGTTATCCATCCCAAGGGCCCCCGTGACTGGCGTACTCTTCCAGCCAAGAGATGTGGATGGATCTTTAAAAGTGCGCGCAAGATGTTCGGTGGACGTTGGTTCGCATGACTTTGTTGATAACCTCACCAAAAGCTTTACTGCTGTTTTTGTTGTTTTTGTGTTTGTTGGGATCTTCTTGTTTTTGTTTTTGGGTTGGGTTTTTTTTTTTTTAGGGGGTGGGCGGGATGATAGAGTGGTAACCAATGTTAACAACAGAGAAAAACATCCCTTTGGTAAAGACTGGAACCTGCGCCTTCTGTCACCTGTCACTCCAGTAGTAGACCGCTCTAACCACTAGGCTAACCCTCACCCAACCTCCACCCAGTAGTCTATTGATCATACTGTAAATAAAAACAGTCTGGCTCCACTGGGGCACCTGGCTTCTTTACTTAATGTGCAGTGTGTACTGGGTGTTTCCATGCGAATGTTTACAATAGTTCGGGGCCCCAAGGGGGGGGGGGAGGGTTGAAGGTGTTTCTTTTTTTCTCTCTCTCTGTCTCTCTCTCTCTCTGTGTCTGTGTCTCTGTCTGTCTGTCTGTCTCTCCCTCTGTCTCTCTTTTCCCTCTCTCATTCTGTCTGTCTGTCTGTCTGACTGACTGACTGACTCTCTCTCTCTCTCTCCTCTCTCTCTCTCTCTCTCTCTCTCCTCTCCTCTCCTCTCCCCTCTCCCCCCTCTCTCTTTCTCTCTCCTCTCCACCCCCCCGTCTCTCTCTGTGTTTTGGTTGTGTGTGTGTGTATTTTTTTTAAAAATTCGTTGCACTGAAGTGCACTTCTCCTCTCTTTACCAGAGCTGGAGTTAATCGCCGTAGATAAGTGTACTCTTTTAAACAGTGGATCACACCAAAGACTGGCTTCATTGAATGAAGGCATTGAAATTGTATGGCTGGGGCGTTGGGGTAGGGTTTGGCCTGGAGGGGTAGTGGTATGAAGCGTCTGGTGGTGTGTGTGTGTGTGGTGTTTGTGTGTGTGGTGTTGTTGTGTGTTGTTGTGTGTGTGTGTGTGTGTTGTGTGTGTGTAGTGTGTGTGCTGTGAGGGGGGTGTTGTGTGTGTGTGTGTGTGGTGGTGGTGTGTTGTGTGTGTGTGTGTGTGTGTGTGTGTGGTGTGTGTGTGTGTGGTGTGTATGTGTGTGTGTTGTGTGAAGTGCAATGGGGAAGGAGTTAATAATAATAATATTAAATTCTTGATATTGTAACATTGGAGAAGAAAGAGGGATTCAGAGAAACAAGCACATATTATCATATTAATAAAGCCAGATGTGTGTGTGTGTGTGTGTGTGTGTGTGTGTGTGTGTGTGTGTGTGTGTGTGTGTGTGTGTGTGTGTGAGTGTGTGTGTGTGTGTGTGTGTGTTGTGTGTGTGTACGCACGCCGGGGCACGTGTGTACTTGGGAGTACGTGTATTGGTACATATTATGTGCGCACTGCAGGCGGGATATTCGTTGTGCGCAGGTGCGGGTGCGTGCACACACACACAGTCACACACACACACACACACACACACACACACACACACACATCACACACACCGCTAGTATATATATATATATATTATATAATTATCTATATATTATATGTTTATTATTTTTAATATATTTTTTATATATATATACATATTATCTATATATTATATATCTATTATTATATATATAGTATGTTGTATGTATGATGTATGTAGGTCTACGTAGTACGTACTAGTCGTACGTACGTATGTATGTAGTACTTATGTCTCTATCTGTCTATCTATCTGTGTGTGTGTGTGTGTGTGTGTGTGTGTGTGTGTGTGTGTGTGTGTGTGTGTGCGCGCACCACGCGTGTGTATTGTTTTGATTCTTACCGCTAAGCGATCAAGTCACAAAGCCACTCAGAGCGTATGCTGCGATGGAAGTTTGCGCGTGTGTGTGTGTGTCTCTCTACTCCGGCATATATTAGGCCTATGACAACAACCCCTTGACTTTTTTCTGCCGGCGATAGTCAATTCATCGATAGCAGCGACGTCTCTGCGAGATATCTATCTACAAGTCTTTTTTCTCCCGTCTGTGTGTGTGTTGTGTGCGCGCTGCCTTGTTGACTGTGTGGGCCAGTGCATGTGTTATCTGTGCATGTGTGTGTGTGTATGATTTTTTCCAGCGAATATTGAGTGGTGTTTTGTTTCCATTTGTGTTGCATCTGTGCTGGACAGTTTAGGCTACTACTAGTAGTAGCGACGTGAGTGTTTGCAGGAGGGTTTTTTGGGGGGTTGTTTGCTTTTTTTTTTTTTTGTGGGAAGAAGAAGACCGGGTGTGGTGAATGCTTTGTTTGCTTCTTTGTTTTGGTTGGAGGGTTTTTTTCAATAGGCTTTACAGTTCCTGCTTTGTAAATCTTTTACAAATACATTTTGTTTTTGGATGGATTTTTTTTTTCTTCTGTCACTTTTTTTTGTTTCCTGTTTGTATTGTTTCTCCTTGTCTTCTTTTAGTCTTTCTTTCAATTTTTCTTTCTCTCTGAATGTCTGTATTCTTCTTTCATTTCTTTTCCTCTCTTTTGCTCTTCTTTACTGAACTTTTCCCCATTTGCTCTTAGTCTATCCTTTCTTTTTTTTTAACTGTCTTCATTCTTTTTCTCTTGAAATTTTTACCTTTTTCTCTGTCTTTTTTATTGTATAATTATTTACCCTCCTATTCCTCTTGATTTTTTTGTTTTTCTTTTATTACTTTTCTTCTTTAATTTTTCACCACCATTCTTTCTCTTTCTCTCTTTTCTTTTTTCTATTTCTCTCTTTTCTTTTTTATTTCTTTGTTTCTTGTTTTTTTTCATTCTCGGATACTTTCTTTATTTTATTTCAGTTGTATTCTGTTAACTGTTTCTCTGAAAAACAGTGATAAAAACCAATAATATTTGTTTCCGGGCCTAAGACTTCTTTTCTTTCAGTCTAGTGAACATTCTACAGCAACATCGGGGCCAAGGTTGTGGGGAGGGCGGAGCCTAGCGGTTAAAGCATGGTAACCTTCGTCTGACGCTGACTGAGAACAAAGGGTTGGTTCGAGTCTCCTCTGAAATAGCTGTTTTGGGAGATTTTTTCCCCGGGAGCTGATATTAAGGGAACTGACTCCACTCTTCTGACAAAACCGCATACACAGGGCGGACTGGATGTAAAAAACTACAGTAGAGCTTATTTTATTATCCTCGATATAAGATAAATAGATACAAAAGGAGAAATAAATAGATAAATAAATGAATGAATAAATAAATAGTTAATTAAATGATAATGAATAGATAACAAATAGATAAATAAATGATAGATGTAGATAATGATAGATAGATGATAGATAGATAGATAGATAGATAGATAGATAATAGATAGATAAATGAATTTAAAGGCCTCCGGTGGACTTTACACTGATATCCCATGTCCAAAGGCATGCGGAACATCTTGCGCATAATATGTGAAAACCCCATTTTAATTCTTTTTGTAGCAGAAGGGATGGATGACACGAGCATACCCAGCATGCACCCCACTGTCTGGAGTGGGGTGGACTCCACCGTGTTCAACTTAGGACAGAAGTGCCTGAAAATTCATTGCAGCCCCCCCCCCCTTCCCCTCCTTCCGCCCTCCCCCAAAGCTACCCCTCACACCCCCCTCTTTCAAAAACACACACACACAAAAAAGGAATCGTCATGGAAAAGAGAGAAGTGCAGATGGGAATGTGGTACCTATAAACTGATGAGTTGGGGAACTGAGAACGGTTCTGTTAGGCAATTTCTGAATGACGATTGAGTTTGCATGTTGATGTGCTAGATATTAACGACCTGTTGAGTTCTTTTTTTGTATTTTTTATTTTTTTTAAAAGACCTGTTCCATTTCGAAATGTAAATGTTAGTTTTTGTTTTCTAAACTTGATGTCACTTTGCTTGTTTTTTAAAGAGAGAAAAATTGTCTTTTTCCTCCTCCTATACGATTTCAATAATGTAGTTCTGATTGCCTGGGAGTTTTTTTTTTCACCTTCCAATCTCCAATTCAGTCTAGTTTGTTTATAGCACTTGTTTGTAGTCTGGCAGGGGGGTGGAATGATGAATGAAAGGAAGGAACTGCCTGGCGTCCTCAGCATGACCCAAGGTTATTAGCTCTCAGGAATCAATAACTGAACTACTGAAGGTCATACACCATGCAGTCGCCGTATGCATGGTATCGGTGGTCTAGAGGTAACGTGCCTGTCTAGAAAGCGAAAGTCCGGGTCGAAGTGTGTGGTGGTTCGAATCCCGTTTGGGCCAACCCCCCCCCCCCCCCCCCCATCCAATTTAGATCATGAGTGGTGGTCTGGGTGCTAGACTTTCGGATGTGACATAAACCGAGGTCCCGTGTGTTACACATCATTATTTAGCGCACGTAAAAGAACTCACGGCAACAAGAAAGTTGTCCCTGGCAAAATTTTGTAGAAAAAAGTCACTCTGATATGGAAACAAATAAAACTGCAGACAGGAAAACAAAATAGGTAGGCGTTGCCAAACACTGTCCACTGTCCACTGTTACAGAGAAAAAGCTAGGATAAAAAAAATAAAATAAATAAAAAAATAAAAAAATGATTCGAGTCCTAAGCTGCCAGTCATGTCACTATCCACTGTCCACAGAGAAAAAGCTAGAATAAATAAATAGATAAATAAATAAATAAAATGATTCGAGCCTTAAGCCGCCAGTCATATCCACTGTCCACAGTATAACAAAGCTAGGATAAAAAAAATAATGATAAATAAATAATAAAATATCGTATCCAATATCATCGTGTATGCATGTCACTTATACAGAGAAAAGTGGATAGATCAATAAATAAATAGTAATAAATAATATTAAAAATGATCCGAGTCCTAACCGCCAGTCATATTTACTGTCCACTGTCTACAGAGGGAAAAAACTAGGATAATAAATAAATACATACATAAATAAATTATACCCCCCCCAAAAAAAAAAAAAGATAAAATAGAATATAAATTAAAAACCCAAACATATAAACTAAAAATCATCCGAGTCCTAAGCCGCACTGTCATGCCACTGTCCACTGTCTACAGCGGAAAAAGCTTAGATAAATAAATAAAAATAAAATAATAACAAATAAATAAATTTTAAAAAAATGAAGTCCTAAACCGCCAGTCATGTCCTCTGCCAACTGCCCACATGTCACTGTCTTACAAGAGAGGGAAAAGCTAGCTAGCTAGGATAGAGAGGATTAACTTCTTTAATCCAGGCGTTGTCTAGCTTGGCCTGAAGCGTGGACTGATCCCCTCTAATGGTCACTGTCAACATGACGCCCTGTCCCAACACAGGACAAGGGTCACCAGGGGACAACCACAACGGACACCCTGTTTGTTTGCACAACACGCAAGGAGAGGGACGGGTGGGGGTGGGGTGGAGGGAGGGGGGAGGGGTGATGGGGGGGGAGGGGGAGGAAGAAAGAGAGAACTGGTTTAGAAAGGTATTCTGGAAGTAAAAAAAAGAAGATAGTAAATTATGATAGTGAAGGATTTGTAAATCGGTGGTTCTAGAGGTAACGCGCCATCTAGAAGGTGAAAAGTCCGGGTCGGAGTGTGCGGTGGTTCGAATCCCGTTTGGGCCCAAATCCCTCCCCCCCCAATCCATTAGACCATGAGTGGTGGTCTGGGTGCTAGTCTTTCGATGAGACGATAAACCGAAGGTCGCTGTATGTACACATCATTTTAGCGCACGTAAAAAGAACCCAGGGCAACAAGAGCGTTGTTCCTGGCGAAAATTGTGTAGAAAAAAATCCACTCTGAGAGGGAAACAAAATCAATACAGTTGCAGGCGGGATAAAGAAGACAAATACTGGATGGCGCTGTACTTCGGGCGACACCTCTCCCCGGGGAGAGCAGCCCGAATTTCACGCAGAGAAATCTGCTGTGGCATAAAGTGGTATAAACAGAAATAAATAAAGGTGTCTGGCAGAAAAAGAAGATAGTAAATTATGACAGTAAGGATTTGTGTGTGACTGTCTGTATCTTTGCCTAGTGTTCGGTGG
>CM060316.1:69259834-69267334 GCA_030674155.1 Stramonita haemastoma
CAGACGTAGCACAACTAGACATAGCATAACTAGACATAGCATAACTAGACAAAGCATGACTAGACGTAGCATAACTAGAGACAAGAAGCTCGCATTGAAGGTTTTCCTCTTCGAAATAACTTTCTTCTTCAAGCCATTTCAAATTTTGGGTCTCAGTTTTTTCTTCATGCGTAGTCAGGGTGCAGTGTGAACATTTAATATAATGCCACCATTCAAAAAATCGCGTTCAATCAAGAGTTGACTCAAAATTCTACACTTGCCGGTTAAGTCAGGCTGATCAATGCACACGTAAAGAAAGGATCAATCAGTCAGGTGATCAACTCTGTAGCCAAGCAAGGCCTGCTATGTGTGTGTGTGTGTGTGTGTGTGTGTGTGTGTGTGTGTGTGTGTGTTTGGTGTGTGTGTGTGTGTGTTTATGTGTGTGTATGTGTGTGCTTGTGTGTGTGTAGGGGATGTGTGTGTATGTGTGTGCTTGTGTGTGTGTAGGGGATGTGTGTGTATGTGTGTGTTTGTGTGTGTGCGCGCGTGTGTGTGCGTGCGCGTGTGTGTAGGTGTGTGTGTAGGTGTGTAGGTGTGTGTGTATGTGTGTGTGTTTTAATAATTTTATTTTGTAGAAATTTTTAAAAAATCTAATGTTTCTAAGAAGGGGGTGAGGTGTGTGTGGGGGGGTGGGGGGTGGGGGGCATGTCTAATGCAAACCTATGTTGTCTACTTCCTCGTACATGTGTGCCTTTTCTGACCCTCTCCTTTTCTCCGCAATAATATTTGCAGGCTTTAAATTGTTGTCTTTTCCTCTTTGGTTTTTCTTTCTGTCTTTCTTTTTTTTCTTTCTCTTTTCTCTGCCTTTCTTTCTTTCTTTCTTTCTTTCTTTCTTTCTTTCTTTCTTTCTTTCTTTCTTTCTTTCTGTCTGTCTGTCTGTCTGTCTGTCTGTCTGTCTGTCTGTCTGTCTGTCTGTCTGTACTTTCTTTCTTTCTTTCTCATCGCGTTCTGCTTACTATTTTTTTTCTATCCTCGGTTAGACCTTTGAGATAAAATTTTGGGTATCCGACCGCTTTTGCCCACTATTAAATTTCGTTTACTTGAGTTGCATTATTTCCTGTTAGATTAAATACATACTTAGGCTTTCTAGTGAATCGAAAGATCGATGGATAATTCATTTTCTGTCTTATTTGTTTATTTATTTTGGCTTTGAAAATGGTATCAAGGGGAGAGGGGGTGGAAAAGCTGAGTGGTTAGAGCGTTGCGCTCATGGTCTGACGGCTGGGGATCGAGCCACCACGGAGACGCCAGTTTCAGATTTCACCCTGGAGTTAGCATCAGTACTGACTTCGCTTCGCCAAAAGTCCGATAGTTTTTTTTGTCACTTATAAAGTCTGGGGACAGGATAGCTCAGTGGTCAGAGCATTCGCTTTCCCCCCCAACCAAGGTTAATTAAGCAGCATCGAGTGTGGTTACCGGTTGAAAGGGTGACTGTTTGCGCGCCTTGGTTTCAGCACAGTCCCCGGTTTACCCAGCTGTAGATGGGTACCTGTCCTCTTGAGGGTCATGGAAGGTAAATCAGAGAGGGAGATGAGAGGAGATGGGCGCCGCCCTCAATATGCTGGCCCCTAGATAAGCTGAAGTCTTTGATGCCTTGCTCCCCTACGATCAAACAGGTTATGAAACCTTTACTTTTTACTCTTACAAAAGTCAGTCCTGGCTGTTTAACATGGCTGTGAGAATCATAGGCTGGACATGATCCTTTTGCTCAAACCGTGTGTGAATGAAGAAACTGTGTACTGATTTTCTGCTTTCAAAATGTTCAGGGTCTTTTGATCTGACTTCTCTTTCTTCACTCCCATGACGAGTCAGGACCAGAGCTTGTCTACTCTGCTGTGGTTGTACGTAAAACAAGGTAAAGGTAAAGGTGTCCCATAACCTATATGGTCGTAGGGGAGCGAGGCGTCAGAGACCTCAGCTTCTCTAGGAGCCAGCATGTTGAGGGCGGTGCCCATCTCCTCTCCCTCGCTGCCTTACCTTCCCTGACCCTAAAGAGGGCAGGTACCCATTTACAGCTGGGTGAACTGGGGGACTGTACTGAAGCCAAGGCACGCAAACGGTCACCATCCAGTTGGAACTACGCTCGATGCTTCTTAACTTTTGACTTGGGGACAGCGAGTGCTCTGACCACCGAGCTATCCAGTGTGCACAAGATGTTCTAAATCCATTGGCACACAAGAACTCAGCTGTCAGTCGTATCAAAAAGGACTTCCTGGGGTCTGCAGCCTTACTGATGGGCAAAAAGAGGAGAGCGCCACTGAGACTGAAAATGGGCATCCTCAGTTAGGAGTAGGACGCTCTAACCACTAGGCCACTCCGCCCCCTGAAGGGGTGCAGTACAGCAGGGCCACATGAGGTGGTGTCAGCAATAGCCCACAAACAGTCCACAACACGGGACAGGATAGCCTAGTGGTCAGAACATTGCGCTCGCAATTTGACGACGCGTCTTCGATTCCCGTTGGAGGGATTTTTCTCCTGGAGTTAACATCAGTGCTGACTCCGCTCTCCCCAAAAGTCCTTCGGATGAGACTATAAACCGAGGCCCCGTGTGCGAACGCACGCAGAACATCTTGCGCACACGTTAAATCCTGTTCCGCTTTTCGTAAGAGTAGGCCACAGTGTGCAGGTGGGAAAGATGACATTTACAAAACTGCATACACACGGGAACCCAAGCAAAACTGGGGAGACCTGTTGCACAAGTTAAGCCGCCTCTTTTCTTCGTGTGAGTCGAGTCCCGCTTGTGTGTAGTCACTGAAGTCTGTGTGATTGACTGTGAGTGTTGACAGTTTTAATCTTTAACCAGAAAGCGAGTCTATCAGACCTTAAAAAAGAAGTCAATGTCAGTTTCTTTCCCCCCGGACAGCTGTATTGTCCAGTGACAGACCCCCTCCTCACCAGCATAGGCCGTGCTCTAGCATCCTTCGGATGAGACTAGAAACCGAGGCCCCTTGTGTTGCGAACGCACGCAGAATATCTTGCGCACAATGTTAAATCCTGTTCCGCGCTTTTCGTAAGAGTAGGCCATCGTGTGCCGGTGGGAACAGATAGACAAGATTTACAAAATTGCATACACACGGGGACTGGGTGTTAAAAAAGCACATGAGTGCTTATTCCATTATCCTCGATAGAAAAGAATAAATAAATAAATTAAAAAAGAGCTGTGTGTGTGGTCGTAATCAAACAGCATGCTGTGCACCCTCCACCACCTTCTTGTGTTATGCGGGCGACAGGCCCCACCATCAGGGGGAGGGGATAGGTGAAAGGACCCCTGGGGGCTGGGCTGATTAGGCAATGCCAGTGAACACAGTGCCCTTCATTTTATCTGTCCGCTCTCTCAGCCTGACAGACAGACCCCATGGCGTCAGTTGGAGCGTCTTGTTCAGGACATGCCGTTGTCAGGGCTCTGAAACTTCCCTTCTGTCATGTCAACGCTGGTTCTGTCTTCATTCTTGGCAGTTCTGTACGGTGCCGAGTTCCGTGACTGACATTATTTATATATATACACATACCTACACTGAAGCTAGCCTGTAGTGTCTTCAGCACCATGCAAAGTCTTCCTGTATGTCTCTCTGTCAGACAGACGGTGGATGTGAACGCGTGGAATACAGACTTGGTGCCATTCTTTTCTTACTGGGGGTGTATTTTGTGAGTGCTATGTTGTGAACCGAGTGTTTCTTCATACCCGAGTTTAGTGAAGCTATAGAAAGCTGTTTGGTGACAACGCTTGCATACCGTGTCATGACTTTACCTGCATTGGTCTGCTTTGTCATCTGTAACACGAGGAAACAGCTGACAGAATAACAGATGTTTATTTATTTTTATTTTATATTTTAGACCATTTTATGTCACTGCAGATTTCTCTGCTGTAAAATTCGGGGCTGCTCTCCCAGGGTAGAGCGCGTCGCCACAAATGCAGTGCCTACCCATGAGCTCGTCAGCTGTCGTGCTTTGATACTATAACAGTTTTTAAGCGGGACTGTTTTGTTTTCAAACCAAAGGAAGAGTTGAACAGTTAAGAAAAGCAGACGAGAAATAGAAGGCTGGTCAGCTGTGGGAATATAATTTTCACGACATTGTCAGCTTTAGAGTTTAAAAATAAAACCAAACCCCTAACCAACCAAAAACCTCCTAAGAGAGAGCTAAAGAGAATGAGAGTGAGGTGAATGTTATCTTTCTCTACAGCAGGAAAGCTGTCCTCTTTAACTTAACATCTGAACATAGGGAAACCTCTAGCCCTTGCATCAGTGTGCTCAAATGAACGTCAGAGATGTACTGGCACATTTTTCTAGTTCAGCAATACGCAGTTATCATTCTGGTTCAGTGATACGCAAACTGGCATTCTGGTTCAGTGATACACACGGGGACTAGATGTAAAAAAGCACAGGAATGCTTATTCCATTATTCTCGATATAAAAGAATAAATAAATTACTAAATTTATTAATAAATAAATAAATAAATAAATACACAGCCATTATTCTGGTTCAGTGAAACGCAGCTATTCTCACACCTAGAATCACAAGCCTGTGGTTCGCTGAAACGATTTGACTCCACACAACATACTGAAGACCGGAGATAATTATATGACAGAACAAGAGTGGTACTGTCCTTCTGAGATGGTGGAGACATTGATCTTTAAACGGCCAATGAAACAGCATAAAGTCAAGCTACAACATGATCGTCCGAAATGCCCAGAAAGTACACAAATGGTCTAAGTAGTAATGGTCACTTTCCTTTTAGTCTTATACAAAGAAAATCTTCTGTATGTGAGCGTGGCAGTGTTGGGTGTCAGTATAGCTGGTCAAGCCTAACACGTTTCAGGGCGGTATCATTGTCTGACCGTGTGGCTGAGGGGTGTGAAGTGGATTCTGTTGTCCTCCGCCCTCCACTTTCAGACAGTTCTGGAACCAGGCATTGAAGGGAAGGCTTGAATCACAACCCCGGGGAAAAGTCTTTTTGTCAATATAATTGTCCGATCACTTAGACTTCAAATCAGCAGGAAGGGTGGGGGTGGGGGGGGGATTCAAACCTGGCAGACCTCGATCTACAAGGCTACCTCACTTTAGGTCCGTTTATTTCACTGACTCTGGTTTTGCAGTGGCACTGTGTACGTTATGAAATGCAGTTACAGTCTTTACTTGTGTGCTATGTCATAAGACCCCCAGCATTTGTGAGTCTGATGCACGTTAGCATTTTACAAACTGAAGCTTGGACGATGACTGTTAATTCTGATCGTTAATATGTTTTGAAATAATATGAACAGCTCTTTATATTGTTGAATATGAATACTGCTGTTAATGTATTACTTTAGTAATTACACTGTTGATATATCCCGGTCGTACTTTGTGATATGGTCTAGCCTTTTTAAAAAATCCTGCTATTTTTCTGTGTCGTATATTTAAAGAACCAAACCATCTCTAGAACAAATCTGACTGGTGGTACTGATTTAAGCTTTACATTTCAGAGGCTGACTTTTGTCGTTATTGTTGGTACTTTGGAAGGCAAAACCAACAGTGTATGCAAGACATTAGAGAAACTACTGAGCTTTATGGTCACAACCGTTCTCTATATCAGAAGGCCATTTTGTAGGTGTTTAACTCCGCTAGGAAGGCGTTCCGACAGTACTGCTTTACAGAGAGGTTCCAGTGTCTTCTGGGGCAAACGGCTTTAACTGTGTCTAGAATCACCATCGTTCAGTCAGTCACACATATGACAATAAATTCTACAATGTTCGTGTCTCTAGCTGCATAGGTCACCAGCCTTGTCAGACCAGTGCAGACGTGTGGCTAGGAGAAGCAGTGGAGCTGATGTGTTATCATTGTTCTGAAAGGAAGTGGGAGCCTGGATTATTGTGATGTGGATTTCTGAAGTGTCTTAGATGCTCCTTTTATTGTTTCAACTGATTTACAGCTGGACTCGCTACTGGTTCTCTCATGAGCAATATGATGAGAATAAATTGACTGTATAGAATATTTTTTCAAATGATTCTGACATGATCAGCCATTGCGGTATTGATGTAAATGCAGCATCATGTATTAATCTTGCATCTTAGTTCATTCTGAGATAACGTCATTTGGGGCAGACTCCAAACTGTTTTGACTTTACAGTGAAAGCTGGAGGTAGTTTATTTCGGAAATGAAAACTACACAATACGGACAAAAGTATCAAGTAATTTAGCATCAAATAGCTTTTTTCCCCAAAAAAGTAAGGAAAGGAGGGAAAAAAAGCAGTGGAAGGAAGGACAGAAAAGAGCGCCGATAGGCAGAAAGACAGACGGACAGACAGACAGACAAGACAGCACAGACAGACAGACAAACAGACAGACAGACAGACAGACAGACAGACAGACAGAGACAACACATTAACACATAGAGACAGACAGACAGACAGACAGGCAGAAAGACAGACATACAAGACAGCACACACAGAAACACAGACAGACAGACAAGACAGCACAGCACAGACAACACAGACACACAAAGACAGACAGGTAGACAGACAAAGACAGCACAGCACAGACAAGACAGCACAGACAGACAAGGCAGACAAGACAGACAACACAGCACAGCACAGACAAAACAACCATGACGACACGAAGCCCCAGTCGCTCCGTGATGTGGTCGGAAGAGGTGACGGAGAACACTCAGAGCGCCCCCTGGTGGCGAGAAGATTCTGACGTCACTTCCACTTCCGTGGTGGTGACGGAAGATGGCGGCACTCCCCGCACTTCGCTGTGTCTGTCTGAGGAAGTGCACGCTGAGGTCCTCAACATCCTAGACCTCCTCAACAAGCACTATGATTCTGGGGACAGAACCCTTCCCGGATTGTGGAAGTCTCCCTCGGGAGAGGAGTCGTGTTCCAGGTAAGTACTGCTGCCAGAAATATCTCACAGCATAGCACGCAGATCCATCATCCCTCAGTCAAGAGTGCTAAATTTTAGCGTGCCGCTTCCTTTTTGCCTAGTCCAAGTGTGGTCAGTCAGTTCCTGCTATAATAAGTACCAGCTGGGCTGGGCTGGGGTGGATAGCAGCTGAGAGGAGCTGAAAGTGGGGGAAACTGACAGCTGTGATTTGTATGTTCTGAAGGCTGGCAGTCGCGTCACATCACTAGGTTTGAAATTGTGCTCATCTCATCCACACACGCAAGAACCTCTTGCGCACACGTTCAATCCTGTTCTGGTTTTTAGTAGGAGTAGGCCATTGTGTGCTGGTAGGAACAGATGACAATTTTTGTTTTTACAAAACTACAATACTCACGGGGGACTGGATGTAAAAAAGCACATGAGTTCTTATCTCTTTATCCTCGATATAAAAGAATGAATAAATAAATAAAACAAATAAGCCCAGCCGACCGCAAGGCCATATCAGGGCTGTCACGTTATCATTAAGAACTAAGGTAAAAGGTAAAGGCGTCCCATAACCTAAGCGGTCTTAGGGGAACGAGGCGTCAGAGACCTCAGCTTC
>CM060316.1:69277334-69287334 GCA_030674155.1 Stramonita haemastoma
TGTAGGTGTGTGTGTGTGTGTGTGTGTGTGAGAGAGGAGAGAGAGAGAGAGAGAGAGAGAGAGAGAGAGAGAGAGAGAGAGAGAGAGAGAGAGAGAGAAGAGAGAGAGAGAGAGAGAGAGAGAGAGAGAGATGCGCGCGCGTGCATATGTGTGAGAGAGGCACAGGAGGAGTCCCCTAAAATTTAACATTGGAGCAACTCTACTTCTCCGAAAAGTCCATCTGTTCAGACTATAAACCGATAACTGCATCCCGTCCCCATTGAAATAATAGTGTATGATTATTGTTTTAACTCTTTCCCACGATTTTGTACGTGCATTCGGTTTACAGCCTCAACTAAAGGACTTTCAAGGGTCGTGTTGGGATGGTGGGGGGAGGCTGGGTGGGAGGGGATCAGTACCAATGTGAATTCCAGGGAAACCGCCCCTTGGAACGGGCACCTTAGTAGAGACTCGAACCCTTCTTGCCTTCAGTCTTTGTCAGATGACGAGTTGGACACTAACCACTAAGCCCCGTTCTCCCTCTCTCCTGCCCCATCCTTTCCCTGTCAACTCTACAGTCTCGATAGCCTAGGCACATCATTCTCTTGGCCTCTGGTTCTGAACATGTAAGTAAGAACGTGTGTGTGTGTGTTGTGTGTGTGTGTGTGTGTGTGTGTGTGTGTGTGTGTGTGTGTGTTGTGTTGTGTTGTGTTGTGTTGTGTTGTGTTGTGTTGTGTGTGTGTGTGTGTGTGTGTGTGTGTGTGTGTGTGTGTGTGTTGTGTGTGTAGTGTGTATGTTGTATGTAGTTGTGTGTTGTGTAGTGTGTGTTGTGGGTGTGTGGTGTGGTGTCGTGTGTGTGGGGTCTGTCTCTGTCTGTGTCTCTGTGTCTGTGTGTCTGTGTGTTAGTGTTATCATTCTGTCACATACATAATACAACCAAACACAGTCCATGGGGACTGAGCTGAGGGTAGGCAGTGAGTGTTCTGTTCCCCCCATGTAGCTAGGCTTTTTCAGTACTAGGCCACATGTCCACAAGTCATCCTTATCTTCTTCCCCTGCACGCTGTCCAGCTGACTTTGGAGAGGTTTACCTTGGGATAAGTCCGATGTTTGGACAACTGGACACACGAGGTGTGGAGGCGTTGACAAGGCCGAGAAAGCCCTGTGCTAGACCTCAGCGCTGCTTTTTGATATGTGGTGTGTGGTGTGTGTGTGTGTGTGTGTGGGTGGGGGTAGTGTGTGTGTGTGTGGTGTGTGTGTGTGGTGTGTGTAGGTGTGTGTGTGTGTAGGGTGTGTGTAGTGGGAGGGGGGGGAGGGAGAGAGAGGGAGAGAGTGGGATGGAGAGTGAGAGAGAGAGAGAGAGAGAGAGAGAGAGAGAGAGATGTAGTGGTGTGTGTGTGTGTGTGTGTGTGTGTGTGTGGTGTTGCTCTCATATAGTCTTTCATTTAGTGTAGTTAGACGATGAAAAAAAAGAGGGGGAAGACTTGAGTTAAGAATGAGCATGTGAGCAGTAGAGTGTATGTGTATGAAAACTGTGTGTGTGTGAAGCATGTGTGTGTTTGAAAATACTTCACAAGTTTCCGGGAGAGAACGTGTATGAAAAAAAACTCCAACTCGTGAGAGGGTGTGGATTTACTTCATTATCCTGATGTTACAGGCGGTGACACTTTCTTCGCTTTAGGGCTTAAAGTAGAGGGAATAACGTGATACTCTCCATGATGTTTTATCAGTAAAGGTTTAATCTGTTCCGCTCTGTTTATTTTAGAAATTTTATGAGGCAGTTATAGTTTCTTGAGGTCAAGAGTTCAAAAAGTTGACAGAAATTGGGATCTGTGAATATATCAATAGGTGCAGTACATTTACAACACTTTAAGTCATGACAGATTTCTCTGCTTGAAATTTGGGCTTCTCTCCCACTGGGAGAGCGCGTCGCCACAAGAGCAGCGCCACCATTATATTTTTTGTTTCTTTTTCTGTCTGCATTGTAAGCTATTTTCTTGTTGTTCTTTAAAATCAGTTTACATGACTTATTCTCAGTCTCGAGTTCTCTCTCTCTCTCTCTCTCTCTCTCTCTCTCTCTCTCTCTCTCTCTGAATGAACCAACAAGTTCAGAGGTCAGCTTGTGACGTAAGTGTTGATGAGTACACATTATTACACGGTCAGCTGGGAGCTCTCCTACAACTGGAGTCTTTGTTATTGCAGACATTGTGTACACGTTCTTCTCGCTTACTCATTAGACCTCCGTAACATTTTCTAGTGGTACATGTTACACTGAATAAATGTCACAAGAGCTATCTCCAATATTTGGGTTTTTTGTATTGGAGAGAGAGAGGGGGGGGAGGGAGATGGAGAGGAGGAGAGGAGAGGAGAGAGGAGAGAGAGAGAGAGAGAGAGAGAGAGAGAGAGAGAGAGAGAGAGAGAGAGAGAGAGAGAGAGAGAGAGAGAGAGAGAGAGAGAGAGAGAGAGAGAGAGAACTCGAACTGGAATAGTTTGTTGAGGGTGATAAATTGAATACTCTAGATGATTCTTTGCACTGACCCTGAGAACCCCCCCCCCCCCAACACCAACAACATCAAGAAACAAACAAGCCAAAACAACCATAATATGAAGAGAGAAGACAAGAGACACAGAGAGAGAGACAGAGCAGACAGAGAACAACCTCCAACTCCCCCCCCCCCAAAAAAAAATATATAAAAGAAAAAGAAAATAGAAAATCCTTTCACTAACATGTGGTTTGTAATCTAAACAGTGGACTACTGCTAGAATTTCTCTCTGGGAGGGGACGGACTGAGTGGGTCTGTCAGCTTGTTCATCCACGCTTCATTTCCCCTCCATAAGGCACCTACCTCTTACTTACTTACCTGCCTTACCTACCTACCTACCTACCCACCTACCTACCTAACCACACACACACTTTCTCCCCTGTCCACAGCCCCCAGACAACCCATGTATATACACCTCCTGTCTGGCTTAACCACTGCCAAGAAACAGACTAACTAATCCTTCATTTTTTCAACAGTGTGAACAAGACTTGAAGGACTCTGCCGATGTTTCCGTCCGTCTCAGTCAAAAACAAATATGAAGCTCCTGAATCTATGAAAAAAAAAAACCAACACTTAGTGTCTGCCAGAACTGTGCACAGTGGTTGTAGAAATGAATTACTGAGCGGCTCCACGTGAAGCCGACAGTGGGGGTCTCTTTTTATCTAAGATAACCAACCAAGTCCAGCTTCAGTGAGGATACTAGCAATTAGTACGTTAATTGCTTACGTGATTGACACCTTTTCCACAGCCGACTAATTTCAGGTGTCAACAGAGTTCGAAACTGGCAAGGGTATTGTTGAGTGAGGGCATTGGTGGGGGTTTTTGTCAGTTGAGGTTGGAGACCTGTTAATTTCAAGGCTGTAGACTACTAGGCGTGTTGTTGTGTTGTGTGTGTGGGGGAGAGAATATCAATGTTGTTGAATATTCTGTGTTGTTGTTGTGTGAGAACTTCTGTAGGGGTAGTCAGGGTGGTTTTTGTGGTGTAAGGATTTTCTCTGAAGGATTGAGATAAGCTTAGGTGACTTGCTATGGATTCTGAAGATGAAGACGGAAGCAAAAGGTGAGATTGTTATTTGGTTCTGTCTGTATATTTGTCTGTCTCTGTCTGCCCAGTCTCTGTCTCTGTCTCTCTGTCACTGTATGTCTGTCTGTGTCTACCAGTCTCTGCCCTCTCAGTCTGTCTGTCTCTGTTTGTCACTCTCTGCCCTTTGTGTCTGTCTATCTATCCTTCAGTCTGTCTGTCTCTGTCAGTCGCCGCCCCTCTCTGTCTGTCTGTCTGTCTGTATATCTATCCTTCAGTCAGTCTGTCTCTGTTTGTCAGTCTCTGCCCTCTCTGTCTGTCTGTCTGTCTATCTATCCTTCAGTCAGTCTGTCTGTTTGTCAGTTTCTGCCCCTCTCTGTCGTCGTCTGTCTGTCTGGTCTGTCCTGTTTTCCTTCAGTCAGTCTGTGTCTGTCAGTCTCTGCCCCTCTCTGTCTGTTTGTCTGTCTATCTCTCTGTCTATCTGTCACCATACTTTGACACAGATTATAGGCCCCTACACAAAGCTAGCTGTCAATGCAGATATGTCTTCAAGCCTGGTTCTCTGTCTGGTAGGCCTGTTAAACTCCTCATGTTTTCATGGATCAAACTAGTGTCAGTTCTCACAAAAGGATTCCTTTATTGTCAGCAACAGAGACTTCCCCTTAACACCCCCCCCCCCCACACACCACCACCACGAAACACCAACAAAAATCCTTAATCAAAACAACAACAAAAAGAACACCTCCACACTCCTCCCCCCTCAAACAAACACCCTCTCAGCCAACCAAACAAACCAAAGCAAAACCCCACAAACAGCCACACAAAAACCAACAAGCAAAAAAACCACAACAAAAACTGTGCAAACCACTCTATCGCTTGCTTCGTTTTTTGTTTGTTTGCTAACATAAACCTTTTAAAATCACATACAACCCGAAGCTTACATCCCAGGAGTCGACCTCTTTGTGTTTGTGTTTTTCTCTCTGAATTAACTCTCTGAGGAGTTCACATGATCATTCACTAATAGCGTTCAGAGAGTGTGTCGTGTTGAACCTGGCGGAGTCCATCCTTCTCTAGTGCATGCTGGGCACTGTTGTTCATGTCTTCCAGTCCACCAGTCATAGCTGGCCTACTCTGCTACTACGAAGTGTGTAACCTGTTTTATGTTTGTGCACAAGATGTTCTGCATGTGTTCAACATGCGGGACCTCGGTTTAAAGTTTACTAAAGGGTTGGAGGAGGGAGTGGTGGGGTCCTGCCAACGTAACTCCTGGGAAAATTCTCAGGGCAGCAGCACACCTGAGACTAGAACCTAAGCTGTCAGCTACCGTTAGATCATGAGTGCAACGCTCTAACCACTAGGTTATTCTTCTCCACCTTCCCATGAACTGATTATATATTGATGTCTTTCTAACTGTGGTAGCAATATTCTGAAATTAATCAGATATTCTTTGTGTGATTTACGATATTACCTGACAGGAAATCGTTATTGTTTGAAGCATCGTAATGTTCAATCATTTATTTTCTGTGGTATCGTATTTTGCCAAAGTCTTCTGTGCACACTTGATATCCTTTGTTTGGTGCTGTATTATATTTTAATTCATGCACACAGCAGTCTTAGTCATTGTGTCGATCATCGATCATGGTGATATACGATCACTGGAACATTGTTTCCGATCCGCTCTGGTTATTTAGCTGGAACTGGATACTGTCACTGCCTTCACAGTGGTTAGAGTTGTTGTACTAGTAATCTGAAGCTAACTTTTAAGGACGCAGGATTGAGCCTCGTTTAATTGTCCACTCGAGGCAAATTCCCGCTGGAAGTTAACATCAGTACTGATTTCATACTCCCCCCAAATCTTTCAGACGAAACTGAACTCCGGTGTGCTTGCATGCAAGTACTTGCGCAAGGTACATACGCACGCACGCAGCACACACACCACACCACACAACACACACATATATATATATATAATATATAAGAGACGAGAGAGGTGAGGCGTGAATTGAGGGTGGAGAGAGGAGAGAGAGAGGATGTGTAGTATTATTATGGAGATGTGTATAATTATTATTAATTAATTATATATATTTATTATTATCAAAGCCTGTATGTCTTTGTGAGAAGGGCAGTAGGATGGAGATGACCAACATGCTCACATGCACCCTGTCACCTGGGGGGGATTGGCTCTACCATGGTTTTCAAATTACCTTAAACGTTCCGTGTAGTGCCCCAACGACTCCTCCAGGAGTTAAGGAGAAGTCAGTTCTGTTGCTTTAGAAAGAGTGTGCGTGGTGCAGATGTAGATACATTGATAAGATCATCGTGTGGACCTCTGCATGCTTTTTACTTATCTATTTTTCTGTCTATATTGCCGTGAGCCACACACAACTCTGCTTGCTTTTGTCTATCTCCCTTAGCCACCTGTCTCTTTTTCTCTCTCTGTGAAAGAGAACAATGCATTCTAGATATATATGCTTTCCCTTCGTGTTGCTATACACAAGTTAAATTCAACGTTACCCCCTTATAAAACAACGTACATCGATATATTGAATCGGTACGTGACAAAAACTGCCCGTTTTGCAAAAACTGAGATTGAAATTGAACAAGATTTTATGTATATGTACACTGCATTATGACGATCTAAGAAAGAAATAATCTTTAATTATCTTGTTCATTTTCCGTCGAATCTGCTCAGAGTTTAAAATGTCACACAGAGCTATAGTGTATCTAGATGTAACAGAGTAGAGGTCGTTAAACTTCCACTTGTAACAGAGTGGAGATCTTTAAATCTACCAACTCTGACACCATTAAAAATTTGTAACAGAGTGGACATAATTATGTTGTTGTTCTTCAGTTTAACGTCCTTCCACTAAATAGTGATATCAGACAAAGAAGTGTTGTGTGTGCACGCGCGCGCCCGCGCGCGTGTGTGTATGTGTGTGTGTATGAAGAGAGAGAGAGAGAGAGAGAGAGAGAGAGAGGAGAGAGAGAGAGAGAGAGAGAGAGAGAGAATGTGTATGTATGTGTATGTGTGTGTGTGTGTGTGTGTGTGTGAGTGTGTGCACGCCACGTTGTGCCTGCATTCATATGTGAGTGTGTGTATGCTCGCGCGTGCATGCGTGCGTGCGTGCGTGCGTGTGTGTGTGAGTGTGTTTTGTGTGTGTGTGCGCGCGCGTGTGTGTGTGTTACGGTGTAACGGCCTATTCTACAAAGTACTAAAAAGAACTAAGGAAGAAAACAGCTTAGCTGTTAGTATGGCGTTGAACTATAGGAAACAGAACAGGAATATTTTTCATAAATCTACAAGTCAAAAATAAAAAGTAGAACAGATGTCTCCTTTCTGCACAATATTTCGCGTGGGCACTGCGACAGGGCCCTGACCGCATGGTTATGTCAAAGGATTATATGTTTATTGTGTCTCCACCCTCCTCACTGTTTGTGCTGTTGTCAATGGATTATAAGTTTATTGTCTCTCCGCTCTCCCCTATCCTCGTCCCTTTGCAATGGGTGAAACCCTTGTGTTATAAGTCAGTCTCTCTCTCTCTCTCTCTCTCTCTCTCTCTCTCTCTCTCTCTCTCTCTCTCTCTCTCTCTCTCTCTCTCTCTCTCTCTCTCTCTCTCTCTCTCTCATTTTTCATTGTTATAATGTGTAGGAGGTGTATCCATGCTCTGATTTTTCATTATAAAGTAGGTGTGAAATTTATCCATGCTTTCATTCGTTTATTGCCACAGTAAGTGTTAAATTTTTCAATGCTTTCATTTTGCATTACACTCACACCCCTGCCCCCCTCACCTGGTGTATTGTGGTCCAGGGCCAAAGTACCATTAAACCATTTCAGTGTTCAGTGTTCTCTCTCTCTCTCTCTCTCTCTCTCTCTCTCTCTCTCTCTCTCTCTCTCTCTCTCTCTCTCTCTCTCTCTCTCTCTCTCTCTCTCTCTCTCTCTCTCTCTCAAGCGAGGACTGGAAGTAAAAAAGCAAACGAGTGCTTATTCATTATCCTCTAAATAAAAGAATTTGCCTTGCCTTGCCTTGCCTTGCCTTGCCTTGCCCTTGTCTGTCTATCTGGTTGTCTGTCTGCCTGTCTGCCTGTCTGTCTGTCTGTCTGTCTGTCTGTCTGTCTGTCTGTCTTCTCTCTCTCTCTCTCTCTCTCTCTCTCTCTCTCTCTCTCTCTCTCTCTCTCTCTCTCTCTCTCTCTCTCTCTCTCTCTCTCTCTCTCTCTCTCTCTCTCTCTCTCTCTCTCTCTGGCTGCAATACCCCCGGACAGATATAATCTTTCGGGCTTTATTTTTTATGCAATGAAAAGAAGAAATAAGATACGTTTGTGGACATTATTTTTCTATTGATGAATACCCCATGTGTGTAAAACATTGTGGAGTATGAATACTGTGATGTATTTTTGTTTCATCATTGAATATCCACGTTATAGCTGATGTAATATTCTTGCTTTCATAAGCATCGTGATAATTTAAATAACTTTCATCCTATGTTGGTAGAAGTATGTTTACAACTCTTGTCATGTACCATTTCCTATGTCCAGTTTGCTTTTTCATTGTGGCCTAAGGCCGACGTACAGTAAAAGTCTAAAGCCCGAACTCTCTCTCTGTCTGTCTGTCTGTCTGTCTGTCTGTCTGTCTGTCTGTCTGTCTCTCTCTCTCTCTCTCTCTCTCTCTCTCTCTCTCTCTCTCTCTCTCTCTCTCTCTCTCTCTCTCTCTCTCTCTCTCTCTCTCTCCCTCTCTCCCTCTCTCTCTCTCTCTCTCTCTCTCTCTCTCTCTCTCTCTCTCTCTCTCCCCCTCTCTCTTTCTCTCTCTTTCTCTCTCTGTGTGAACATTTTGAATACACCCGTTTCGAATTTCTTTGTCTTTTTGCTTAGTCTCTCCTTGCCGTGGCCCACCCTTTGTCTGTTTTCGCTTTGATGATAGGATTAAAGCTGTAGCTCCGTTAAGGTATTTTTCCCCCTAGATCATTTTCCAGCCTAGGAACAGCATAGGATCGATTTTGTCCTAGGTCTGTGTTTGTGTGTCTGAAGGCACGTTGAATGAACACAGTGACGCAGTCACGGACAACGACTCAGTAATGAAGTATAACATTACACTGTCAGTTCCTGCTGTGCTGTTGAGGTGTGAGGCACTGTGCATGGGATAAGCCATACATACATATATACATACATACATACATACATACATACATACATACATACATACATACATACATACATACATACATACATACATACATACATACATATAGACTTACATACATACATACATACATACATACATGCATACATGCATACATACATACATACATACATACATACATACATACATACATACATACATACATACATACATACACACACATACACACATATAGACATACACACATACATACATACAGACATACAGACATACAGACATACATATTGACATACATATAGACATACATATAGACATACATACATACATACATACATACATACATACATACATACACATACGCACGCGCGCACGCACGCACGCACGCACGCATATACACACATACACACACACACGCATGCATGCACGCACATACACACGCACGCACGCACGCACGCATGCATGCACGCACGCACGCATGCATGCACGCACGCACACACGCACGCACGCACGCACGCATGCACGCACGCACACACGCTCACACACTCACACTCACACACACACATTCACACTCCACTACACCACCACCATCACCATCATCACCATCATCATCATCATCATCATCATCATCATCATCATCATCATCATCATCATCATCCTTCTCCTTCTCCTCCTCCTCCCCAAGCTCTTCCTCCTCTTCTTCCTCCTCCTCCTCTTCTTCCTCCTCCTGCTACTCCTCCTCCTCCTCCTCCTCCTCCTCCTCTCCTCATCATCATCACCCTCCTCCTGCTCCTGCTCCTCCTCCTCCCCCTCATCATCATCATCATCATCATCATCATCATCATCATCACCCTCCTCTTTCTTCTTCTCGTCATCCTCCTCACCCATCCTCCTCCTCCCCACCCTCCTCCTCCTCCTCATCAGCATCATCTTGTCCATCATTCTATCTCTCTGTCTGTCTCTCTGTCTGTGTGGCAGTTTCGACAAGGAGAACAACCCAGCAGTTCGGCTGGAGGAGAAGATCAAGCTGCAGCACTTGCAGGAGCTGCAGGACGAGTTTGAAAGGCACCGCCCCGAAGACATCCGTGTGCCGCAGGGCGACTGCATGCCCGACAAGATCGAGAAGAGGACTCCAGGCTGCATGAACCTGCAAGAGTTCCAGGACACCGTGGCCAAGGTGTTGGGGACCCACGACTATGATGAGTACTTGGAGAAACTTTTTACTAAGGTGAGTGAGGGTAGTCAAATCATATCAAATCAAATTTTTATTTCCAGATAGTACATTGAATAAGCATTGATTTGCTTTTTTTAGTCTGTGATTTGTGTG
>CM060316.1:69297334-69299834 GCA_030674155.1 Stramonita haemastoma
AGAGATTTTACAAATCTTGTCTCTAGGTGAATTTTTTTTCATTCCTGTTATTAAGGTAAACTTCTGTCAGTCTTCCTTCGCAGATAAATATAAACTTAAAAAAAAATCTTAATTCGAGGGTAAAAGAAATCTGTGTCATCGGTCGTTAAGAAAATAGAGTCCTCCCGTGTTTTCAAAAATTGTCATGTCCAGAGAAAAAATTCTGTCTCTGGAAGAAAGTTTCTCAGCCTTTTTTTTCCTAAGAAAAAATTATTTACAGCTTTGCCGCTCAGAGAAAGTTTCTGAATTCAGCGTTTAAAAAAGTTTCATAGGGTGTGGATATGATCCTCATTACTAGTGGGGTTATTCAAAATATGAAAGGGATACATGTAGAAATAATAGGATAGGATCTGTGCAGTAAATGGAATGTGCTGTCCAGAGTTAATGGAATGGACTCTGCGTAGGTAACGAAACAAGAGCTGTTTGATTAGCCTGTGAGTCTGTAGAACTAACGAAATAGTTTCTGAAGAATGGGCGAAACAGATTCTTTAGAAGAACAGAAGTAGTATAACAGGCTTTTTATTACTGGTGTTTTTGTGCGTTATGTTTTTTTTTGGTTTGTCATTGTTTTAGAATTTAAAGCTGTATAACACTGTGCCAGCCATGAAATAACACAGGCACCTGCCCCATACACTACAGTTGTAGTTAGTCTACGCTCTCACCTACACACGCGCACGTGCACACGCGCACAAACCCACGCACGCACGCACGCGCGCACGCACACACACTCACACACACACACACACACACACACACACACACACACACACACACACACACACACACATACACACACAAACACAAACACACACACAAACACACACAGTCTGTTTTTCTTTTTTTCTTTTTAGCTCTGTGCTGATGAGTGTGTAGAACTGTAGTATGTCTGTGTGCTCTGTTTCTTAGTTCTGAAGAACTGTACAATTGCAGCATGTCTGTGTGCTCTCTTTCTAAGAACTGTACAACTGCAGCATGTCTGTGTGCTCTGTTTCTTAGTACTATACAACTAACAGACTGTCTATATGCTCTGTTTCTAAGAACTATACAACTGCAGCATGTCTGTGTGCTCTGTGAACTGTACAACTGCAGCATGTCTGTGTGCTCTGTTTTGTAACTCACTCCTGAAGAACTGTCGGTCTTTCTCTCTACCGTTTCGACTATCAGGCTTTGCATTGCAGTGCTTATTAAAACTATCCATCCTGTTTTATCCTGAAACCTATTCTAGACCTGACTGTCTTCCTGGCTTCCTAACCCACCTCCCAGCATTGTTTTGCCTTGGCGTATTAACTATCATAGAACTAGCTTTTTTGCTTTTGTACTTTCTTGAAGTAACCCCCAGCTGTTTTGCATTCCTTTAAGATTTTGCATTTTTAAATTTCTCCAAGACACCTCCAGCTGTTTTGCATTCCTTAAAGTTTTTGACAGACGCGAAAGATGAGTGGACAAAACCCTGACTTCTATTTCAGGGATCCATGACATTACTGGTTCAAATCGAAGCAGTGAAATCAGGATTGGGATTTCTTACCATATTCTGGGTCAACCTAAAGTCAGATTTGCAAATGCCTTAATTCCTTTTATGTGCATATATGCATAAAACCAAATACACGCGTCAAAGGTTCTTTGTAATTCATCCCAGCGTTCGGTGGGTTACGGAAACACAAACATACCCAGCATGCACCCTGTGGTTGAAGAGGGATGGGCTTCGCCAAGTTCATCTTGCCCAAGAGACAGTGAAAAATTTATTTCAGTTACCTAATGACTCCTCAAGGGGTTAAAGAAGATAAAAAGAAAAAAGTTTGAGTGATCACAAGTCCTCCGCTCCTCTCGGCTTTTGTAGACTAATATTTTTTTTAATGGTCAGCATTTTTTTTTTTTAGAGAAGGCACTTTGTTTACTGAAGCTGTTAACTGTTGTTAACCTACAATTTTACATAATCATATTTATACAGTTCCAACTGTTTATGATTATTAAGGAACGACAAAAAAACCGATGGAGGAAAAGAAGTTAAGCATAAGTGATATAGTGAAGGATGAATGAGGTTCTTTGAAAAGTATATAGTTAAAGAAAAAAAGCCTTGTAATATACTGACATTTTTATTGTCAAAACTGGTTTCTTTGGACATTGGTCACTACAAGGCACAGTAAAATATTTCTAGATGCAAGAGTAGAGAAGCGTAGGAAAGGAGAACTTTAAAAGAAGTTGACTGCAACACCATTGCTGATGATCATGATCGCTGTATTCTCATCGCTGGCCTTTATGTTTCAATGATCTGTCATCTTTACATAATTATCACAATTAGCAGCACATCATCAAGACAAATACCTATAGAGTGCTGACAGAAAAAGTAGACAACTGTCTGAATTCCTTTTTTTTCTTTAGAAAGCTCTGATGTTGATTTTTTTCATTTAATACATTTTGAAATTTAAAAAAAAACAATCACCTGCATGTAGACGCTTACTAC
>CM060316.1:69304834-69319834 GCA_030674155.1 Stramonita haemastoma
AGCTGGCCAGTTTACAGTAGGTCACTTTACAATGGGTAAGTTTACAGAAGGTCACTTTGTGGGAGGTCGTTTTACAGCAGGTCACTTTACAGCAGGTCCCTTTACAGAGGTTACTTTGCAGCCGGTGCCTTTACAGGAGGCCACTTTACAGCAGGTCACTTTACAGGAAACCACTTTACAGCAAACCACTTTATAGCAAACTCCTTTGCAGCAGGTACACTTTACAGCAGGTCACTTTACAGTGGGTCACTTTACAGCAGGTCACTTTACAGCGGGTCACTTTAAAGAAGGTCACTTTACAACATTCACTTTAAAGCGGGTTACTTTACAGCAGGTCACCTTACAGTAGGTCAATTTACGGCAGGTCAATTTATAGTAGGGCAGTTTACAGATGTCACTTTACAGCAGGTCACTTTACAGCAGGTCACTTTACGGCAGGTACACTTTATAGTAGGCTATTTTACAGAAGTTGCACATTTATAGTTGCAGAGATGATTTCTTTATGACTGCATAAATAAGTAGTTTTTGATGTTTTGAAGAACCATTTTAATTACCGTTACGTCTTTTTAGCATGCTTAAGGAAGGGAAAGAACCCAACGAAAATGTGTCAGTGATAGTGCTGTTCCGTATTTTCTCCCTTTACTTTGTTTTACAGGGTTTTTTAAAGTCATTATTACACAATGTAACATACTAGGTAAGGCGGCAAACAATCTGATATAATTTGTGCATAACAGTACACACATGCCTCGTAATGAATATAAGTAATTCACGAGCAAAAGATAACTACGTACTTAGCCAGCGAAAAAGCACAAAGTAAACATAACATCACCAACCTGGTCTGCCAACGGAAAAAAGAAAAATAGAAAGTACGCTTGACATTAGTATTTTAGTCTGACATGAAAAAGAAGAAGTGCAGGCTAGTTCATCTTTGCAACGTGATGAAAGAACAGCTTCACACCATGCTGGTTTTTTTTATTATTATTATTATTATTATCATCATCTCATCATATTATCATATTATTATTATTATATTATTATTATTATTTTATTATTATTTTATTATATTATTATTTATTATTATTGTTATTTATTATTATTCATCGATGTATGATCATTTTATTATTATCATCATCATCATCGTCACGTCATCATCATCATCATATCATCATCATTATCATCATTATTATTTCTCTCTCTCTCTGTGGGGTGTGTTTCAGGTGTGGAACTTCCAGAACGGGCACAACCTGCACAAGCTGGAGCCTCAGTGGGGGAGGCGGAGGTGACGGGCATCCTGCCCATCCTGGACAAGAAGATCATCCTGGCCGTGGGCTGGGGCCGCCTCGTCACCTACTATGAGACTCCGATGCTGATGTCAGTCTCTTTTTATTTATCTATTTATTTGTTTATTTATTTATATTATTTTATTTATTTATTTATTTAAGGGGGCGGTATAGCTGAGTGGTCAGAGTGTGTATGTCTCTGACTTAATGTATCACTCTCTCTGTCGGTCTTTGTCTCTCAGTCTCTGTCTATTTGTCTGTTATCTGTCTGTTTATCTGTCTGTGTGTCTGTATGTCCGTCGGTCTGTGTGTCTGTCTCTCTCTCTGTGTCTCTGTCTGTCTCTGTCTCTGTCTGTTCATGTCTATCTGTCCGCCTCTGTCTTCTCTTCTCTCTCTCTTCTCCTCTCCTCTCTCTCTCTCTTCTCTCTCTTCTCTACTCCTTCTCTGTATCTTCTCTCTCTCTCTGAAGACAACACCAGTAAGCTGACACATATCGCCTTGCCTCATTGACCGACTGACTGACTGATTGACTGACTGACCGACTGACTGATGCATGACTGATGACTGACTGATTGACCGACTGACTGACTGACTGACTGACTCACTCACTCACTCACTCACTCACTCCTCCCTCTCCCTCCTCCTCCCTCACCCACCCACTCACTCACTCACTCACTCACTCCCGTTGGAGGGGATTTTCCCCTGGAGTTAACAAGTGCTGACTCCACTCTCCCCAAAAGTTTTTCAGGATGAGACTGTAAACCGAGGCCCCGTGTGCGAACGCACGCATAACATCTTGCACCACACGTTAAATCCTGTTCCGCTTTTCGTAAGAGTAGTATCATCCATTAAAAGAATAAAATAAAATAAATGAAATAGATAAATAAAAATAAACTCCCTCCCTCCATTCTTCACCCCTCCCTCCATCCCCTCCCTCATTCCCTCCCTCCCTCACCCACTCCCTCACTCACTCCCTCACTCTCTGTCTGTCTGTGTGGTGTGTGATGGCTGCAGAACATGTACGTGACGGCTAACTACAGCTGGAAGGGGGGTCAGCTGCACGAAGATGACATCCTGACCTGTGACTACTGCCCTCCTCACTACATCGCCACTGCAGGCTTCGATGGCGAAATCATCCTCTGGGACCTGGAGACAGAGAAGGTTTTCTACAGACTGCGCAAAGGACGGCCCACCAACATGTAAGATGCACGCACACACAGGGGAGGGATAGCCTCAGTGGTCAGAACATTCGCTGCTCGCAATTTGACGACCTGTCGGGTTCGATTCCCGGTCGAGGGGATTTTTTCTCGTGGAGTTAACATCAGTTTTGATTCCACTCTCACCCAAAAGTCTTTTGGGTGAGATTGTAAACTGAGGTCCCGTGTGCGAACACACGCAGAACATCTTGTGCACACGTTAAAGGATTTAACGCTTTTCGTAAGAGTAGGTAGGCCATTGTGTGTCGGTGGGAACAGATGACATTTACCAAAAACTGCATACACATGGGGACTGGATGTAAAAAAAAAAACCCACAGAAGTGCTTATTCCTTCATCATTGATATAAAAGAAAAAAAAATATATATATAAAATAAACACATACACAAAACTCAAACAACGCAACACGCACACACACATATGCACGCCACCACACGCCACCACACCACACCACACCACACCACACCACACCACACCCACACCACACCACACCACACCACACCACACCAACCACACCACACCACACCACACCACACCACACCACCACACCACACCACACCACACACGCCACACCACACCACACCATACATACCATACAACGTACACACACACACACACACACTAGACACTTCCACATCCTGTTTCTATCACTATTTCTTTGGCTGTGCCAATCCATGTCTCTTTCCCTGTCAGTCAGACCTATCGATTGTCAGGGACACTAGTCAGACCCATCAATTGACAGGGACACTAGTCAGACCCATCAATTGACAGGGACACTAGCAGTGCCATCAAAGGTGACAAGGACAATAGTCAGACCCATCAAAGGTGACAAGAACAATAGTCAGAGCCATTAAATTGACAGGGACACCAGTCAGAGGAATCAGTTGACAGGGACACTAGTAAGAGCCATCAAAGTTGACAGGGACAATAGTCAGACCCACCAAAAGTCACAGGGACACTAGTCAGAGGCATCAAAGGTGACAGGGACACTAGTCAGACCCATCAAACGTGACAAGGACAATAGACAGAGCCATCAGTTGACAGGGACAATAGTCGGACCCATCAAACGTGACAGGGACACTAGTCATACCCATCAAAGTTGACAGTGACAATAGTCAGATGTATCAAAGGTGACAAGGACAATAGTCATAGGCATCAAATTTGGCAGGGACACTAGTCAATCCCATCAAACGTGACAAGGACAATACTCAGACCCATAAAAGGTGACAGGGACACTAGTCAGAGCCATCAAACGTGACAGGAACAATAGTCAGAGGCATCAATTGACAGGGACACTAGTCAAGCCATCAAACGTGACAAGGACAATAGTCAGTCTTATCAAAGGTGACAGAGACGCCAGTCAGACTCATCACTTGACATGGACACTAGTCAGAGCCATCAAACTTGACAGGGACAATAGTCATACCCATCAAACGCGACATGGACACTTGTCAGACCCATCAAACGTGACAGGGATACTAGTCAGACCCATCAAAGCTGACAGGGACACTAGCCAGACCCTGTCAATTGTCAGAGGCGTCAAAGTTGACAGGGATACGAGCCAGATCCTGTCAATAGTCAGAGGCGTCAAAGTTGACAGGGACACTAGCCAGACCCTGTCAATAATCAGAGGAGTCAAAGTTGACAGGGACACTAGCCAGACCCTGTCAATAGTCAGAGGCGTCAAAGTTGACAGGGACACTAGCCAGACCCTGTCAATCATCAGAGGCATCAAAGTTGACAGGGACACTAGCCAGACCCTGTCAATAGTCAGAGGCGTCAAAGTTGACAGGGACACTAGCCAGACCCTGTCAATAGTCAGAGGCGTCAAAGTTGACAGGGATACGAGCCAGACCCTGTCAATAGTCAGAGGCGTCAAAGTTGACAGGGACACTAGCCAGACCCTGTCAATCATCAGAGGCATCAAAGTTGACAGGGACACTAGCCAGATCCTGTCAATAGTCAGAGGCGTCAAAGTTGACAGGGACACTAGCCAGACCCTGTCAATAGTCAGAGGCGTCAAAGTTGACAGGGACACTAGCCAGACCCTGTCAAACATCAGAGGCATCAAAGTTGACAGGGACACTAGCCAGACCCTGTCAATAGTCAGAGGCGTCAAAGTTGACAGGGATACGAGCCAGATCCTGTCAATAGAGGCGTCAAATTTGACAGGGACACCAATCAGAGACATCAATTGACAGGGACACTGATCAGAGCCATCAGAATTGACAAGGAACACTAGTCAAACCCATCATAGTTGACAAGAACACTAGTCAGACCCATCAAACGTGACACGAACAGTGTCTGATGCACGGGGTTACAGACGGCAGCAGGTGGAGGAACTGCAGAGGCTGCCCAGCAGTGAGGGAGGCAGGAGGTCCCCCTCGCAGCAGAACGCGGGACCTCAGGCCTCCAGACCACATCCACCTCCAACTCCAGGCCAACTCCAGGCCCAACTCCAGACCCAACTCGCGCCACAGAACCTCGCACAAAGTGCCCTTCGGGTACGTCAGTCCTAGACTTTGCCTGCTGCCTGTTGGTGTGGTGTGTAGTGTTTGGTGTAGTGTGGGGTGTTTGGTGTGGTGTGGGGTGTTGGTGTGGTGTGTGGTGTGGTGTGTGTGTGTGGTGTGGGTGTGTGGTTTGTGGTGTGGTGGGAGGTGTGGTGTGGTGTGATGTGGTATGGTGTGTGGTGTGTGGTGTGGGGTGGGGTATTGTGTGGTGTGTGGTGTAGTCTGGTGTGGTGTGTGTGGTGTGGTGCGGTGCGGTGCGGTGCGGTACTGTGTGGTGTGGTGTGATTATGAAAGTCTGAACATTGTCAGGAAATACAATAAAGAGTAAGATATGGTGAGTATGTATGTGTGTGTTTGCGTGTGTCTATGTGTGTGTTTGTGTGTGTTTGCGTGTGTTTATGTGTGTGTTTGTGTGTGTTTGTGTGTCTGTATGTGTGTTGAGTTGTGGTTTGTTGTTTGTTTGTGTGTGTGTGTTTATGCTGTGCGTTTGTATGTGTGTGTTTGTGTCTGTGTATTGTGTGTGTTTGTCTTTGTGTGTGTTTGTGTCTATGTGTTTGTGTCTGTGTATGTGTGTATGTCTGTGACTGTGTGTGTTTGTCTCTCTCTCTCTCTTTCTCTGTTTTTGTGTGTTTGTCTGTGTATATGTTTGTGTCTTTGTGTTTGTGTGTATGTGTTTGTCTGTGTGTATGTGTCAGTGTGTCTCTGTATGTATGTCTGTGTGTGTGCATGTATATAATATATATATATATATATATATATATATATATATATATATATATATATATATATTATGTGTGTGTGTGTGTGTGTGTGTGTGTGTGTGTGTGTGTGTGTGTTATATGTGTGCGTACATATATATGTGTGTACATACATGTATGTGTGTTGGTACAGACACCCAGTGCCTGTGGACAAACTGCTGTTTCTACGTGCCCGAGCCAACCTGAAGCAGACAGAAAAAGCCATCCTGCTGTCCAGTGAGGCAGGCCACATCAAGTGGTGGAACATCCTCTCCAGCAAGCCGGAGATGGGTAAGCGCCCCACCCTGTCTGTCTGTCTGTGTTTGTCTCTGTGTCTGTCTCTGTGTCTGTCTGTCTGTGAGTTTGTTTGCCTGTGCGTGCGTCGTGCGTGGTCGTGTGTGTCGTGTGTGTGTGTGTGTGTGTGTGTGTGTGTGTGTGGTGTTCTTCGTTCTGTTGTCTGTCTCTCTGTCTGTCTCTCTCTCTCTCTCTGTCTCTCTCTGTCTCTCTCTCTCTCTCTCTCTCTCTCTCTCTCTCTCTCTCTCTTCTCTGTTGTCTCTGTATTTGTCTGTCTGACCCCTTGTGTGTGTGTATGTGTGTGTGTGTGTCTGTCTGTCTGTCTGTCTGACTGTCTGTCTCCTTGTCTGTTTCTATATCTGTCTGTTTGTCCTCTCTCTCTTTCTGTCTGTCTCTATATTTGTCTGTCTTTCTCTCTTTTTTTCTGTATGTCTGTCTCTCTCTATGTCTGTCTCTGTCTGTCTCTTCTGTCTCTTTCTGTCTCTGTCTATCTGTCTGTATGCATGTTTCTATAGAGGAAGTCTGCCTACTTGTCTCCCTGTCCGTCTTTGCACGCGCGCGTGTGTGTGTGTGTTGGGTGTGTGATGGGGTAGGGAGGGGGAAGGATTTGCAGTCTTGTCGGCATGGCAGGATGACTAAAAGGGCTTGTATGCTCCTCTCCTCTCTGTCTGCTCCACAGGTTTGTTCTATGCCCGGACATGCCTGACGAAAGCGTGCTGGCCATGTGTGCTAAGGCCAACAATACTCTGCTGGTCACCGGGGACACTCAGGGCATCATCAAAGTCTGGAACATCATGGAATACTGCATAGCGCCGCAGGAGAAGGTTTGTGTTATGTCTGTGTGTGGGGGGTGTGGGGGGGTGGGGGTGGGGGGTTGTGGGGGTGGTGGTGGTGGTGGTGGTGTGGTGTGTGTGTGTTTTCTGTGTGTGTGTGTGTGTGTGTTGTGTGTGTAGGTTTGTGTGTGTGTGTATTTGTGTGTGTGTGTGTCAGTGTGTGTGTGCGTGTGTTCAGTTTCTTTTAATGTCTTTTCACAAATTGTGATATTAGACAGAAATGTGGGAGAGAGAGACAAAGACAAAGAAAGACAGAGGGGGAAGGGTGTGTGAATGTCAGGGGAAATAGGTGTAGTTGGTAATGTATGGAAGATGGAATTTCAGGGGATCAATAGGGCCTACACGTGTGTGCGTGTGTGTTTGTCTGTGTGTGTCTCTCTCTGTGTCTCTGTCTCTGTCTTTGTCTGTCTGTCTGTCCGTCTGTCTGTCTCTCTATCTCTCTCCCCCCCCCCGTCTCCTCTCCGTCTCTCCTCTCTCTCTCTCTCTCTCTCTCTCTCTCTCTCTCTCTCTCTCTCTCTCTCTCTCTCTCTCTCTCTCTCTCTCCTCTCTCTCTCTCTCTCTCTTCTCTTGCGTGCGTGACGTGGGCCCTCGGTGGCATTATCAAAAGTGCAGTATTGTGGACTACTGTATACGTGCGTGCGTGCGTGCGTGCGTTGGTGTGTGTGTGTGTTGTGTGTGTGTGTGTGTGTGTGTGTGTGTGTGTGTGTGTGTGTGTGTGGGGGCTGTGTGCGTGTGTGTGTGTGCGTGTGTGTGTGTGTGTGTGTGTGCGTATGTGTGTGTGTGTTTGTGTGTGTGCTTGTGTGCGCATGTGTGTGTGGTTTGTCATGCACACACACAATATCACACACACACAAATCCCACACACTGTACTAAGCCTAATCCCCTTACTTTTTTCTGCACTGTAACTGTGTTGTTGCTGTGTGCCCACACCCACACTTACATCAGCGGGTGAAGACAGCCCCGCCCCTTGAGGCTTGGTGGAAGGCACATGACGCGGCTGTGGTCAGTGTGGAGTATGTCCAGCACACGGCCGGAGATTTCATCCTCTCCGCCTCCACAGACAAAACTGCCCGCCTCTGGACGCCCGAGGGTCACTATGTCGGCACCTTTGGCCAGGTTTGGTTTCGTTTGTGGGTGGGGTGTGTGTGTGTGTGTGTGTGTGGGGGGGGGGGGGGGGGGTGGTTGGGGGGGGTGTTGGGGGGGGTGTTGGGGGGGGGGTTCGGGGGTGGTGTGTGTGGGTGGGTGGGTGGGGGTGGGTGTGTGTGTGTGTGGTGTGTGTTTGGGGGGGGAGGATGTATGTCAAATCAAATCAAAATTTTTATTTCCAGATGGTACATTGAATAAGCATTGAATTGCTTTTTTTTCAATAGGTTGTCACTGTGTGTGTGTGTGTGTGTGTGTGTGTGTGTGTGTGTGTGTGTGTGTGTGTGTGTGTGTGTGTGTGTGTCCGTCTGTCTGTCTGTCTGTCTGTCTGTCACTCCGTCACTTTCTCTGTCTGTCTGTCTGTCTGTCCATCTGTCTGTCTGCTTATCTGTCTCTCTGTTCGTCCGTATGTCTGTCTGTCTGGATGTCTGTCCTTCTGTCTGTCACTGTGTCTGTCTGTGATGTGATGTGATTTGATGTGTATTGTTTGGTTTTGTATGGTATGGTTGTGGACTGCGTGCTTAGCATTGTATTGAACTGCATTGTCTTGCATAGTTATGTACATGTAGTGTTGTGTGGTGTGTTGCAGTGTGGTAGGTGTGTGTGTGTGCGTGTGCGTATGGGCGTGCGTGTTGTTATTGCAATTTTATGTTGTTGTCGTTGTTTTATCTGAATTTACGTAGAACATCAAAGCCATTTTAAGCACTGAGTTTTCTTTTTCCATATTTTGTTTAACAGAATCGTTCCTGGCTGTTGAAAAATCCCAAATCATGGGCACATCCTAAAACACCTTGGAGTGCTGCAGAAGATTCAAAATGTAAGTATCCTTTTCTCAGTGGTATGATTACAGTGCCCTCATCCCAGTAAACCTTTCGTCCTCTTTAATTCTGCCTCAGCCCAGTAAACCCCTCTTCCTCTTTAATTATACTTCAGCCCAGTAACTTCTCTTCCTCTTTAATTCTGCCTTAGCTAGTAAACCTCTCTTCCTCTATAATTCTGCCTCACCCAGTAAACCTCTCTTCCTCTTAATTCTGCCTTAGCCCAGTAAACCTCTCTTCCTCTATAATTCTGCCCTTAGCCCAGTAAATCTCTCTTCCTCTTTAATTCTGCCTTACAGCCAAGTAAACCTCTCTTCCTCTTAATTCTGCCTTACAGCCAAGTAAACCTTCTTCCTCTTTAATTCTGCCTTACAGCCAAGTAAATCTTCTTCCTCTTTAATTCTGCCTTACACCCTAGTAAACCTTTCTTCCTCTTTAATTCTACCCTCAGCCCAGTAAACCACTCTTCCTCTTTAATTCTGCCCTCAGCCAGTAAACCTCTCTTCCTCTTTAATTCTGCCTCATTCCAGTAAACCTTTCTTCTTTTAATTGTACCTTATCATAGTAAACTCTCTTCCTCTTTAATTCTGCTCTACCCAGTAAACCTCTCTTCGTCTTTAATTCTGCCATAGTCCAGTAAACCTTTCCCCCTGTTAATTCTGTCTTAGCCCAGTAAACTTTCTTCCTCTTTAATTCTGCCCTCACCCAGTAAGCCTCTCTTCCTATTTGTTCACTTCAGCTAAAGCGGCGGTGAAGCCTAGCAAACACATGCTTCAGACAAAACAAGTCCCACACGACACAACAATAACAACATCAGCAGCAGCAGAACACACAACAAAGAGTTCTCCTCAACCTAAGTCATGGCCAGGACTCTGAAAGCGGGAGATAAAGCTAAGGAGAAAGAGAAAAAGGAGGGAGAGGAAGATGAGGATGAGGAGGAAGAGGAGTTAGTGATGGATGATGAGGAGGAGGATGGGGAAGCAGATAGTGTGGATGGCCCTTCTCCTACGACCAGACGAAGAAAAGGGTATGTTAGTGTCAGAACTTTTTTGTGACAGGTGATGTTGGGGTACTTTGGGTACTTTGTGTGTGTGTGTGTGTGTGTGTGTGTGTGTGTGTGCGTGCGTGCGTGCGTGCGTGTGTGTGTGTGTGTGTGTGTGTGTGTGTGTGTGTGTGTGTGTGTGTGTGTGTGTAAGTGTGTTGTGGTTGTGTCTGCGGTTTTGTGTGTGTGTGTGTGTGTGTGTGTGTGTGTGTGTGTGTGTGTGGTGTGTGAGGTGTGTGTGGGAGTGTGTGATGATGTGGTGTTGTGTGTGATGTGTGTGTTGTGTGGTGTGTGGTGGTTTTAGCGCGCGAGGTTGTGTGTGTCAGTCTTTTTGTGTGAGAGAGAGATGTTGTGCGTCGTACGTGTGTGTGTGTGTGTGTGTGTGTGTGTGTGTGTGTGTGTGTGTGTGTGTGTGTGTGTTGTGTTGTGTTTGTTGTTGTTGTGTGTGCGTGGTGCGTGTGTGTGTGTGTTGTGTGTGTGTGTGTGTGTGCGTGCGTGCGTGCGTGTGTGTGTTATGTGTGTGTGTGCAAATTGCTTCGAATCTTAGATATAGATGACTTTACAATCACAGGCACACACTGACCAGCACTTGCTGTCCTTTGCACAGTCTTAGCCTAGGTCTACACCCTGCTTCTCTGTGCCTATTAGTCTATGTGTGCTGCTGTTCGGTCATTTACAGGTCTATATGTTCTTGCGCATATGTGTGTGTTCACGTGCCTCAGTGGCCACACATGAAGTTAATCTGCATCACAATAACCATACACACACACGCACGCACACTTGCACGCAGTACGCACACACATGCACAAACACACATTCACACTCACTCACACGTCGAGATTGATTAACTTCCAATTTGTGCATAACAGCATTTCAAAGTCGCTTCCCACAATAGGCTTCCATCATTCTAGTTGTAGAGAGATGATTTTCTAGACTTTAAAGCGTCACTAGTTACAGGTGGGCTATGATTTACGTTTTATTATTATTCTTTAGCTTAAAAGTAGTCGTAGGGTAGTGATTTTTCCGGTATTGTTGCAAAACATAATAAAAAGAAAGTCTTGCAGTCTGATTATAGATACGCAGCGAAAATAGTAGTGATGAACCATGGCGTCGGAATCTTGGAAGTCTGAAGACCAGTAGCTACTTGATGCTTCATGCTGCTAACGGTCAGATCAGCCGTATACATAAGTAGAACGCTTTAGTTTCTTATTTCGTTTTGTTATAGTTTTCTATTTTTCTATGTTCATTGAATTTGTTAGAAATAGTTGAGTTGGTTTTGCTTGTTTGATTCATTTCTTGAAAACATTGGACTGATTCTTATCAACCAAAGGTGTCTTATTTAATTATTTCTCTCTCCTTGAGAAGCTGAGGTCTCTGATGCCTCGCTTCCCTACGACCACAAAAGTTATGGATACCGTTACCTTTTTTTTTTCTTTTTTTACCTCTCTCTTTGTGAACTTTAGTTTTCATACACACTGCTCTGCTTGGAGAGATCTGCACAGGGAAGACTACAAACGTCACGGACTGCATTCTAGTGCTGAAAACTGTCGCATCCCTGATGTACAGCACACCTTTTCTTCTAGCACAGCTGACTGAAACTGCGTCGTCCGTCTGTGCCATGATGAAGGAAGAAGGTTCATTGCTTTCATCGCCATCTTCATCATTCCGATAAAAGCACACCAGGACAACTCTCAGAGCAAGTATTCTCAGAAACAGCAGCCAGGGAAATACCAGGGTCTCTTGTGCATGCTTGTCTGATGTTACTGTTGTGTGTTTTGTTTAAGTGTGTGTTGTGTGTGTGTGTGTGTGTGTGTGTGTGTGTTGTGTGTGTGTGTGTGTGTGTGTGTGTGTGTGTGTCGTGCGTGTGTGTGTGTGTGTGGGGGATGACTCAGTGCTGTGTGGTGATGGTGCAGAAGCCTCGCCCCAAGACGGTATCGGTGGTGGAGGAGCCAGGTAAAGGCAGTCCCTGCCTCACTCCGACCTTCGCCTGAAATACCGCGCCCAGACTTTTGCCTTTGACTTTGATCGGTCAAAGGTACACACACCATCAATCTCTATCTTTATGTCTGTCTGTTTGTCTCAGTCTCTTTGTCTTTATCTCTGTCTGTGTCTCTCTGTATCTTTCTCTTAGTCTCTTTGTCTTTGTCTCTGTGTCTCTCTGTCTCTTTCTCTTTGTCTCTGTCTTCTGTCTGTCTCTCTTTCTCTGTCTGTCTTCTGTCTGTCTGCTGTCTGTCTGTCTGTCTTCGTCTGTCTGTCCTGTCTGTCTGTCTGCTGTCTGTCTGTCTCTCTCTCTCTCTCTCTCTCTCTCTCTCTCTCTCTCTCTCTCTCTCTCTCTCTCTCTCTCTCTCTCTCTTCTCTCTCTCTCTCTCTCTCTCTCTCAGTTATTTTTTTAGTGTGGTTCTGTGACTGGATAAGTGTTGAAGTGTGTGTGTGTGTGTGTGTGTGTGTGTGTGTGTGTGTGTGTGTGTGTGTGTGTTGTGTGTGTGTGTCTGTCTGTGTGCGTGTCTGTGTGCGTGTCTGTGTGTGTCTGTTGTGTGAGCGCCCATGGTCATGTGAGCGCATGTGTGTACAAACAAGCATGCTCACAAATGAATGCCTACACCGTGTCATGTTTTTCTCTGCAACTGATTCCAGTTTTCTATGACTTTGGTGACAGTCTCCTCTGATGTGCATTTACACTGGTTTGTTCAGGCGGCAGTCTTCAACTAATAATCATCTGGCATTCCATTTTGATGTTTTTTTTGCCATAGACAAGAGTCATGTCACATTTGCCATTTTTGACCAGTACTATTTTGATCTCTTGACTTTAAACCAAAATTTTTTTTTTTAATAGCAGAAGTCGCAGATTTAGTTTGTCACGATTTCGTTGAAATCACAGCTGCATGCACCAGCTTTTTCTCGTTTAACTTGCAAGCTGTTTTAAAGCTTTTGAACTCTTCTTTTCTTTGTAGTAGAGATGAGGCTTCGTTTTTATACTTAAATTGCTATTGAATTGATTGTGTCTGTTAGTGCTGTGTGTTTGTAGGTGCATGCGCGCGTGTGTGGTGCCTGCTTTATGATGTTCATATATTATGATGTGACATATGAATTTGGGTCATAGAGCCGTTTACTTTCGTGTTGCTTAGTGTTTTTCTTGCTTTTTAGAATAGGTTAATAAAAAAAAACTTATTCGTCAGTAAAACGATTTAACGAGGGTAGTATTTTTGCATTAGTTCTTGAATGAAGCTTTTTATCCAGCAGGATTTACTCTTACCAAAAATCAGAGGAACGTGATATATGCCTGCACATTACAGGGTCCTATGGTCTTCTTGACATCGGAGGGTGTGGTGTGTGTGTGGGGGGGGGTGGTGTGGTGTGTGTGTGTGTGTGGTGTGTGTGTGTGGTGTGTGTGTGTGTGTGTGTGTGTGTGTGTGTGTGTGTGTGTGTGTGTGGTGTTTGGTTCGCACTCTTGCATATCATGTTCACAACCGCGAGTGTGCGACATCTTTCAAGCCTGTACTATTCAACATGAACAAATTTCGGCGTACTTCTAGGTATATGGTCATAGTTTATGTACACTTTTCCAATATATAAGTTTCTAGTTTTTCGGAATGTTCTGTTTTCCAAGATATGCATGTTGGTTATGTTTTTTCATGATGTACATTTTGTTCATTTTTTTCATGATGTACATTTTGTTCATGATTTCAATGATGTGCGTTTTGTTCACGTTTTTCAGCATGTACATTTTGTTCATGTTTTTCAGGATGTACATTTTGTTCATATTTTTCATGATGTGCAGTTTATTCATATTTTTGATGCTGGGCGTTTTGTCAGACATTTTTGGGCTTGAAAGTGGAGCGAGAGCTGGAGCGCAAACAGAGAGACCGCAAAGGACGGCGAAAAGCTTACGGCGAAATTGAGGTCAAGCACACAGCCCGCTTTGGAAAACTCTGTTCTCCGTTCCATGCTTTGACCACACCGGTGAGTTGAATTGTAGGATAGATGATGTGTGTGTGTGTGAGAGAGAGAGAGAGAGAGAGAGAGAGAGAGAGAGAGAGAGAGAGAGGGAGGGAGAGGGAGGGAGGGAGGGAGGGAGGGAGGAGAGAGAGAGAGAGAGAGAGAGAGAGAGAAGAAGAGAGGAGAGAGGAGGAGAGAGAGAGAGAGAGAGAGAGAGAGAGAGAGGAGAGAGAGAGAGAGAACTTGAACTTGAACTTGAACTTTTAATTGACTTTTGGCATGATGGTCTCTGTCACAAGGTGAGCAACATTGCAAACATAAGAAACATAAATATTCCATTGACAACAACAGACGAAAGCGTAGTTCATATTATCTGTTAATAACAAAAAGGGAAAAGCATTGTTAGGTCTGTTTGTGAACATCCACTTGAGCATCTGTCTAAAGGCATGATGGACATTTTTTATTCATTTTTTTCTAATCTCAGAACATTTGTGCAAGAACCAAGCCAACTGTCATGCCTGTGGTCTGGTACTGCCTTAAAAACATGTGGACGAATATTCCTGTATTTACGGCAATGAAACAAAAGGTGCTTTTCATCTTCTGTGATTTCCGGGCAGAAGAGACAGTCATTCATACCTGGGTTAAAATCGCGATTAAAACGGTTTCTGTGAGTGTTGATGTCGCTGACACCCAGTCTAAACCGAACCAGAGAGTCTCTGAAGACTTTTATAGACACTTCCGAGAAATAGATCTCTGTTGAGAGGACAGCTTTAAATGACCTGTATAGATTACAACGCTCGCTGTCCCCTATGTCCACAAACCACTCTTGATGTACGCTGTCTATCACTCTTTGCTTAAAAACAGAGAAGGAACATTGATTCATTCTCTACTCCTTGGTTTAACCATACAAAATCAAAACCTAATATTTCCAAAAGTGTTCTTACTTTTGATAACCAGTTACTTTTGCCTTGATTGTCCAGATTAAATAGAA
This sequence comes from Stramonita haemastoma, assembly GCA_030674155.1. Taxonomy (NCBI): domain Eukaryota; kingdom Metazoa; phylum Mollusca; class Gastropoda; order Neogastropoda; family Muricidae; genus Stramonita; species Stramonita haemastoma. Next base: position 69,319,634 of record CM060316.1, read on the forward strand.
GTTGGTAAGCTTGATGGGGAGGGCGAAGTCTATCCATTTTCAATACACAGAAACCAACCTTCAGTGATCTAATGTAACAATTAACCATGAGAGGGTACCTCCCCAGCTTACCCTATACCATGACAGATGGTGTACGAACGGGTACATTCATGAACTTTTTACAAGCATGCAGATGTACTTTTTCAGTCGAATTCCTGTTAT
>CM060316.1:69324834-69337334 GCA_030674155.1 Stramonita haemastoma
AAAGTCTGACACATATCACACTGAGTCAGGAGATAAAAACACAGATACCCTTAGTGTACAAAGTCTGACACATGTCACACTGGCTCATGAAAAAAGTCTGACACATGTCACACAAGTTCAGGATACAACAAAAAAACACAGATGCACTTAGTGTTGAAAGTCTGACACATGTCACACTGAGTTAGGGGATAGAAAACACAGATGCACTTAGTGTACTTACTTACTTCTGTCACACTGAGTTAGGAGATAGAAAACACAGATGCACTTAGTGTACTTACTTACTTCTTTTACACTGAGTTAGGAGATAGAAAACACATATGCACTTAGTGTACTTACTTATTTCTGTTACACTGAGTTAGGAGATAGAAAACACAGATGCACTTAGTGTACTTACTTACTTCTTTTACACTGAGTTAGGGGATAGAAAACACAGATGCACTTAGTGTACTTACTTACTTCTGTCACACTGAGTTAGGAGATAGAAAACACAGATGCACTTAGTGTACTTACTTACTTCTTTTACACTGAGTTAGGAGATAGAAAACACATATGCACTTAGTGTACTTACTTACTTCTGTTACACTGAGTTAGGAGATAGAAAACACAGATGCATTTAGTGTACTTACTTACTTCTGTTACACTGAGTTAGGAGATAGAAAACACATATGCACTTAGTGTACTTACTTACTTCTGTTACACTGAGTTAGGAGATAGAAAACACATATGCACTTAGTGTACTTACTTCTGTTACACTGAGTCAGGAGATAAAAACATAGATACACTTAGTGTACAAAGCCTGACACATGTCACACTAGCTCAGGAGATTAAAAAAAAAAACACGGATGGACTTACTATACAAAGTCTGACACATGTCACACTAAGCTCAGAAGATAAAAATACGGATGCACTTACAATACAAAAAAACACGGATACAAAAAAATTAAAAAAAAAAACACGGATGGACTTACTATACAAAGTCTGACACATGTCACACTAAGCTCAGAAGATAAAAATACGGATGCACTTACAATACAAAACCTGATACATGTCACACTTGATCAGGGGATAAAAAATAAACACGGAAGCACTTAGTAAACTAAGCCTATGACACATGTCACACTGACTCAGGAGCCGGGTGAGGAACCTTCCACGACAGAGTGCAGATTATCATACACAGGCACCGCTCGCCCTTCTGACATCACAAAGAACACAGGACCTGCTGACGTCGGCGCTGCTGCTGTCGCTGACTGATGTGGTGACGTCACTGCTGCCGCTGGATGTTGTGGTGACGTCACTGCCACCACCGTCGGGCCAGGGGCGGGGGCAGCCCCTAACGACGTCACAGGGGGGTAAGGATAAGGGTGAGGGTAAGGGTAAGGGTAAGGGTAAGGGTAGGAGGCAGGGGAGGAAAACGGATAGGAGGAGGGCCCGAGGGGAGGAGGATAGGTGGGGGGTGGAGGAGGTGGGCTGTGCATGGGGTAGGCAGGAAGAGTATAGGGGGGCACCGCCGCGGGGGACAGTGAAGGCTGGCTGGGAGGCAGGAAGATGCCAGCCTGGGCCAGACGCTGCTGGGTAAGGGCAGCATGCTGCACTCGGCTGTGCGCTATCAGCAGGGCAGAGAGGAACGCCAGAATGCAGCCCCAGCCGTCATCCCGTAACCCCAGCTGAGGTAGTTAGCGGAACTATAGAGGCCGTTATAGTAAGGATCGTATCCGTAGACATAGCCGGGGTTCTTCTCTCCGTACACTGCCACCCCGATAAGTCCGAAGGTTGCTGGAAAAGGAGGAGGATGATATTATCATGTCGTGGGCATGTGCGCTCGCACGTGCGTGCTTGTGCGCGCGCGCACACACACACACACGCGCGCGCGCGCGCGTGCGCGCAAACACACACACACACACCACACCACCACCACCACCACCACACCACCACCACCACCACCACACACCACCACACACCACACAAACATACAGATACACAGACACAGACGCAGACACACACACACACACACACACACACACACACACACACACACACACACACACCACACGCAACACACACACACACACACACACACACACACACCACACACACCACACGCACACACACACGCACACCACACGCACACACACAGACACACACACACACACACACACATACACACACACACACAACACACCGAAGAAGAGGAAGAATTACGAAGAAGAAGAGGAGAAGAAGAAGAAGAAGAAGAAGAGAAGAAGAGAAGAGAAGAAGAAGAAAGAAGAAAGAAGAGAAGAAGAAAGAAGAGAAGAAAGAAGAAAGAAAAGAAGAAGAAGAAAAGAAGAAAAGAAGACAACAAACAAAAAATGCGAAAGAAGAGAGAATTGCGAAGAAGAAGAATCGCGAAGAAAATTGCGAAGAAGAAGGAATTGCGAAGAAGGATTGCAAAGAAGAAGAAGAAGAAGAAGAAGAAGAAGAAGAAGAAGAAAGAAGAAAGAAGAAGAAGAAAAGAAGAAGAAGAAAACAACAACAACAACAACAACAACAACAACAAAACAAGATCAAGAAGAAACAAGAAGATCAAGAAGAAAAAGACGAAAAAACAATGCAAAGAAGTAGAAGAAGCAGGAAGAGAGAAGAAGAAGAAGGAAGAAGAAGAAGAAGACAGAAGAGAAGAAGAAAGAAGATAGAAGAGAGGAAAAAGAAGAAAAGAAGAAGAAGAGGAAGAAGAAGAAGAAGAAGAAGAAGAAATAGTGAAAGAAAAGGAGGAAGAGGAGGAGGAAGGTAGAAGGCTACCCACATGCACAGAAGACCAGAATCTCCAGGACTTTGCGTTCTGCAGGAGGTGGATACTTGAAGACCTCCTCGTAGAGGGCCACAGCCATGCTCGCCAGAAAACACACCAAGGCCAGGGTCTCCATGACACGTACTGCCGTCACCCAATCTGAGGAGCAAAACAGGTACATTCATGAAGAAGCAAAGAAAGGAACGAGGAAAATAATGAAGGAATAAAGAAAGGAAGGAAGAAAAAAGAGAAGGGAGGAAGGAAAGAAGGAAGGAAGGAAGGACCGGAGATAAGAAGACAGAAAAAAGAAACAAGGAGAGGAAGGAAGGAAGATAAATTAGAAAAAAAAGAGAATCGAAAGGAAGGAAAGAAGGAAGGAGGGAAGGAAGGAAGGAAGGCAGAAGAAATTAAGAAAAAAAAGAGAGAGAGGAGGAAAGAAGGAAGGAAGGAAGGAAGATAAGAAGACATGAAAAGAAGAAAAGAAGGAGAGGAAGGAAGGAAGAAGAAGGAAAGAAATAGTAGGGGAGGAAGGAAAGAAAGATAAAAGGAAAGAAGGAAGGAAAAAAGGAAGAAAGGAAAGAAAGGCAAGGAAGAAGGGAGGATTGAACGAAGAAAGTGATGGAATAAATGAAATGAAGGAAGGAATGAACGTAAGGAAGGGAAGGAAAGGAAGGAAGGAAAGGAAGGGAAGAAGAAAGGAAAGGGAAAGAAGAGAAAGGAGGAAGGCAAGAAGGAAGGAAGGAAAGAAAGGGAGAAAGGTAGAGAAGGAAAGGAAGAATGAAAGAAGAAAGGAAGGATATTTATGGAGGAAGGGAATGAAAAGAAGGAAGGGATGAAAGGAAGAAAGAAGAAAGAAAGAAGGAAGGAAGGAAGGGATGAAATATAAAAAAGAAGAAAGGAAAGAGAAGAAAGAAAGGAAAGGAAGCAAGGAAAGAAGGAAGGAAAGCATATAGGAAAGGAAGGGAAGGACAGAAGAAAGAAATGGGAGGACAGAAAGGAAGAAATGACAGAAGAAATAAAGACGGAAGGATGATAAGAAAGGAAGGAAAGAAAGAAAGGAAGCAAGGAAGAAGGAATGAAATGAAGAAAGGAAGGAAGAAAGAAAAGGAAGCAAATGAAGGAAAGGAAGGAAGGGAATGAAAGGAGGGAAGGACAGGAGGAAAAGGAAAGGAAAGGAAAGAAAGAAAGAAAGAAGAAAAGAAAGAAAGAAAGAAAGAAAGAAAGAAAAAAACAAACAACAAACAAAGAAGAAAGGAATGACACTTAAGAGGAAAAGAAGGAAGGAGCAAAGGAAGGAAAAGAAAGAATGAAGTACAGGAAGGAAGAAAGGAAGGCAGAAAAAAAAAAGATGGAAGGAAGGAAGAAAAGAAGAGATAAAAAAGGAAAGGAAGGAAAGTACGAAGGAAAGAAAGGAAGGAAGGAATGAAAAGAAGGATGGAAGGAAGGAAAGGAAGAAAGGAAAGAAGGGAGGGGAAGGTAAACGAAGGAAGGAAGGAAAGAAGAAAGAAAGGAAAGGAAGGAAAAAGAAGGAAATAATGAGAGATGGAAGAAAGGACAGGAAAGAAGTAAGAAGGAAGAAGGACAGGAAGGAAGAAAGGAAAGAAGGAAGGAAGGACAGAAGGAAGAAATGAAGGAAGGAAGGACAGGAAGGAAGTTAAGAAAGAAGAAAGGAAAGAATGAAGGACAGGTAGGAGGTAAAGAAGGAAGAAAGGAAAGAAGAAGAGAAAAGACAGGAAGGACATGAAGGAGGAGCAGAAGGAAGAAAGGAAAGAAGAAAGGAAGAAGGAAGGAAGTACATGAAGGAATGAAAGGAACGAAGGAATTTAAGAAAGAAACGAAGGGAGGAAGGAAAAAAAGAAGGAAGGAAAAAAGAGGAAGGAAGAAAAGAAGGAAGAGGCAAGGAAGAAAGAGAAGGAAGGAAGGAAGAGAAGGAAGGAAGGAAGAAGAAAATGAAGGAAGGAATGGAAGGAACTCACCACCACCAACAACAACACCACACACACACTAACAACCAACACCAACTAAACCAACCAACCAACCAACCAACCAACCACCAACCAACCAACAACCAACCTGTCACCCCCCCCCCACACACACACCAACACTATCCAACCAACCAATCCACCACGCCCCTCACCCCCAACCCCCAACCCCCACCCAAACCCCCACACCCCCACCTCCCACCCCCAACCACCCCGACCTTGCCTATACGTACGTGCCCACACAACACCACCACCCAAAAGAGAGCAAGTAAGTATAGCAAATCAGGAAGGAAACAAAGATATTAAGCAAGCAAGCAAGCTAGCCAAGCCACCCAGCCCAGCAGCCAGCCAGCCAGCAGCCAGCCAGCCAGCCCAGCCAGCCAGCCCAACCCAGCCAAGCCACCAAGCCCAACCCAAGCCAGCCAGCCCAGCCCAAGCCAACCCAACCCAAGCCACCCAACCCAACCCAACCCAACCGCCCAACTCAACTCAACCCAACCAACCCAAGCCACCAACCCAACCCAACCCAAACCAACCCAACCCAACCCAACCAACCCAACGCCAACCCAACCCAACCCAAGCCGACCAAACCAACCCAACCAACCAAGCCCAACCCAAGCCCAGCCCAGCCCCAACCCAGCAACCCAGCCAAGAAGCAAAAAAAAAAAAAAACCAACAAAAACCAACAAATCCTGACTGACCACTGCCTCTGCTAGTGTTGCTCCAACAACGATTACCGGAAGCAGGTCATCCACAGACCCACGTCGAACATGCCGTCAGCCCAGGCAGGAGCGGAGTAGCCGATGGCGAAAAACACGAAGGATACAAACAGGCCCGCAAAGCCCAGCTGGAATTCTTGCTCCGGGCTGAGATTGGCCGGAAAGTCTTGCCCAGTAGGTGTAGAAGAGTACCCGGCCGCTGCTGGCATCATGGCTTGTTGTTGTGGTTGTGGTTGTTGTTGTTGTTGTTGTAGCTGTTGTTGTTGTTGTTGTTGTTGTGTTGCTGTAGCTTGTTGTTGTTAGTTGTTGTTGTTGCTGTAGCTGTTGTTGTTGTGCGTGGTGTGTGTGGTGTGGTGGTTGAGGGTACGTGGAGGAGCAGCGGCTGGGATGATGGAGGAGAGGTGGTGGTGGTGGCCGTTAGGGGGTGCGCGGTGGGCTGATAGTCGAGTGTTGCTGGTTGTCGTCTGCGGGCACCTTGGTCAGAGAGCGGGCACAATCTGGTCGTGGCGGGACCATTGGTCAGGAGCGGGCCAATCTGGTCGTGAGCGGGACAATCTGGTCAGTGTAGCGGCACAATCTGTCAGTGAGCGGGCACATCTGGTCAGTGAGCTGGGCTACAATTGGGTCAGTGAGGGGTCGGTGCTGTGAACAGTGGTGGAATAATTGTATGATGATAGTGCATTGTAAAGGTAAAGGTAGGTGTGGTGTCCCATAAACTTTGGTGGTCGTAGGGAAGCGAGGCGTCAGAGACCTCAGCTTCTCTAGGGGGCCAGTATATTTATTGAGGGGTGGCGCCCATCTCCTTCCCCTCGCTGCTTTACCTTTCCTGACCCTAAAGAGGGAAGGTACCCATTCACAGCTGGGTGAACTGGAGGACTGTACTGTGATTTGTGCTGTGAACTGGAGGCTTCAGCCCAGGCGCGCAAACGGTCACCCATGCAAGTGGTACCACGCACATGCTGCTTAACATTAGGCTTGGGGGGAAAGCGAGCGCTCTGACCACTGAGCTGTCCCGTCCCCAGTGCATTGTAGCGTATCATAATTATTGTACTGTATAGAAATGTATTATGTTGTACTATATTATTGTATTGCGTTGTGTTTTGTTGTTATTGCCTTGTATTGTATCGTACTGTACTGTATTCTAGTGAGTTGTATTGCATTTTACTGTACTGTACTGTTTTGTATCGTACCGTATTGCATTGAGGTTTTTATAAAAAATATATTTTTTATTCCAGTTTTGCATAATTATAAACACAATACAAATATACACTGATTACCGAAAGTATCATTTCTAACCTTCATCCTCACCATGTTAAACGTACGAATACACATAAGTATAGTATTAATATATACAAGATAGAGGGGAGAGGAGGGAGAAGAGGACAGGGAAGAGGACAGGGGAGAGGACAGGGAAGAGGAGAGGAGAGGAAGAGGAAGGGAAAGAGGACAGGGAAGAGAACAGGGAAGAGGAAGGGGAGGAGGAAGGGGAAGAGGACAGAGAAGAGGAAGGGGAGGAGGAAGGGGAAGAGGAAGGGGGGAGGAAGGGGAAGAGGACAGGGAAGAGGAGGGGGAAGAGGAGGGGGAAGAGGAGAGAAAGAGGAAGGGATAGAGAACAGGGAAGAGGATAGGGAAGGGGAAGGGGAAGAGGACAGAGAGGAGAACAGGGAAGAGGAGAGGGAAGAGGAAGGGGAAGAGGACAGGGAAGAGGACGTGGAAGAGGACAGGGAAGAGGACGTGGAAGAGGACAGGGAAGAGGACAGCGAAGAGGACAGGGAAGAAGACAGCGAAGAGGAAGGGGAAGAGGAAGAGGACAGGAAAGAGGAAGGGGGAGAAAAAACGACAAGAGAAACAACTTAAACGAAGAGAGAGGGAGAGAGAGAGAGAGACGAAAGAGAGAGCGAGAGAGACAGAGAGACAGAGACAGGACAGAGACAGAGAGGACAGAGAGGATAGTTGTACGGTGCATGCCTCTTGAATCATCACGAATTCATCACGAGTTAGCGGTGCGGTTTCAAAAGCCGTGATAAAATGAGAAGATGAGACATTGTGGCTTAGTGTCCTTGTTACAGACCAGTTTGTTGTGACATGTTGATTTCGATTTTTTGCAATTTTGTGAGGAAATCCCCCCCCCCCCCCTTAATAGTTTCCATTGTAAAGGTTAACCAAAACTTATCTATGTAAATAAAGGATCTGAATCTAATAATAAACCTTTGTCATTGTCATTGTCATTGTCGTTGTCATTTCTCTGTCTCTGTCTCTGTCCCTGTCTCTGTCTCTGTCTCTGTCTGTGTCTGTCTGTCTGTCTGTCTGTCTGTCTGTCTCTGTCTCTGTCTCTGTCTGTCTGTCTTCGTCTTCTTCTTCTCTCTTCTCTCCTCTCTTCTCTCTGTCTCTCTGTCTCTCTGTCTCTCTCTCTCTCTCTCTCTCTCTCTCTCTCTCTCTCTCTCTCTCTCTCTCTCTCTCTCTCTCTCTCTCTCTCTCTGTGAGTGTGTGTGTGTTGTGTGTGTGTGTTGTGTATGTGCGTGTATGTGTGTGTGTGTATGTGTGTGTTCGTGTTAGTGTTAGTGTTAGTGTTTGTGTGTGTGTGTGTGTGTGTGTGTGTGTGTGTGTGTGTGTGTGGTGTGTGTGTGTGTGTGTGTGTGTGTGTGTGTGTGTGTGTGTGTTTGAAATCACGTTTCTGACTCAACGCTACTTTGGCAATGCTTCAGAAAGAAATAAGGTGAAGAATGACTGGAAACCAACCACACCCTGCCAATAGCGACCTCACGTCACCAGCTGCAGCCTGTAAGAGGAGAAGGGAACGCGACGACAGATGAACTGATCACAGATGATATTTCACCCACTCTCTGCAACCAGTCAGTGCTGAGTTGCTGTTTTTTTTCCCCCACCACACAAAGTATCGATTTGTTGAATTGCGACATACATACACCTAGATTGTCGGGTGAGAAGGAAAACTCAGGTTACAACACACAAATTCAGCGCACGTAAAAAGGAACCCATGACAACAAAAGAGTTGTCTCTGGCATCATTCTGTGGAACAAATTCACGATCACTCGAAAATAGATAATTATAGCTGCTGACAGGAAAATCTAAACAAAGGATGGGTGCCGCTTGGCTTGCTTTGTGGCGACGTGCTCTCCCCAGGAAGAGCAGGTCGAAATTCACTCAGAGAGAATTGCAGCGACTGAAAGTTGTATAGTGTACAATAAAATAACTACAATACAATAAAATTCAAATTGTCGGGGTTTTTTTTGCTGTAGTTTGTTTTTGTTTTATTTTCATACTGCTTACGACTTCAGCACATTCTCTTCGTGAATTTCCTCTCAACGGGGAAATTGTGTTGCCACAAGTAGAGCGCCACCCATTTTTATTATTTGTTGTTTGCACACATATTTGTTTCTGTTCAACAGCTGTCTTTTCTGCTGAGTCTGGTTGGGGAGAATTCATATGTTGCCCTGGGTTCTTTTATGCGAGGTGAATATATTATATTACCCAGGGGATTTTTCTTTTATCGTTTTTTGCGAAAGGCTTGCACCCAGACCACAACAACCGGGGTATACAGTTGCGGGGAACGCCTAAATTAGAGTGGAAAAAGACCGCCATTTCTCACTAGTATTTTTAATGAATGTATTATGTTGTGTGGGGGTCACACTGTGTGTTTATTCATTTTATTTCTTCTTTTATTAATTCTTTTTTTTATTTTGGAGGATAATGGAATAAACACTCATGTGTCTCTAATTTTACCATCCAGTTCCCGTGTGTAGCCTATGCAGTTTTTGTAAAGTTCGTCATCTGTTCCCATTGTCCTACAATGGCCTACTCTTCCGAAAAGCGTAACAAACAAGTTTTAACGTGTGCGCAAGATGTTCTGCGTGCGTTCACACACGGGATCTCAGTTTATAGTCTATAGTCTATACTGCATGTATAGCGTGAACTGTTTGTACGTGGTTGTGGTGCTTTGCATTATTTGGGATACTTCGCATTCTGTTGCACAATTCCGGGCTGTATCATTTCTGATCTTACAATACGTTCTGTTCTAATCTATTATATTCTGTTCTGTTCTATTCTGTTCTGTTCTGTTCTATTCTATTCTGTTCTATTTTATTCTGTTCTGTTCTGTTCTGTTCTGTTCTGTTCTATTCTATTCTGTTCTGTTCTGTTCTGTTCTGTTCTGTTCTGTTCTATTCTGTTCTGTTCTATTCTAATCTGTTCTGTTCTAATCCATTCTGTTCTAATCTGTTCTGTTCTATTCTATTCTATTCTGTTCTGTTCTGTTCTGTTCTGTTCTGTTCTGTTCTGTTCTGTTCTGTTCTGTTCTGTTCTGTTCTATTCTATTCTATTCTGTTCTATTCTGTTCTGTTCTATTCTATTCTGTTCTGTTCTAATCCATTCTGTTCTAATCTGTTCTGTTCTATTCTATTCTATTCTGTTCTGTTCTATTCTATTCTATTCTATTCTGTTCTGTTCTGTTCTGTTCTGTTCTGTTCTGTTCTGTTCTGTTCTGTTCTATTCTATTCTATCCCATTCCATTCTGTTCTGTTCTGTTCTATTCTATTCTGTCCCATTCCACTCTGTTCTGTTCTGTTCTGTTCTATTCTATTGTCACCACCGCATTTCTACTACAATCTACTGATTACAGAATACTACACTGTACTGGTGTGTCCTGTACGGCTGTCTTGTAGTGTTTTGTATTGCATTACATTGCATTGTGTTGCCGTTATGAGTGCTGCATGCATCATGCTGGTTTTGAGTATGGTGTTTGTGTGCCCTTTTTTATATTGCATTTGTATTCTATATCATCATTCTGCTGGCATTGTATTTGTATTGTATTTTCATTGTATATGTAAAAGTATTTGATTGTACAAGGTATGCATAACATTTTTTACACAACAACGAATCCTGCAGGTGAAATCCAGAATGCTTTTTTTTCCACAGAAATGTGGTTCTTCCACTATAAACGTGGTTCTTCCACTATGTGTGTGTGTTATAGGTATATATATATATATATATATATATATATATATATATATATATATATATATATATATATATATATATTATATATACATACATACATACATACATACATACATACATACATACATACATACATACATACATACATACATACATACATACATGCATACATGCATACATGCATACATGCATGCATGCATGCACGCACGCACGCACGCATGCATACATACATACATACAGCCAGCCAGCCAGCCAGCCATACATCCATACATCTATCCATACACATACATACATACATACATACATACATACATACATACATACATACATACATACATCATACATACATACATACATACATACATACATACATACATACATACATACACTACAAACGACACACACACCCCACACTACACACACAACACAACACACACACACAAACACACACACACACACACAACACACACACACACACACTTTTTAGTAGTGTAGGCATCGTATGCACGTGGGAACAGATGACATGATTTACAACATAACTTTTCAACAACATCTGCGGTGAACCAGATGACAAAATTTACAATAACTGATTCTTACATCTGTGGTATCAATGATATAAAAAAGATATATTTATATATATATTAATATAATAAATAAATAAATAAATAAATAAATAAATAAATAAATAAATATAAAAATACACACACACACACACACACACACACACACACACACACACACACACACACACACACACACACAAACATATACATGGCACATCAACAGAACCAGAAAAGCCTCTAAAACAACACAAGCACCACAACCTGCTGATCACAGAAATGCTGACTGCCTTGCCAGCAGGTGAAGACGCGAAGAAGTCTGTGTTCCCTCTCACCCTCGATCAGTCAGCAGCAGGCGTAAGTAAGCAGTGGAGCAGAGACAATCACAGACACACCCTGCACTGCCTTGTGCCGCTGGAAAGCCTATACATAGCACTTTCGTCACTGGCGTCATGGGTGTGTGGCTGGCTGATGACGTTATCACCGTGACACAAGAGGAGACTCATTGATCCTTAGCACAGGCTCTTGGTGTTCTGGTATAGTACACTCTGTAAACTCATTTGATTCTTTAGAACAGGCTCTTGTGTAAACACATTTCTGATTGATCTTAGAACAGGCTCTTGATGTAAACACATTTCTGATGATTCTTAGAACAGGCTCTTGATGTAAACACATCTTCTGATTTGATTCTTAGAACAGGCTCTTGATGTAAACACATCTTCTGATTGATTCTTAGTACAGGTTCTTGATGTAAACACATTTTCTGATTGAATCTTTAGCACAGGCTCTTGATGTAAAAACATCTTTCTGATCTTGTGTTTCTATCAGACGCTGGTGGTCAAATGCTTTCTCTGGTAACAAAATTGCTGCGACATAACCCTGCTTTCACAGAGAAAGCACTCGCATGCTTTGGCTTTGTCCACAGATTCTGTCAACTGTTTGTGGGTTGGGTTTTTTTTAATGTCTAACAAGCTCACAATTTAAAATCAAACACACACACACATACAGAGCACGCCCGCCTGCGTGTCCGCAACCACACACACGCGCGCGCGCCGGCGCGTGCACACACGCACATACACACAGATGTACATTCAAACAGGTACACACACAGGTACACACACCGATACACACACAACTCACGCACACACATTCACACACACAACATACACATACATACACACACACTCACGTACGCACACACACACACGCACACACACACACACACACACACACACACACTCACACACACACCACTCACACATGCAGAGTGATGCGCTCGTTGTCTGCTGACCCGGGTTCGATTCTCTGATTTTTCCTCTGGAGTTAACGTCAGTGCCTACTCCACTCCCCCAAAAGTCCTTCAGAAGAAGCTATAAACCGAGGTCCTGTGTGTGAACGCACGCACAACATCTAGCGCACATGTTGAAGCCCGTTCTGCTTTTCGGAAAAGTAGGTCATTGTGTACCTGTGGGAACGGATGACAAAATTTGCAATACTG
>CM060316.1:69339834-69347334 GCA_030674155.1 Stramonita haemastoma
CACACACACACACACACACACGCACACACACACACACACACATACACACACACTTATAGAGGTTATACATTTTGACAGGGTGAATGGAATTTCAATTGTTGAAGGCAGGGACAAATAGGAGATGAAAACAGAAGGCACACACAAACGCATGCGCACACACACACGTGCACACACGCACACATACTCTCATGTACGCACACGCATACACACACAAACAACATGCACGTGTGTGCGTGCGCGAAAATACACTCACACACGTACATGCACATTGTGAATGTGTGTGTGTGTGTGTGTGTGTGTGTGTGTGTGTGTGTGTGTGTGTGTGTGTGTGTGTGTGTGTGTGTGTGTGTGTGTGTGTGTGTTAGAGTGTGTGTACGTACATGTGTGAGTGTGTGTGTGAGTGTGTGTGTGAGTGTGTGTGTGAGTGTGTGTGTTTATTTTCTTTTTTTTATTATTTTATTCTCTTATATTGATGATAATGGGATAAGCACTCTTGTGCTTGTGTACATCCAGTCCCCGTGCGTACGCAGTTTTGTAAATGTCATCTGTTCACACCGGCACACGATGGTCTACTCTTACGAAAAGCTGAACAGGATTTAACGTGTGCGGACGAGGCCCCGTGTGCGTGTGTGTGACTGTGTGTGTGTGACTGTGTGTGTGACTGTGTGTATGACTCTGTGTGTATGACTGTGTGTGTGTGTGTGTGCGTGTGTGTGTGTGTGTGTGTGTGTGTGTGTGTGTGTGTGTGTGTGTGTGTGTGTGTGTGTGTGTGCGTGCGCGTGTTTTTTTTCAGCCGATTTCAATTTGTCTCAGTCTGTATGTTTGTCTGTGTCTGTGTTTGTCTGTTTGTCTATCTGTCTGTCTGTCTGTCTACCTGTCTACCTGTCTGTCTGTCTGTCTGTCTGTCTGTCTCTCTCTCTCTCTCTCTCTCTCTCTCTCTCTCTCTCTCTCTCTCTCTCTCTCTCTCTCTCTCTCTCTCTCTCTCTCGGCACGTGACGGGATGCGAAGCAACAAGGCGCATTTGTCAAAAACTGCAGTGAATTTTCCCGTTTACAACAGCACCATGCCAGTTATTGGACTTCCAAGGACTGTAGAAACTATGCTGAGTGCCCTGCTAACGGACAATGCACTAACGAGTTGGAAGGTGTGTGGTGGCGAAGACGACAGCACTGTTGTCGTGTTAAGACTCAAGCCAGCAAGCCCCCCAGTGACAACAACAAATATGGCAGGCCCAGTGCTGAACCAAAACAGCCAGATTCAATATTTTAGGCGCAAACCACCAAGCCAGATACGCCGAGACCAACGACGACAACAGCAACAACATCAACAGCAACAGCAGCAAAATCAAGTGAGTGGCCAGACACCAGGTGACTCAGTGCCAAATGTGTTGCCTGTGCTTGAAAATGTGTTTGAATCGCCATGCACACAGGAGAATCTCAACCCTACACACCTGACAACACAAACAGACCAGTCAGACAGTGAAGGGGGTGTGTCAGGTGTGTTGCACGTGCAGAACGTACTAGACACTTCGTGTGCCGCTGATTGCGACGTCAGTGTCTCTCTGGCTGTTCCAGAACTGGACACGAATGAGGAAAATAGGATCGAGAAGACAATAGATGGGTTCAACGCAGGTGTAGTAAATGATTACGTCTCTGCCATGACCAACAAAACAGTGCAACGACGATTAAGAGACAGAGACCGAAATAAGTTATTCAGAAAAGTCATACTTCATACCATGGAAAACGGCGATCTCTTACTCTGTGAGTCAGATGACATAGTGTTAGAATTTTCCTGCAAGGCACATACAGAGAGTGAGAATGACTGTGTATTCTGGTATGTCAAACAAGACAGAAAGAACATGCTGACAGAAGAGGTGACGAAACTGGACAACCTACGGAGGGGAAGGCGTGCTGGCAGAACTGCTTACCCCGACACACAGGCACGTGCTCTGCGCAAACTACAGGTGCTCCGTGACCTCATCTGGTTCTACCTGGGGTGATGACGGCCGTGTACCGTGGACCAGTGTGCTGTTTGACGTGTACATATGAAATGACAGTCACTGACAAATTTTGTCAATTCCGATATAAAAAAGAAAAACTGTTTGTTATGGTTTCCATGTCAAACATTTCGCGTCGTGTTCGATTCGAGCTTTCGCGATGCATGCTTGATGAGCTTGTACAGCTTTAAAGCAATAAAATGTGTCAGTGTCAGTGTCAGTGTCAGTGTCTCTCTCTCTCTCTCTCTCTCTCTCTCTCTCTCTCTCTCTCTCTCTCTCTCTCTCTCTCTCTCTCTCACACACACACACACACACACACACACACACACACACACACACACACACACACACACACACACACACGAAAACACACACACACATACACACACATACATACATACATACATACACACACACATACCGGCAGAAAAAAAAAAGCAAGAAAACGTGTCCTTGAGGGTTGGGTTTTTTTTCACTGTTTTGTATAGACATAGTGTTGATGAACAGTTATTTTCTCTACTAGAACTGGCCTCAAGTGGATCCTAGCAAAGCGGCACTCCACATTTCCGATGTCCGCATCCCATCAGGACTGTTTCCTGGGTCTCTTCCTCAGTGCTCTCGCTCCGAATACAGACTAGACATGGTGAAGCCAAAGGATGAATGTCATATCATATCTATGAACATAATTATACACGTTAAAGATCCCATCATTCATGTCCCCCTTTCTGTAGGTGACTGAAACAGGAACATTTTACTCTGCATGTATCCTGTTCCTGATCAGGATGTATCCTGATCCTGTTCAATCCTGTTCCGCTTTTCGTAAGAGTAGGCCATCGTGTGCCGGTGGGAACAGATGACATTTACAAAACTGCATACACACGGGGACTGGATGTAAAAAAAAAAGCACAAGAGTGCTTATTCCATTATCCTCGATATTAAAAGAATAAAAGAATAAATCAAATAAAATCCTGTGCAAAGAATGAGATGCGTGGCTCTGAAGTCGGAATCATTATTGTCGGCTGAGGTCACCCACAGCAGACACATTTCCTACAAAGTTACAAGTATAATATTTTATTTATTTATTTTATTTTATTTTTTTATTTTATATCGAGGATAATGGGATAAGCACTCATGTGTTTTTTTTCATCCAGTCCCCCATGTGTATGCAGTTTTGTAAATCTTGTCATCTGTTCCCACCGGCACGCAATGGCCTACTCTTACGAAAAGCGGAACAGGATTTAACATGTGCGCGCAAGATGTTCTACGTGCGTTCGCACACGGGGTCTCGGTTTAACAGTCTTACCCGAAAGACTTTTGGGGAGAGTGGAGTCAGCACTGATGTTAACTCCGGGGGGAAAAATCCGCTATAGAATGATGAAGACCAGGTACTACACACACCCCACCTGGTACAGGAAGGCAGGAAAGAGAAGAAGAAAGTACCTGCATCTTTTGCGCTGCATTTGTAGCGAAAATCCTGTCACCTTTAAGTTTTTTGCTGTAAGGTGTGATACAATGCAGATTGCATTGGAGACGGGACAGCTCAGTGGTCAGAGAGCTCGCTTTCCCCCAGCCAATGTTACGCAGCGTCAAGCGAGGTTACCAGTTGGATGGGTGACTGTTTGTACGCCTTGGTTCAGTACAGTTCCCCCAGTTCCCCCAGCTGTAAGTGGGTACCTGCCCTCTTTACGGTCAGTGAAGTTAAAGTAGCGAGGGAGAGGAGATGGGCGCCGCCCTCAATTATACTGGCCCCCTAGAGAAGCTGATGTCTCTGACGCCTCGCTCCCCTACGACCACAAAGGGTATGGGACACCTTTACCTTTTTACCTTGACAATGCAGGTAATTTAGACTGTAAAGCTTTAATTTGGTTCTGGTCTTTTTTTTGTTTGCTTACTTGATTCCTTGTTTGTTTGTCTGGTTTTTATCCATCGTTTTCTTTTTTTTTCTGTTGTGTTCTTTTGTTTCGTTTATGCTTTTTTCTCTTTGTTTCCTTTTCTTTCTTTGGTTGCGAGCGTTTTTTCTTCCTTTTTCTGTTTCTGTCTGTTTTTTTTAAAAAAATCTTTCTCATTTTTCTGTTTCTCTTTTGTCTTTCTCTTTTTTTGGGTTTCTTTCTATGCATCTATTATCTTGCGATATTGTTTTTCTTACTTTCATAATCTACTTTTTCTTATCTACCTTTTACTTTTATCTTTATGCGTTTGACTATCTACCTATTTTATCCCCACCCCACACCACCCCACCCCCACCCTGTAATTTTGTTCTATACATCCTTTATGTTTCGTTTCAACTTCCATTCTCCTCCCAATACATTCTTTTCCTTTCTTCGTGTTTTTTTTTTCTCTCTCCTTTCTCTTCCTTTTTTGATCCAGTAGATTGTTTTTGTTTCCTTTTGTTTTTGTTTTCTTTTAGTGTGTTTCCTTATTCCTTCCTTGTCCCCTTTCTGTTTTGTTTTTCTTTTTTTACCTCTGTATGTCTCACACACAACAACAACCTGATAGTGTGGCAGTGTTTGTCAGGGGTCGCTGCCACATGACCGTTAGGCTGCGGCCATAGTAAACCCGGCATTTTGACGCCGTCAAAATGACGGGCCGGGTGAAAAATGCTGCCCGGCTGAATTACTCTGTGGCGTCACTGAAAACGGCTGTGCGTGGCCATAGTAGAGCCGGCCCGGCCCCGTTCTTTTTAACCCGTCGTTTTTGACATTCGAGCAACACGTCCGTTTGCCGGGTCGACGGAAAGAAAAATAATCAAGAAAAACTTATTTATGGTGCTTCAAAAATTCTGACTACACAAACTAGTAAATTGACCCTTCCCGATTACATTCCAATGGTTTTGATAAAAGTTTTTTTGGGGGATTTCACGTAAAAACACTTTTTATGTCGAACTATTTTCTGTCGATTTGCGTCACCGCGGCAGCCTCATTTTTGCGTCACTCGCAGTCTCGGGGTGACCATAATTATTGTCAGAAAGAGACGGGCCGGGTTGACTATGGCCGCTTTGACGGATCCGTTCTACCGTCAAAGAGACGGCCGTCAAAACCACGGGACGGGCCGGGTTGACTATGGCCGTAGCCTTACACCACCCACAGATACTAAGAAAGAAAGAACCTACTTGTTTCCAAGTAAGACTAATTAACCTAGCAGGGAAAGTGTGGGCAGGAAATGTTGAACTGACTAAGCACCAGGACAGGACACCCAGCCAGCCACGCTAGACTACAGACAAAGCTAGACAGACAGACACGCATCCGTTTTCTGCTATCTCTCACCAAGTGTCTCTGCTGCTGCTGCTGCTGCTGCTGCTGATGATGATGATGATGATAATGATGATAATGATGATGACGTCACAAGGGCACAGGGCAAGAGGCAATC
Source organism: Stramonita haemastoma (assembly GCA_030674155.1). NCBI lineage: Eukaryota > Metazoa > Mollusca > Gastropoda > Neogastropoda > Muricidae > Stramonita > Stramonita haemastoma. The sequence goes on from CM060316.1 coordinate 69,345,197, forward strand.
CAGAACCCGCCCTGATGATAGGGCACTGTGTCTGTGATGCCGATTATGGTTTACTTTTAGTGAGAAAAGTTGCAATTTTTACAGTCAAGCAAAAGACAGAGAAAAATGTACGAGTTGATTTGGTTGACTTAGTTCTACTACTTTTTGTTTCTCTTTTTTTTTTTCTTTGCCCTAACCTCAACATTCCTGCTCAGTGTTAGTCGTGTGACGATGTTCGGATGAGACTATAAATCGCGGCCCCGTGTGCGAACGCACGCAGAACATCTTGCGCACACGTTAAAACCCCGTTCCGCATTTTGGAAGAGCAGGCCATCGTGTGCCGGTAGGAGCGGATGACAAAATCATTTTTTAAGAAACACACAAAAACCAGCATGCACACAGGTGTCGTGTTTAGACACCATCCCTGAGGGGGAAAAAATTAGCAATGGGTAGGCGCTGCACTTGTGGCGACGCGCTCTCACCGGGGAGAGCAGCCCGAATTTCACGCAGAGAAATCTGCTGTGACATAAAGTAGTATATAAAAAAAAATAATAAAAATAAAAATAAAATGTTTATGCAGGGTGTGTGTGTCAGCCACGTTCATCTTCGGCTTCTGAAGTGTAACATCGGTTGTTAGTTGTATCGGCACCAACAGTCTTTCTCCACTGTGTCCTCCCAAATGCTTTGAATGGCTTATCCAGGATTCAGAAAAAAACAGTCCTCCAAATGAATTCTTGCGATCAGGTGGACAGAGAAGGGGGTGGGGGAGAAGGGGGGAAGAGAGGGGAAGAGAAAAGGGGAGAAGGAGAGAGAGGGAGAGGGAGAGCGAGAGAGAAAGGATAGAGAGAGGGGAGAGAGAGGGGGGGGGGAGAGAGAGAAGGATAGGGAATAGAAAGAGAGAGAGACAGGAAGAAAGAGGGAGAGAGAAAGAGAGAGAGAAGGAGAGACAGAGAGAGAGAGATGGATAGATTATTTATCTATTTATTCTTTTATATCGAGGATAACAGAATAACCAATCATGTGCTTTTTTCATCCGATCCCCGTGTGTATGCAGTTTTGTATATATTGTCATCTGTTCCCACCGGCACACGATGGCCTACTCTTACGAAAAGACAAAGAGAGACAGGAGAGAGAGAGAGAGGAGAGAAAGAGAAGGAGAGACATAGAGAGAGAGGGATAGAGAGACAGGGAGAGGGAGAGAGAGAGAGAGAGAGAGAGAGAGAGAGAGAGAGAGAGAGAGAGAGAGAGAGAAGAGAGAGAGAGACAGACAGACAGACAGACAGACAGACAGACAGACAGACAGACAGACAGACAGACAGACAGGGAGCGAGAGAGGAAGAGATACAGGGAGAAGGAGAGATAGATAGATAGATAGATAGATAGATAGATTAGATAGATAGATAGATAGATAGATAGATAGATAGATAGATAGATAGATAGATAGATAGATAGATAGATAGATAGATAGATAGAGAGGGGGGAGAGGGATATATATATATATATATATATATATATATATATACAGAGAGAGAGAAAAAAGAGAGAGAGAAGAGAGAGAGAGAGAGAGAGAGAGAGAGAGAGAGAGAGAGAGAGAGAGAGGAGAGAGAGAGAGAGAGAGAGAGAGAGAGAGAGGAGAGAGAGAGAGAGGAGAGAGAGAGAGAGAGAGAGAGAGAGAGAGAGAGAGAGAGAGAGGAGAGAGAAAATTCCAGCCTGCAGACGGCTTACATTGGTGCCAAGAGCTCTATGTGTCAGGGCGGAGACCACACAGTGCAGCATTCTTCACTTCCAAGATGTGATCTGTACTCTTCCAATACGCCGCAGTAGGTTAAGGATACAGTCTACACACAGTCCTTATGTGCTGCGGCCCTGGGGGCTAGTGGGCTTTTGGAGAACATCTCCAACGCTGACTGTCTGTATGCCCTCTTGGCCGAGAAAGTGTGGATATACTATGGGCAAGGCATCTCCACTATAATCAAAATTCTATCCAGTTTCCGAAACAGCAGCTGCCTCCTCTGCTGCTTTGTCCATCATGTTCGACGATGACCTCCGAAACAGCACAGGAGGCAGCTGCTGTTTAGGACACTGGGCAGAAATTTGATTATAGTGGAGATGCCTTTCCCACAGTACATCTCCACTCTCTCGGACACGGACAGTCAGTG
>CM060316.1:69354834-69359834 GCA_030674155.1 Stramonita haemastoma
GTCAGAACATTGCGCAGGCAATTGACGACCGAGTTCGATTCCGTTGTAGGAGCTTTTTCCTGGAGTTAACATCAGTGCTGACTCTACTCTCCAAAAGTCTTTCGGGTGAGACTGTGAACTGAGGCCCGTGTGCGAACGCACGCAGAACATCTGCGCACACGTTAAATCCTGTTCCGCTTTTCGTAAGAATAGACCATTGTGTGCGGTGGGAACAGATGACAATATTTACACAGCTGCATCACACGGGGACGGATGAAAAGCACATGAGTGCTTATCTCATTATCCTCGATATAAAAGAATAAAATAGATAATAAATAAATAAAACAGATGGGAACAGAAGACAAGATTACAAATTGCATACACAAGGGGGCTGGATGTAATAAGCGCCTGAGTTCTTATTCCATTATCCTCGATATAAAAAAAAATAAATGACTTTTTTAAATTAAAGATGTTTTGCCCCTCACTTCATTAATGTTATCTACGTAGATCACTTGGGATGGTTTTTTTAAAAAAATTCCACAGGACTTTCCCGATCATCTTTTGTCTGTGGGAAAATCTGCTCTCTATCTGAAAGTACTCGGCCAGGTGGATCCGCCACGATAACGATGCTGCAAGCTGTAGATCAAGTGAAAACTTCCGCTACTTAGCTCATGTACAATTTTTTTTCGTATGAGTAACAGTATGCAGTGCAGTAGCCTGATCAGTTATATAAAACACATTTAAAAAGAATGTTATTCTAGCAGTAGTATGCAGTGGAGTAGCCTGACTGGCTTCACAGAAAGCGATGTTAAAATAATGTTATAGTAGCAGTATTAGCTTCATAGAAAACAACGTTAAAACGAATGTTATAGTAGCAGTATTAGCTTCATAGAAAGCAAAGTTAAAACGAATGTTATAGTAGCAGTATTAGCTTCATAGAAAGCAAAGTTAAAACGAATGTTATAGTAGCAGTATTAGCTTCATAGAAAGCAAAGTTAAAAACGATGTTATAGTAGCAGTAGTAGCTTCATAGAAAGCAAAGTTAAAACGAATGTTATAGTAGCAGTAGTAGCTTCATAGAAAGCAAGTTAAAAACGAATGTTATAGTAGCAGTAGTAGCTCATAGAGAGCAAATTTGAAAAGGAATGTTATGTACACATAGTGTTGTGCCTAAAAATGTCAGAGTGTGTAGCACGCTAGAGCAACAATTTATTTATTTATTTATTTATTTATTTATTTATTCTTTTATACCGAGGATAATGGAATAAGCACTGATGTGTTGTCACCCTTAAGGCATAATTATATTTCCCTTAGCGTGAAGTCAGTCATTTGGATGAGACTATAAACCGAGGCCCGTGGGTGAACGCACGCAGAACATTTTGCGCACACGTTAAAACCCTGTTCCACCTTTCAAAAGAGCAGGCCATTGTGTGTCGGTAGGAGCGGATGACAAAATTATTTTAAAAAAACAAACAAAAACAAAACAGCATGCACACAGGTGTCGTGTTTAGACACCATCCCTGAGGAAAAATCAGGGAGTTGGAGTCCCCAGGGCGGTTCGGGGCTGTATATGGCAACGTTCTGGCGGCTCCTGCGACGGTACTGGAACCATTCGTATGGTCGATTGCTTTTCCAATGAACCATTCCAGTGGCATGGAGAGGCGGGGGGGGGGGGGGGGGGGGGGGGGGGGGGGGATCTGCTGCATGGGTAACAGCTTGCCCTCCATACTTACTTACCCAGGTCTTCCGAGACTGATGGGTGCCTACTAAACTGAAGCGTGAAGTCTATTGATGACGCACGCGCGAACTTGTGAATGTGTGTAATATATATATATATATATATTATATATATATATATATATATATATATATATATATATATATTATATATATTTATATATATATATATCTGTCTGTGTGTGTGTGTGTGTGTATACATCATGCACATTTTAAAATGTTATGTCTTTTGTTGTTGTTTTTGTTTTAGGGATTTTGGGTTTCTTAGTGCTTTTGAATCTGGGACATATGTTTTATGTACTTTGCTATTGATAGTACTTATTTCCCCATAATGAAGATATTGGCTAACTTTCTTTCTCCTGTTTAACATATGATTTATATGACTAGATTTTTTATGGATCGTTGTGGGATGATGTTTTTCAATTGCTCAACTCGTTGTGTTTTCTTGTTTGCTAATTACTTCTCAGCGTCTTTTTGTCATAATCATCATTTGATTGTTTATTGGTTATTTCTTATTTAAGTTCTGTGAGTGTGCCTTTTGTTATTTTATCATTGTCTTTCTGTCCTTCTTTCTTGTCTTTTTGTTTCTTACTGTTGATATTGTCCCTTTTATTTTGTTATTTGATTAATTATTGTTGTTTTTGTTTCGTTAGAGGTTGCTTTTTCATCTTGATGTTACGCCTGATAAGGCAGAGACTGGATGTAAAAAGCACATATGAGTACTTATTCATTATCCTCGAAAGGAAAGAATTTGAATTTGAATTTATCCGTCTTTACCTTTTGAGCTAGGGGGGGGGGGGGGGGGGGGATAGCTAAGTGGTCAGAGCGCTCGCTTTCCCCAAGTCAAGTTAATCAGCGTCGAGCGTGGTTACCAGTTGGATGGGTGACTGTTCTGCGCGCCTTGGCTTCAGTACAGTCCCCCAGTTCACCCAGCTGTAAGTGGGTACCTGCCCTCTTTAGGGTCAGGGAAGGTAAAGCAGCGAGGGAAAGGTGATGGGCGCCGCCTCAATATGCTGGCCCTAGAGAAGCTGAGGTCTCTGACGCCTCGCTCCCCTACGACCGCCTAGGTTATGGTAACTTTACCTTTACCTTTTTTACCTTTTGGGCTTCCTATCTTTCTGTCTCTTCTTCCTTCATGTTTCTGTTTTCGTGTTCCTCTGACCAGATGCTATTTCTATCTTTCTTTCTTTCTTTCTTTGACTGACGAATCATGGTGTGTGTGTGTGTGGTGTGTGTGTGTGTTTGTTGTGTGTTGTGTGTGTGGTGTTGTGTGTGTGTGTGTGTTGTTGTATGTGTGTGTGGTAGTGTGTGTGTGTGTGTGCGTGTGTGTGTGTATGTGTGTGTACGCGCGCGCGCGCGCGCGCGCGTGTGTGTGTGTGTGTTTACACAACATGTGCAGTGTCCACCTGTTTTTTCCATCATGCCAATGGAGCCACAGCTGGAGACTCAGGAAGAGTCTGGAGATGCGCCCCTGGAGAGCAGTGGCCAGGGCAAATGACTACCTCCCTCCCTGGAATCCATCGTCCAAGTCAGTATAGAAAGTACTGCCATGGTTTCCAAGTACCCCCCTTTGTGTAGTTATCAAGTCATAACCATGGTTTCCAAGTACCCCCCTTTGTGTAGTTATCAATTCATAACCATGGTTTCCAAGCACCCCCTTTGTGTAGTTATCAATTCGGTTTCCAAGTACCCACTTTGTGTAGTTATCAAGTCATAACCATGGTTTCCAAGTACCCACTTTGTGTAGTTATCAAGTCATAACCATGGTTTCCAAGCACCCCCTTTGTGTAGTTATCAAGTCATGACCATGGTTTCCAAGCACCCCCTTTGTGTAGTTATCAATTGATGACCATGGTTTCCAAGTACCCTCTTTGTGTAGTTATCAATTGATGACCATGGTTTCCAAGTACCCCCTTTGTGGAGTTATCGATTCATAACCATGGTTTCCAAGTACCCCCTTTGTGTAGTTCTCAATTCATAACCATGGTTTCCAAGTACCCCCTTTGTGTAGCTATCAATTCATATCCTAATATTATTTATAGCCCGTGCAGTTATCAACTGTCTTGGTTTTATATGTCAAGACGTTTTTTGTTGTTTTTTTCTCACACGGTACAGAAAAAAAAAGACTGAAAATAACTCTCGACTCCAAATTAAACGCCTTAGATAATGTTAGTTAGCTGTCAAAAAGCAAAGGAAGTTAGACATATTTATTTGTTTTATTGCTTTATTTTTCTTATTCTTTTATATCGAGGATAAGGGAATAAGCGCTCATGTCCTTTTTACCTCCAGTCCCCCGCCCGTGTCATTGCAGATTAATAACATGTCAATAACTAGAAATTGACCTCTGGTGCAATGCGACTCATTAAATGTTGGAGCGTCAATTTTGTCCACAGGCAGTGGGCCCTCTAGGAGAAGTGTTGAAATGAATCCCAACGTTTCTGGTGTACAGTAAGCAGGAATCATCAAATCAACAGTGGCATGCTTTGCTGTTTGTACATTTGTTTGCTTGCTTGTTTGTTTGTGTGTACGTGTTTGTTTGTTTGTACGTTTGTTTGTTTACTTACTTGGTCTTTTCTGTTGCCGCTGTTTTATCTTCTCTTGCGCACACGTTTATTCTTGTTCCGCTTTTCGTAAGAGTAGGCCATCGTCTGCCGGTGGGAACAAATGACAAGATTTACACAACTGCATACACACGGGGGACTGGATGTAAAAAAAAAAAAAGCATATGAGTGATTATTCCATTATCTTCGATATAAAAGAATGAATAGATAAATAAATAAATAGATAAATAAATAAATAAATAAATAAATAAATAAATAAATAAATCCTGTTTCTTCCTTTTCATTGACACTTTCCCCATTTTTTCTAGAAAAAAAAAATTTGTTTTAACTTCACTTCTCTCAAATCTTTTTTTTTTTGTGTGTATCTGTAAATTTTCCCTCCCCTATCTTTTTTTGGAGGGGGTGGGCGGTGGGGGCGTGGGAGGGGTATATTTTTTTTTAATTTTTTAAAAATTCTTTTTATATCGAGGATAACAGAATAAGCAATCATGTGCTTTTTTTCATCCGGTCCCCGTGTGCATGCAGTTTTGTAAATATTGTCATCTGTTCCCACGGCACACGATGGCCTACTCTTACGAAAAGCGGAACAGGATTTAACGTTGTGCGCAAGATGTTGTGCGTGCGTTCGCACACGGGGCCTCGGTTTAAAGTCTCATCCGAAGGACTTTTGGGGAGAGTGGAGTCAGCACTGATGTTAACTCCAGGAAGAAAATTTCCTCGACC
>CM060316.1:69367334-69382334 GCA_030674155.1 Stramonita haemastoma
CTACACTTCTTCGCAAAGGAAAGGTAGTTATTCACAGGGCAAGAGGAGACTGAGCCAAAGCCATTCTTACACGCTCCAAAGGAGACACGCAGCCATGATTATCAAATCTACTGAGTCTGACGCACTTTCGGCCATTTTCAGACTTTAGGTAGGGCCACGAGATATTTTTCACCCCAGGCCCGGCACACCCCACTCCTATCTTTCGGATGAGACTTTAAACCGAGGCCCCGTGTGCGAACGCACGCAGTACATCTTTCGCACACGTTAAATCCTGTTCCGCTTTTCGTAAGAGTAGGCCATCGTGTGCCGGTGGGAACAGATGACATTTACAAAACTGCATACACACAGGGACTGGATGTAAAAAAGCACATGGATGCTTATTCCGTTATCCTCGATATAAAAGAATTTAAATTTTTTAAAATATAAATAAATAAATATCCAGTCTAGATATCCCGCTAACTGATCCTGTTCTTGTGGGTCACATCTGCAGCAGACGATAATTATTTCAGCAGCTTCCGTCTCAGTCCTCGCACGTTCGTTGTGGAATTTAAGTGTGATGCCAACTTTCCACTGGTGATCCCTGTGTACAACTTGATTGCTTCCCATCATGGTCACCTTCCTTCTTCCGTGTGGAGAATGGACTACGCTAAAAAATAAAATTAGTATTGTCAGAAAATGCTTTCAGTTAATCATAGCACAAGTGCACAGCCTTCAACGTTTCTCAAATTTGGATTATGTCGTTTCTGACAATCTTTTAGAGTAGAACATAAACAGATTTCATAATCCCCAAAACTAGAAATGCGGCTACCTTCATGGTGGGCAAAAACGGTTGTATGGGCAAAATCTCACCAGAATACACCTAGGAGCTGTAGCCAAGAAACAAGAATTTGAAAAATAATTAATTTCAACTCTGTTGTATTTTGACTGGGTGCAGGAGGTGAGACAGGAGCAGCAGGAGTTCAGCCGCTGTGTGTTCTGGGACATGAGCAAGAGGGAGGGACGAGGGGCGTGGTCAGGGGAGGGGTGCCGACACCAGCGGACACAAGATGGCAGAGACGTCTGTGTGTGTGACCACCTCACCAACTTTGCTGTGCTTCTGGTCAGTAGCTTTTGCTCACTGTCTCTGTCTGTCTGTCTGTCTGTCTGTCTGTCTGTCTGTCTGTCTCTCTGTCTGTCTGTCTGTCTCTCTCTCTCTCTCTCTCTCTCTCTCTCTCTCTCTCTCTCTCTCTCTCTCTCTCTCTCTCTCTCTCTCCCCCCTCTCTCTCTCTCTCTCTCTCTCTCTCTCTCTCTCTCTCTCTCTCTCTCTCTCTCTCCCCCCTCATCCTCCTTCTCCTCCTCCTCTCTCTCTCTTTTACTTGTGTATTGCAAATCCTCCTTCTCCTCCTCCTCCTCTCTCTCTCTTTAACTTGTGTACTGCAAAATGCCATTTCGATCACAATTAAAACTGACCCAAATCATTCTTGTTCATAAATCTGGCTACTCTTCAAACCATGTAACTACAGGCCATTATTAATACTATCAATTATTTCCAAACTTCTTGAAAAACATGTACACAAACACCATAGCCATTAGAGCATTACAGTCTTTTATTGATAACTAGCCAAGATTCAAGAAAAATCGCTCTTCCCACACAGCTCTTACTAGCATTGTATATTCTTGGCACAACAATATAAATGATAATAAATATTGTGGAGCGCTATTTGTTGAGTTTGCTAAAGCCTTTGATGTAATTGATCATGAACTACTATGCCGAAAACTAATGCTATATGGCATATCTGACAACAGTCTCAAGTTAATCAGATCATTCATGCCTGATAGACAAAGATTATTTCGATCAATAACATTAAATCATGTGCGCTACTAGTAAACTATGGGATACAACAAGGGTCTGTTTTAGGCCCACTTTTTATTCTCTGTATAATTATGATTATGACCTTCTACTCTACATCAAAGAATGACGCCCTGTTTTCCTCACCAGAATACAATACACGTAACCATGTACCACTTTCCTACAAAACAAAAAGTGTACCCCAACCAAATAGACCTGGCTAAGAAGCATCGAAGCAGAGACGAAGGCAGCCAGAATGACGTGGGCCGAGCTGAAGAGGATCTCCCAGAACCAAGTCCATTTGAGAGGTGTTGTTGCTGCCCTTTGTACCCCAAGGAATTCATAGGCATAAGTCAAGTCAAGTCACCCATCAAGATAACTATTGAGGAAAAAAAAAAAAAGGTGTCCCATAACCTATGTGGTCGTAGGGGGATGAGGTGTCAGAGACCTCAGCTTCTCTAGGGGCCAGCATGTTGAGGGCGGCGCCCATCTCCTCTCCGTCGCTGCTTTACTTTCCCTGACCAGATACACAGAGGGCAGATACACATTCACAGCTAGGTGAACTGCGGGAACTGTACTGAAGCCAAGGCGCGCAAACGGTCACCCATCCAACTGGTAACCTCGCTCCACACTGCTTAACGTTGGCTGGGGGGGGGGGGGGGGAGGAAGCGAGCGTTCTGACCACGAAGCTATCCTGTCCCCCGTTTAGGAAAAAGAATGCGAAAAAAAGGAGTATATGAAGCAGCAAGTGTGTCTGTTCGTGCGTCTAGAAGGCTAAAGGCTGGCTGCTGCCTGCTGTGCAGGATTTCTACGGGCAGTCAGAGCCGCTGCCCAAGGCACACCGAGCTGTGCTGACCCTGATGACTGTGGTGGGACTCAGCTTCTCCATCTGTGGCCTCTTCTGCACAGTCATCACCTTCATCTGCATCAAGTGAGAGAGAGGGGAGGAGAGGGGAAAGAGAGAGAGTGGGGAGAGAGGGAGGGAGGAAGGAAGAGAGAGAGAGGGAGAGAGAGAGAGAGAGAGAGGGGGGGGGGGGGGAGAGAAAGAGGAGGGGGGAGAGAGAGAGAGAGATAGGGGGAGAGAGAGAGAGAGAGGAGGGAGAGACAAGAGACAGACAGACAAGCACACAGAGACAGAGACAGAGAGAAAGAAAAAGATGATGGTGGTGATTGTGGTGGTGGTGGTGGTGATGGTGGTGGTGGTGGTGGTGGTGGTGGTGGTGGTGGTGGTGCTGGTGCTGGTGCTGCTGCTGCTGCTGCTGCTGCTGCTGATGATGATGATGATGATGATGATGATAATGCTGATGATACTGAAGTTGATGATGATGATGGTGATGATGATGATAATTATGATGTTGATGATGATGATAATGATGATGTTGGTGGTAATGATGATGATGGTGGTAATGCTGCTGCCGATGATGGTAATGATGATGCTGATGCTGATGCTAATCATGATGATGATGATGATGATGATGATGGTGATGATGATGATGATGATGATGATGATGATGATGATGATGATGATGATGATGATGATGATGATGATGATGATGATGATGATGATGATGATGTTGTTGTTGTTGTTGATGATCATGATACTGATACTGATGAAACATAAAACGGGGTAGAAATGGCAAGGCTGGAATCAAACCCAGAACCCCACTGTTTACTTGTTAGGCACGTGAACGTCTTAAAGCGGAACAGGTTTTGAGCATGTGCGTCCTGCATGTGATGCATTCTTTGTGCATTCGCACAGGAGGCCTCAGTTTATAGTCTCATCCGAAGGACATTCAGTTTCAATTTTCTCATGGAACTGGGGGAGAAAAAAAGGACAGGGCTGGTCAGGAATCGAACCCAGACCCTTACAGTTTACTTGTCAGGCAGACCTTAACCATCCTGCTACATGTCTTCTTGACATGTCACAGCTATCAGTTTTTCCTCACTTTCAGCTACTCTCAGCTGCTATCCATCCCAGACCAGCTGGTGCTAATCGTAGCAGAAACTGACCACACTTGGACTTGGTAAGAGGAAGGGGCTATTTTAGCACTCGACCTTGGACCATCTTTAAGGTCAGGGAAGGTAAAGCATCCCCCTCTAGGGTCAGGAAAGGTAAAGCAGCGAGGGAGAGGAGATGGGCGCCACCTTCAGTTTAACTTGCTGGCCCCTAGAGAAGCTGAGGTCTCTGACGCCTCGCTCCCCTACGACCGCCTAGGTTATGGGACACCTTTACCTTTACCTTACCTTACCTTGAACCCTTGACCGAGTCACGCTGGATTTGCGTGCTGTGATGGGGTTGAACTAAAACGGGTGACCCCCCACCCCCACCCCCACCCACACCCACCCACACACCCACCCCAACCCACAACCCACACCCACACCACCCTAACCCACCCCACAACACACCACCACCTCACCACCCCCAACCACCCACCCCCAACCCAACCCACAACCACCCACACCCACACACTTTTCTCAAAACAGAAAACTACACAAGGTGGAACCCAAACGCGTGCTCTTCAACCTGGCTCTGGCCATGCTGCTCTCCTGGGTGGTCTTCCTGGCCGGGTTTTCTGGCGCCTCTGGCAGCGAGGTGGGGTGCCTGGTGGTGGCGGCTGTGCTGCATTACCTGCTGCTGGCCACCTTCCTGTGGATGCTGGCGGAGGCTGCCCTGCAGTACCTCCTGTTGGTCAGGGTGCATGGCCACGTGCGTCGCTTCCTCCTCAAGGCTTCTTTTCTGGCCTGGGGTCTGTTTGGTTGTTTGTTTGGATTTTTTTTTGGGGGGGTTGGTAGGAGGGGTGGGGGAAGGGGGTTGGGGTGGTTGGGGTGGGGTTGGGGGTTGGGTTGGGTGTGGGGGTGGGTGGGTGTGGGGTTGGGTGGTTGTGGGGTGTGGGTGTGGGGGGGGGTGTAGTGTGTGAATTGTGGTGCGGTGTAATATGTGGTAGTGTGGTCAGGGTGCATGGCCACGTGCGTCGCTTCCTCCTCAAATCTTCTCTTCTGGCCTGGGGTCTGTTTGGGTTGTTTTTTCTTGGGGGGGATTGGTAGGAGGTGGGTTGGGTGGGGGGTGTGGTGGGTGTGGGGGTGTGGGGGGGGGGTTGGGGGTGGTGGTGGGGTTGGGTTGGGGTGTGGGGTGTGGGTGTGGTGGGTGTGGTGTGGTGTGGTATGTGGTAGTGTGGTCAGGGTGCATGGCCACGTGCGTCGGTTCCTCCTCAAGGCTTCTGTTGTGGCTTGGGGTCTGTTGTTTGTTTTTGTTTTCGTGTTTTTGCTTTAGTGGTGGTGGTGGTGAGGGGGATGGGGTGGTGGTGGGGGTTGGGGTTGGGCTGTGTAGTGTGTGAATTGTGGTGTGGTGTGGTATGTGGTAGTGTGGTCAGGGTGCATGGCCAGGTGCGTCGATTCCTCCTCAAGGCTTCTCTTCTGGCCTGGGGTCTGTTTGGTTGTTGTTTGTTTTTGGGTTTGGTAGGGGGTGGGTGGAGGTGTGGGGTGGGGGTTGGGGGGGTTGGGTGTTGGGTTGGGTGTTGTTGGGGTTGAGGTGAGTGTGGGTGGTGGGGTTGGGTGGTGTGGTGTGTGAGTTGTGTTGTGGTGTGGTATGTGGTAGTGTTGGTATACTGTTGGGGTTGGGTGGTGTAGTGTGTGAATTGTGTGGTGTGGTATGTGGTAGTGTGGTCAGGGTGCATGGCCACGTGCGTCGGTTCCTCCTCAAGGCTTCTCTTCTGGCCTGGGGTCTGTTTGGTTTGTTTTTTTTTTTGGGTCGGGGTTGGAGGTGGTGGGTGTGTGTGGGGGGGGGGGAGGGGGATGGTGGGGGGTGGTTGGGGTGGTGGTGTGGGGGGGTGTAGGTGGTGGGGTGGGGGTGGGATGGGTGGGGTGGGGTGTGTGGTTGGGTGGAGTTGGGGTGGCAGGGGGGTCGGGTGGGGTGTGGTGGGGTTGGGGTTGGGTTGGGTAGGGTGGGGTGGGGTGTGGTGGGGTTGGGGTGGGGTTGGGGTGTGTGGGGTGGTGTGTGGGGTAGTGTTTTGTGAAGGGATGTGTAGTGTGTGAATTGTGTGTGTGATGTGGTATCTGGTAGTGTGGTGTGTGAGTTGTGGTGTGGTGTTGTGTGAAGGGATGTGTAGTGTGTGAATGGTGGTGTGGTGTGGTATGTGGTGGTGTGGTGTGTGGGTTGTGGTGTGGTGTGATGTGGTGTGGTATGGTGTGGTGTGGTGTGATGTGGTGTGTGGTGTGGTGTGGTATGGAGGGATGTGTGGTGTGTGAGTTGTGGTGTGGTGTGGTGTGGGTGTGGTGTGTGGTGTGTGAGTTGTATGATGTGGTATGTGGTAGCGTGCTGTGTGGTGTGGTGTGGTGTGAATGGATGTGTGGTGTGTGAATGGTGGTGTGGTATGGTATGGTATGGAGGGATGTGTGGTGTGTGGTGTGGTGTTGTGTGAATGGATGTGTGGTGTGTGAATGGTGATGTGATATTGTATGGTATGGAGGGATGTGTGGTGTGTGGTGTGGTGTTGTGTGAATGGATGTGTGGTGTGTGAATGGTGGTGTGGTATGGTATGGTATGGAGGGATGTGTGGTGTGTGGTGTGGTGTTGTGTGAAGGGATGTGTGGTGTGGTGTGGTGTGGTATGTGGTGTGTATGGTATGTGGTGTGTATGGTATGGCGTGGTGTTTTGTTGTGTAAATGGATGTGTGGTGTGTGAATTTTTGTGTGGTGTGGTGTGGTGTGGTGTGGTGTGGTGTGGTGTGTGTGGTGTGGTGTGTGTGTGTGTGTGTGTATGTGTGTGTGTGTGCATAATCGCACAGTAGTGATTGTTTTCATTGGTGTCTTGTTGATCAGGCGTTCCAGTCATTCCAGTAGTGACAATATTGTCCATGGACTACACACTATACAGAGGATACGATAATTAGTGAGTAGCTTTGTTTTTCTTGCGTGTGTGTATATCTGTGTGTGTGCGTGATTGTGTGTGTGTGTGTGTGTGTGTGTGTGTGTGTGTGTGTGCGTGTGTCTGTGTGCGTCTGTATATTTGTGTTTGTGTGTGTGCATGTGCGTGTGCGCGTGTGTTTGTGTCTTTGTATGTTTGTGTGTATGTGTGTATGCGTGTGTGCGTGCTCACGCGTGTTTGTGTGTTTCTGTGTGTGTGTGTTTGTGTCTGTCTGTCTGTCGATCTATCTATCTATCTATCAAATACACATTTTCATCCTTTCATTTATAAATACATGACCATGATTATGATTTGTATGCAAGCGAGTATTTACAAACACACACACATATGCATACACACACATAAACACACACACACACACAACACACACACAAAAAACACAAACACAAACACAGAGTGAGTGCTTGCATGTATGCAAACTCGCACGCATATATGCATGCATGCATGTGTATACACCTGGGCGTGTGTGTGCAGTTGCTGGATGTCCCTCACGCCCTTCTACTACGGGTTCCTGCTGCCGGTCAGTCTGGTGCTGGCCACTAACCTGGTCATCTACGTGCTGGTGGTAGTCAGCATCTACCGCGCCAGGAGCCGGGCTGTCTCGCCTGTCAAGTCCAGTACCCGCGCCAGGGACCGAGGCGTCAGTCTCCGAGCTTCTTTCGCCTGCTTCGTCATTCTGGGTAAATTGGTGATGCCCTTCTTCCTACCTTTCTTTGCCTCCTCCTTCTCTTTCTTGTGTATTTCTATCTCCTTTATTTGTCTTCCTTCTTCTTCTTTTCCTTTCCCTTTCTTCTTTTTTTGTGTTCTTCCTCCTTTTTTTACCCCTTCTTCCTCCTCTCTTCTTCCTCGTTCTTTTTCCTTCCCTTTTTTCCCTTTCTTTCTCCTTTTTTTTTTTTTTTTACACTTCTTCCTACTTTATTCTTCTCCTCCCTCTCTTCCTTTCCCTCCCCCTCTTTAACCTCATCATCATTATCATCATTATCCATCACTCATCATCATCCATCATCATCATCATCATCATCATCATCATCATCATCATCATCATCATCATCATCACCGTCTTCATCTCGTCATCCCAAAGTACCTTTTTGATACCAGTGTTAGAATAGATGTCTTGGGACTGCCCCCTTCCCTCCCTCCAATTTGAACAATGATGTGTTCGTATTAGCACCCTCTGCCGCCTTATCAGCCTTGGTGTTTATGGTACTTTCAGTGCTGGTAATGTTTTCTTTGCACTAAGCCATCACATGAGGACGAAATAGCTCAGTGGTCAGAGTGCTCGCTTTCCACAAGCTACGGTTAAGCAGCATCGAGCGTGGTCTACCAATTGGATGGGTGACCGTTTGCGCGCCTCGGCTTCAGCACAGGTCTCCCATTTCACCCAGCTCTAAACGGATACCTGCCCTTTTTAGGGTCAAGGAAAGTAAAGCAGCGAAGTAGAGGAGATGGGCACCGCCCTCAATATGCTGACCCTAGAAAAGCTGAGGTCTTTGACGCCTCACTCCCCTACGACAACATAGATCATGGGACACCAACCCAGTCACATCAGTAAAGACAATGGGTGGAAGTGAACCTGAAGGTCGGACAGACTATTTGGCAAAAGCGTTAGTTAGTTAGTACAGCTACACTCACGACATGACAACCAGGAGTGGTTATACAGGGAGTGGCACACCGTTCCAAACATTCGCTCTTTGCATCAACTAAACTGCAAACTAGCTGTAAATGGGTACATGCCCTCTTTAGGGTCAGGGAAGGTAAAGCAGCGAGGGAGAGGAGACGGGCGCCGCCCTCAATATGCTGGCCCCTAGATAAGCTGAGGTCTCTGATGCCTCGGTCGCCTACAAACGCCTAGGTTATGGGACACCTTTACCTTACCTTTACCTAAACTAAAAAAAAACGGCCTGTGGATCGAGATGAAAATTGAGTTCGATCCCCAGTTTGATCTGAGCTCCTCCTCCCCCCCCCCCCCCCTCACCGCACCCCATCTTCTAGACCGCGAGTGGTCTGGGTGCTAGTCTTCCGCTTGAGGCAATATACCTAGGTCCTTGTTTGCAACTCATATTGGTGCACGTTAAAGAACTCACAGCAGCAAACAAGTGGTCCCTGGCAAAATTTTGCAGAAAAAAGCCCACACTCAAAAGGAAACCAATACACGTACAGACAGGAAAATCATGATAAAAGAAAATGATGGGCAGTGCTGCTTTTGTGGCAATGTGCTTTCCCTGGGGAGAGTAGCTCACATTTCACGTCGAAAAATCTGCTGTAACTGCAGTAAGTGTACAATGCCAGGCAATACAATGCAGTAAAATACAATAACAACACAATACAACACAATACAATACAATACGATACAAAGCAGCATGCAGTGTCTAGGTCCCAGCCTAAGGTGTGGTTATCCCTGCAATGATATCATCAGAAAAGCATGTCTTTCTCTGCATCATCTCCTTCCTTTCTCCTTTCCTTTCTCCGTTCTCCCCCTCCCTCATCCCTCTTCCCCCCCCCCCCCCCCCCCCCATACCCATGTTAATTCTGTCCTAACCACCTGATAATGTGAACTCTTCTCCCCACACACACAGGTCTCAGCTGGATCTTCGCCTTCCTGGCAGTGGCGGAGGCGCGGCAGGTGTTCCAGTACCTCTTCACCGGCCACCACCACCATCCAGGGGCTGCTCATCTTCCTCCTCTTCACCGCCCGGGATCCAGTGGTGCAGGAGTTCTGGAGGGCCAAGTTCAGCACGGGGTGTCTCTGGTCAGGTCGTCCAGCAGATCGGGCTCCAGCGGCGGCAGAAGCTTCAGCCAGGAGCCCACGGGTAGTGGTAACAGAGCAGCAAGGCGCGCAGGGTCTTCGCGGGGCGGAGAGAGCCCATGTTTTCCGTCTCCAAGCCCGAGTCTACAGAGAAGACGGATGAAGGGGTAGCTGCTTTGTAAGGGGTTTTTTTTGTTAAGGGGGTGTTTGGGGTTTAATGTGTGTGTGGGGGGGGGAGTGGTGGGGGGTGGGGGGTGTGGGGGTGTGGGGGGGGGGGTGTGGGGGGGTGGGGGGGTGGGGGTGGGGTGTGGGGTGGGGGGGGAGGTGGGGAGGAGGAGGTGTGTGGGTTGGGGGTGTGTGGGTGTGGGTTGGTGTGTGGTGGGGGGGTGTGGTGGGTGGTGTGGTGTGTGGTGTGGTGTGGTGTGGTGTGGTATGGTGTGGTGTGGTTGTGGTGTGGTGTGTGAGTGTATGTGTGTGTAGATGTGTGTGTGTACATGTGTCTGTGTGTGCATGTGTGTGTGTGCATGTGTGCATAATGTTGGTATGTGTGTATGTATGTGTGTGTGTCTCTGTGCATCTGAGAGGGAGAGAGAGAGAGAGACAGGGACAGACCCTGGCCTAGCCGGCCTGTGTTATGTCGCCCACAGTGCTGCAGATGCAGAGCCTTCAGTTTTCTATAGCTCTTCTACAACACTGAAGCCCTGTCCTCAGGTCTTCGCGTTTTGTGTGGGCCTCTTTCTGGTGGTGACCATTGAAGGGAGGTGCCAGTGGGGGTCATTTACTTTTGTTAGGCTCTGCATTTAACCCTACCCCCCACCCCCACCCCACTACCAACCCGTTGTCCTTGTTGTGATGGTGTTTGTCCTCTCTGAGCCCCAATAGTGACACTGTCGCCACACAGTGGTCCATCTTCTTGTAATGCCGCTGGCTGCTTCATCATAGGATTGTCTATTGGCTGCCAGTCGCTTTTCTGCCTTTCATCCATAGTTGTGGTGAGCCTGTTCGCTGTAAATTTTGATTTCTTTCATCCATTCATCATCACCATCATCACCGTCGTCGTCGTCATCGTCGCCGTCGTCGTCATCGTCGTCTTCGTACATCATCCATCATCTCATCATCATCTCATCAGATCATGTCATCATCATCGATCATCATCAGTCACATCTCATTCTTCATCTCATCATCATATCATCATCATCCTCATCGCCGTAGTCATCGTCGTCGTCATTCTTCACCACATCATCTCGTCGTCGTCTTCGTCGTCAACATTATCATCATCTCGTCGTCGTCGTCATCATCGTCGTCGTCGTCATCATCATCATCATCATCTTCTTTCTTCTTCTTCTTCTTCTTCTTCTTCTCTTCTCTTTCTTCTTCTCAATCTTCTTCTTCGTCTTCTTCTTCTTCTTCTTCTTCTTCGTCATCATCTCCACACACATCATCATCACATCACACATCATCCACCACATCATCATATCATCATCATCATCATACATCATCATCATCCACCACCACCACCACCACCACACCATCTCTGCAGTAGCCTCTCCTCCTCTTAACCTGCATACCATACCATACCCTAAACAACCAGCTGGCTCTTTGGGCGTGCTTAGAAATCCCTAGAGTCGATGGTTCCTGCTGCCAAAGGAGCATCCACTGTCATCAGCAAAGTGCAGATAGCCAAAGGATGTGGCTTCAACACTATAAAGCAGTGTGGAGGGAGCGTTTCTTGTATGAAACCTTTCAAGAAAGAGATAGGATGGAATGAAAAGGGGGTGACGGTGTACAGCCCTCTCTCTCTCTGCCTATGACTGGATTGGCTTGCTCCTGAATTCTTTGACGCGATTATCTATCAACCTGCAAGCGTTAAGCTTCGAGATCCTTTTCTTTGGCATGTGTTGTGTATTTTTGCTTCGGTAGCTTTACTTAGCTTAATTTTTTTTTGTACATTTTTTTGTCTTCCAAATGAATGTAGGTCTGTCATTTTTGTGTGTGTGTGTTGTGTGTATCACTCCAACAAGCTTGTAGCTTTTTCTGCCGTTGTAGATCTTGTGGCTTTATGATTTGTCAAAATGTGTATAAAAATAATAATAGTAAAAGAAACAATGACAACCGACGTCAACAGTGATGCTAAATGTTTTCTGTATGTTCGCACTTTGTCTGACCTGCTTATTCATGAGTTTTTGTTGATCGGTGTAGTTTTTGTTTTCTTTATAAAAAAAAAAAGCATACAGATGCCCACAGAAAACATCAAAAGGCAGGGGAGCAGTTTTCCCCCTTTCCTTGAAAAGGATATGCATAACCCAATCACTGACACAAACACAAAGACATAAACACACTGATACAAACACTCAGAAACACCGGCACATACAAACATAGACACAAACACAGACACAGACACAGAGACACAGACACAAACACAGACAGAGGCACACACACACACACACACACACACACACACATACACCCGCGCGTGCGCGCGCACACACACACACACACACGCACCACGCGCACGCACATACACACACTCACACACATATATCCTTTTTGTTTTGTTCTCAAATAACTGTATTGTCTTTGGCTGTGACCACTTTCAATAAAAAGCTACAGTCTAACAACCTCTGTAGAGTGCTGTTGGTGGAGGGTCTGTGTGTTTGTACATGGTTTTGAGAGAGAGAGAGAGAGGAGGGGAGAGAGAGGAGAGCAGACAGAGAGAAGAGAGAGACAGACAGACAGACGACAGACAGACAGGACAGACAGACAGACAGAGACAGAAGACAGACAAAAGAACAGAAGAAGAGATAGAGACAGAGACAGAGAAAGGGAGAGAGCAGACAGACAGACAGAGACAGTAACAGAGACAGAGACACAGAGACAGAGACAGAAAGAGAGACAGAGAGAGAGAGACATCCATCTAGGCCATAGTTGGTTAACTCTTTCAAAAAAGGTAGGGTGAATTTCAAATGTGTACACAAAGTGTTCTACATGTATTCACGTACAGGATTTTGATTTTCAGTCTCATCGAAGAACTTGCAATAAAGAAGGGAAGTGAAACCAGTACTGTCTGCACCCTCTACCTCCCCCCCCCCCACCACCCACCACCTCCCCCTTCACCAATTTCCTTACCACCATTAACAGATTTTCCATCAGGAATAATCCCGAAAGTGCACCCTCACCCTCCTACTGTGCAATTCAGATCACGGTTCCGACACTTGAACCCCTGGCCCTTGCACAGACCTGATGACTATGTCTGTTGACAAGGGGAGAGTTTCCAACCAGTCCTTGTTTACATGTAATAATGGCTCTATTGCCCCTGTGACTGCATTCCGCTAATGAAGGGAGAATCACACACACACGAGGCTGCTTAGGGGGGGCACCATTCCTGATTTGGACTACCGGTTTGGGTTTGGTTGCAGCATCGTCCAGGGGGGGGGGGACTTTCTTCCTATTTCCATCCTTTCATTTATCACTGATGGGCGATGACCATTGTAACTGGCCACCTGCTTGTGTGGACATAGGCAGAATTATACAGGGAGGACAGGGGGGAGGGAAGGGGGGGGGGCGATGATCACACTGGGTGTTTTATCATTTGTAGGTAACAGGTTAGTGTGGGATAGATAGGAAGAGAAGATAGAGAGAGAGAGAGAGAGAAGATAGATAGATAGATAGATAGATAGATAGATAGATAGATAGATAGATAGATAGATAGAGAGAGAGAGAGAGAGAGATGATGGATGGATGGATGGATAGATGGATAGATAGATAGATAGATAGATAGATAGATAGATAGATAGATAGATAGATAGATAGATAGATAGATAGATAGATAGATAGATAGATAGATACTGGTAAAAAAAATAATGTATTAAATAACAATGTACAGATAGACCAAGGGAAAAAACTGACAAGGAAAAGACGGAAAACGTTAGTTTTGCATTGTTCTATCGCTTTACCTCCCTTTCCACAAACTCTTCTTTAACAGAGTAAGAGAGAATGCTGTGGTTAATGAGATGGCGATAATAATCACGATGGCGACAACGACCACATATCATCATTGTCATCGTCGACATTATCATTATCCTAAGGTCACTATCACCACATCGTGGTGATGATGACGATGACGACGACGACGACGACGACGATGACGACGACGACGATGATGACGACGACGATGTCAATGATGATGATGATTGTCAACAATCATGGTCGACAGAGCTAGCAAAGATGACAATTTTAATCGTGGCCATTTTCCAAACCCTGATCTGGTTATCTGGTGAATAATGCAGACGCCATGTGGTAGAATGGACCAGCTGAACCCATTGCCCATTGCCAGGTGTCACTTTCATCTTGTCCCTCCATCTCAGCACTGGCTTAATAAAGCAGGTGTCATTGTATGATGGCCGGACATTCTTGTCAATATTAAATTTTATACCACTTTATGTCACAGCAGACTTCTCTGGGTGAAATTCGGGCTGCTCTCCCCTGGGAGAGCGTTTCGTCATAAGTGCAGCGCCATCCATTGTTGTTGTTTTTTTTCTTTTTCCTATCTGCAACTGTATTTGTTTACCTATCATAGTGACTTTTTTCTACAGAATTTTGCCGAGGGGCAACCCTCTTGTTGCTGTGGGTTCTTTTACGTGCGCTATATAATGATGAACAACACACGGGACCTCAGTTTATTAGTCTCATCCAAAAGACTAGCACTTAGACCACCACTCACGGTCTAATGGATGGATGGAAAAATTTTGGGCCCAAACCGGATAAATAAAATTTGATTCCCGCCTTTCATCCAAATCGACTGGTCAGAGCACGTGTTGTCATGAGTTCTTTTTTTGTCATTTAGTTCATTGGAACTAGCTGTTTTACATTGATTTTTTTGTTTGCTGTTCAAAGTTGCTACATCTGTCACAGGCAGAATGGAAAAAAAATGAAAGAGAGAAAGAAAATCAACATAACTTAACACGGAGCAGATTCTCCCCAGTCAGAGGCCAGTGTCTGATCACAGCACAAATACAACATCACTCAGTCAAGAGTGCTATATTTAATCGCGCCTTTTCTTTTTACCTAGTCCAAGTGTGGTCAATTTCTTGCTATAATTAATACCAGCTGACCCCATCAGGGCTGAAATGGGATGGATTCATCAGCCGCTGAGATGAGCTGAAAGTGGTGAAAACTGACAGCTGTGTAATCCTACCTGTATGGTGTAAAGTCATGATGTGACCTTATCCAGTCATCTCCCCTTACGTCCTGTCCAGTCATCTCCCCTTACCTCCTGTCCAGTCATCTCCTCTTACTTACTGTCCAGTCATCTCCCCTTACCTCCTGTCCAGTCATCTCCCCTTACGTCCTGTCCAGTCATCTCCCCTTACCTCCTGTCCAGTCATCTCCCCTTACCTCCTGTCCAGTCATCTCCCCTTACCTCATGGCCAGTCATCTCCCCTTACCTCCTGTCCAGTCCTTACCCCTTTGTTCAGTCCTCTCACCACACACCACACACACACA
>CM060316.1:69387334-69389834 GCA_030674155.1 Stramonita haemastoma
ATCTGGTATCTGGTGTCTGGTTTCATCTGGTATCTGCTGTCATGGTTCGTCTGGTGTTGGTGTCTGGACAGAACACCACATCCACAGAGAGAGAAGGTCAGGCTGGCCACATGTCAATACAATACATCGCCATCATTGGTTTAAAACCATGATTTATTCAATACCCATACATATTCCCACCACTCTCTGTCACTGATTTGATTGCTATGTCCGTGCGTATTTACTGGTGCATACGGTGTAAAATGACCACAGTGACATGCCTCGCCCTTTTCCTAGCAGTAAACAGGTTTCATAACACATCAGTAAACAGTTCCACTCGTGTGTAAAGGATGAGTTTTATTTTTCTACAAACATGTTGCAAAAATGCGCAGTTGTGGGCAAACTGAGGATTACAACATGGATGGTTATATTGATACATGTGTGTGTGTGTGTGTGTGTGTGTGTGTGTGTGTGTGTGTGTGTGTGTGTGTGTGTGTGTGTGTGTGTGTGTGTGTGTGATTCTGTGTGTTGTGTGTGTATGTGTGTGAATTTCGTGTGTCTTGTGTGTGTATTGTGTGTGTGAGTGTGTGTGTGTGTGTGTGTGTGTGTGTGTGTGTGTGTGTGTGTGTTTGTGTGTGTGTGTGAGTTGTGTGTGTGTGGTGAATGGAATTGTGTATGTTGTGTGTGTGTGGTGCACTCGCACACACACGTGTTTTTTGTTGTTGTTGGTTTGATTTTGTTTTGTTTTGTTTGTTTGGGGCTTTTTGTTTTTGTTGTTGTTGTTTGTTTTTGGGGGTAGCTGGTGGTTAGAATGATGCACTCGCGATCTGACGTCCCGAGCTTCGACCGAGAATCGAGCCATCACCGAAACGCCCGTTTAGGGAATTTTTACCCTGGAGTTAACATCAGCGCTGACTCCACTCCCCGAAAATCCTTTGGATGAAACTATATAGTCCAAGGTCTTGTGTATGAACGCACGCAGAACATCTTGCACACATGTTAAAACCTGTTCCGCTTTCAGAAGAATAGGTCATTTTATGTCCGTGGGAACAGAATTAAAATTTGCAAAACTACATGGATGCGGGACTGGGTGTAAAAAAAAAGCACATGAGACTTATTCCATTACCTCCGAAATTAAAGAATTAATAAATAAACAAATCTGTCACTGTTTCCAGCTCTACCATGCTCACTTCCATCCATCCGTGCTTAAGTCAGTCTGATTTAAACACTTCAATTCTTCATAGATTTCGTTTTTTATTTCAATCATTCATGCACACTGTGTCAGATGCATAGTGCAAATAACCATTAACTGAATTGCAGTCTGCGTGTGTCTGCAGTGATCATTTGACAGAGGAGATTGTCAGAGTTTTGTGGGAAAAAAAAACTGTTCCATGATATCCATTGTGCTATACGTGGACTGATTCTGACCACACACAAAAATGTGAGCCCCTAGACAATCTTATCCAACGCTTTACAAAATCTGAGAAAAATCTACCAACGTTTGTGATTCCTCAACTAATTATAATTCCAGAACTGGAGAGGATGAGTTTCACAAGCAAAAACTGTATTCATATTTTTTCCACCAAAGTTATTGTCTATCGTTGTTGAGCAAGCACTGTGAACATGCGGCTGTGTTGTTTGCACAGGAGGCAGAAAGAAGTACAACAGGGGTCATTTGATTTCCCATATTTCTTGAGGTTTCCATGGAGGCAGAAGGTGGGCAAAGCTATGAGGATGACAGGCATCCATTCATGGGGTACAGGCCAAAGCAGTGTTTAGCCTTGTCGAGTGACACTTTCCCTGTTTTTTCCATGCTGTTTTTTGGTTTTTATGTGCTGCCTTCTAGAATCTTCTAGCAGTAGTCTTCCTCCTTCATTCCCAGTCTAAGGGGGGGCGGGATAGCCTAGTGGTCAGAACATTGCCCTCGCAATTTGAGGACCCGGGTTTGATTCCGTTCGAGGGGATTTTCTCCTGGAGTTAACATAAGTGCAGACTCTACTCTCCCCCAAAAAGTCCGTCGGATGAGATATAAACTGAGGCCCTGTGTGTGAAATGCACACAGACATGCGAACACTCTTGCCTTTACATGAGACAGAATATGTTCCTACCACACCCTACTCTCCCTTTAGCAATATATGTAGGACAGGAAAATAATGTTTTCCTAATTAACACACTCCACAAGTTCCTACTACCCACCTCCCCTCTTTAGCACCGTATCAGAGAACATGAAAATGATGTTTTCCTACATACACACCCCACCTCTCCCCTCTTTAGCACAGTATGGAGTGACAGGAAAATGGTGTTTTCCTAATACACACCCTTGAAAAAATGTTTTCTACATACACATCCCCTCTCCCCTCTACTATATTGAGACAATATATATGTTTCCTCATACCCCCATCTCCTCTTAGCGCATAGGAGGGACAGAAAAATGATGTTTTCTAATACACCTTGAAAATGTTCCTACATACACATCCACTCTCCCCTCTTTAGCACTATATGAGGAAACAAATGATGTTTT
>CM060316.1:69394834-69421219 GCA_030674155.1 Stramonita haemastoma
CCTGAGACTTAAGTGTTTTACCAGTTCTGTTTTCCCACGATTGTATCATAGCTGTTGGAGATAGTGAAAATCCGCTTATCTTAAACTGAAAGGCCCACAGTTCCCTTCCAATCTCAATCTCTGTTTTTCCTGGCAAAATAATTACACCAATATTTTATATACAACTCTTCACAGAGAGAAAAAAATAGCTCCGTGTCAGTTTCAGTAAGCATAATTCACTTCCGCATACACGCTCATAATATAAATTGGTGCTTAAAAATTCTCTCTGTCTCTGTCTCTGTCTGTCTCTGTCTGTCTCTGTCTCTCTGTCTCTCTGTCTCTGTCTCTGTCTCTCTCTCTCTCTCACACTCACACACACACACACACACACACACACACACACACACACACACGCACACACACACACACACATTCATGCTCGCTTACACAACAAAAGATCAAACACATATACAGACAGGAAAAAAATAGTGGCGCTGCATTTGTGGCGACGCACTTTCCCCACAGACAGCAGCCCAAATTTCACTCAAACTACCGTGACTTAAAGTGGTGTACAATACAATTCAAAACAATACAATACAATACAATACAATACAATACAATACAATACACACACACACACACACACACACACACACACACACACACACACACACACACACACACACACACACACACACACACACACACATTCGTGCTCGATCGCATACACTCAAAGCACTCTTTTATCGTTGAATGCGTCACTCCTGTTGTGACCGGCCCGATAGATTGGCGTGATTTGTGCCATTCAGTGTGTGTTTGGCACACATCTCCCTCCGCCGATACCCTGCCTCACTTCATCAACACTGACCACCACCCTTCCCCTTACCCCTCCCCCCCCCCTACCACCACCACCACCCCCACCTCCACTACCACTCAACTCCCACAGAATCCTAGTATATTATATGAATCACTGTACTGTACTCAGACCTCACTTGACTCTGAACGCTGTCACAGTCTTGTGGGAGTTTATACACAGACAACCAACCACTGAATCGTATAATATATAGAGAGTGCTGCATTCATGATTGGGGGCAGCAAACATAATGACGGTTTGCAAGGAGTAAATTGTGTGTGTTTCCTTTGGGGAAATAATGGTGTCTGCACAGATACACTCATGATTGTGTTTTGATCCACTTTCATTTAATTGTACTTCAAATTGTGACCCTGTGGAAAAATCCTGTTAAAAAACCCCTGCCCAGATACTCCTCAGTGTTGTTTGGAATTTGTCTTCTTTTCCAAAATCTAAAAAGAACTGATTTAATATTCAGGATTAGGAGTAGTACCTCCGAAGTGTTTTCACAATGAATGTTCACTCTGACGATATGGTCACGACTCCATATCGCAGCTTTCAGTACACCTCTTACAGAACCTAGGCTTGTGTGTGCCCTTGACTCCTAGTCTCCCAGCTTCTTCAATGTACTGTATCACGTACAGATCGCTCTCTGTGTATTCGGAACCTTAGGATCAGCCCTGGCTGTGGCTGTGTGCTTGAAACGAAAGCTGCGCTCATCCTGCTCCATTCAGCTGGCCCTTCTCTCTTCCTACGACATCGTTGTCTTGGTGGTGAGTCTGGTGATGGCCGTGCTAGGTCTGGAAGATGCCTGGGGAACGTCTGCCGCCAAGGTGATGATGTGTGTGAGGACTCTGGCTCTGTGGGGAGTGGCCCACACCACCCTGGACATCTGTCTGGAGCGCTGTCTGTCCGTGGCGCTCCCCTTTTGGCTCACTCCCGCTTCACGGTGGATCTGGCCTTGAAGAAGGCCACGCTCATCGGGGTATCAGGCCTGCTCTTCACTCTCCCCCTTCCTGCTGGATCTGATCCACGGCTACAGCGTCGGGGACGGCTGTGGTCTGCAGCGGCACCTGACCACGTTCGGACTGGTCTACACACTGTACATCTCCCTGCTTCTCCTCTACATTCTTCCTTTCTTGGCCATCATCGTCATCAACGTCATCTTCGTCGTCATTCTGTGTCGCATGCGAGGGAGGTCCGTGCGGCCCAAAGGCGAGAACGAGCGGTGTCAGCAGCATCAGCAGCTGTCTGTGCTGGTGTTGGGGCTGAGTGCCTGGTACGTGGTCAGCATGCTGCTGCCCAGCCTCCTCTTCCTGGTGCGGCTGACCAGTTTGAGCTGTTTCAGCCTGAGGTGGACATGCGGGTGGCGGCTGTGGCCGACACGGTGGTGGTGCTCAGCTGCTGCTCCAACTTCCTCTTCTACTTCCTCCTGTGGCGACCCTTCAGGCAGGTGGTGTGGGGGTGGGTGAAGAGGGGTGGAGGAGGATGTGTGGGGGGTGTGACAGGGTGAGGAAGAGGGCCCAGACCTACCGCACAGGCCTCACTGCCACCAGCACAGCAGTAACAACAACAACAACACCCAGCCGATAGCACGCATCTCCTTGTCTTCTCCATGCCAGGAATCCTCCCTCTCACATGGATAGGCCTCTCCTCTCCACACACTGATTTGACCTGCAGTGTAGCCTGTCATCCATATTGTTCTAACTTACAAAACAATCAGGATACACTATCACATCATAGAAACACTAGTCATAGTCCATATCACAACATTTATCAGATTACTGTGGCACATGCACAAAATGCTAGGCACATATCGCCTGTCTTGGAGACTTTGCAGTCAGCACTCGACTTGGTGAAGACGTTCCCAGAAGGTGCTTTACTTTATCACTCTTGGACATGAGACTGACATAATATTTCATCGTTATTGTTTTTCCCCTGGCAACTTGAATTCTAAAAGGTGCGTCTCCTTTTTCTTGTTGTTGTTGTTTTTCTTTGCAGTAAATTGGACGTGAAAAGTGATATGCAGTAGCTGGGAGACATGAAAAGTGATATAATAATAATAATAATAATACATGGAATTGTATAGCGCTATATCTTGCAAAAACAAATCAAAGCGTTGCATTCAACCTACACGACGCACAATCACAACTATTTACAGTTTGACAAATTCGAATGTACACCACAACACGCACGCACGACACGCAGAACGCGCGCGCACGCACAAACCCCAAACGTTATGCACTTGGTAGTGTAAATATGCAGTAAATGGACACAAAAAGTGATATCAGTTACTGGAGCGAAAGTGATATGTACAAACTGGGACACGAAAAGTGATTGCAGTAACTGGGAACATGAAAAGTGATCTGCAGTAACTGGAACATGAAAAGTGATCTGCAGTAACTGGAACAGAAAAGTGATCTGCAGTAACTGGATCATGAAAAGTGATCTGCAGTAACTGGAACATGAAAAGTGATTGCAGTAACTGGAACATGAAAAGTGATCTGCAGTAACTGGAACATGAAAAGTGATCTGCAGTAACTGGAACTGAAAAGTGATCTGCAGTAACTGAACATGAAAAGTGATCTGCAGTAACTGGATCACGAAAAGTGATTGCAGTAACTGGAACATGAAAAGTGATCTGCAGTAACTGGAACATGAAAAGTGATCTGCAGTAACTGGATCATGAAAAGAGATATGCAGTAACTGGATCATGAAAAGTGATATGCAGTAAGTGGACACGAAAAGAGATATGCAGTAACTGGAACATTAAAGTGATATGCAGTAACTGGGACGCTAAAAGTAATATGCAGTAACTGTAACACAAAAAGTAATATTGCAGTAACTGGGACAGAAAAGGGATATTTAGTAACTGGCCTACGAAAAGTGATATGCAGTAACTGGACACACAAAGTGATATACAGTATCTGGACACGAAAAGTGATGTGCAGTCACTGTGGGACACGAAAAATAATATGCAGTAACTGAGACACGAAAAGTGATATGAAGTAACTGGAACACATAAAGTTATATGAAATATCTAGGACACAAAAGTGATCTGCAGTAACTGGGACACGAAAAATAATATGATATTGTAACTTGGACACGAAAACTGATATGCAATTTCTGGGACACGAAAATATATGCAGTAACTGGGACACAAAAAGAGATATGCAGTAACTGTGGGACATGAAAAGTGATCCGCAGTAACTGGGACAGGAAGAGTGATTTGGTTTTCCTATGAAGGAAAAACTGCTGTTGGAAGCTAAAGAGGCACACTACAGGGACTGGTACTAGGAGGTAGCTTGGCCGTAGGGTGACTGCCCAATGTCCAAGGAACCCAAACATCATGGCCTGACCTGACTGAAGACAAATAGCTGTGACTTTAAAACAAGAGGCTGGGTCTGACGCTGTGCTCTTTTTATTGGTGGATTGGTGGTCTAGGTGGTAACGCACCTTGCCTAGAAAGCAAAAAGTCTGGGTCAGATTGTGCAGTGGTGTGTATCCCATTTGTGCCCCAACTTTTTCCCAATCCATTAGACCCTGAGTGGTGGTCTGGGTGCTAGTCTTTCAGATGAGATGATCAACCAAGGTCCCGTGTGTTACACATCACTATTTGTGGCATGTAAAAGAACCCACGGTAACAAGGGGGTTGACCCTGGCAAAATTCTGTAGAAAAATGCTACTCTGATAGGGAAACATTATACAGTTGCATGCAGGAAAAAAAAATTTTAATGCGTAGGCACTGCACCTTTGGCAATGCGCTCTCCCCGTGGAGAGCAGCCCGAATTTCATGCAGAGCAATCTGCTGTGACATAAAGTGGTACAAAATATAAAATACAAAAAAATTGTAGACAGTTATATATTGGTGTGTAGGACATTTCATGTATCATTTGTGTGTGTGTGTGTGTGTGTGTGTGTGTGTGTTGTGTGTGTGTGTGTGTGTGTGTGTGTGTGTGTGTGTGTGAGCGTGTGTGAGCGTGTGTGAGCGTGTGTGAGCGTGTGTGTGTTTGGTGTGTGTGTGTGTGTATGTGTGTTTGTGTGTGGTGTGTGTGTGTGTGTGTAGGTGTGTGTAGGTGTGTGTAGTGTGTGTGTGTGTGAGTACGCACACACATACATGTGCATAGAAATGCATTCTGTGTGCGCATGCAAATATATGACTCTCTCTCTGTCTCTCTCTCTCTGTCTCTGTCTGTCTGTCTGTCTGTCTGTCTGTCTGTCTGTCTGTCTGTCTGTCTGTCTGTCTCGTCTCTCTCTCTCTCTCTCTCTCTCTCTCTCTCTCTCTCTCTCTCTCTCTCTCTCTCTCTCTCTCTCTCTCTCTCTCTCTCTCTCTCTCTGTGTGTCATACACACACACATTTCGCTCGCTTTCACAAAGAAAAGTCAAATACATGATTATCATACAGACATGAAAAAATCTGTGGGGCTGTAGTTGTGGTGACGCACTTTTCCCATAAAGTGCAGCTCGAATTTCACGCAAACTACCGTGACTTAAAGCGGTGTAAAATACAATTCAATACAATTCAATACAATATAATAGAATACACACACACTTACACACACACACACACACACGCACAACACACACACACACACACACACACACATGCACACACACATGCACACACACACACATTCCTGCTCGATCACATACACTTAAAACACTCGAAGCACTCTTTTATCGTTGAATGTGCCACTCCTGTTGTGGCCGGCCCTGATAGGTTGGTGTGATTTGTCCCATTCAGCGTGTGTTTGGCACACGTCTCCCTGCGACGATACCCTGCCTCACTTCATAACACTGACCACCACCACCCTTACCCCTCCCCCTACCACCACTACCACCACCACCTCCCCTACCACTCAACTCCCACGGAATCCCAGTGTATTACATGAATTATTATATGATTCGCTGTGCTGTACCCAGACCTCACTTGGCTCTGAACGCTGGCACAGTCTGTGTGGGAGTTTATATACAGACAACCAACCACTGAATCATAATATGTGGAGTGTTGCATTCATTACTGGGGGCAGCAAACATCATGATGATTAGCAAGGAGTGAATTGTTTCCTTTGGGGAAAAAATGGTGTCTGCACAGATACACTCAGGTTGTGTTTTGAACGCTGTCATTCAGTTGTCCTTCAAATTCTGACTCTGTGAAAATTCCTGTACTAAATCCCTGCTGGATATTCCTCAGTGTTATTGGAATTTTGTCTTCTTTTCAAAAACTAAAAAACTTCATTAAATCTTCAGGATCAGAAGTATAACCTACAACGTGTTTTCACAATGAATGTTCGAGTATCAGCCTACGACACAGTCACAACTCCATATTATCGCAGCTTTCAGTACACCCTGTTGCAGAACCTAGGCTTGTGTGTGCCCTTGACTCCTAGTCTCCACAGCTTCTTCAATGTACTGTACCACATACAGATCGCTCTCTGTGTATTCGGAACCTTAGGATCAGCCCTGGCTGTGGCTGTGTGCTTGAAACGAAAGCTGCGCTCATCCTGCTCCATTCAGCTGGCCCTTCTCTCTTCCTACGACATCGTTTTCTTGGTGATGAGTCTGGTGATGGCCGTGCTAGGTCTGGAAGATGCCTGGGGAACGTCTGCCGCCAAGGTGATGATGTGTGTGAGGACTCTGGCTCTGTGGGGAGTGGCCCACACCACCCTGGACATCTGTCTGGAGCGCTGTCTGTCCGTGGCGCTCCCCTTTTTGGCTCACTCCCGCTTCACGGTGGAGCTGGCCTTGAAGAAGGCCACGCTCATCGGGGTGTCAGGCCTGCTCTTCACTTGCCCTTCCTGCTGGATCTGATCCACGGCTACAGCGTGGGGGACGGCTGTGGTCTGCAGCGGCACCTGACCACGTTCGGACTGGTCTACACGCTGTACATCTCCCTGCTTCTCCTCTACATTCTTCCTTTCTTGGCCATCATCGTCATCAACGTCATCTTCGTCGTCATTCTCTGTCGCATGCGAGGGAGGCTCGTGCGGCCCAAAGGCGAGAGCGAGCGGTGTCAGCAGCATCAGCAGCTGTCTGTGCTGGTGTTGGGGCTGAGTGCCTGGTACGTGGTCAGCATGCTGCTGCCCAGCCTCCTCTTCCTGGTGCGGCTGACCCAGTTTGAGCTGTTCCGCCTGAGGTGGACATGCGGGTGGCGGCTGTGGCCGACACGGTGGTGGTGCTCAGCTGCTGCTCCAACTTCCTCTTCTACTTCCTCCTGTGGCGACCTTCAGGCAGGTGGTGTGTGGGGTGGGTGAAGAAGGGGTGGAGGAGAATGTGCGGGGGATGTGACAGGGAGAGGGCCAAAACCTACCGCACAGGCCTCACTGCCACCACAGCAGCAGCAGCAGCAGCAACAACAACACCCAGCCGATAGCAGGGGTCTGCAAGAATCCTGCCTCTCACATGGATAGGCCTCTCCTCTCTGCACACTGATTTGAACTGCAGTGTAGCCTGTCGTCTATATTTTCCTAACTTACACAACAACCAGGATACACTTCACATCATAGAAACACTAGTCATAGTCCATATCACAACATTTATCAGTCCACTGTGGCACATACATAAAATGCTAGACACATATCGCCTGTGTTTGGGACTTCACAGTCTAGTCAGCACTTAACTTGGTGAAGACATTCCCAGAACGTGTTGTATTTTATAACTCTGGTACGTGACACTGATATGATATTTCATTGTTTTTCTTTTTCTTTGTCAACTTGAATTCATATGTGCGTCTCCTTTTTCTTGTTGTTGTTGTTTTTTTTCTTTGCAGTAAATGGGACGCGAAAAGTGATATGCAGTAACTGGGACACGAAAAGTGATATACAGTTACTAGGACGCAAAAAGTGATATGTTGTAACTGGGACACAAAAAGTGATCTGCAGTAACTGGGACACGAAAAGTGATATGCAGTAACTGGGAGACGAAAAGTGATGTGCAGTAACTGGGACACTGAAAGTGATATGCAGTAACTGGGGCCAAAAGTAGATATGCAGTAACTGTAACACGAAAAGTATATGCAGTAACTGTGGGACACGAAAAGTGATATGCAGTAACTGGAGACACGAAAAGTGATATGCAGTAACTGTGGGACACGAAAAGCATATTCAGTAACTGTGGACACGAAAAGTGATATGCAGTAACTGTGGGAACGAAAAGTGATATGCAGTAACTGTGGGACACGAAAAGGATATGCAGTAACTGTGGGACACGAAAAGTGATTTGCGTATGACAGGAAAATTGATATGCAGTAATTGGAACCGAAAAGAGGTATGCAGTGACTGGGACAGGAAGAATGCTTTTGTTTTCCTTTGCAGGAAAAACTGCAGTTGAAGCAAAGAGGCGCACTACAGGAGACATGGTTACTAAAGGGGGTAGCTTGGCTGTAGCGTATCTCCTGTTTCAAAAATTCCAAAACCTGGCCTCCTACTGAACAAATGGTTGTGACTTGTAGAAACCTCTGGCTCCGATGCTGCGTTATTTTTTTTGTAGAAAGTATATCAGTGTGTAGGACCTTGTTGATCCTCGTGTGTGTGTGTGTGTGTGTGGTGTGTGTGTTGTGTGTGGTGTGTGTGTGTGTGTGTGGTGAGGTGTAGTGTATGCGCACGCATACATGTGCATAGAAATGCTTTCTGTGTGCGCATACAAATGTATTACTCTCTCTCTCTCTCTCTCTCTCTCTCTCTCTCTCTCTCTCTCTCCTCTCTCTCTCTCTCTCTCTCTCTCTCTCTCTCTCTCTCTCTCTCTCTCTCTCTCTCTCTCCCCTCTCCTCTCTCTCTCTCTCCCCCGTGTACGTACTGTATTGTAAACAAAAAACGTGTGTGACAATGCTATTTCACTATGAGATTATTAACAATACACAGTTTTTGCTTTTAGATAAGTAGATGTGTGTCAATTGTTTACAAGGGTGACATTTTCCATTTAAGTAAGAGGTATAGAACGATACCATATGTCAGATTAAGTATGGTGTCAGTACGAGCATTTTCTAGAAGACCAAAAACATGTTTCCATAAGAAAAAAGAAAATCTTGTTTAAAAAAAGCAACAACAAGAATAAAACCGTTATCTTCTGTGTAACCCTAAACTTCAGGTTAAGGTGAGGGCCACGTTTGTGTGTGACTTTCTGGGGCAAACCACAAGTGTGTGACTTTGATTGTCTTGATATGTGCAGGCATGTTTAAGCGTGCATGCACAATGCGTCTCATGGATTTGCAATTACTGCTAAAACTATACGACTAGTAGATACTTAATAAGTCTGCACTATCTTTTACCTGAGAATGCTACAAAAGGTAGAAATGTAAGCACTCAATACAGTTTTTCAAAGCCAAACAGCACGATCTGTTTTAGTGATTTTAATGTCTTGCATAATTATGATGTTCATTTTTTTTTACATGAAATGTAACATGTCGTGTTGTATACTTCACCTGTAAAATGTAAGTGCAGACATGCATGTATGTTCCTGCTTGTGTTTGGAAAAAAAAAGTTTGCCTTTTTGTTTGGCAGGAAGGGTGAGAAAAGCTGAAGATATTCTCTAATCCAAGAGAAGACGTGCAGCCATAATAATATGAATCGTGTACATGACACAGTAAACTGATGCCATCGCGTGGCGGTGAGAACACATGACAAAATTTACAAAACCGCATGCACAAGTGGACTGGATGTAAAGAAGCACACGAGAGGGTGTATTTTATTGTCCTCGATATAAAAGGGGGGAAAATGGAATCAATCAATCAATCAATAAAATGAAACTCTGAAGCGTGTGTACAGTGTAGGGATTTGGATGTGGAGGAAAAGGTTAGCGTGAAACAGAAAGCAATTGGGAAAGAGGAAGAGAGGTGCAGGGAAGGAAGGGAGGGAGGGAAGAAGAGAGTGAGGACGGAAGGAAGGACGGTAGGAAGAAAAGAAGGGAGGGAGGGAGGAAGGAAGGAAGGAAGGAAGGGAGGGAGGGAGGAAGGAAGGAATGAAGACAGAAAGGGAGAGAGGGAGGGAGGAAGGAATGAAGACAGAAAGGGAGAGAGGGAGGGAGGAAGGAATGAAGACAGAAAGGGAGAGAGGGAGGGAGGAAGGAAGGAATGAAGACAGAAAGGGAGAGAGGGAGGGAGGAAGGAAGGAATGAAGACAGAAAGGGAGAGAGGGAGGGAGGAAGGAAGGAAGGAATGAAGACAGAAAGGGAGGGAGAGAGGGAGGGAGGAAGGAATGAAGACAGAAAGGGAGAGAGGGAGGAGGAAGGAAGGAATGAAGACAGAAAGGGAGAGAGGGAGGGAGGAAGGAAGGAATGAAGACAGAAAGGGGGAGAGGGAGGGAGGGAGGAAGGAAGGAATGAAAAAAGGAAGGGAGGGAAGAAGAGAGTGAGGACGCAAGGAAGGAAAGACGGGAGGGAGGAAGGAAGGAAGGAAGAGAGGAAGGAAGGAAGGAAGGAATGAAGACAGAAAGGAAGAGAGGGAGGGAGGAAGGAAGGAATGCAGACAGAAAGGGAGAGAGGGAGGGAGGGAGGAAGGAAGGAATGAAGAAAGGAAGGGAGGGAGGGAGAGAGTGAGGACGCAAGGAAGGAAAGACGGGAGGGAGGAAGGAAGGAAGGAAGAGAGGAAGGAAAGAAGGAAGGAAGGAAGGAAGGAAGGAAGGAAGGAAGGAAGGAAGGAAGGAAGGAAGGAAGGAAGGAAGGAAGGAAGGAAGGAAGAATAAAGCGATGTTGTAGCGATGTGTGCTTTCTTGTCCATCGTGGAGAGGAATGGATCCAGTGGCAATGTTTGCAGTTCTCTGTGACTGCGATTGCTGTTCCCCTTTCTCCTTCTATTTGCAAGTCTGTCTGTCTATCTATCTGTCTGTCTGTCTGTCTGTCTCTGTCTCTCCCTGTCTCTCCCTGTCTCTCCCTGTCTGTCTGTCTGTGTCTGTCTGTCTCTGTCTCTTTGTCTCTGTCTCTCTCTCTCTCTGTCTCTCTCTCTCAGTGTGTGTGTGTGTGTGTGTGCGTGCGTGCGTGCGTGCATGCGTGTGTGCGTGCGTGTGTGTATGTGTGTATGTGTGTGTGCGTGCGTGAGTGCATGTTTGTGTTGCGTGCGTATGTGTATGTGCATGCGTGCATGTGTGTGTGTGTGTTTGTTTGTGTATTTGTGCACCCGGATGAGCGCACGAAGGCTCACCAGCCTCGTGTGCTTTAAACTTTAAGTACTGTCTCTATAAACTGTACCAATTCAAGACTCCTATTTCAAAACACTAGTGGGCTGTGTTTAACTTTTCTCTTCCTGAGATAACTATTTCCTTTCAAAGAACTAGCCTGAAGCCTTACATGTGCAAACATTTTAAAGCTTCATTCACTAATTACAGCAGCATTGCCCGACCCAACCCAAAACTTTTACTGTTCAATTACAACTGAATCAGAAACTAACGTGCTCAGAGTGCTTCTGCTAATGCCTTCCTTTGGGATGGGACATTTGCACCACTCTACTGTAATGGGCGGCATAATGGGCGACACAGCCAAACGCATTCTGTTACTGATAATGTCCACGTGAACGTAGAGATTTGTACAGGGGCTTGAAGTTAAACATAGAGAAGGGGCGAAAACGATTGAAAGTGAATACCGAAACAACAGTGTAATGACCAAATTGTCGAAGCAACACTAACAGCAATGATGATGATGATGATGATGATGATCATCATCATCATCATCATCATCATGCCTTGACGTCATCATCGTTATCATGATAATTTCTCCGCTCTTCCTGTAATGATCCCATAGCAAGTGAAATGTGACCGCAGCCCACTGCGTGATTCCATTTTGTTCCACATTTCATCCGCTGACTGTAGCGGCGATACTTGCCTGTCCCTCTTGAACACCCCTCTCCCTCTTTATTGCGTCGCGCGCGCGCGTGTGTGTATGTGTGTGTGTATGTGATATTGCATGATGATTAATGGTGATAAGGATGATGTAATGCTGCTGCTGTGGAAGTGCATGTGTTTTGAGACTACTTGACAGGGTTAGACTCTACGCTGACTTTCATAATAAATCCTGGTCGCAACGGGGCTCGAGAGATACAGATACCTGCAGTGTTGGATGTGTGTGTGTGTGTGTGTGTGTGTGTGTGTGTGTGTGTGTGTGTGTGTGTGTGTGTGTGTGTGTGTGTGTGTGTGTGTGTGTGTGTGTGTGTGTGTGTGTGTGTGTGTGTGTGTGTGTGTGTGTGCCTGCCTTTTGTAAGTGGGCTTTTTTGTTTATAGTTTCTGCTTTATTTTTGTTTCTTTCTTTGATTTCTTTTGGTTTCTTTTGTTCCTGAGATTTTTGTTTTGCTTTTGTTTTGGTTTGGGGTTTTTTGTTGTTGTTGTTTTTGGGGGGGTTGTTTGTTTTGTTTTGTTTTTTACTTGACTTGTTATGATTATGGTTTTTTGTTTTATTGTTTGTTTGTTTGCCTTTTCTGTGTGGATATGTGGGTAGTGGGCCTATTGTATTGGTTTATTTTATTATCATATCATGATGTATCGCTAAGGGCCGATTGGATGTAAATCATTTTATTCATGAAAATAATTTCTCTGTTTTTCCTGTAATGATCCCATAGCAAGTAAATGTGACCGCAGCCACTGCGTGATTCCAGTTTTGTTCCACATTTCATGCACGTCAGTACTGTACGGCGATACTTGCCAGTCCCCCTTGAATCACCCCTCTCACCTCTTTAGTGCTCGTTGTGTGGGTGTGTGTGTGTGGTGTGTGTGTGGTGTGTGTGTGTGTGTGTTGTGTGTGTGTTGGGTTGTGGTTTTGTTTTGTATTTATTATTCGTTTATATCGAGGATTAATGGGAAATAAGCACTGGTCTGCTTTCTTACATCCAGTCCCATGTGTATGCAGTTTTGTAATCTTGTCAGCTGTTCCCCAACCGGCACAAATGGCCTTCTCTTACGAAAAGCGAAACAGGATTTACGTGTGTGCAAGATGTTCCGGTGCGTTCGCACAGGGGCCTGGGTTTATAGTCTCATCCGAAGGGCTTGGGGAGTGGAGTTCGGCCTGATGTTGACTCAGAGATAAAATCCCTCATCTATGTGTTCCGTTGTGTGTCGTGGGTGTGTGTGTGTTGTGTATGTGTTGTGTGTGTGTGTGTGTGGCTGTGTGTTGTGTTTATTGGCAGATGATCAATGGTGATGGGATGATTAACGATGCTGGCTGTGGAAGTGCATTGTGTGTTTTGAGACTACTTGACAGGGTTGTACCATACGCTTTCTCTTTCATACATATCCTGGCGACAACCACAAAATGATTTAACTTATTGTCTGGTTCACAAACTGACATACATGTCTGTATTAGTATAACACTTCTGCTGTATACTCTGCTGCTGTTGTTGTTGTTGTTGTTGTTGTTGTTTGTTGTTGTTGTTGTTTGGTTGTTGCTGTTGTATTGTTGTTGTTGTTGTTGCTGCTGCTGCTGCTGCTGCTGCTGTTGCTGCTACAAAACTCACCAAAACAACAAGAAGAACAAGAACTTTTGCTGTTGTTGCCGCTATTGCAGATGCTGCTACTACTACTAATACTATTACTTGCTGCTGCTACTACTACTACTAGTAAGTAATGCTGCTGCTGCTATTGCTTTTGCTACTGCTGCTGCTACTGCTCTTGTTACGCTGCTGCTGCTGCTACGCTTTTGCCTCTGTTGCTGCTGTTGTTGTTGCTGGCACTATTGCCACAATCACTGGAGTCATTAGGGGAGCACTTTCATCCTGTTCCCAATGTGTGAATTACTGTTGACCTTTCTGCGGAAATGAAAAGCAGAGGCGGTGATTTCTGCTGTCAGTCGTGCTATTGCACTAGTTACAGTAACATAATGGAACGGGATAGCCTAGTGGTTAAAATATTGCGCTCGCAATCTGATGACCAGGGTTCGAATCCCGTTCATGGGGATTTATTTTTTCCCTGGAGTTAACATCAGTGCAGACTCTGCTACCCCCCAAAAGTCTTCGGATAAAACTATAAACCGAGGCCCCGTGTGTGAACGCACCGCAGAATATCTTGAGCGCACGTTAAATCCTGCTTCCACTTTTCGAAAGAGTAGGCCATTGTGTGATGGTGGGAACAGATGACAAAATTTACAAAACTGTATACACACGGGGACTTGGATGTAAAAAAGCACCTGAGTGCTTGTTCCAGTATCGCCGAAATAAAAGAATTAATAAAAAAATAAACCCTTAATCTTCAGGCCTTGTTCCTGCTGTGTGACTAAAACCCTTTTCTTCAGATGACAATGACTTGTTGCTGTGTGACGTGGAAATCCTTGTCATCAGATGACGATGTATTGTTGCGTGTGACTATAACTGTGGAAAATCCCTTGTCATCAAGTGGCGATGTATTGTTGCTGTGTGACTGTGGGAAATCCCTTGTCATCAAGTG
The DNA here is from genome assembly GCA_030674155.1 of Stramonita haemastoma. Classification (NCBI taxonomy): domain Eukaryota; kingdom Metazoa; phylum Mollusca; class Gastropoda; order Neogastropoda; family Muricidae; genus Stramonita; species Stramonita haemastoma. The sequence continues at coordinate 69,409,019 of CM060316.1, forward strand.
ACGATGTATTGTTGCTATGTGACTGTGGGAAAACCCTTGTCATCAAGTGGCGATGTATTGCTGCTGTGTGACTGTGTGGGAAATCCCTTGTCATCAAGTGGCGATGTATTGTTGCTGTGGACTGTGGGGAAAACCCTTGTCATCAAGTGCGATGTATTGTTGCTGGTGTGACTGTGGGAAATACCCTTGTCATCAAGTGGCGATGTATTGTTGCTAGTTGACTGTGGTGGGAAACGCTTGTCATCAAGTGACGATGTATTGTTGCTATGTGGACTGTGTGGGAAAACCCTTGTCATTAATGACGATGTATTGTTGCTGTGTGACTGTAACACTTGGAAAACCCTTGTCATCAAGTGACGATGTATTGTTGCTTGGAACATGTGTGGGAAACTCTTTTCATGAGATGAAATGGTTGTGTGCTGTAACTGTGGGAAAATCCTTGTCATAGATGACGATGTTGTTGCTGTATGACTGTGGAAATCTCTTGTCATGAGATGACAATGGCTTGTTGCTGTATGACTGTGGGAAAATCTTTGTCATGAGATGACAATGGCTTGTTGGCTGTGTGACTGGTGGGCAATCTCTCTTCATCATGATAATCGACTTTTTCTGTTACTCGCTGCCACTCCTCTCTCTCTCTCTCTCTTCTCCCTTTTCTCCCTCCTACCCCCTCCTTCTTTTTCTTGGTATTGTGCTGGTGTAGGACACAAGTACGTAATTGGAGATGTAGGCTAATTCAATGTCTGGCCGTTAGCAGTTTTGTCCTAGAGAGTCATTGGGAGCTCAGCATCCTTGAATAGTTGATCGAGTGCATTAGTGAGAAGCCTGCGTACTATACCTCCATGCAGGGGTCCAGCCATTATGCCCGCTGCACATAGCACAGTTACTACCAGATGACACCGAGAAAATAGAGGGCTGTTGCAGGTTACATTCCGGTATTATTTTTAGGTCATGTAGTATCTTTTCATAGAGTGCAGTGTTGTTTTCACAATTTTTGAAAGTATGACAAAATGCACTGTGGGATTGTGGACAAGAGCAATACCAGTAGTGACGAGAAAGTTTGGAAATAATTTATCAATGAGGATTGCTTGTGTTCCTACAGCGTTGACCCCGCGTTGCATATTGGTGGTTAGGAAGTTAGCAGTGAACAAAGAAAGTGAGGGGGTACAGTGTTTGCTGAAAAGCATTTTTTTTTAAAGGTTCAAACCTACCGAATTTGTGCAAAATCACATGAGTTTTGAGTCAGGGGCTAGTTTCCGAAAAAGTGTTGTTTTGTTTTGTGTTTTTTATTTTCTGTGGATGCCTTAGTACTGCAAGTGCGAAAGCAAGAGTGATATATGAAAATAGAAGGAAAAGTAGTCAAAATTAATACTGGTGTGTAGCCTTTGGAACACGCCTTAATTAACTGTGTCAGTTTGTTTCTCTAGCAGTCCTTTGGTCCAGTACCAGGGATGCTGCACTTCTCTTTTCCCAAACTGGGACAGCAAGAAGGAATCACCAAAACTGGCCTCTCCAGCTGTCCTTTTGTTTGGGTGGTACAGCCTCCCTTTCAAATGATGGCCTTGAAGTTTCTTAAACTCCGCAGCCTGTGTGAGCCTTGCTAACCTGATCAAAGTTGGACTTGGCCATAATCCCAGTCCTGTCATGCCAGACTCAACCACTTTGCGGATGCGAGTTTAAGATTGTTGCTCAAATTACCTGACTAACACTGCAGGTGTCTGATCTCTCCAGCCAGGTTGACGCCGGGATACATTATGACAGTTAGTGCAGATTACAGTCCTGTCAAGTAGTCTCCAAGCAGATGCCCTTTCACAGGAGCATCATGACATCATCTTCATTGTTAGCGATCATAATGCAATTTAAAAAAAACTGCCTCTACTCGGTGGTCCAAGTTGTTCTGGTCTCATGGTAATATTACATTCGGTTTTCTCATACACTTCTTCGCCTGGGGTGAGTTTGTGTCAAAATCTTTGAGGTTGAAGGTTCATGCAGGGATGGCCGTTGGAGGGACGTTGTAGTGGTTGCCACCTCAGGTGGGCGACTCACTCAGTCTGGCTCCGCGACTGAGCTAATACTGTCGTTAGTATGGGGCTTAGTAAGTGGTGTCCTGCGTATGTTAGCTCAGAACAGGCACCACTTAACACCACCAAAGTGACCCAGCAGAAGTGCAGGGCCCCTCTGGCTGGTGTCCTGACAGCCGCCTGATATTGACGGGCTCCCTGAGTACTTCCGACCCTGAGGATGCGACATAACAAATCAGGGTATGGCTGTGGCGAGGAGATTGAAATGAGCGGCGTGGGAACAGTAGGACGGGAACGTCACAGAAAATGAGGCAGCAAAGAAAAACAAATCTTGCTAACACTGCACTGACGCGACATCACATACACAACAAAGCAGATAAATAGGCCCGAGGCCGAAAAGGTTGGATCAATAATATTGCAGCACCAAAATACATCAGATGACAAAATAATGACAGACATTCATGCATTTTTCATAAATGGAATGCACACTGCACAGATACTCATTATCTTGGATGTCAAGCAGAAAGTTTGCACGGCTGAAAAAAGATAAATGAATGCATTCATATAACAAAACATAATAAATGATAGTTTGGTGTGTGCCGCTTTTTTCTCGGAAGTTTTCTTTCATCACATATAAACAAATGTGAAGGAATGCAGTTTAAAAACTAAACCGAAAGTTAACCAACCAAACTAACACCAAATATGTGTGTGTCGTGCGTGCGCGCGCGTGTGTGTGTAAGTGTGCGCACGCGCGTGTATGTGTGTGTGTGTGTTTGTATGTGTGTGATGGTGGGAAGGGTGGAGATGGTGTTTATTTGCTAATGCATGATTTGGTATGCAAAACAGTCTGTTTCTTATGAGTTTCCTTCTTTTCAAACTGTACTTTTCCTTTCAAAGTTTTAAAACAAACGAACAACTTAAACAGATACATACACAGATAAATGAGTAATCGAATAAACGAACGAATAGATATCGAATAAATAAATCAAACAACCGACTAAACAAAAACTATATCAATAAGGCAAACTGCAAAGAACACAGCTTTAAGTACACCAATGAACAACAAGTCACTTTTGCTTTGTTTTTTCTTATGTAAAGTGTGGAACACTATGAAAGATGTAGTGGAAACAAGACTAACTACATAAAACTACATGAACACCTGAATCTATTTACAAGGGTAAAAAAAAGACACTCTGACAACATTCACTACTTCAATCTCTTTTCAATTTAAACCAAGGATTTCTAGCCGTGGTCTGTTGCGTCTTCAGTCTGGTAGTATTCTTCATTGTCCATGACATCTGCACGTCTGACTGCTAAAAACGGGCCCAGAGGAACAGAACGAACTGTGTTTTATAAAGAAAATAAATACACCAGGCGCTTGCTACTAAAGGTACACTGGCTTCAACCAAAAGACATGACACATAGAAATAAGCGTTGAAATCGAGATTCTGATAGGAAAATTGAAGACAAAAGAGTTTATCTACTTACGTTTTTCGGTAAAAATTCGGAGTTTATTATTTTCTGTTGGCAAAGAACAGCGGTCTGTGCATGAATGTTCGTTTGAGGAGATGTTCCCCTTGGAATTAACATCAGTGCTGACCCTACTCTCCCCAAAAGTCCTTCGGATGAGACTATAAATCGAGGCCCCGTGTTTGAACGCACGCAGAACATCTTGCGTACACGTTAAATCCTGTTCCGCTTTTCGTAAGAGTAGGCCATAGTGTGCCGGTGGGAACAGATGACATTCACAAAACTGCATACACACGGGGGCTGGATGTAAAAAAAAAAGCACAAGAGTGCTTATCCCATTATCCTCGATATAAAAGAATTTTGATAAAATAAAATAAAATAAATGTGGAGAGAGCTAGCTCACTTCTCACTGGTTCACAGACCAGTCATCTACAGAGGCTGCTGCTGTTAGAGAACTGTACCAGTTTTGTCCCTAGAAAATAACACCATCTTAAAGAGCATGACAGAAAGACAATTTTGTCCCTAGAAAAAACACCATCCTAAAGTGCATAACCCATAGACAGTTTTGTCCCTAGAAAAAACACCATCCTAAAGATCATGACATAAAGACAATTTCGTCCCTAGAAAATAACACCATCCTAAAGTGCATGACCCATAGACAGTTTTGTCCCAAGAAACACCATAAAGTTCATGACCCATAGACAGTGGTTTCCCTTGAAATAACACCATCCTAAAGTGCGTGACCCGTTGATAGTTTTGTCCCAAGAAACACCACCTTAAAGTGCATGACACATAGATAGTTTTATTCCTAGAAACACCACCTTAAAGAGCACGACCTAAAGACAGTTTTGTCCCTAGAAACACCACCTTAAAGAGCACGACCTAAAGACAGTTTTGTCCCTAGAAACACCACCTTAAAGAGCACGACCTAAAGACAGTTTTGTCCCTAGAAACACCACCTTAAAGAGCACGACCTAAAGACAGTTTTGTCCCTAGAAACACCACCTTAAAGAGCACGACCTAAAGACAGTTTTGTCCCTAGAAACACCATCTTAAAGAGCACGACCTAAAGACAGTTTTGTTCCTAGAAACACCACCTTAAAGTGGGTGATCCATAGACAGTTTTGTCCCCAGAAACACCACCTTAAAGTGGGTGATCCATAGACTGTTTTGTCCCTAGAAACACCACCTTAAAGTGGGTGATCCATAGACAGTTTTGTCCCCAGAAACACCACCTTAAAGTGGGTGATCCATAGACAGTTTTGTCCCTAGAAACACCACCTTAAAGTGGGTGATCCATAGACAGTTTTGTCCCTAGAAACACCACCTTTAAAGAGCCTGACCCATAGACAGTTTTGTCCCAAGAAACACCACCTTAAAGAGCATGACCCATTGCTAATGATGTATGCTGACTCTATCATCAGTTGGCTTATCAGAAAACGAAAACTGCTGAAAGAACAACCGTGAGATTACCGGGACGTTACCCCACTATTGTCTTCCCCGTGCCCCCTATGCTAGTTGTTCTGCGTGTCAGTTGACAGGACGAACAGACCGCGTGACCTTAGTTTATGATCTGTCTGTTTTCACTGAACAAGAATGCTTTCTTTGTTAAATGTTTTGACAAGTGAAGTTAGGCTATTTTGAATGATGAAAGTATCCTCTCGGACGAAACAAGAAATGCCTGAGGAATGAATCTGATGAGGAGGATGCCATGAAATGGTGAGGATGTTATCAACATCATCATAAACATACGTAGTTCTTCCTGAGCCTAGTCCACACCAAAAGGCATTTGGCATGATGTGGGATTTGAGTTGTCAGATCCAAACACAACCAAACACACTCACTGGAATAGAGGTAGTTTGATAAATAATCATCAGAGTATGATATGTCAACGATAAACACATATAGAAAACTATACATTATTGTGCGTATTTCCGAGGTATGATCATAATATACATATTCGTTGTGTAATATGTATACAAAACATCAAATAAACACTTTTTATCGGCCAAACTTCATTTCATCTCGTAGGATTTCAGTTGCACATCAGGAAACCGTAGTTACGATTTCTTTGCCTGTGGTCATTATGACCTGACGACTAAAACGTCCCAAAGAATGATATACAAAGCACAAAGATGTCTCTGAAAGTCAGAATGTCCCACCATTCAGCTGCTACGTGGATCATCCTTCGAGGCCGATATCCTCAGGAAGATGAGAACTCCTCAGGAAGATGAGAAATCCTCAGGAACATGAGAACTCCTCAGGAAGATGAGAACTCCTCAGCACTGAAGAAGTCCTAGAGAAAACCAGTATGTCCTGACATTCACCATGCGTTCTGGGGCAATCAAGGTGTTCAATGATTAATTCAAATGTCTCAAAAGGAGCCGGATCAGTGACATTCAAATTGCCTTGACTTCAAAAAGAATAGCCCAGACAACCGTGTCACGAGAGTAAAAAGAATACAGGTGGGTTTTTTTTTAAATCATGTTCTAGGAATGTAGTGTGCCTGGCTTAGTCACAATATCACATCAATCATTAAGATATGCTGGCTATCGAGCTATCCAAATAGATTATGTCTCCATGTATCAGCTGGGATCTAACTATTTCAGTCATTCTGATGAGACAACAAGCTACATACATGTTTCAGCAGCGGAGATATTCCATTTAAAGGGGAATGTCTGAAATATTTAGATGCCCCCTTGAGGACGTGTGAGTGTGTGTGTGGGGGGGGGGAGGGTGTGGGTGTGGGTGTGGGTAGGTGGGTGTGGGTGTGTGCGCGCGCGCGTGCGTGTGTGTGGGTGTGGGTGTGGGTGTGTCCCATCTGGCTGTTTCAACAATGACAATGTCCCTGTGATGGGGATGTACCACATAGATGAAGATGTCCCACCAAGAGAAGTGTTGAAGAAGGTATGGGTGTCCTGGTCACATGGATATTCCAACAGTCTTGTACCCAGTGCCCTTCTTGTTCTTGATATGTTGTGACTGTTTACGAGGTGAACTCAGCTTTGTGAGGGGAAAGCTGTTTGTTGATCACAACCTGCTCTGACAAACCACAGGAGTGCTAGTGCTACCGTCAGCATTGCGTTCCTTCTATTGCAGGCTTCTCTTGGTGACTGTTGTTGGCCTGTGTGGTTTACTGTCATTTGTACGGGTTATGATTCAGTTGACCATTGGACCTATATAGCAAAGTATCAAGTGTGTTTATCACAAGGGAATGACTTTTATGAATAACATATTTTCAAGTTACTAGATCTATTCATTTGTTGTTGTGTTGGGTTTTCAAAAAAAAAATTAATCCACAAAAAATGTGACAGCGTAACACAAATATTTCACATCTGGTTTTACAACTTTTTTGTTCGTTATGTCCAAGCACAATCGTGGACACGTAGGGAGATTTTTTTTGTTTTGTTTTCTTTTGGTTTTTACACGTGGGGAGTTTTTCAGGAGCTTCTTTTGCAAAAGAATGTGTACAGATCCACTGGGATAATACCCATGAAAGCAGCCTTCTTCTTTAGTTCAACTGTCCAAAACACTTTTGAGTGGATCATTCTGGCGTTGAACTACATACAGCACACTGACAGATAGACTATGTGGGCCGTGTGGTCATCAGCTGAATCCTAACCAACGATCCAAAATGTCGGGAAATGACAGAAAACGTTGTCCTCAGTGAACAAGTGTTGAGAAAAAGGACAGTGTCATGTCAGGCAGGTCAGAGGCATGCACTGCACTGACTGCCATTTTGTCAGTCGTTGCAAAACACGCTTTGTGACTGGCCTTGAAAGTGGACGTCAGTTCAAACATGAAAAAACCGTCCACCTTTATTCAATAAATAAACTATGTACACTTGCACTATAAAAAGCGATAAAACACCTAACATCACTCGAAAATGAATAGCCTGGCTTTTCCTTGCACAAAGAAGTTTCCTGATCATGTGTGACAGGCAAACACAAGTGAGGACTGGTTCCCAGCTGTGATGCCTCTCTCCATGTCTCTGATCCTGACTGACAGGCAAACACGAGTGAGGACTGTCCCAGCTTGATGTTTTCTAAGAGCCAGGGGCATTAGTCATGTGATGGACACACCTTACCAACCACTCTACAGTTGTTCAGAGAGAACCTGGTTTCCCAAAGGCTCCTGACCTGCACATGGCTGTGCTCTACAGCCGTCAATCACGAACAGGCCTACTTTACTCCCTCCATCATAGGTCTGTATGAGTCACTACATACTACTGCCCCACATACCTACTACGCCCGTCACATCACGAGAGCTACTTCACCCTTCATCATGACCAACAGCCTGTCACAGAGTATTATCCCCCCCATCACCACTACCACTGCCCTTACAAGCAGTACTTACCCCTCCATACCTACTATGCCGTACCTCACAAGATGGTACTTCACCCCCCCGCCTCACCATTACCTACACTGCCCTGTCACAAAACAGGCTACTTTCACTCCCTCCATCATACCAACTATTGCCTGTACCTCCAAGATGTACTTCACCTTCTCATTCCCAACACTGCCTGTCACTCACAAAACTGCTACTTTCACCCCTCATCATTACCTAACTACTGCCCTGTCACCTCACAAAGACGGCTACTTTCACCCCTTCATCACTACCTAACTACTGCCCTGTCACTCACAAAGACAGGCTACTTTCACCCCTTCATCATACCTAACTATGCCCTGTCACCTCACAAAGACGGCTACTTTCACCCCTTCATCATTACCTAACTATTGCCCTGTCACCTCACAAAGACAGGCTACTTTCACCCCTTCATCATTACCTAACTATTGCCCTGTCACCTCACAAAGACGGCTACTTTCACCCCCTTCCCTCATTACCTAACTACTGCCCTGTCACCTCACAAAGACAGGCTACTTTCACCCCTTCATCATTACCTAACTACTGCCCTGTCACCTCACAAAGACAGGCTACTTTCACCTCCTTCCATCATTACCTAACACTGCCCTGTCACCTCATGAAGACAGGCTACTTTCACTCCCTTCATCATCATTACCTAACCGCTGCCCTGTCACATCACGAGACAGGCTACATCCCCCCCCCATCATCCTTAACTACCACTGCCCTGTGACATCCTTCGGCTACTTTCACCCCCTTCATCATCACTAATTAACTAACCACTGCCCTATCACATCTCAGGCTACTTTCACCCCCACCCCCACCCCGTCCATTCATCACCAACAACTGCACTGACTGACTGACTAACTACACACAAACGCCAGCAAAAAAAACAAAAAAACACCGGCTACTACACAAACTTCACTTTCAAGACTTCGGACACGGGCGACTTGGCTGCAGCGTAGACTAAGTACACTCATCGCGGTCAGTGAAGACGTCAAAGTCGGCGTTGGGCAGGGTGACCATGTAGTGAACAGGCACAAAGCGGTCCATGCCCTGCCAGCGGTACATCACGCTCTTCAGGCGGTCCCCAGAGCCCCCGTTCTGAGCGTTGGACACCAGCAAGAAGTGATCGCTGCCGATCTGCACGTGCTCCCAGTCTATTGCACTGTCCGAAACCAAAAAAGAAGCTGAATAAGTAGTAATAGTAATAGTAGTAGGAGGAGGAGGAGGACTAGAGGAGGAGAGTAGTAGTAGTAGTAGTAGGAGGAGGAGGAGGAGGAGGAGAAGGAGAAGGAGGAGGAAGAGGAGAAGGAGGAGGAGACGGAGGAAGAGGAGGAGTAGGAGTAGGAGAAGGAGTAGTAGTAGTAGTAGTAGTAGTAGTAGTAGTAGTAGTAGTAGTAGGAGGAGGAGGAGGAGGAGGAGGAGGAGGAGGAGGGAGGAGAGGAGGAGGACGGAGGAGGGGGAGGAGGAGGAGTAGGAGGCGGAGTAGTAGTAGTAGTAGTAGTAGTAGTAGTAGTAGTAGTAGTAGTAGTAGTAGTAGTAGTAGTAGTAGTAGTAGTAGTAGTAGTAGGAAGGGGAGGAGGAGGAGGAGGAGGAGGAGGAGGAGGAGGAGGAGGAGGATGGGGAAGCAGCTACAACGACAAGGATGATGACTTTAGATTAATAACAACTTTAAAACAACAACCGCCAAGAAAAGCAGCAGCAACAGCAGCAACAACATCCCCCACAACAGCAGCAGGAATAAGTCTAGTAGTAGCAGCAACGACAGTAACAACAACAAAAAACAAAAGCAGCAGCATGAGTCATGGTAGTCGGAGGGGAGGATAAGGAAGGGCAGTAGTAGTAGTAGTAGTAGTAGTAGTAGTAGTAGTAGTAGTAGTAGTAGTAGTAGTAGTAGAGGAGGAGGAGAGGAGGAGGAGGAGGAGGAGGAGGAGAGGAGGAGGAGGAGTAGTAGTAGTAGTAGTATAGTAGTAGTAGTAGTAGTAGTAGTAAGTAGTAGTAGTAGTAGTAGTAGAAGCAGCAGCAGCAGCAGCAGCAGCAGCAGCAGTTGCAGCAGCAGCAGCAGCAGTGGCATCAGTAGGAACAGGAGTGGCTGTAGCAGTAGCAGCAAGAGCAACAGTAAATGTCCCTGTTACGCAACCTAAAAGTGAGCGAACACTGTACTCTAAACTCTAGGGACACACTTACACCACTTTTGTTCATTTACTTGGTTCTATGTTTTTGTGTAGGAAAATCCAAGAGAATGATCAAATATTCAGTTTGATACTGACTGGCGTGGCACATAATAGTGCAGTGTAATGCAACATTCCATAGCAATGCAAGAGAGAGAACTGCAATGACATCACATGACAATGTACACACTCTCTGCTGTTGTCTGGTTCAGCCTTTCATCCCACGCAATCTGTTATGTCACTGATGATCGTTTTCCGTCGTTTTTGCACACGGCCTTTATTTTTTGCAAGTCTCAAGAGACAATAATGATGTGTAAATGAGGAGGACGAGGTGGAGTGATGGTGTCTGTATTGCTTTGTGGGTTTCGTCGGGAGCACAAGACAAAATGTTTAAACTGTCAAAAGTTAGTGGAGACACAAATGTGATCCATATTTGACACAAAATGTTTGTTGATAGCGCAGGGTATATCAAGTAAAGTCAAAATGATCTTTTGAAGGATAAAAGAGTAAGCTTACAAGCTTCTCTTCATCCTGCCCTCACACACACACGAGTTCAAGAGATTTTTTAGCTTGATTATCAGTTCATTGTCATATGTCAATTTGGTTTTGTATCTTCCTGCTTCTTCTGAATTGAAGAAGTTACAGTGTACTGCTGCTTTGACAAAATTTTCCAATGGTGATCTTGAATTCTGTGAAGCCTTCATCAGCTATACATCTGGACCGAGATCTGAAAAATTAATTCACATGGGCAGTTGATTTTGCGTACTCTCTCTCTCTCTCTCTCTCTCTTCTCTCCTCTCTCTCTCTCTCTCTCTCTCTCTCTCTCTCTCTCTCTCTCTCTCTCTCCACATCCCATCCAAAACCAAGAACTCTAGTCAACTAAACCCCCGGTTCCTTTTAGCCAGGGGGGGGGGGGGGGGGGGGGGGTACTATATTTTCCCTGGGGTCCAAAAGGGAAGGAAGGGGCAGGAATACCCACCACCCCTTATAATTATGCTGGCCCCTAAAAGAACTGAAGTCTCTGATGCCCACTCACCCCCCCCCTTACAACCGCCTAGAAATGACCCACCTTGACCTTTAACTATACATACACCCTAACCCACCCACCCCCCACCCTTCCTTTTTAAAAAAAAAAAAAAAAAGCTTAAAAAATTCAAACACCAGGGAACAACAACACACCTCCATCGTCTGGAACTGTACAAAGACGCCTTTCGGAAAAAGTTCCCAAGCCGGGGAGTCGATGACGGGAAGCGGCCGTTAAGGGCTTTTAGCCACCGCCGGGAAAAGTGGAAACCGCCCCACCGAAAAGTGGTCCAGTCGAAAGCCCCCACGTCATATCCCGGGTTTGCTCCTGAAAGTCCTTAAACCGCCTGCCACTTTAACCCATGAGTCGATCGGGGTTCTTGCCCTCCTGGAATACACAAACAGATATGGGTGGTTGGGTTGATGGGTTTTTTTTTTTTTTTGCTGAGAGAATTTTCGTCTAATATGTGGTGGTGTGTGTGGGGGGGGGGGGGGGGGGGGGGGGGGGGGGGGGGGGGGGGGGGGGGGGGGGGGGGGTGGGGGGGGGGGGGGGGGGGGGGGGGGGGGGGGGGGGGGGGGGGGGGGGGGGGGGGGGGGGGGGGGGGGGGGGGGGGGGGGGGGGGGGGGGGGGGGGGGGGGGGGGGGGGGGGGGGGGGGGGGGGGGGGGGGGTGGGGGGGGGGGGGGGGGGGGGGGGGGGGGGGGGGTGGGGGGGGGGGGGGGGGGGGGGGGGGGGGGGGGGGGGGGGGGGGGGGGGGGGGGGGGGGGGGGGGGGGGGGGGGGGGGGGGGGGGGGGGGGCGGGGGGGGGGGGGGGGGGGGGGGGGGGGGGAGGGGGGGGGGGGGGGGGGGGGGGGGGGGGGGGGGGGGGGGGGGGGGGGGGGGGGGGGGGGGGTGGGGGGGGGGGGGGGGGGGGGGGGGGGGGGGGGTAAAAAAAAAAAAAACCCAAACCAAACCAAAGCAAAACACCCCCCCCCCCCAAAAAAAAAGAAAAAAAAAAAAGAAACCATTTATAAAAACAAACCAACCCCCAAACAACAACAAACTAACAAAATAGAAGCAGCAAGCAAACTAGTAAAATTTAATTACAACCAAGAAAACCCCACCCAAAAAATATTTAGCTACAACATTGTACAACTCATAACAACAAAATAA
>CM060316.1:69421319-69476319 GCA_030674155.1 Stramonita haemastoma
TCATCGTTTTCTATCTTCTAATAGCCCTTCCTTTAACTAACTGACGTCTTGACCTCTCTTTCTTTACATTCACTCAGCACGTTTTACTCCAGGTTAAGGAAAACCAACATCCCATCCATACTAAGAATTCTGAGGTCAGACTAAAACTCCCGGTTCCAGTTAAGCCAGGGTGGGAGGGAGGTGCTATCAGTTCTGTGTGCCAGTTAAGCCAGGGTGGGAGGGAGGTGCTATCAGTTCTGTGTGCCAGTTAAGCCAGGGTGGGAGGGAGGTGCTATCAGTTCTGTGTACCAGTTAAGCCAGGGTGGGAGGGAGGTACTATCAGTTCTGTGTGCCAGTTAAGCCAGGGTGGGGAGAGGGGGTACTATCAGTTCTGTGTGCCAGTTAAGCCAGGGTGGGGAGAGGGGGTACTATCAGTTCTGTGTGCCAGTTAAGCCAGGGTGGGGAGAGGGGGTACTATCAGTTCTGTGTGCCAGTTAAGCCAGGGTGGGGAGAGGGGGTACTATCAGTTCTGTGTGCCAGTTAAGCCAGGGTGGGGAGAGGGGGTACTATCAGTTCTGTGTGCCAGTTAAGCCAGGGTGGGGAGAGGGGGTACTATCAGTTCTGTGTGCCAGTTAAGCCAGGGTGGGAGGGAGGTGCTATCAATTCTGTGTGCCAGTTAAGCCAGGGTGGGAGGGAGGTGCTATCAGTTCTGAGTGCCAGTTAAGCCAGGGTGGGAGGGAGGTACTATCAGTTCTGTGCACCAGAAGGAAGAGGCTGAAGACAGGCACCGCCCTCTTATAATTATGCTGCCCCCTAGCTAGAGAAGCTGAAGTCTCTGATGCCTCACTCCCTCCCTTACAACCGCCTAGAATATGACCCACCTTGACCTTTACCTATTCATGCGCCCTAACGCCCCCCTTCCCCCCACCCCCACCCCACCCCGGCCCTCTTTGAAAAAAAAAGAAAAAAGCTGAAGCTATTCAGAACACCACTGACAACAACAAACAGCACCTCCATCGTCTGGAACTGTACAAAGACGCCTTTCTGGAAAAAGTACAGGGCCGAGTCGATGAGCGTGGAGCGGCCGTTGAAGGCGTTAGCCACCGCCAGAAAGTGGAAACCGTCCACCGAAAAGTGGGTCCAGTCGTAGGCCCCCACGGTCATGATCCTCTGATGCTCCTGAAAGTCTCTGGAATCCGCCTGCCACTTGTAGATCACAGAGTCGATCAGGTTCTTGTCTCCTGGAAATTACAGACAGGAATTAGGGTTTTTGGGAACTGAACGTCTCTGGAACCCGCCTGCCACTTTGTAGATCACAGAGTTGATCAGGCTCTTGTCTCCTGGGAATACACAAACAGGAATATGGGTGGTTGGGTTGATGTTTTTTTTTTTTTTTTTGCTTAGAGAAGTTTTTCGTCTAATATGCGTGTTGTGTGTGTGTGTGTGGTGTGGGGGGGGGGGGGGGGGGGGGGGGGCGAGTGAGTGTGTGGTTGTGTGTGTGTGTGAGTGTGTGTGTGTGTGTTTTGTGTGTGTGTGTGTGTGTGTGTGTGTGTGTGTGTGTGTGTGTGTGTGTGTGTGTGTGTGTTGCATTCGAATTTGCTAAAACTACTAATCGTCATTGATTGCTTGTGTGCTGTATAGGACGACTGCAAGCGCTTTTTTTGCAAGATATAGTGCTATGTAAATTCCATGCATCATCATCATCATTATTATTATTATTATTATTATTATTATTATTATTATTATTATTATTATTATTATTATTATTATTATCATCATCATTATCATTATTATTATCAACATCATCATCATCATCATCATCAACATTATTAAAATAACTTCAGGTAAACAGACGTAAAATTCAAAGACACACACGGTTTTCTGTAAAAAAACAACAACAACTGCAAAACTTTTTTCTGAAATGAAAAAAACTTGCAGAACTGTACATACAAGGCAATGCATCAGCTAGACTAGCGCAACAGCAAGCTTACTTAGTACAGCTTGTATCGTGCTCAGTCAGAGGGCCGGTCACATTTTCAGCTAACCCATACAATGACACAGGTTTAAAGACAACGCGGATATTAAATTTTTACAAGGGGACACTTAGGTTCGGACATTCGAACGGCTAAAAGTATAAGAAATTGTCTATTAGACAAAAATCAGCTATGCACACATGTGCGCTTACACACGCACGCTTAAACATGCTTACACACACGCCTGCGCACGCGCGTGCCCACGCAAGCGCGCACGCACGCACGCACGCACGCACACACACAGGTGTGCGCATGCATGCATCTACAACACACACACACACACACACACACACACACACACACATCGCACGAGAGAGAGAGAGAAAGAGAGACAGACAGACAGACAGACAGTGTTTTATTTATTTATTTTATATTATTCTTTTATATCGAGGATAATGGGATAAGCACTCTTGTGCTTTTATTTTTACATCTAGTCCCCGTGTGGAAGAAACAGACAGACAGTGTGGAAGAAACAGACAGACAGACAGACAGAGAGCGCAAAAACAAGCAAAACTGTGCACTGATTTACCAGCCGCCCCATAGGCCTAGTCGAGCGATTAGTACTACAGATTGATGGCCCCAAATTAGGGGCGTGAGTTAACTCCAATCAAGAATGATGGTGTTCAGCCATGATGGCCAGAGACCTGCCTAACCTTTGACACAAGTCTCAGATGTCACAGTGGGCGGAATGGGATCACACATCCCTGCATCCCCCCCCCCCCCCCCACACACACACACAGAGAAAAATTAGTGCCCTTGGATAATACGACTATAAACCGAGGTCCCGTGTGTGAATGCATGCAGAGCATCTTGCGCGCGCACACACTCACACACGTTAAAACCTGTTCCGCTTTTAGAAAGAGTAGGTCATTGTGTGCAGGATGGGGAGCGGATCAACAAAAATTTACAAAACTGCATGCATACACACGGGGATTGGATGTAAGAAAAAGCATATATTACGTGCTTATTATTACATTATCGTCTATATAAAAGAATAATATTAAACAAATAAATAAAAACTGCTAAGGCAAACCCGGAGGAAGGCCAAGGCACACGCATCTCCCCATAATTATGCAAGGCTGGCTGGGAAGATTGTGGTAGAATACTCTTTTCACTCTACCACAGTCCTGTCCACTCTCTCGGCCTACAGCTTAATACTACTTTGGAAGCTATATGCATCCACATCTAGTCACATTCATTCACTCGGGGGGTTGTCGGCGTCCTGTGGTTGGGTGCAAAACTGCAAAAGTGTGTGGTCACTTTTTGGGAGAGTGGAGTCAGCATTTATGTTAATATTATAACTCCAGGGGGGAAAAATCCCCTCGAACGGGATTCGAACCCGGTTCGTCAAATTACGAGCGCAATGTTCTGACCACTAGGTTATCCGCGCGTCCCCAGCCCAGAACCTAGAAGCCTCATCAAAAGTTATACTGTTAAGTGTACATTACAACGATACAGTGCAGCTTAAGGCTAGTTGTTAATGCAACGCAGCTAGAGACAAGTGTATTATATCGGTCTTCTTGCAACCCTCGCCTTGACAAAGCTTGCCCCATAAAGTCTTTACAACTTTCTTTTTTTCTGTTTTTTTCCCTTTCTTTCTTCTCCCTTCTTCTCTTCAAACGACATGATGTCTTCTTGGGCCTGTCCACCTCCTCCTCCTCCTCCTCCCTCTCTCCCTCCCTCCCTTTTTCCTTTTCCCTTTCCCTTTGCCCTACTCCTCCTCCACAACACCCAGTGTCCCCTTTTTGCCGCATGAGCAGACAGGTTATGTTTAGGTGTGTTTTTATTTTGGAGCCGCGAGGCAAGCAGAAGGTCAGCAGAGAGTAGGATGAGCTGTTAGCCTGCAGGGGGGCAGCCCTGTTAAAATGTGGAGCAAAGCTTCTTTCAATCCTCACCCTGCCCCTAATACAGACCCCCCCCCCCTCCCTCCTCTTCCTCCACAGGCCAATCTTCCCCCCTGCACCGTCCAAGCCTTTGTTTTTTGTCATCAAGGTGTCCATGCAGAGAGGTACCTAGGTCAGAAGTGACTGCGGTATTTTTTTTTTATAATTATGTGTCAGATGCCTATATCCAGGGTGGTTTGGTGATCTAGAGGTAACACACCTGCCTAGAAAGCGAGAAGTCTGGGTCGGAGTGTTTGGTGGTTCGAATCCCGTTGTTTGGGCCCAAAACTTTTACCCCCATCCATTAGACCATGAGTGGTGGTCTGGGTGCTAGTCTTTCGGGTGAGACGATAAACCGAGGTCCCGATTGCTGCACATCATTATTCAGCGCACGTAAAAGAACCCACGGCAAAATTCTGTAGAAAAAAGCCACTCTGATAGGGAAACAAATACAGTTGAAGACAGCAAAAAAAAAATAATGGGTGGCGCTGTATTTGTGGCGACGCACTCTTCCCGGGGAAAGCAGCCCGAATTTCACGCAGAGAAATTTGCTGTGACGTTAAGTGGTATAAAATAGTATAAAACAAAATAGAAAATATTTTTTTTTAAGTTTAAACTTTCAGTCTTGTAAAACTAAAGTCCTAGTCCCCCCCCCCCCCCCCCTTAATTTTCAATAGTCTCACTTTTTAATTTTTTTTCCTGGTTAATAATGCCCCAGGTAGGTGGCAAACAAAATAGTGCAGACCGGTCCCTTTCTGAAGCTAAGATTTGCAGCAATGATACTTTATTCTTGGTATGACGCGCTGTGTGTCTCAACAACGCGCTATGTCACAATTATCACAAGTTTGATAATAAAAATGCACTCTTCAGTATCTCCCACTTTGCCATGATAAAAAGTACTTGGCATCAAAAATGTTACTGATTACAAAGGCAGTTGGTAGGCTGTTCTATGAAAAAGAAGGGAAAAACACCTTTCAATGCTTTACTGTTATTTCGTTGAGCTGTTTGACTTAAGTGTCCAATTGTGACATAGTGCGTGTATGATATGCACTTTGTCATAACCCTTCAGTACTTCACACTTTTGTAATGATTAGTGTACTTAGTATCAAGAGTTGGAGCTAACATCAGTGCCGACTCCACTTCCCCTGAATGTCCTTTGGGTGAGACTATAAACCGAGGCCTGATCTTGCACGCATGTTAAAACATGTTCTGCTTTTTGATAGGGTATGCCATTGTGTGCCGGTGGGAACAGATGACATAATTTACGAAACCGCATACACATGGAGACTGGGTGTAATAAAACAACAACAAGAGTGCTTATTCCATTATCCTCGATACAAAAGAATCAAAGAAACTCGATAAATAAAATCTGTTTCTTTATCTCTCCTGTTTTGAATTCTTTTAGACTTTCATTCTTCCTTTCTCCCTGGTAAAAAAAACAAACTTGTTTAATTTTTTCTCATTGCGTACCCTGTCCTGTCTTCTCCTCTCCCTAACCACAATATTCTACACAATCTTTGCACAAAATAACTCAAAACACCCAGAATACCCACCCACACCCACACCCACCACACACCACCTCAGCCTAGCACTAAAACTACCCTAGGTCAGAATTGACAGGGGGGGGGAAGGGGAAGAGAGAGAAAAGCCAAGATCAAGCCAAGAGCTGAAAGTCCCGTGTGAGCTTTCTCCTGCAAATGCCGGCAATTGTCAGTTTCATGTCACTCCGTAAAACAGCAGTGGTCTGCGCGGGCCACCCACCAGGACGGTTGTTGAGTACACATTTGATGGGCCAGTAAGCGCGCGCTGAAGACCCGTAAAGTGATGGTTAGGGGGTCTGGGGGCAAGTTCATAGGCCTGTGACGGCCAGGCAGTCACCCGTGCTCTCCTCTCCTCTCCTCTCCTCTTCCTTTGCTCTAGCTTCAGTCGCCAGTTCTCCCCGCCTGCCTGCCTGCCTCACTGACTACTACTGTACTCTTGTTGCACTGTGTCACGTACCGAGTCACACTGTTACGCTTGTCTTTTGGTTTAACACTACACTTGCTTGCTTGCCTTTATGCCTTCAGTGCCTGGGCTTTATCACAGTTCTTGATTATTAAAACCATTACGCTGAGGGCAACAGCAAAGTGAGGAGATGCTGTATAATCAGTGGCTTTCTTTCCCACTCATGGAATTCTACTTTTACAGCTTAGTCTTTGAGTGATTGGCTATGACTTCTGACTAGGAGGTGTGACTTGCACAGTCCTTATGTGCTGGAGCCCAGGGGGGTAGTTGGCCTTTGGAGAACATCTCCAACGCTGACTGTCCTTATGCCCTCTTGGCCGAAAGATGGGGATGTACTGTGGGCAAGGCAATCCACTATAATCAAATTCCTGTCAGTTTCCGAAACAGCAGCTGCCTTCTCTGCTGTTTGGAGGTCATCAATCGTCGATCACACGACGGACAACAACCATACACCCCCACTTATGTCTTTACGTGGCTGACACTACACCCACACCACACCACCCCACACACCCCCTCACACCACCCCCCCAACCACACACACCCACAACCCAACCACACACACACAACATACCTTGAGCGTGGTTCGCCACGCCAGGTAGTGTTCTCCCTTGGATGCTGAAGTGCTCGATGTCGCGGGCAGTCCAGGTAGGAATCTGCTGGTACACCTGGAACTTCTTCCTTCGTCTGCGCCACTTGAAGATGGTGGAGTTGGAGGGAGAAGAGGTGGAGCTGCCATAGTTGGCCACTGCAAGGAAAAACTGAAAATGGAGTACACTTGTTTATTGTCATCCGCTTGCCTGCTCTTTCGTTTCTTTCTTTCTTTCAAAGTCATAGATAAGACAAGGTAAAGGTAAAGGTGTCCCATAACCTAGGTGGTCGTAGGGGAGCGAGGCATCAGAGACCTCAGCTTCTCTAAGGGGGCCAGCATATTTGAGGGCGGCGCCCATCTCCTCTCCCTCGCTGCTTTACCTTCCCTGACCCAGAAGAGGGCAGATACCCATTTACAGCTGGGGGGGGGGGGAGGCTGTACTGAAGCCAAGGCGCAAACGGCCCACCCATCCAATTGGTAACCAGCTCAACACTGCTTAACATTGCCTTGGGGGTAAAGCAAGTGCTCTGACCACTGAGCTATACCGTCTCCTAATAAATAAGACAGGAGGGTTTTCTTTTCTTTTAATCTATTATCTATTGAGGATGGTTTTTAATCATTGTTTGAATCTGTTGTCATCTATTGAGCATGGTTTTTAATCCTTTTTTTAATCTATTGTCATCTATTGATGATGGTTTTTAATCATTTTAAATCTATTTTAATAACGAGGAAGTGAGAATCAGAATCGGTCAAGCCATTGGGTCCTTTGAAGATCTCTTGACCACAGTCAAAAAACGCAAACTGAAGTGGTATGGGCACGTCACAAGATCAACAGGGCATGCCAAGACGATTCTGCAGGGAACTGTGCAAGGCGGGAGAAGGAGAGGCAGGCAGAGGAAGAGATGGGAGGACAACATCCGAGAGTGGACGGGCCTCAGGCTGAGTGACACCCTGAGAAAGGTCGAGGACAGATGGGAAATGGAGAGAGCTGGTTACGAGGTTTTCCGTGGCGCCCCTACGATCTAAATAGACTATGGGATAGAAGAAGAAGAAGAAGAAGAAGAAAGAAGAAGAAGAAGAAGAAGAAGAAGAAGAAGAAGAAGAAGAATCATAAGAGATGAATCTATTTTTCATCTATTGAGGATGGCTTTTAATCATTGTTTGAAATCTGTTGTCATCTATTGGAAGTGGTTTTTAATCATTGTTTGAATCTATTGTCATCCATTGAGAATGGTTTTTAATCATTGTTTGAATCTATTTTCATCTACTGAGGATGGTATTTAATCATTATTTGAAACCTATTGTCATCTATTGAGGTTAGTTTCCAAAGAGTGTTTTAATCTATTGTCATATACCATACTTCGGATGGTTTTTCAATCAGTTTTAAAACAATCGTTATGTTATGTATTGAGGATAATTTTCAATCACTTTTTAAAATCTATCGTCATGTATTGAGGGTAGTTTTCATTCATTTTTAAATTTATTATCATATATTTAGGATGGTATTCAATCATGTCTTAAATCTTTTGTCATATAAGCCTACTGGGGCCAGTTTTCAAAAATGTTTTAAATCTATTGCCATGTATTGAGATTGGCTGTCAATCATGTCCTTAAATCTATTGTCATAATACGAATTATATTGAGGATAGTTTTCAATCCATTTTAAAACTATTGTTCATGTATTGAGTACTGTTTCCAACCATTTCTTTAAAATCTATTGTCATATACTGAGGATGGTTTTCAACCATTTTCAAGTCTATTGTCATGCATTGAGGGTGGCTTTAATTCTTTTTTTTTAAACAATTGTGACGTATTGAGGATAAATTTCATTCATTTACCAGGGATAGTGGGTTTTTTGTTCCTCAGCTTGAGGCTTTGAGGCTCAATAATGGTGAGGTTCAAGACTCAAGACTCAAGAATATTTTTATGTCTAAACTTGAAAGGTTTTGTGTATGCACCATTTTTACTCACCACGAAGGAACTTGTTTTAACTGTTGTAGTATGGCAGTGATAGCAGCTATCTCCTGTATACTTTCATCTAAAGAATGCGAGCTAGTTTGGATATATATCAATTTCTCTTTCCTTCTTGGTTGTTATGGTTTTTTAAAAAAAAACCTTTATTCAGGAAAATCCTGGAAGTGCATTTGTCACTTTTTTTTGGTTTAACATACATGAAAAGGATGAAGAAAACCTGGTACAAAACAGAATATCAATACTGATAGACACTGTAGCCGAAAGGTTAAGACCATTTGACATAGAACTATCCCATGGGTCCATGAAGTCGTGGTTTGAATCTCGGGGGCGTCTGGTGAATTAAGGGCTGAGGGGTTACGATCTCCCAGGTCAACTTCAAGTGCAGACGTGCCGGTGCCCTAATTCCCTTCGAGTAGTTACACATGCAGAAGATAAAAAAAATAATATGTACACTTAAGATCCCGTAATTCATGTTGACCAGCGTTCGATGAGTTACGGAAACACAAACATACCAAACGTACATCCTTGAAGTCGGAATGTGGCTCCTTCATGGTGAGTAAAAACGGTTGCATGCGCAAAATCTCAGCATTGCTGAAGCTCGGAACTCCAGCCGAGAAACGAAAATAAAAATGCCTGTAAGGTAAGACAACTATGAGAAGATGAAGAGAGCATGGTACAAAATGAAATAAATACAACTGCAAGGTACCACTATCCTTAGCTTAACGTAATCTACCGATGTCTCTCTTGGTAGACAATTTTGTTTGTTTGTTTGTTAACTAACACATGTGAAATACATTAGAAAAAGCATGTAAAGGAAAAGAGTAGGCAATTGTGTGTCGGTGGGAACATATGACAAGATTTACATAACTGCACACACGGGGACTGGATGTAAAAAAAAAACCCACATGAGTGCTTATTCCATTATCCTTGATATAAAAGAACAAATAAAAAATATAAAAGAATTTAAAAAATTAATAAATAAACAAATGGATACTGAACAAATAAGACAGAATACATCGTACTTGCATTTTGTGGAGTAATTAGTGAAATAATTACTTGTCAACTAAATTAAAGATTTGAAAGGCATCATGTCAATAGTTTATTTAAGTCACTAAGGACATTGGGCAATAGCAACAGACATACAGAAATGACAAAGGGAATCACCAGAGACACAATTATACACCTGTAGACATAAACATCTTTCCTCACTCTATCCTCAAACAAATATACAGACAGTATGCGTATTCATGAATAAATAGATCCTATGCAAATAAACAAAGAAAGAAATTATCAATTAAAATAGAAATACAAATTCAAATGAGAACAAAGGGAAATAAACACGTCAACAAATGCATGGCAGTATATTTTTTAAAGGATGAAAACCATCCTCAAATATAGGACAATAGAGGTTTTTTAATGGAACGAAAGCCATCTTCAATACATGACAAGACATTCATAAGATGAATTAAAATATCCTCAATACATGGTAAAATAATTACTTTAAAAATGAATAATGAAAAACCCTCAATACATAACAAGACACTTATAACATAAATGAAAATCATCCTCAATGCATGACAATATATTTAAAAATGAATGAAAATCATCCTCAATACATGACAACATATTTTAAAATATATGCAAACCATCATCAATGCATGCTAATAGATTTGAAAAGGAATGAAAACCCTCCTCGAGACATGACAATAGATTTTTAAAATGAATGAAAATCCTCCTCGATATATGCCAATAGATTTTTTTTTAATAAATGAACCCCACCCCCAGCCCCACCCCCTTAAATATATGACACTAGATTTTTTTAAATGAATGAAAATCATCCTCAATACATTTACTACTGACCAGCTACTAAACATGAGTTATCATAACGGCTCATTGGCTCAGGTAATGACTGCTGTAAACTTAGTGTAACAGAGTGGACATAGGGGCCATATGTCCTATCTCTGCACAGCTTCTCAGGTAGGTACAGTTAGCCAGTTAAGAAGTGACCTCTAAAAAGAGGTTGTATAAATTCTACCGTTCCAACATGAAGTCAAAGAGTATGCCATGGAGGCTTTCGACCACCACCCAAGGAAACAAGCATCGCACAATTCGCAGGTGTGTCCGGATTTAGTAACACAACCGCTGCGACAGGGCTCTGATCGCATGGGAGGTAATCTAATTACCACCCCATCCCATTAGTTACCTGGGATGTCCCCTTATTCCCTTTCAGCAACTCCAATCATCCACATCAACCTCAAAATCAACAGAATCTAATCCCCTGAATGACAAATTAAACCTCATTCTTTCATTTCCTAAGGCCAACTAAACAGACCATGCTGAAGACGCCAGCTATTCTGCTTTATTATCATCCCCAGAATATAAAAAAGTCGTCAAAAAGGATAATGAACACTTATGTAAATAAATATGTGTTCAATGATGGATGGCACTGATCTTATGACAACGCACTCTCCCCAGGAAAGCAGCCCGCATTTCATGGAGATAAATCTGCAGCGACTTAATTAAAGCAATATGCAATTTCTCACGCGCGCGCACGCACGCACACACACACACACACACACACACACACACACACACACACACACACACACACACACACACACACACACACACACACACACAACCACCACCACCACCACCATTTCAGTCCTCGTTATTATTGTAATTATTGTCGTCATCATTATTGTTGATTTTTCTTTTTCATCTTCTTGTATACTTTTCTTCTGTAGATGGCTTGATGAAAAAGTAAGTGTTTTGCTTACTGAATATACCATCTGTAAATAGAAATTTGACTGACTTTGACCACCACTTCCACCCACCACCACCACCACCAACCACCACCACCACACCACCACCACCACCACCACCACCACCACCACCATAACCCTTCAAACTAGCAATTTTTGTATTTTGTACCACTTTATGTCACAGCAGATTTCTCTGCGTGAAATTCTCCGGAGAGAGCGCGTCGCCACAAGTGCAGCGCCTACTCATTTTTAATTGTTTCCCTATCAGAGTGGCTTTTTTTCTACAGAATTTTGCCAGGATCAACCCCCTTGTGCTGTGGGTTCTTTTACGTACGCTAAATAGTGATGTGTAACACACGGGACCTCGGTTTATCGTCCCATCCGAAAGACCAATGATCATGACCCCAGATCTCTCTTCTCCTCACTCTCTCCATCATCTCTCCCTACTCTCTCTCTCCACCTCTCTCTCATCTCCCACACACACCACACCACACACCACACACACACACACACACACACACACACACACACAACACACACACACACACACACACACACACACACACACAACACTACACAACACACACTACACACACACACACACACACACACACAGACAACCAAACCGCTTGCTTAGGCCTAGCTTACCTGATTCTTGATTTCAAAGAATTCCCAGGACTGGGCAGACTGGGTCTCCAGCCTCTGGTAGGGCTGGAAGCGGCCCGACACCCACTTGAAGAGCGCCGACACGCTGGGGCCGGTCTCTGGGTTGAGGGCAGCGGCATTGGCGAAGCGGCGAAGCGACCTTCCCCCGGAATGGTGAAGATCTCCACGTCCAGAGACTCCGCTCCCGTGTCCAGCTGTTGGTAAGGCACGATGTAGTCCACGCGCCGTTTCTCTGCAAAACACACACAACACAACAGGTAGATCTAATAGTTTAAAAAAAAAAAGAGGTAAAGGTGTCCCATTTGGGGTGGGAAGGCTATTTTGTATTTTGTACCACTTTATGTCACAGCAGATTTTGTCTGCGTGAAATTCGGGCTGTTCTCCCCAGGGAGAGCGCGTCGCCACAACTGCAGCGCCTACCCATTTTTTTTCTTTTTCTGCATGCAACTGTATTTGTTTCCCTATCAGAGTGGCTTTTTTCTACAGAATTTTGCCAGGGTCAACCCCCTTGTTGCCGAGGGTTCTTTTACGTGCGCTAAATAGTGATGTGTAACACACGGGACCTCGTTTTATCGTCTCATCCGAAAGACTAGCGCCCAGACCACCACTCAGGGTCTAATGGATGGGGGAAAAGTTTTGGGCGCAAACGGGGTACAAACCACCGCACACTCCGACCCGGACTTTTTGCTTTCTAGGCAAGGCGCGTTACCACCTAGACCACCGATCCACAAAGTGGTCAGAGCGCTCGCTTTCCCCCAGTCAAGTTAAGCAGAGTGGAGCGTGGTTACCAGTTAGATGGGTGACCGTTTGTGCGCCTTGGCTTCAGTACAGTCCCCCCCCCCACCCCACCCCAAGTTCACCCAGCTGCAAAATGAGTACCTGCCCTTTTTAGGGTTAGGGAAGGTAAATGGTGTCCCATAATCTATGTGGTCGTAGGGGAGCGAGGTATCAGAGACCTTATCTTCTCTAGAAGCCAGCATATTATGAGGGTGGGAGCCCATCTCCTCTCCCTCGCTGCTTTACCTTCCCTGACCCTAAAGTTGGCAGGTATCCATTTACATCTGGATGAACTGGGGGGACTGTATTGAAGCCAAGGCGCGCAAACGGTCACCCATCCAAATGGTAAACACACTTGATGCTGCTTAACTTTGACTTTGGGGAAAAGCAAGCGCTCTGACCACTGATCTATCTCGCCCCCAAACAGACAGCATAAATAATGGCTGTGTTTACAGGCTGGGGTCTTTGGTGATGAGTGGGGAGGGGGGGGGGGAGCTATTTAAAAGCTTTAAAAACAAACAGGGGCTATTTAATTTTCTTTAAAAACAGCAAAAACTGTTTCATTCAAAAAAACTCGCTCTTTTTAAGCTAGCCAAAATAGCACAAAACTGGAAGAACAGGGGAAAAGCCTAGACGTAATGTAGAGATTGGAGTACGGGGGGGGGGGGGGGGGGGGCGTGTTTAAAAGAGACTATACATCATTATCATGTTCAGGAGTGGTATAGACCAACACCACATGCAAGCTGTGTAGCCAATCACTCTACTTTAATGAAATTTTCAAAGGGAAAAAACATGAACATCAACACTTTTGGAGTATTGTAATTGCCCTTCAGGGATGATTTACTTGCTTTTGACTGGACTTTGACTTGACTTCTCAGGGTTTTGTTGAGTTCTATCAAGGCATGTCCATTTGATGATGTTGTCCTCTATCTCTTCTTGGTCTGCCTGTTTTTCTTCCTCCTTGGACAGTGCCTTGCAGTATTGTTTTTGCAAGTCCTTTTGATCCTGTGACATGCCCATACCCCAGGGAGAAAATATCGCGAACTGGCTTTTTCATGGTAGGCTCAAACCTGCGTCATGAACCGACATCACAAGCTCAATGCTCTACCACTAAGCATCTACACCCACCACCCACCGCCCACACAACCACACACACACACACACACACACAACACACACACACACACACACACACACACACACACACACACACACACACACAACACACACACACACACACAAATCCTGTTCTAACTTGATAAAAAAAAAATCTAAGTGGAAAAAAAACATGCCAAAACGTTAAGAGCACGACTAAAAATGTTCTGGAAAATTAATCTTTATAAACTTTAAAGAACTTTGTAAAAAAACAAAATCCATGCAGAATAGAATTCCACACAGCAGTCCATACTGAACTACTGCCTGTTGCTTCATCAGTTTTATTTTTATAAACTTTCATGTTTTTTTTTCTTCTCAAATCATGTTTGAGAGTGGCTTTATGCATTCTTTTTTCACTTTTATTTCTTTTCTATTTTTCTATCTTTTTCTTTATTCATTTATCATCGAGGATAATGGAATAAGCACTCGTGTGGGTGTTTTTTTTACACCAATCCCCGTGTATATGCAGTTTTGTAAATTTTGTCATCTGTTCCCACCGGCACACAATGGCCTACTCTTTCGAAAACGGAACAGGACTTAACGTGTGGTGGTGCGTGCGTGCGGGTATTTCTGGAAATCAAGGAGGGAAGATAGTGGTGGTGGAGGTGGTAATGGGGTGGGGGGTGGGGTGTTGTAAAACAGATATGGAAATTTCCCAGAGGAAGTAGACTGACCTGTTTTGACAGCCACATGTCTCCAAACGCCATTGACGCAGACCTTGAGTTGGCTGGATAGATGTCGTAGGCGATGTTCCCCACGTCTGTCCACTCACACTGCGTGCTCCCGTAGTGGAAAGGGGTCAGTGGTTTGTAGCCTGAAACAGCGCCCACAGGAGAACATTTTATTTTATTATTTTATTTTGATGATGATGATGATGATGATGATATGATGATGTGATGATGATGATGATGATGATGATGATGATGATGATGATGATGATATAATGAGTAGAAGTAGTAAGTAGAAGTAGAAGTATAGTAGTAGTAGTAGTAGTAGTAGTAGTAGTATAGTAGTAGTTAGTATAGTAGTAGTAGTATCGTTGTTGTTGTTGCTGTTGTTGTGTTATTACTATCATCATCATCTCATCATCATCATCATCATCTTCATCTTCATCACCATCACCATCACCACCACCATCATCATCATCATCATCATATCCATCACATCACACCACCACCACCACCACCACCACCATCATCATCATCATATCATCATCATCATCATCATCATCATCATCACTATCACTATTCTATACCACTTTATGTTACAGAAGATTTCTCTGCATGAAATTCGGGCTTCCCTCCCACGGGGATAGCGCGTCGCCACAAAGTGTAGCACCTATCCATTATTTTTTTCTTTTTCCTGTCTGAAAATGTATTTTTTCCCTATCAGAGTGGCTTTTTTTCTACAAAAATTTGCTGTGAACCCCCTTGTTGCCGTGGGTTCTTTTACGTGTAATAATGAATTGTAACACACGGGACCTCGGTTTATCGTCTCCCTCAAAAGACTAGCACCCAGACCACCACTCATGGTCTAATGGATGGGGGAAAAGTTTTGGGCCCAAACGCTAGTTGAACTACCGCACACTCCGACCCGAACTTTTCGCTTTCTAAGCAGGCGCATCACCTCTTGACCACCGATTCATAGCATGGTTTGTCAGTGGATCAGTGGTCTAGAAATAACGCACCTGACCAGAAACCGAAAATCCCGGGGTCAAAGGTTGTGATGGTTCGATCCCCGTCTGGGCCCGAAACTTTTCCCCCATCAACTAGACAATGAGAGGTGGTCTGAGTGCTAGTCTTTTGGATGAGAGGATAAACCGAGGTCACGCGTGCAGTACGTATTAAATTTTATGGCACATAAACAGAATCCACGGCAAGATAGTTGTACCTGGAAAAAATTCTGTAGAAAAAGCCACTCTGGCAGGGAAACAAATTGAATACATATGCAAACAAGAAATGGGAACATGGGTGGCGCTGCTCTTGTGGCGACACGTTCTCCCCAGGAAGAGCAGCCTGAATTCCACGCAATCTGTCGTGACTTAAAGTGGAATGGAAAATGGAATACAATACAATACAACTCAAAACAATTTATTTATTTATTTATTTATTTATTTATTTATTTATTTGTTTATTTGTTTATTTATTTGTATCGAGGATAATGGAATAAGCACTCATGTGCTTTTTTACATCCAGTCCCCGTGTGTATGCACGTGTATGCGGTATTGTAAATCTTGTCATCTGTTCCCACTGGCACACAATGGCCTACTCTTACGAAAAGCGGAACAGGATTTAACGTGCCCAAGATGTTCTGCGTGCGTTCGCACACGGGGCCTCGGTTTATAGTCTCATCCGAAGGACTTTTGGAGGGTGTAGAGTCAGCACTGATGTTAACTCCAGAGGAAAAATCCTCTCGAACGGGAATCGTACCCGGTTCGTCAAATTGCGTTTGTTCTGACCACTAGGCTGTCCCCTCCCCTAATACTCGGTGTGTGTGTGTGTGTGTGTGTGTGTGTGTGTGTGTGTGTGTGTGTGTGTGTGTGTGTGTGTGTGTGTGTGTGTGTGTGTGTGTTGTTTGTTTGTTTGTTTGTTTGTTTGTTTGTTTATAAACTGGTAGTAGCAAAGACAGACAAATAAATAGATATATAGATAGACAGACAGACAGAAAGAAAGACAGAAAGACAGACAGAAAGACAGAGCTAATATCTGTCATTGTTGTCAGTTGTGTATGCCACAGTATTGTTTATGCAGCATTTATCTCTCTGTTTCATTATCAGCAAAATTACAGCCATTATTTTTATCCTAAACAATGGTTTTCTAGTACCACCACCACCACCACCACCACCACCACCACCACCACCACCCAGAAGTGCTAGCAGTTGCCATTGTGGAAAGAAAGAATAGTAGTAGTAGATAACAGCGTTAGCAAACAATAGTAAGAATAATTGTTATCATTGTTCTTGTTGTTATCGCCGAAAATCGTATGTTTTGCCATTGCGAACGTGGGTGATAATGTTGCTGTTGCTGTTGCTGTTAGCTGTTGTCGTCGTTGTTGTTGTTGTTGTTGTTGTTGTCGTTTGTGTCGTAGTTGTTGTTGTTGTTTACCCGGAAAGGTGGAAATGTAGTTGTCTAGGCCCTGTTGTACACGGACTTTGGGTGGACAGGCACTGACCGTTGCATCCCCTCCAGACACTAAGATCACGTCCTTCAGTAGTCCCTGTTTTCACACACACACACACGCACGCACGCACGCACGCACGCACGCACGCACACACACACACACATAATATAATAGTAGATAGATAGATAGATAGATAGATAGATAGATAGATAGATAGATATATAGATAATAGATAGATAGATAATTATATATATATATATATATTGCTTTTTATATATATCTAATTATTTATTTTTGTATATATAATATAATAATTTTATCTCTCTGTTTCATTATCAGCAAAATTACAGCCATTATCTCTATCCTAAACAATGGTTTTCTAGTACCACACCACCACCACCACCACCACCGTTTCTTGTGCCCGCAGTCGACGCTCATCTCCAGGCTGTCCGCCGCCATGCTGATTTTATATATATATATATATATATATATATATATATATATATATATATATATATATATATATTATATATTATGTGTGTGTGTGTGTGTTGTGTGTGTGTGTGTGTGTGTGTGTGTGTGTGTGTGTGTGTGTGTGTGGTGTGTGTGTGCATGTCGATCTGCCTGTTTGATTGACAAATTGATTGACTGACTGATCAGCTGAATTCGCCTGTCTGCCTGTCCATCTGCCTGTTTGATTGAATGACTGATTGATTAAAACTGATCTCACCTATCTGCCTGTTTGCTTGACTGATTTGATCGATTAAACTGACTGATAACCTTGATCTCGCTCGCATAATAATTATCTACCTGCTTGATTTGACTGACTTGACTGATGAGCTAGTCTCACCCGCCTGCCTTGATGATGGATTGACTTATTGATTGACTGACTGATTGATGATGAGCTGGCTGACCTCACCTGGAAGATGGTGCGTTGCTTCTTGCACCTGCCGATGGAGAAGGAGGTGTTGGCGAGGGGCAGGACGTTGGGGAAGGGGGCCCGCACCGCGCGCCGTTTCTTGTGCCCGCAGTCCACGCTCATCTCCAGGCTGTCCGCCGCCATGCTGAACCCGTAGGTGTGCCACTGCCCGTCCCTGGGGATTGGGGCAGGGGTCTGATAGTGATCTGCTTGGGATTTGATATTGATCTGCTTGGGGATTTGGCATGGGATCTGATATTGATCTGCTTGGGGATTTGGCAGGGATCTTATCTTGATCTGCTGGGATCTGATATTGATCTGCTTGGGGATTTGGGAAGGGATCTAATATTGATCTGTTTGGGGATTTGGGTGGGGATCTGATATTGATCTGCTGGGATCTGATATTGATCTGCTGGGATCTGATATTGATCTGCTTGGGATCTGATATTGATCTGCTTGGGGTTTGGGCAGGGATCTGATATTGATCTGCTGGATCTGGTATGACTGCTGGATCTGATATGATCTGCTTGGATCTGATATTGATCTGCTTGGGATCTGATATTGATCTGCTGGATTGGCAAGATTATTTGATCTGCTGGGATCTGAGATTGATCTGCTTGGGGATTTGAGATTGATCTGCGTGGAGATTTGACAGGGATCTGATATTGATCTGCTAGGATCTGATTTTGATCTGCTGGGATCTGATAATGATCTTCTTGGGATTGGCTTGGATCTGATATTGATCTGCTGGGATCTGATATTGATCTTCTGGGGATTCACAGTGACCTGAGATTGATCTGCTGGGATCTGGTATTTATCTCTTGGGATGGGCAGGGATCTGGTATTGATCTGCTGAGATCTGATATTGATCTGCTGGTATCTGATATTGATCTTCTTGGGATTGGCATGGATCTGATATTGATCTGCTGGGGATTTGGCAGGGATCTGATATTGATCTGATAGGATCTGATATTAATCTATTGGGATCTGATATTGATCTTCTGGGGATTGGCAGGGATCTGATAGCTATTGACTGGTGACTGGCAAGGATCTAATATCTGCGGCTGTTTGGTATAGACCTCATATCAATCTGCTGGTGATTGGTATGGATGTGATATTGATCTGTTGGGGATTTGGCAGGGATCTGATATTGATCTGTTGCGGAGTTGGCAGGGATCTGATATTGATCTGTTGCGGAGTTGCAGGGATCTGATATTGATCTGTTGGGGATTGGCAGGGATCTGATATTGATCTGTTGGGGAGTTGGCAGGATCGATATTGATCTGTGGAGTCGGCAGGGATTGATATGATCTGTTGGGATTTGGCAGGGATCTGATATTGATCTGTTGGGATTTGGCAGGATCTGATATTGATCGTTGGGATTGGCAGGATCTGATATTGATCTGTTGGGGAGTTGGCAGGGATCTGATATTGATCTGTTGCGGAGTTGGCAGGATCTGATATTGATCTGTTGGGGAGTCGCAGGATCTGATATTGACTGTTGGGATTGGCAGGGATCTGATATTGATCTGTTGGGATTTGGCAGGGATCTGATATTGATCTGTTGGGGAGTTGGCAGGGATCTGATATTGATCTGTTGGGGAGTTGGCAGGGATCTGATATTGATCTGTTGGGGAGTTGGCAGGGATCTGATATTGATCTGTTGGGATTTGGCAGGGATCTGATATTGATCTGTTGGGATTGGCAGGGATCTGATATTGATCTGTTGTGATTTGGCAGGGATCTGATATTGATCTGTTGCGGAGTTGGCAGGGATCTGATATTGATCTGTTGGGATTTGGCAGGGATCTGATATTGATCTGTTGGGATTTGGCAGGGATGTGATCTATATTGACTGGTGACTGGCATGGATCTGATATCTGCAGTTGGTTGGCATGGATCTGATATTGATCTGCTGATGATTGGCAGGGATCTGGTATTGACTTGCTGGGGATTGGCAGGGATCTGATATATTTTGACTGGTGAATGGCATGGATCTTAAATCTATCTGCAGGTAATTGGCATCAGACTACCATCCACCTGTGATTATTGTTAGCACTTGTTGATGATCGCTTGGCTTCCATTCAATAATGAAACGCTGCCTTCGTCTTTTTGCCTGTCTGGTTGTTTGGTAGTTTGGCTATTTGGTTGATTGGTTTGTTTTGTCATGGTATTAACTATAAATGGCATTTGGTTTCCTTCCTTCTGATTATAGACCAACGACTACCATCTGTGTGGAACCATCATCAAAGAAAAACAACACAGTCCTCTGATTCCGTCTTGCCAGCCTACGTAAGGACTGAAGCTTTGGAATTTAGGCAACAGAGACCATCTTTAATGTGCACCATGTTCAGCAAGTTTCATTCCCGTTCGAGGTGATTCTTTTCCCCTGGAGTTAACATCAGGGCTGATTTCACTCTCCCCAAAAGTCCTTCGGATGAGACTAAAAACCAGGCCCCATGTGCGAACGCACGCATAACAATCTTGCGCAACGTTAAATCCTGTTCCACTTTTTCGGAAGAGTAGGCCATTGTGTGCCAGTGGGACAGATGACAATATTTACAAAACTGCATACACACGGGGGTGTATGCAGTTTGTGTAAATATTGTCATCTGTCCCACCACCATATAATTTAATTTTGTGTTTACTGAGTACGGTAATATTTTCAGAAATCAGTGTCTAAGGTAGAAGGTTACGAAAAAAAAAACCCATGTGAGTGCTTATTCCATTATCTTCGCTATAAAAGAATAAATAGATAAATAAATGAGTTGACAGAAGACAATTCATCAGCTACACAATGACAGTAGGTGGACACTGACGTAACCTTCTACCTTAGACACTGATTCCTGAAAATACTACCGTACTCAGCAAACACAAAATGCAATTATATAGCGCTGGTAGAAAATCATAAGGCAATCATTATGATAATATGAACCAACATTGTTATCTATTCATCTCTATTCATAGATTTTTTTTTACAAAAAAAAAAATCGATTGTACAATAGAAGTTTTCAAATACTGAATGGCCAATCAAATAAATGATTATCCGCAATAGCCTGTGGAGATTCAATAATGTAAATTCATACCAAAAAATCTTAACAATACATTCTATCACAGCAATATCAATACCACAACATTTTTTTTCACACCAAAAAAAACCAAACCAAAAACAAAAAACCACAGCAGAACAAAGGCAAGACCAATTTGTTTTTTTTAAGATCCTTACCTGAACACAGTCGTTTTAAACTTGTATCTCTTCTCCTTGAACTGGAAGACCATCTTGTCCTGGAAAGCACCACAGAGAACAGAGACTGTCTGGAACCATCCTGGAAGAGAGACAACACGCACTCCTCCCTCCTAGGCCGGCCTGTCACTTTCATGGACACAAACACGGAAAACTCGTAAGGGAAGTAACGACAGCCCCGGAAGACCTTGTCGGCCCGGATGTAGATGTCGCTGGCGTCAGGCGAGAACTGGAAGGCGTGGAGGTGACTGGCGGAGTCATAGAGGATGTTGACCCCTGCCGGCAGCCGGTCCACCGTGGGCACCGCCTCTTCCAACAGGTCCAGGGGCTTGACATCTGGTGAGAGGGAAAGAAAGAAAGAAAATGTATGTTATATGTATATATACCCATGTAATGATGAGATACTACTAGGCCTATGTAGTCTATAGGAAAGGTGTCTACCTTGAAATTAAGAAGTGTGGGTTTTGAGCATGTCAGTTATGATGATGATGATGATGATGATGATGATGATGATGATGATGATGATGGTGGTGGTGTGTGTGTGGTTGTTGTTGTTGTTGTTGTTGTTATTATTTTTTGTTATTATTATTATATCATCATCATATCTCATCTCATCTCATCATATCTATATTATTATTATTATTATTATTATTATTATTATTATTATTATTATTATTATTATTCTTGTTGTTATAATCGTTATCAGTAGTAGTATGGGAGTAGTAGTAGTAGTAGTAGTAGTAGTAGTAGTAGTAGTAGTAGTAGTAGTAGTAGTAGTATGGTGGTGGTGGTGGTGGTGGTGGTGGTGGTGGTGGTGATGGTGTGGTGTGTATTATTATCATTATTATTATTATTATTATTATTATTTTATTATACTATTATCATCATCATCATCATCATCATCATCATCATTATTATTATTATTATTATTATTATTATTATCATTATTATTATATTATTATATTATATATTATTATCATTATCATTATTATTGATGTGATTAAGGACCACATTTGAAATCTGTACAGATTTCTTCTGCCTGATTATGGATCTGGACCACATCTCATCTGCCATTTGCACAGATGTTCGTCTGCTTACTTTATATACATTGCTGGTCAATGCAGGCACAGTTAAGTATCTACCTACATTAACACCAGCAAATATCAATAAACAAACTGTGCAATCACACATGCACATATGCACGCACGCACGCACGCGCACACATACACACACACAAACACACACACACATACGCACACATCCCGAAAGAGTAGACCATGTGTGCTGGTGGGAACAGATGACAAAATTGACAAAACTGCATACACCCAGGGACTCGATGTATAAAAAGCGCATGAGTGCTTATTCCATTATCCTCGATATAAAAGAATCAATGAAATAAAATAAGATAAAATGAAATAAAATAAATAGACACACACACACATAGTACAGATCTCAATCTTTTAGGAATCTCTCTCTCTCTCCTCTCCTCCCTCTCTCTCTCTCTCTCTCTCTCTCTCTCTCTCTCTCTCTCTCTCTCTCTCTCTCTCTCTCTCTCTCTCTCTCTCTCTCTTCCCCCCCCTCCCCCCCCGCACGTGCACAGACGCACATACACACACACACGATTTCACACAATTATTCAATAATAATAATAATATAAAATTGTTCTCCTTTTCCCTATGCAGAGGAAGAAAGACAAGGTCAGAGAGTACTTTCCACTCTACCAGCACTTCACGCTGAAAGCACCACCGCATACAGGCCTTGCTTTTTTGTGGGCAGAAAACCGGCTGACACAAAAAAAGTCACTTTCTAACATAAAACACAACACACCAACACTACCATTGATGAATGTAGGCTACAGCTGGAGAAATGGGGGGGGTAAGGAAAGGGGGCGAGAGAGAGGGGGGAGGGAGAGGGAGGGAGAGAGAGGGGGGGAGAGAGAGAGGGGGGGGAGAGAGAGAGAGGGAGAGAGCGAGAGGAGGGAGGGAGGTATGGGAGAGGGAGAGAGAGAGAGAGAGAGAGAGAGAGAGAGAGAGAGAGAGAGAGAGAGAGAGAGAGAGAGAGAGAGATCTTGGGTGTTTTAACAGAAAGTCTCTGTGTGTGTCTGTGTCTGTTTATATGCAGTTTTGTAGATATTGTTATCTGTCCCCACCGGCACACAATGGCCTACTCTTACGAAATGCGGAACAGGATTTAACGTGTGCGCAAGATGTTCTGCGTTCGCACACGGGGCCTCGGTTTTTAGTCTCATCCGAAGGACTTTAGGGGAGAGTGGAGTCAGCACTGATGTTAACTCCAGGGGAAAAATCCCCTCGAACGGGATCCGAACCCGGGTCGTCAAATTGCCAGCGCAATGTTCTAACCACTAGGCTATCCCGTCCCCCTTGGGTCAATCATGGTCAGTATAGCTCTACATTGACAATGGGGACGCGTATGATTTTATTATTTTAATTAGTATTTTAAGAGCAAAAGTGTTTGATATAGAAATATTCTCCAAGCAAACTTTGAAGCAAAACTATCAGAAGAATTAAATTTGTAGCCAGTCTCAAGTAGAATTAAGTGCATACTTTAGAAACATTTTAAATCAGGACTTTGCTTATGTAAAGCGTGTGTGGCCCAGGCCAAAAGCTATTGTCAGTTATTGATGTCAGCTACTAAAACACTGCTATGTTGTAAAATTAATGGTGTGTTGAGATTGCCTTCAGCCATGACAAGTGAGATTGCCTTCAGCCATGACAAGCTCTTAACAACTTGCCCTCTACTTTAAAGGAAAAAAGATCCTCTGAAGTCGGAGTATGGCTACCTATTCGGGGATGTACTAGAAAAAAACTGAGAAGCAGAGAAAAAAGACAGACAGACAGACAGACAGACAGAGTTGAATCAAATCACCCCCGCACCCTCTCCCTTCAGACCTGTTTTAATAATAATCGTTGGGGAATGGGGGCGGGGGCGGAAGGCGGGGGGGGGGGGGGGGGGGGGGGGCAGAGAGGGGAGGGAGGGGGGAGGGGGCGGCTGTTCCAGCTGTGTTTCCTATCCCCGTCCTGTAGCCTACTCGGATTAAGAACAAAACAACTGACAGTTCATAAACTTCCCCTCAAAACCTGCTTGACGAAGTGTGTAAAAGATATTATATTTGTTTGCATTGAAAGCGACGGCTACAAAATATATGGTACTGTTCAAATGTCAAAAGTGAGGTTAATTTATTATTTTGCTTATGAGTTTTGGGGGGGGTTTGCCTATTATTTTGCTTATGATTCTTCCAGTTTCAGCATATCATGTGTAAACAGGTACTTGAGTAAACATAACTGTGGGGTGTCATGCGTGTTGCGGTGAGAGAGTGAAAAGACAATAACTCTTTCTGCAAAACAGCGAGAAAAAAGGAAACCAAAATAAACATCACACTTCAGCGAAAACATTTTTATTTATTTATTTATTCATTGATAGAGGTCTACCACTTTATGTCACAGCAGATTTTTCGGCGTGAAATTCGGGCTGCTCTCCCCAAGGAGAGCGCGTCGCCACAAATGCAGCGCCACCCATTTTTTTTCTTTTTCCTGTCTGCAGCTGTATTTGTATCCCTATCAGAGTGGCTTTTTTTCTACACAAGTTTGTCAGGGACAACCCTCTTGTTGCCGTACATTCTTTTGCGTGCGCTAAACAATGATGTGAAACACACGGGACCTCGGTTTATCGTCTTATCCCGGAAGACTAGCACCCAGACCACCACTCATGGTGTAATGGATGGGGGGAAAATTTAAGGCCCAAACGGGATTGGAACCACCGTACACTCCGACCCGGACTTTTTGCTTTCTAGGCAGGCACGTTACCTCTCGACCACCAATCCACCTTTGGACTGGTAAGTTCACAGACAAAATCTTTCATTATGGACACCAATTTTTAGTGGCGTTGGAAGAGATCTTTGGTTTAATGTGTCTGATATGGGCCAAAAGTGTTGTCGGTTATCGCTGTAAGCAAATGGCGTCCAAGACCTATTGTACAGCGTTGTTATTCTTTGATTCATGTGTTGTGTGATATTGCCTTCATACATGACAAGCTTCTGGTATGACAAGCAATCTTTCCGTCCATTCATGAAACGAAAAAAAAATCCTTTGAAGTCTAAGAATGGTTAGCATGAAGAGAAGAAATACATTGTGCAAAAAAGACAAAAGATCCAAATATATTAGCAATACTGGCTTCCTTGACAAACGCCTTATCTATTACAGATTTTTTTTCTTAAATGTTGACAGAAAAACAAAGAAAGCACACAGAAGAAACAATGTCTAAGATGAACACTTGGGAGCTGAGATCAGTTTTGACATAGAAAAAATGGTCATGTCTGTGACATGACAAAGGATGCCCCCATCTAAACAACTGTTTTAAATCTTTTGAGACATGAGAACTCGGCAATAGGACACGTTTTCATCTCAAGCATACTAACTTTCACACAAACACTTGTTCAAAGTGATATTCCCTTTTATACACCCCAGCTCAGGGAGAAAAGCTTTGTGAAACATTAGATTACTTTCTCCTTTTGACGCGAACGGCTTACTGTAAGCTAGGTAAAACTAGAAGTCTCTTGAGCAGACCATACCAGCCAGAGAGAAGCGGATTGTCCCCTAGGACTCAATTATCCTCTACCTTACACGCCGCCTTGAAGTCTTTGAGCGAGCCAACAGCTTGTCTGAAGCGTGTCAACAAGGTAGTGGGCGAGCCCCTGGCCCCCGATCCCCTACTGCTATGCGCCGCTGCTTTTCTCTGTTGGGTG
Source organism: Stramonita haemastoma (assembly GCA_030674155.1). Taxonomy (NCBI): domain Eukaryota; kingdom Metazoa; phylum Mollusca; class Gastropoda; order Neogastropoda; family Muricidae; genus Stramonita; species Stramonita haemastoma. The sequence goes on from CM060316.1 coordinate 69,447,190, forward strand.
TCAAAGTGGGGCTGGACGACTTGATCCAATTAGAGATAGAGACAGGTTCAAGTGGTGGGTGGTTTGGCCCTTTGGCGCTTGGCCCGACACGGATACTGTGGATGAAACGGGATTTGACTCGACAAATAAACAGGTCCTGGTGACAGACTGGGGGTTGAAGACTAGTAGGCTGAGGGGTGTTGTGTGGGGTATGGGGAAACCAGGGCAGGAGGCTTCTAGCCTACGTCTGGTACATTTTAGAAATGGAGAGTCTGGTATATTTGGAAATGGAGACTAAAGGTGTGTGGGGTATGGGGAAGCTAGTATAGGAGGCTTTTAGGGCCTACATCTGGTGCATCTGGAAATGGAGACTAAGGGGTGTGGGGTAGATCTATAGGGAAGCCAGGGCAGCAGCCTTCTTCATCTAGACTAGTAGCGCATTTGGAAATTCCTCTTCCTCTCTCGTTCGCTTTATACCGTCCGATGTGTCTGGGGGAAATAATGGCATGTCCTTTCCAACTCATCTCGTAGGCCGTACAACTTGGTCTGTAGGATTATCTCCGTCGGCCACACTTTCTTCCAAAGATCGCAGTAGAGCGTGTACCTCTGAAGAATGTGCTCGCCTGGAAATAATCCTGATAATAACAGACAACTACTTGCATGTTTTGGAGATGCTTTGAATTGAGTAGGAAGGGGGTGATACTCATATTCAGCAATTTTACGTGGGAGTGGGCGCTTTGTTTTACTTGTTTTTAAAATGAGGTTCCAAGCAGTGTTGTAAATGGATCATGTCAGATGGTCCGAGCAACTTCTTACATACCAAGGTACGAAAAAAGACCTGGGGTTTAGCTAAATGAGACAAAGCTAGGCTAAGGGTAATCTCCATAATAACAGACAAAATCATCCCACCCCTTTTTTCTCTCATTATTTCCCCTCCTTTCTTCTGCAGTTCTCTCTCCTATCCCGTGTGTTTAATTAAAGGGGGTGGGATGTCCTATGCATGAACAAGACAATGTTTTCTATGTGAAACCACCACATTTATACTAATTTTGTCCTTTTCTTCCAAAAAAAAGATGGTTTTAATGTAACAACTTCATATTCAGACCCCTTTTACCCATTTCTTACCGACTATTTTTTCGATGTAACAAGTATTACTTTTAGTTTTATCCCAATCGAACAAAGCATGGTTGGAATCAATTTATTAAATGCGAGGCTTTATTTTTGTATTCTTCCCTGGGTGAACAGGTTGTATAAATCTCAATACTCCTTTACTGAATTGTGCAGTGTTTTTACAACATGAAGACTGTAGTTCTTATTTTTTGCATAGACTTTGGGTATTTTGTTGTTGGTTAGTTGGTTGGTTTGGGTATTTTAGTTTGTTTGCTTGCTTATTTTCACAAGCTCCTGCAACCTCATCGTCAAACCATCATCAGCATTGTGATGTCTTCACCATCGTTGTTGCCGTCATTTATTTATTTTATTTATCCTTTTATTTCGAGGATATGTGATCAGAGCGCTCGCTTTCCCCCAGCCAATGTTAAGCAGCGTCGAGCGTGGTTACCAATTGGATGGGTGACCGTTTGCACACCTTGGCTTCAGTACAATCCCCCCAGTTCACCTAGCTGTAAATGGGTACCTGCCCTCTTTAGGGTCAGGGAAGGTACAGCAGCGAGGGAGAGGAGGCAGGCGCCGCCCTCAATATGCTGGCCCCTAGAGAAGCTGAGGTCTCCGATGCCTCGCTCCCCTACGACCACACAGGGTATGGGACACCTTAACCTTTTTTACCTTTGTATCGAAGATAATGGAATAAGCACTCATGTACTTTTTTCATCCAGTCCCCGTGTATATGCAGTTTTGTAAATCTTGTTATCTGTTCCCACCGGCACACAATGGCCTACTCTTACTAAAAGCGGAACAGGATTTAACGTGTGCGCAAGCTGCTCTGCGAGCGTTCGCACGCGGGGCCTCGGTTTACAGTCTCATCCGAAGGACTTTTGGGGAAGAGTGGAGTCACCACTGATTTTAACTCCAGGGGAAAAATCCCCCCAAACAGGAATCGAACTCGGGTCGTCAAATTGCGAGCGCAATGTTCTTACCACTAGGCTATCCCGTCCCCCGTTGTCATGGGTGTGTGTCCACAGATAGAGTCTACCACTAACAAGGCTGCAATAATCCCACACACTGTCCGCAGTCTCTGCAGCTACAGGTCTATTCTCTACTTCTTCTTCTTCGAATGCTTAGACAGCAACAACTATTTTCTGTCATAATTATGAGCGAAAAGGCGCTGCGCTGCCGTTAAGCACCTGACAAGTCAGGTCCTAGTGCTTCCGACTTCAGCATGGGAGATAACTTTTTTTTTTTTTTTTTTTTTTTTTTTTTTTTGAGAGAGAGAGAGAGAGAGAGAGAGAGAGAGAGAGAGAGAGAGAGAGAGAGAGAGAGAGAGAGAGAGAGAGACACTAGTGAACACTGAAATGATTTAATGTACATTGGCCTTGGACCACAGTACATTTGTTGGGCTTGTGGTGTACGAATGGGTTCTTCCATATCATTTGTAAAGCAAATGCACAAATAAGAAATGATTTATCCCTGCTTGAAGAAGAAAAACACACATTTACTCTTTTTTCCTGATAGTAAACCTCAAATCAACCCTAACCTTATCACAGAAAGACTATGATGTATAGAAAAATCATGTATATTGAGTACATATCAAATAGCACAGTTATTCAATAAACTGCTTGAGGCAACATTGTTTTCCTTTTGTTAATAGAATGAAAATATATCTAGACAAACCATGCATGTACTCATCATTTGCTACTCTGAGCAAATCAGGCAATTGTACATCAATACATTTGCTTAAAAACTTTTCTCTGAAGCTTGTGTACATGTAGCATTCCATTAGAAAGTGGGCTTGATTTTCAATTTTCCTTTTACAAAATGGACACGATCGGTCTCAAATATCACCACTATATCTATACACATTGTTATTGAAAGAGAGAGAGAGAGAGAGAGAGAGAGAGAGAGAGAGAGAGAGAGAGAGAGAGAGAGAGAGAGAGAGAGAGAGAGAGAGAGAGAGGAGAGAGATGAGAGAGAGATTTATTCTTTTATATCGAGGATAACAGAATAAGCAATCATATGCTTTTTTTCATCCGGTCCCTGTGTGTATGCAGTTTTGTAAATATTGTCATCTGTTCCACCGGCACACGATGGCCTACTCTTACGAAAGCGGAACAGGATTTAACGTGTGCGCAAGATGTTCTGCGTGCGTTCGCACACGGGCCTCGGTTTAAAGTCTCATCCGAAGGACTTTTGGGGAGAGTGGAGTCAGTACTGATGTTAACTCCAGGAGAAAATCTCCTCGCCCGGACTCGAACCGGGTCGTCAAATTGCCAGCGCAATGTTCTGACCACTAGGCTATCCGTCCCCCCAGAGAGAGAGAGAGAGAGAGAGAGAGAGAGAGAGAGAGAGAGAGAGAGAGAGAGAGAGAGAGAGAGAGAGAGAGAGAGAGAGAGAGAGAGAGAGAGAGAGAGAGAGAGAACAGTTATAAGCCCTTTTTTAAGGCAGGAAAATGGACCAAGAAGACAAAAAGTTTAGACATGGAGTCGACAAGAAAAAAAATAACAATGCAGAAACAGAGGGGAAAAAATAGGAAAGTGGGAATTCTTAGCACAGAATGTGAGGATGCTATTTAAACTGACCCCCCCCCCCCCCCACCATCCACACATACAGGGGGGGGGGGGGTTAATTATCTGAAGATGGACACATCTCCAAATGACATTCTCTTGCATTTTGGGTAGCTCTCTCTCTCTCTCTCTTTTTGCGATCCATCAGCCTGGAATGACCTCTCTCTATCCCTTCGCCAAAAGCTACATTTGATAGTTTCAAACCCAGCCTCAAAACGTACTTATTTCCTTAGATCTACTCCCTCATAATATATCCATAACCTTCAACAGCCACCCCGTCTCCATCACCCTGCGCACGCACGCGTGCGCGTGTGTGCGCGCGCCTAAATTTGATACCTGATCTTTTTCATGGGCAGTTGCATGTGTGTAAATGATTGATTAGAAACACTCTAACGCTCTGATTTGTTGTTTGACAAGATTTGGTACTCTATAATTCCATACATTATCATTACTATTTTATTATCATTTTATAGTATTATTATCATCATCATCATCATCATTACTATTATCATTATTATTATTATCATCATCACTATCATCATCATCACTCGTCACAAGCGCTCATTTACACTGAACACATTCACTGCACACCAAGTCAGATTAGAGATGTACAGTTAAACCATAAAGTGTATATATATATATATATATATATATATATATATATATATATATATATATATATATATATATATATATATATATATATATATATTAACCAGTCTCAAGCCCATCTCAAACCTTCCAAAATTAATGTTTTCCACCACCGAAAGCATAAAACACACATTCCAGCGATCAAATCTTTAAAAAAGCTAAATTATTTGCTTCAGTCAACAAGCGTGATACTTCGATAGCCTGAACGCTTTAGCATGCAATTGGTCTTTTCATAACCTCAGGGCTGTTTTGAATGGTTGTGCCTTTCAACAAGAACACAGTGTAATTGGTCCTTTCAGCCACCGAGCAGCTTTTCCAAGGATCACACAGTTGTGCTACCAGGGTTTCTATGTGAGGCCAGCACTGGTGTGCGTGCTCTCTTTCTTCACTGGGACAAAGCTCTCTGTTTCCCTAATCCCACCTACAGACGGTGATCGTACTAGAATTACCCCGGGTGTATTTATTCAGGGATGTTTTGGATAGTCTCCTGGGTGTTATAATACCATTCTACTCACTTTCACCACTACTGGTCTCTTGCTATGCAGTTTATGTCAAAAAAAAAAGAAATGTGTAAAGAAAAAAACATGCATGTGTGGGCCCACAGGCATGCACACACAGTGCGCATACCTCCCCGTGCACATGCGCACGCGTGTGCATGCACACACACACGCACACGCGCACACACACACACACACACACACATTTCAATTCCTATTCACCTCTTAAAATGATTCAAAATGGAAGGAAACCAAAAACAACCCTAAATATAATTCCCCAACAACAACGTTCAAACATCAGTAAGACTATACCACACTGTTACAGAAGCAGAGTTAAGTATGTACAGTAGCAATAGTTTGCAGACTGTGTGTTCTGAGGTCAGGTTGCAGCCCACATACTGTATTGCCACCACTGGCATGGCCAGGGTCTGTCTCCATCATCTTTACAAGTGCAAGCAAGTTTTGTTGCCGTGCATTCGCAGACATTGGGCATTCAATATGTTTGTTTGTCCGTTGTGTTCGACGATGACCTCCGAAGCAGCAGAGGAGGCAGCTGCTGATTCCGAAACCTGGGCAGAACAATTTGATTATAGTGGAGATGCCTTGCTCACAGTACATCCCCACTCTCTCGGCCAAGAGGGCATGAGGACAGTCAGCGTTGGAGACGCTCTCCAAAGGCCAACTAGTCCCCTGGGCTGCAGCGCTTAAGGACTGTGCGAGTCAAGCCTCCTAGTCAGAGAGTCATAGTCAATCATTCAATAAACAAAGACAATTCATCACTCTTTGCTTTCATTCTTTTTATCTTCCTTCTTGTTGCATGGTCTCTGAATCTCGTTTTGCCTGTTCTCTTCGGTTATCTTAAATAATTGTGTATATATTGTGCTTTCGAGGAGTCTAAAATATACGTAGCCAAATTTAATCAGTGGTTTTCCCACTCATAGAATTTCACTTTACAGCTTAGTCTTTAGTCTTTAGTGATCGACAATGACTCTCTGAATAGGAAGCTTAACTTGCACAGTCCTTATGTGCTGCAGCCCAGGGGGCTACTTGGCCTTTGGAGACGGCAAAGATGACCCGGCCTGCTTCGTCTGCTTTTGCTTCTTGTGGTGCACCAGGAATGGTGGGGGAAAGCTATGATGATATGACAGCCACTGCTTGACCCCAGCCCACCGCCACAAGTTGAAGTCCATGCATACTGTAGCGGTCACAAAACGCCACTGACCTCAAACCACATATCAGAGTATTTCCCGAAAGAGTGAGACTCTCAGTAAAGAAAGAAAGTGTGCACTGGGTGCACTGCTCCATGTGGTTCAGTTCACAGTTTGGATATAAGTCCATTCACTCCAAGTCTGTTTTGGTCATGCTTTCATCCAAATTCAGAAAACCAAAAAACGATGTGCTAAGTAGTTCAAAACGAAATCCTGGTTACTCTGTGGTTCTTATAAACGTTGTTGTTGAGGTTGATGTGCTCCCTGTGGACTGCCGATCCCCGGCATGAGACACAACGAATCAGGTATGGCTGTGGCAGGGAGATCAAAATGAGCAGCCTGGGAACAGCAGTACGGGGACGTCACAGAAGAGAGGCAGCAAAAAAAAACAACCACAAAAACAAAAAAACCCGTTGTTGAGGTTATATCATTAACCCAGCCGAAATACTCCGATTTAGGGACTGTGGACAGAAGGTCAGAAGGTCAGGAGGTCTCCCACTTAAGCACCTCGGGCCACCCTAAAAATAGTACAATTCTGTTGAAGCAACAAGAGAGAAAGGCTGCAGCCATAGTAAACCCGGCATTTTGACACCGTCAATTTTGCCGGGCAGGGTGAAAAATGCTGCCCGACTGAATTACTCTGTGGCGTCACTGATGACGGCTGTGCGTGGCCATAGTAGAGCGGCCCGGCCCGTTTTTTTTAACCCGTCGTTTTGACGTTCGAGCAACACGTCCGTTTGCCGGGTTGACGGAAAGGAAAATAATCAAGAAAAACTTATTTATGGTGCTTCAAAAATTCTGACTACACAAACTAGTAAATTGACCCTTCCCCGATTACATTCCAGTGGTTTTGACAAAAGTTTTGGGGGGGATTTTACTTTTTATGTCGAACTATTTTCTGTCGACTTAGTGTGGGGGTGGGGCGGAGTATCAGACGCCGCAGCCGTCAAAGAGACGGCCGTCAAAACAACGGGTCGGGCGGGGTTTACTATGGCCGTAGCCAAAGGCCCGCGCAAACACCGCGCGCACTGCTGCACGAGCCGAAGCTCTTTATTCGTTCTTATCAATAGTGCAGAGAACGTTTTTATTTCCATTAGCGACACCAGCTGGACATCCCGTTAAGGACACCCCACAAGCGACCCAACCCCCAGGCATGTTTTCGCCAGCACTATAGAGTAAGGCAGACAGGTGTGAGAGAGACACTCTCTGTGACACACAACAGGTATGAGACATATTCTCTGAGGTGTAAGAAAAGTGAAGCAGACAGATACCCCCACCAGTACAGTACTGCTTATTGCTACGATGACAGACAGAACTGTATTTTTTATGGTGTAAGAGGTAACTCCGAGGTCTGAATGGCTTTGATGGCGGACCAAGAGGTCTGAAGTGAGGTCTCAGGCGGACGATGTTTGCACTAGGCGTCTAGCAGGGTCTCTGTTACTCGCCCATGATCATATTTCTGGCCAGTTCCCCCTTCGTGGGAGTCCTAGGTTCAATTCTATCCATGAATTTTCTGCTGGTTTTCGCAAGTACAGGGGAAAACTGAGGGAATCGGAGAATTGCGGAGGTGGGGTGGGGTGGGGGGGTGTTGGGGGTGGGGTCTTTTGAGGGGATCATCCACACAAGATGTGGAACATGTTACATTTTTGTCTTGTTGCAGTAACAGTATTGAAAGGGGTGTAATATGTAAGTGTGCTTGTTTTAAAGGTTTTACCGTGAAAGCAGTTCGGTTTATTTTTTATAATTATACAAACCCTCAGTACACACTTATTGAACTGCCGAAAAACAAAATCTGATTTTTCTTTTTGATGGTGCATGTGTGTGCATGATCAAATATATCAGAAATCATCAGTCACTATTCTCTCTGTGTAGGACATTCTTTGTACCATGAAAAGTAATTGTGTCATAATTATGTTTTCTCTGCTACAATATGTAACCTCTCTGTCTATGTCGTCTGTTCCTCTGTCTTCATCTGTCATCTGTACTGCCTTCTTCTGTCTCTGTCTGTCTGTCTGTCTGCTGTCTGTCGTCTCTCTCTCTCTCTCTCTCTCTCTCTCTCTCTCTCTCTCTCTCTCTCTCTCTCTCAGTAGAGGGAAAAAAGTCATTGATTTCATTCTGTGAATGGAAAAAGACAGAAACAGATGAAAACTGTGACAATAGGTGTTTGTTTTGATTCTTGCGTTCATTGCTGATATTCACTATACAAAGCACTGCACAACACAACGCAGCACAAACAACAGCACAACACAACACAGCACCCCCACAACACAGCACAGCACAGAACACCACACCACACCAGACCACAATACAGCAAAACACAGCACAACACAACATAGCACAGCACAGCACAGAATAGCACAGTGCAGCACAGAATTGCACAGGGCAGCACAGCACAACGCAGCACAACACAACACAGCACAACACAAAAACGCCACACTACACCACACCACACCACAGCACAACACAAAACACCACAACACAACACCACAACACAACACCACAACACAACACCACAACACAGCACAGAAGAACACAACATCACACAACACAGAGCTGTGGAGATGAGGACCTACTCTTGCTGTAACATGAGTGCTTATCCCATTATCCTCGATATATATATAAAAAAACAAAATAAAATAAATAAACAACTAAATAATATAAAGAAACAATGCCCCGCACTCCCCTGACCTCAATCAACCACACCCTCCTCACTACAAACCTTGCAAAAGGATACACCTACCTAATGAACCACCACCCCCCCTCCCTCGACCAAACACTCCCCTTCCCCCCCCCCTCCCCTTCCCAGGACGTGCGTGCGCGTGAGAAGATCGAATGCTTTGAACCAAAGGAGTCCCGACTTGACTTGACCAGCTCATTTCCATTCCAAGAACGGACTTCAAAAGTTGCGGCGGATTTCAAACCCTTCCGTGCATCGCTGGACATACGGCCTGTGTGAAGAAGAAGAAGAAGAAGAAGAAGAAGAAGAAGAAGGTCTTCCCTTTAAAGGTCTCAATGTATTCCACACACGCTCAGGCTTTGCAGGTATTTGCCCACCAGAAGACGGAGGAGGTTTTTGAGGCGGGTGGTTGTGAGAGCCCACGGTGTGTACCTGTTGCTTTGGTCCATGCTGACCTCTGTGGGGGTCTGGTCTCTTTGAAGTGGAAGATGTCTCTCTTAGGGTGCAATGGCAGAGAGGAGGGAGCGGCTTATGTACCTGGGACCTTGTCCCGAAGGATGCTGAAGGGAGGGGGTTGGGGTTGGGGATTGGAGGGTGGGGGAGGAGTCAGAGAGAGTGCGTAGCGTGCATACTCTGTCCTTGAAAGTACTGGGTTTATGTTGTTGTTTTTTAAACCCACGGGCGACAGACAGAATCGCTTTCATTTTCAGGACTTTTGAGGGGGTGGGGGTTGTTCTTTTGTTTTCACAAAGATTAAGTAGTGTTGTTTGGTTTCTTGCAATTTTGTTTTTCCTTCCTAAGGGGGTGGGGTGGAGTTCTTTTGTTGTTGTTATTTCATTGGCATCTTCGTTATTTTATCTTAAAATCCTGCCTTGAGCCAAAGGATTGGGAAATGCCCTACAGAGTTTTGATCATTTAAAAAATTCTCATTGACATTTTTTTCCAAAAAAAAATAAAACATTGGCGAGTTTTAAGCTAATATGTCGCTTACACAATTGTGCCCTAAAGAGGGCAGGTACTCATTTACAGCTGGGTGAACTGGGGGAACTACTGAAGCCAAGGCGTCGCAAGTGGTCACCCATCCGCTTGGTAACCCGCTGGATGCTGCTTAACCTTAGCTGGGAAAGCGAGCGCTCTGACCACTGAGCTATCCGTCCCTATGAGCTACGCAAGGAACCATTATTATCATTTTGGGTGGGGTTCTGTTTTTTCCTCCATGAAAAGGTGTCCATTGCAAATCTGTAAGGAAAGGAACAATGATATGTCCAGATGATGTGATCAAACAAGCTCCAGTGTGAATGATCAGCCACTTTTTAGCTGTTTCCGCAATGGAACAGCATGCATAAGATGCATACAGCTGAGAGGCTGATGGAAACAAAGAGCGGGTGAGTACTCTCTTGTTTGAGAAGAACTATACACTACTGGAAAAACTACTTTCTTTCAAATTCAAATAGTACAGCCTAGCAGTCGTGTTACTTTCTTTCAAAATAAAAAAAAGTACCACGTAGCAGTCTTGTTATTTTCTTTCACATTAGAATATACTGCTTAGCAGTCTTGTTACTTTCTTTGAAATCAAGATATCACAGCCTAGCAGTCTTGTTACTTTCTTTGAAATCAAGAAAGTACAGCCTAGCAGTCTTGTTACTTTCTTTAAATCAAGAAAGCACTGCCTAGCAGTCTTGTTACTTTCTTTGAAATCAAGAAAGTACAGCCTAGTAGTCTTGTTACTTTCTTTGAAATCAAGAAAGTACAGCCTAGCAGTCTTGTTACTTTCTTTGAAATCAAGAAGCACAGCATAGCATTCTTATTACTTTATTTCAAATTAAATAATACAGCCTAGCATTCATGTTGCTTTCTTTGAAATCAAGAAAGCACAGCCTGGCATTCTTGTTACTTTCTTTCAATTGAAATAATAAGTCTAGCATTGTTGTTGTTGTTGCTGTTGTTGTTTGTTTGTTCGTCATGTTCCACGATGACCTCTAAAACAGCAGAGGAGGCAGCTGCCGTTTCGGAAACTGGGCAGAAATTTCATTATAGCAGAGATGCCTTGCCCACAGCACACCCCCACTCTCTTGGCCAAGAGGGCATTCAGCCTAGCATTCTTGTTACTTTATTTCAAATCAAGATAGTACAACCTTGCATTCTTGTTACTTTATTTCAAATTAAAATAACACAGCCTAGCATTCTGGTTACTTTTTTCAAATTAAAATAATAATTCCTAGCATTCTTGTTACTTTCTTTCAAATCAAGATAGTTAAATACAGTCTAGCATTCTTGTTACTCTATTTCAAATTAAAATCATACAGCCAAGAATTCTTGTCATTTTATTTCAATTTGAAATAATTATACAGCCTAGCATTCTTTGTTTACTTTATTTCAATTTGAAATAATACAGCCTAGCATTCTTGTTACTCTATTTCAAATTAAAATCATACACCCTAAAATTCTTATCATTTTATTTCAAATTGACATAACACAGTTGTTGTTGTAGTTTAATTTAAAGTCTATTCACACTTGGTGATATTAGACTTGGTGACATAACACAGCCTAGCATTCTTGTTACTTTCTTTCTAATCAAGACAGTACAACATAGTCATTTTTTGTTGCTTTCTTTCAAATCAAGATCGTCTAGTAGTAATACAACCCAGTATTTTTTATACCATAGGGGGGAACAAACTACCAACTATGTTCAGGAAGAGAGACCCACTTTTATGTACGTATGTGAGTGAAGAAGCCAGGAGGGAAGAAGGGAAGAAGAAGAAAGACAGTGTGTGTATTTTCACGCTGCAAACGCCAGTGGTTGTCTGTGTCTTGTTGAACTGGGGATTACCTTGTGGTTTAACTTTAGCGCAAACTGTTTGCTCGACACTTTCCGCTGTTGGTTCGCCGACGGAGCTCGCCGAGCCGTCGACAGAATACGCGTGCGACAACAAAACGACGGCTAGGGAAGGGGGGTTTGGGGGGCTCTGAAAGAAGATGCGAGGAATTGCAAGCTTGGCATAAATGAGGAGACTTGTTCCCAGTATGCCCTCTCCTTCTACTAGCTTATGCTGAACTGAAAATGAGCTTGTGCTTTAATTGAAATTCCACTGTCGCCCCTTTCCACCACCCCCACCCCCCTTTCCCTTTATCGGTAACCTCCGTCCTTGTTGACTCCCCCCCTCTCCTCCTCCCCCCTCCCTACCTCCCTCCTTTTCCAGAACCGCTCCATTTCTTTTCTTTTTCTCTCGTCTATAATATCATTTACTGATTCTTCTAGCTTTTTCTCATTTTCATTCTGTTTCAGGAGCATAAACCAACATGTGTTCATCAAAAAATTTCAAAAGTGGGCGAACAGGTTTCAGAAGAAGGAGAGGACTGGTGAGAGAGAGAGAGAGAGAGAGAGAGAGAGAGAGAGAGAGAGAGAGAGAGAGAGAGAGAGAGAGAGGAGAAGAGAGAGGAGAGAGAGAGAGAGGCTATAATACAAGTGAAAAAAGGGTGTATGTAGGGAGATCAAAGAAATAAGGACTGTGTTCAACGATGAAGAAATGGAGTGGAGTAGCTGATGAACTGTAGGGAACGACAAAAGATCAAAGCGAAATAAAGACACAACTATCAAAGCAAGCAAACACACCCCATCCCACCCAATGAGCTCGGCGAGTGCGCGCGCACGCACGCGCGCGTGCGTGTGCGTGCGTGTGTGTGTGTGTGTGGGTGGGTAGGTAGGTTGTGTGTGTGTGTGTGTGTGTGTGTGTGTGTGTGTGTGTGTGTGTGTGTGTGTGTGTGTGTGTGTGTGTGTGTGTGTGTGTGTGTGTGTGTGTGTGTGTGTGTGTGTGTTTTTTTTATTATTTATTTATTCTTTTATATCGAGGATAACAGAATAAGCAATCATGTGCTTTTTTTCATCCGGTCCCGTGTGTATGCAGTTTTGTAAATATTGTCATCTGTTCCCACCGGCACACGATGGCCTACTCTTACGAAAGCGGAACAGGATTTAACGTGTGCGCAAGATGTTCTGCGTGCACTCGCACACGGACCTCGGTTTAAAGTCTCATCCGAAGGACTTGTGCGTGTGTGTGTGTGTGTGTGTGAATGTTCGTGCATGCGTGCGGTGTGTATATGTTGTGCGTGCGTGTGTGCGTGTATGTGTCAGTGTATGCATGTATGTGTATATATATATGCTTGGTGCGCTTGTGCAAACAAAACGTGAGCATCTGTGTGTGTGTTGATGATTGCACGCAGGCGTGCACGCGCGGCGTGTGAGTGTGTTGCTATAGCTATTGTTATCATTATTGTTTCTCTCTCTCTCTCTCTCTCTCTCTCTCTCTCTCTCTCTCTCTCTCTCTCTCTCTCTCTCTCTCTCTCTCTCACACACACACACACACACACACACAACACATCACACACACACACACAGAGCGTCAGAGAGAGAGAGAGAGAGAGAGAGACGAGAGAGTAGAGATAGAGTGAGAGAGAGGAGAGTCGTGCTGTCTGTTGTCTGTCTCGTTCACTTGCCCGCTCGCTCGCTCGCTCGCTCGCTCACCTCTTTTCCCAAACATATATGTGTTCATAAAGAAAAGTATAACCAAAAAAAATTGTTTTAAAAAAGCGAATAGCAACATTAAGTTTTATGATTTAGACACATGCATGCAATGGACTTGAGCCTGACAGTGTATGACTGTGTACACACAGTCACAGTCCTGTCCCCAGCTGAGACCAGCGTTCTGCAGAAGTCTGTAGCATCACTGACCCTGCCAGGACGCTGTACTGAGAGAACATCACCAGTGTGATGAGAAGTCTTTCGTTCTGTCTGTCTCCTGCCGCTGCTGCTGCTGACTGCGTCTGTCTCTCTGTTGTTGTCTGTCTTCTCTCTCTCTCTCTCTCTCTCTCTCTCTCTCTCTCTCTCTCTCTCTCTCTCTCTCTCTCTCTCTCTCTACACACACACCCACCACACATCCAACACATCTCAACACACACACACACACACACACACACCACACATATCAGTGCTGATTCCACTCTCCCCCAATGTTCTTCGGATGAGACTGTAAACTGAGGCCCCTAGTGTAAACGCACGTCAGAACATCTTGCACACATGTTAAAAACCCGTTCCAGCCTTTGGGAAGAGTAGGCCATTGTGTGCCGGTGGAAACGGATGACAATAGAATTATTTTTTTAAAACCAGCATGCACACAGGCGTCGTGTTTGGACACCATCCCTGGGGAAGGGTTAGGGAGTTGAAGTCCCCATGGGCGGTTCGGGTGGCATATGCAACGTTCTGATGCTCCTGCAAGGCGCTGGAACCATTCCACGGCTTGCCTTACAGTGCTTATGCTTGTTCCCGGGCTTTGCGCTCTGATCCGGGAGTGCAGCTCAATGGTCTTCTGAGACTGACAGATGCCCACCATCTATAAATAAGGCCTATGTCAGACACAGACAGATCCTGGGCAGGGTAGAGGGCTGCGAACACAGAGCAAGACGACGGCAACTAATAAGTGTCTTGATTTATATATCTCTTTTTGCGACAGTTTAACATTTTGACAATCAAGGACCAATCCCTGAACAAGAGAGGGGGGGGAGAAGGGGAGATTTCTACCTTGGCATTGCCCGGCTTTTTTGTGCTCCTGTATTGCTGTAGAAATTCTACATAAAAGGACTGTGCCCCAAAAAAACTTGACTGCTATTACAGTCTTTCCTTAACAGTCTACAAACTCAATTAACCTAGTAGCGGTCTTTCTTTGAAAGAAAACATTTCGTGCCAACAATAGACTGTACATGAAAATGACGCATCCGCTTAGCCTATAAACACTAACCGGAATGTTACTTCCGATTTCAAAGTCGGGTGTGGGGTTTGCATATTTATCTTTACGTTTGTGTTTGGATTGCTGGTAAACAAAAACATCAGCTCGTGATTTTGGGGGTGCCATAGCTTGTATGTTTGCTTAATTTTCTTGTAATGCTCCGGAGGAAACTGAATTAGGAAGAAATACGTTACGCATGTGACGTATATCTGTGGAAAAGTGGTGTGTAAGTGAGAGAGAAGAGAGAGAGAGAGAGAGAGTGTGTGTGTGTGTGTGTGTGTGTGTGTGTTGAGGAATGTGGGTATACCAGGACAAAGATGATTGATTTCTTTGGTATTAATAGGGAACTGTTTAGATTGTGTTGTCTGAAAAGTGATCTAACATTTATACAGACTTTTTATAGTTGAAACGCACACATTGGCGAGTATTCATTGTGCTGTCCTGTTTGATTTACACATTGGGCTTTAACAGTTTACCCATGTTTTTATCAACTACACTGCAAAGGCAAAGAAGTCTGTCATAATGTACTATAGCCTTCGGTGCCAGGGATTTATCACACTTCTTGATTAAATAAATGACCCTGGGGGCAACAGCAAAGTGAGAGGCTGTAAATGATCAGTGGCTTTACCACCCATGAAATTCCACTTCACAGCTAGTCTTTAGTGATCGAGAATGACTCTCTGACAGGAAGCTTGACTTGCAAGTACTTTGCGCTGCAGCCCTGGGGGTAGTTGGCCTTTGGAGAACATCTCCAACGCTGATTGTCGGTATGACACTCTAGGCCGAGTGAGTGGGGTTTTGCTGTGGGCAATGCATCTCCACAATAATCAAATTATCTTCCCTAATTGTCCGAAACAGCAATCTGCCTCCTGTGCTGTTTTGGAGGTCATCGAAACCAAGGGACAAACATATAATACATGTATAGGTTCTGCTGTATAAGTAACACGAAGTTGTTAGAATTTTACACAGACAAAACCTTCACACCTGCCATCAGTTATTGCTGACATTTAGCATTACTCTCTCTCTCTCTCTCTCTCTCTCTCCTCTCTCTCTCTCTCTCTCTCTCTCTCTCTCTCTCTCTCTCTCCCCCCCTCCCACCTCCTCTCCATACTTTCTGTCTG
Organism: Stramonita haemastoma; assembly: GCA_030674155.1. Taxonomy (NCBI): domain Eukaryota; kingdom Metazoa; phylum Mollusca; class Gastropoda; order Neogastropoda; family Muricidae; genus Stramonita; species Stramonita haemastoma. The sequence goes on from CM060316.1 coordinate 69,462,783, forward strand.
TAGCTATCTATCTCCCACCCAAAAGATCTTAGTCCGTTTAATAAGTGTCTTCTAAATCCCTTTGTTGCCATTTCTGTTTCTTGTCATCATTATGAGCGCTGGCTGGTCTGGTAACCTGCGTTGCTTATCCCCATCTCTGTACACTGTGACACTGACACTCCTTCAGCCCCCAACCATCATCCCTTCCCCTAATTTTTTCTCTCAAAAGAGTTATTAAAAATAATAGTCATAAAGATAGCACCCGAGAAAGGACCTACTATTTAACTTTACGTTCAAATGTTGATATTTTGATAACCTCAGTAGTCGGCAGGATAGCTCAGTGGTCAGAGCGCTCGCTTTCCCCAAGTCAAGTTGAGCAGTGTAGAGTGTGGTTACCATTTGGATGGGTGACCGTTTGTGCGCTTTGGCTTCAGTATAGCCCCCCCAGTTCACCCAGCTGTAAATGGGTACCTGCCCTCTTTAGAGTCATGGACGGTAAATCCAGCGAGGGAGAAGAGAATGGGCGCCGCCTTCAATATGCTGGCTCCCTAGTGAAGCTGAGGTCTCATAGTTACCTCGCTCCCCTACCACCGCCTAGGTTATGGGACGTCTAGTAGTATAAGTAGTTGTTGTTGTAGAATTAGTAGTAATAGCAGCAGCAGCAGCAGCAGCAGGAGCAGCAGCAGCAGCAATAGTAGTAGTAGTAGTAGTAGTAGTAGTAGTAGTAGTAGTAGTAGTAGTAGTAGTAGTAGTAGTAGTAGTAGTAGTAGACTAAAGTTTGTGGTAGTGTTGATGGCGAGAGTATTTATTCTGCTGGTGGCTATGCCCCACAATATGAACAATGACAACAATAAAATAAAAAAACAGCACTATCGCTGAGGGTCTCAACATACATAATAACCAGTAATGCTTGCCAACAAAAAAAAACACCCCAAAAAGTAAGTGTCTCTGTTGTATGTGTGTTTGTTTGCCTGTATCAAAGACAACCTGACCCCTGCGGTATGTATGTTCTTGCTGCCCCAATATCTCTCTCTACTCCCTCTTAGAATGCTCTGAACTTCACTTCTTCACTAACACTGGTGACACTGTGCGGATTCGTCATGCCGTGTTTGTTTTCCCCAGCGACTTCACAAGAGCATAGGGCACACGTGCGCGGTCAGACATGACGGACCATCAGGGCAACGGAGCCATGTAGGGCGAGGGAGGAGGAGGAGGAGGAGGAGGGCAAGGGAAGGGAGAGAGGGAGGGAGGGAGAGGGGAGGCTATGGGGCACAGGAGGTTACCGTTTCAGGCACTTTGATGTGGCAGGCCAGCGCTTGTCAAACGGCCTTTTCCCTTGATGGATGATGGGGCCCCGGCCCGGGTCGGGTCAGGCTTGGGCTTGGGCTGGGCCAGTAACTGTGATGTGAGCTGCTGAAGGCAAGTGAGTAAGTAAAGTAAGTAAAGCTGGGAGGCAGGTGGAACGGGATCACACTGACTTGACGAGACTGTATGTATGTGTGTATGTATGTGTGTATGTACGTTGACTTGTCTAGGCTATCAGCAGACGACTTTGGACCCAGTTGCGGTTTTGTTTGGGTTTTTTTACCTTGTCTCTTCCATCTCATGTCTGTGCACATCGTCCCTTTCATTCTCTCTCTCTCTCTCTCTCTCTCTCTCTCTCTCTCTCTCTCTCTCTCTCTCTCTCTCTTCTCTCTCTCTCTCTCCCTCTTCCTCCCCTCCTCTCTCTCTCTCTCTCTCTCTCTCTCTCTCTCTCTCTCTCCCTTCCCCCTCTCCTCCTCTCTCTCTCTCTCTCTCTCTCTCTCCCGCGGCTTACCCCTGACTCCTCTGTTCATTAGCAACGTCTTAATGACCTACTGTTCTTGCACTCTGTCAAAGTGCTACTTCTTTCTTTTAACTTTTTTTGACCTTGAAGTTTTAAGTTAGTGTTCATGAAATAAATACAGATTGTGCTTTTTTTTTTTTACTTCTGTTTTCATACTCCAACCCACCCCTGTCTCTGCATTCCTCTGTGGGGGGTGTTTTTTGGGGGGGTAGAAGAGAGAGAGAGAGAAGAGAGAGAGAGAGAGAGAGAGAGAGAGAGAGAGAGAGAGAGAGAGAGAGAGAGAGAGAGAGAGAGAGAGAACTCGAACTCGAATATTTTATTGAGAGTAATTGGATAAGCCATAGGCTTCTTTTACACCAGGTCATCAGAAAAAAAAACCCAACAAAGTCCAGTCTATCCCGTTGAAAGGGGTTAGTCCTCCGCCAAGTATACCTCAAACAATCTGGATTTAGTTCCATCCATATGTTGTTTCACTCTAAGGTGTCACCATTTTTCCTACCATATTCTTAGCTTTCGGGTTATTTATGCTTTTATAATTGTAGCAATCTTTCGTTGTGTTTAAACACTACGTTGAAATATCCACCAATTCTTAAATTTTGTAGGCCTGTGTTTGTTTGTTTTTCAATTCCTTCATTCAAGACATGATAAAATTCAGGGTCATCTTTTTATGACCGTAGACATTAACAAAAAGAAAATCATCGTGTTCAATTTCTGCAAGGACCATAACATTATTTCCTCTATCGCTTATTAAACATTCTTAACTTTAAATTCAAAATTGTTATTGAAAAGAATAGCTACCCCTCTGGAGTTAGAAGCATGGCTTGAAAAATAAGCCAAATATCCCCACTCAGAAAGAAGATATTTCTCCATCTTTTTTTTCAAAATGTGTATCCTGCAGGAGGTAAACCGAGTCCTTTTTACTCAGAACTCCAAAAGATTTAGTATATGGATGATGTACTAGGTACCCTGTCTAAAGTAGTCCTGCTGTTAGATGTTGCCGTTATTGGCTTATATTATCATACATCGGGTATACTGGGATCAACCTACCACATTAATTATGTAATCATTTGACAGTTTAAAATGTTCTGAGAGAGAGAGGAGGGGGGGGGCTAATTCAAGGCAAGGCAATTTTTTTTCGAAGATAAGGAATAAGCACTCGTGTGCTTTTTTACATCCAGTCCCCACCCTTAACAGGGATAAAATCAAGATAAGAGAGAGACAGAGAGAGACAGAGAGAAAGACACAGAGACAGAGACTCAGACAGAGACAGAGAGAGAGAGACAAAGAGAGAGAGACAGGCACACACACACACACACACACACACAGACAGAAACTCACACAGACACACAGAGAGACAGAGAGAGAGACAGAGATAGAGATAGAGGCAGAGACACAGAGACGAGAAAACTTCAAGTGGCTCATCCGCCAATGCCTCAATTCCTGTGTGAAGAAGGCCCTGGGCTAGCTGACGCTAAGCACACAATCGGTGTTCCCCCCGCTTAAGGAGTTGGACAGGCTGAAGAGAAGCTCCTTTGCAGGACGTCCTTCCAGCCCTCACCACCTGTCTCCCGACAACTACTGGACAACTTCCCACGCTTCCAAGGGCTTGTATTGGTTACACTCCAGTATTATTTTGGGGGGTCAAGTAGTATCTTTGTATAGAGTGTGGGTATGAACATTAATTTTTGGTTTGATTTTCACTGATTTTTTAAGGTGTGAAAAGATGTACTGTGCGCTTAATTTGGGGGTGGGGGTGGGGTTGAGGACATAGAGCAATACCAGGTAGTCACGAGAAAGTTGGAATTGATTATTAAATGAGGATTGCTTGGGTTCCTACAGCGTTGACCCCGCGCACGCAATATCGGGGTAAGGAAGCTAGCAGACGACAAAGGAGTAAGGGGGTACAGTGTTTGCTGAATTTTTTTTTAAGTTCAAAACTACCAAGTTTGTGCAAAATCGCCTGATTTGAATCAGGGGTTAGTCTTTCTGAAAAAAAAAGTGGTTTTTATTTCTGTGGATGCCTTAGTACGTGTAGTGCGGAATGCAAGAGGGTGGGTTTATGAAAATAGACGGAAAACTGGTCAAAATTAATACCGGTGTGTAGCCATTGAGGGAGGGCACAGTAGTGGGTGATCGGTGCAAAGGGGCCGTGTGGATCCTCTTCCAAGCTTGAGCTTCCCCCTCCCTCCCTCCACCCCCCCCCCCTCCTGTGGTAAAGGTGTGGCTTGCCCTCAAGAGGTGATTAGTAGATTATCTCTGTTCCTTTCCAGTCCAGTGTTAGTGACTACCCCCTTTTGCCCCTCACTGTACTGTACTAATACGCCAGAAATATGTCATATTATGATAATGTTTGATTGCCGATAGGTTTTGTTTTTTTTCTTTTCTTGCGTCCCTTTGCTATAATTGTCCGTTGGCATTTTGCTACTTAATAATGTTTATAGTCCTCATAGACTTACTGGTCTTTTATAAATGTTTACTTTTTATATCATAATTATGTATGTCTATATGTAAACGGCTATGAAGGACATGATCAATTTGGATGAAGAGTTATTCAGTAGCTTACCTGACATTCTGAATAGAAGTATCAGTGACGGGTATCTGACATCCGAATACTTAGTAGTATCAATGTTCATCACCAATCATCTTTTGTTTCTTTTTTTCTTTTTCTTTCTATTTTTTTCTCTTTTCCAGCCTTGTCTTAAAGTGCATAAGAAAAGGATAAACCTGTGAGAAAAAAATAACACAAAGTTATTTATATTGGTTCACGACTTCCAGGTTGCTTTCATTAAAGAGTCATTCTATTCGTACATCGAGGTGGCCACCTTTTCTAAATACAATTACTTTAGATCTCTCCATATTCACTATCCATTTTAGCCTTTTTGCAGCATCCGTTAATACATTTAAGGTATGTTGCAAACCAAATTTAGTATCTTGTAACAATATTACACCTGTAAAGAGTAGTGTCAGTATTTGCATTTGACACCAGGTTAAAGATATACCATGTTTCCACTTTGAACAGTTTTGACTGCTAATCCATCAATAGATAGAGAGAAAATTAAACAGCACCACACATGTCATCCCAGAAGACGCATAAAAATATCCTTGCAGATATACATACATACATACATACATATATATATATATATATATATATATATATATATATATATATATATATGCATATATATGTGTGTGTGTGTGTGTGTGTGTGTGTTGTGTGTGTGTGTGTGTGTGGTGTGTGTGTGTGTATTTATAGAGACAGAGACAGACAGAGACAGAAACAGACAGACAGAGACAGACCGAGAAAAAGACACAGAGACACAGAGAGAGACACAGAGAGACACAGACACAGAGAGAGACGGACACAGACACCGACGGAGAGATACGGAGACAGAGCTTTACAGATGATTAAAATGAAAAAAAGTAGTAACAAAGAAAACCTAATTTAAAAACATAATAATGATAATAATAATCAAGTGCATAAAACACGAAAGACAGTGAGTGATAAGGAAAACAGAAAAAAGAAAGAGGTACCAGTCTACCAAAAGTCCTTCAGATAAGACTATAAACCGAGGCCCCGTGTGCGAACGCACGCAGAACATCTTGTGCACACGTTAAATCCTGTTCCGCTTTTTGTAAGAGTAGGCCATTGTGTGCCGGTGGGAACAGATGACAAAATTTACAACACTGCATGTATACACACGGGGACTGGATTTAAAAAAAAAAAAAAAAAAGCACACGAGTGCTTACTCCATAATCCTCGATATAAAAAAAGAAAGAAAGAAAGAAAGAAAGAAAGAAAGAAAGAAAGAAAGAAAGAAAGAAATAGATAAAGAAAGAAATAGATAAAGAAAGAAAGAAAGAAATACACAATGCGACTAACCGGAGCAAGGCGCAGGAAAAGCGCCGGGGGAACCTTGTGGCTGGGGCTGCAACACTCTGGCCCCCAGCAGCACAGCCATCAGCACCGCTGTCAGCAGCCGCCCACACACACCCGCCATCCTGCAACACAGCACCACACCACAATGTCATGCCAGTCAGTCTACTTCCATATCTCTTTCATAACATGCAATGTGGATCGGTGGTCTAGTAGTTACGTAACGCGCCTGCCTAAGAAAGCGAAAAGTCCGGGTACGTCGGAGTGTGCGGTGGTTCCAATCCCGATTGGGCCCCAACACTCTCCCCCCCCCCCCCCCCCCTATCTATTAGACCATGAGTGGTGGTCTGGGTGCTAGTCTTTCGGATGAGACGATAAACCTGAGTCCTGTGTGTTACACATCATTATTTAGCGCTCGTAAAAGAACCCACGGCAACAAGAGAGTTGTCCCTGGCAAAATGCTGTAGTAGAAAGCCACTCTGAGAGAGAAAAAATACAGTTGCAGACAGGAAAAAGAAAAAAAATAGATCTAATGGGTGGCGCTGCACTCCCCGGGAAGAATAGCCCCAATTTCATGCAGAGAAATCTACTGTGACATAAAGGGGTATAACAAAAAATTGCCGGAAAGATGAAGGATGCTTTGCTCGTCCTCACTGCTTGAATTAGCAATCATTGGTGAAGGAAAAAACTCCTTGATTTAATGCTGATGTTGATTGTCTACCAGCTGCCAGACTTGTGAGTGAGTGAATGAGTGGATCTTCAGCGTGCCAAAAGCTATCAACTTGGTGTTGCTCTAAATAACAATTATAATAACAACGCATACAAAAGGGGATTAAGGGGATGGGATAGCTCAGTGGTCAGAGCACTCGCTTTCCCCCAGCCAATGTTAAGCAGCGTCGAGCGTGGAACCTTACCAACCTTACCTTACTGCTTTACCTTCCCTGACCCTAAAGAGGGCAGGTACCCATTTACATCTGGATGAACTGGGGGAACTGAACTGAAGCCAAGGCATGCAGTCACCCATCTGACTGATGCAAAAAGTGAAATTTAACTTTCGTAAACTTTGATAAAGCTTTGCGATGATACTTTGGCGTGTACTCAATACAGTACACTGTTGAAAACGTATACTCCGAAATCATGACGAAATAGATAAGGGCTGGTCATTTATAACATACAAAATACAAACATCAGGCACAGCATATAATTATCACAGAGAGATAGACAGACAGACAGACAGACAGACAGACAGACAGACAGACACAGAAGAGTGTGTGTGTTTATTTATTTTTATTTATTTTATTTTTCTTTTATATCGAGGATAACGAATAAGCATCATGTGTTTTTTTCATCCGGTCCCGTGTGTATGCAGTTTGTAAATATTGCATCTGTTCCCACGGCACACGATGGCCTATCTTACAAAAGCGGAACAGGATTTAACGTCTGACTGCGCAAGATGTTCTGCTGCGTTCCACACGGGCCTCGTTAAAGTCCATCCGAAGGACTTTTGGGAGAGTGTGGTGTGTGTGTGGTGTGTGTGTGTGTGTGTGTGTGTGTGTGTGTGTGTGTAGTGTGTGTGTGTGTGTGTGTGACTACATGCATCCTGATGCACAAGCAGAAGGAAGAGTTGTGAAGTCCGTCATGCACCGTCTGTCTGTCATTATACCAGTTCACTACACACAACGTGACAACCCGTCTCTCACATCTTAGTTTGTATTGTATGGCTAACTGCATAGATCTGCATAAAACACACACACACACACACACACACACACACACACACACACACACACACACACACACACACACACACACACGAACGGACGGACGGACGGACGGACGGACAGACAGACAGACATAGGCTTGTGTGTGTGGCATACGTGCTCGTGTGGGCGAGCGCGCCGCGCGCCTGTGTGTGTGTGTGTGTGTGTGTGTGTGTGTGTTGTGTGTGGTGTGTGTGTGTGTGTAACTTTTGAGTGCATTTCTTTTTTGCTTTTTTCTCCTCTTTTTTGGTGTTTTTTTTTTCTCTTTTTTTTGTTTTCATCTATAGATATATCTTAATTTTGAGGCTGTTGAAATATATTAGTTAAACAATATTGGTGAAATGTTTATTTTTCTCCTTTTTTCCCCCTTAGATTGATGGCTTGATTTAAAAAAAAAAAAGCAAATCAATGCTTATTTAATGTACAGTCTGAAAATAAAAATTTTACTTTGACTTTGACAGACAGACAGACAGACAGAGAGACGGACAGATAGATAGAGATGATCTTGCAAAAAAAAAAAAAAAAGTTGCCGGTATGTTGAAGAAGTTGCCGGGGTCCAGATCAAAGGCCCCTGACAGCGCCCGTCACTTCTGACACCCTGGGGGGTTAAGGTAATGATAGGTCTCCAACCCTAACACCCCTACCCCCCCCTACCCCCCACCACCACCACCCCACCCCCCAACTAACCTCCCCCCCCCCCTCCTCCTCTGTGACCCTCTGCTAGAGCATGAAGGCCTGTAATCGGCGTGGAGAGGAGGCAGCCGACTGTGAGGGCCATGTCGACTGCAATCTGGCATCCTAGGCTTCAAGTCCTAGCCTATCTGCCTCTCTCTCTGTCTCTGTTCATCCATTGAGGCCTGCTTCCGCTGCTGCTTCTAGGCTAGACTAACTCTGCACTATAGCCTAGCCCTAGCCTAGTATAGGTTGTGTGTATTATGCCTGGCCGGGTTTGTGCTCAGTACAGCTAGCTACCCCGAGGAATGTGTGTCACAGGAGGGAGCTTTGGGTGTTTTGGGTCTTGGGTGTTTGTCCTCGTCCGTCCATACCACCTGGCCTTTTTCTTTATTTTTCTTTATTGTTATTTTATTTTTTATATCAAGGATAATGGGATAAGCCCTCTGTGCTTTTTTTTATATCCAGTCCTCGTGTGTGGCAGTTTTGTAAATCTTGTCATATGTTCCCACCAGCACGTACACGATGGCCTACTCTTACGAAAAGCGAACAGGATTAACGTGTGCGCAAAATGTTTTGCGTGCGTGCTTCGCACACGGTTCCTCGGTTTATAGTCTCATCCGAAAGACTTTTTGGAGAGAGTGGAGTCAGCACCCATGTTAATCCAAGGGTAAAAATCCCCTCGACCAGAATCGAACCCGGTCGTCAAATTGCGAGCGCTATGTTCTGACCACTAGGCTATCCGTCCCCCAACTCTTGCTGGAAACATGGTCAACCTGTCCGTGGGGGGGGGGGGGATAGCCTAGGGGTACATTAGAGTGCTGCGCGCGCTCGTGATCTGACCGGCCGGGATCGAACCATCACGGAGGCCCCATTTTAGGGGATTTTACCCCGAAGTTAGCATTAGTACCCAGTCCACTCCCTCAAAAGTCCCCTAGGAGGAGACTATAAATCAAGCCCACCGTGTACGAATGCACACAGACAGTTGCAGACGGGGAAAAAAAATAATGGGTAGGCGCTGCACTTGTGGCGATGTACTCTCCCCGGGAGGAGAGCAGTCCGAATTTTACGCAGAGAAATCTGCTGTGACATAAAGTGGTATACAAAATAAAATAAAATAAAAATGTGTGCAAGATTCCACGCGTACGTTTGCTTGACGGGGACCTCACTCAACTGATTTATAGATGCCCCCCCCCCCCCCCCCCCAAAGACCGTGGGGGAAAGCAGTCATTTATTCATTTATTTTATTTATACCACTTTATGTCACAGCAGATTTCTCTGCGTGAAATTCGGGCTGCGCCTCTCTCCCCGGGGAGAGAGCGCGTCGCCACAAGTACAGCGACTACCCATTATGTTTTTTTCTTATTCCTGTAAGCAACTGTATTTGTTTCCCTATCAGAGTGGCTTATTTCTGGGTTCTTTTACGTGTGCCAAATAATGATGTGTAACACACGCGACCTCGGGTTTATCGACTCATCCGAAAGACTAGCACCCAGGCCACCACCCCTGCATGGGAAAAGGTTTTGGGCCCAAACGGGATTTGAACCACCGCACACTTCGACCCGGACTTTTCGCTCTCTAGACAGGCGCGTTACCTCTAGACCACCGATCCACTCCAAGCCCAGTGGGCCTGTTTGGGCCTAAAGCTTTCCCCCATCGATTGACCATGAGTGGTGGTCTGGGTGCTAGTCTTTCGGATAGGACGATAAACCGAGGCCCTGCGTGTTATAAATAAATATTTAGCGCACGTAAAAGAACCAACAGCAACAAGAGAGTTGTCCGAAGCAAAACTATGTAAAAAAAAGCACTCTGATAGGGAAATAAAAACAGTTGCAGACAGAAAAAAGAAAATAATAATATGGGTGGGCGCTGCACTTGTGGGGTCGCCCTCTCCTGAGAGAGGAGAGAGAGAGAGAGAGAGAGAGAGAGAGAGAGAGAGAGAGAGAGAGAGAGAGAGAGAGAGAGAGAGAGAGAGAGAGCAGCTGAGAGAGCACCTGAAGAGCAGCTGAGAGAGCAGCCTGAATTTCACGCAGAGAAATCTTGCTGTGGCATAAAGTGATATAAAATATTTTTTAATTAATAATAATGATAAGATGATGATGATGATGATGATATGATGATGATGATGATGAAATAATAATATAATAATGATAATAATAATAATAATAATAATAATAATAATATAATATATAATAATAATAATAATAATAAAAAAAAAAATAATAATAAATAATACTGGGTGATGATGATGATGATGATGAGATGATAATAATAATAATAATAATAATAATAATAATAATAATAATAATAATGATAATAATAATAATAAGGAGGAGGAGGGAATAATGATGATGATGATAATAATAACAACAACAAATACGCTTTCAACAGAAGGCCTCGACCAGCACTGGAGTCTGCATCCTGCACATCGCATCTTTGAAGCCCTAAACCGCTGAGTTTTTTCTTATTCCTCTCCCCTTCCCCCTGCTCCCTCCCCCTCCAGTCCGCTCCCTCCCTTCTCCTTCCCTGCTTCCCTCCGTCTCCCTTTCCCCCTTTTTTAAAAACTTTTTTTTTCATCGGTGGTGAAAGTATAAGAACAAGAGAGGAGGGGGGGGGGGAGAAGTATGTTGCTGATCTTGTTGGATAGGTTTGTATTGCTCTCTGTCTCTGTCTCTGTCTCTCTGTCTCTGTCTCTGTCTCCCTCCCTCCTCCTCTCTCTCTCTCTCTCTCTCTCTCTCTCTCTCTCTCTCTCTCTCTCTCTCTCTCTCTCTCTCTCTCTCTCTCTCTCTCTCTCTCTTTCATCTATATCCTCTCCCTTTCTCTCAACTCCACCCCTATCATCCTATGCACGCCATTAGTTTCATCTTTCTTCCTTTCCAAACGGTTTACTCATCCCATTGACTGTTCCATTCACTCTTCAATTTTCGTCTGACGATTTTTTCTGTGGGTTTTTTTTGGGGGAGGAGGGGTAAAGTAGACATTTTCAAGGCATGTTTTCTTCAAAGAGTACTGCGTGTTTTTTGTGTTGTTGTTTTTTTTTTGTTTTTTGGTTTAGGTAAAATTGATTCAAGGAGGTTGTAAATTCGTCACGAACAAAATTAGGACAGCAATAGTGATCTTGTACACAGTGCTCTCAAGGTATTTTAACTTTGAAAATGTCTTCACAAAATAGAGTATACATGTAGCATAAGGTCAAAGTTTGTAGTATAGCAGAACAAATAATAACAATTTAAAAAAATGCAAATGGATCATTCTGAGCAAACAGAAATGTTTGAGAGATGCATACGTTGTGTGTTCGACTGGCATCTCAAACCACACGGCATGTATCAAGACACCATGAGATGTGGACAATAACGATACACAAGAAACAGGAAAAGGCACACCTCAGAAAATCCTACAATATCAGTTAGTTCATACACCGTAATAATTATGAGGGCAGCAGATCATGGAACAACCATCCATCATCAGAAAGGATAAACAAACACTCTGAGGTTTTTTTGATGATTTTCATTCGAAGACAAAGGAAACAAAAACGAAAAACCCCATCAAACATAACTTTTGATGAAAAATTAATGTCACTCGACTAAACACGTAAACTCCTAACTAATAAAGAACACCTGAGGCCGGCATAAATTTCAGAATCATGTTTTTAAGGGAAGTTCCCGAAAGCTGTAAGATGTGAAACACTGTCCTCCACTCTTTCATGCTGAGACTGAACAGCTCATTTGAAATAAAATAAAATAAAGTGCAAGTCAGCTTTGGGAGGGCCAACAAGGCTATTCATTCAGTAAAGCGGTCATTAAACAGCCAGCGAGGACGGAGTGGTGGGGGAGAGTTGTCCTCAGGGGGAACATGACTGAATCACTAGCCTGTGGGCCTCATCAACTTCAGCAGCGTTTGAGGTGACAGTTTCAGATTAGTGACAGCTTGTGAGCCCTGGCCAGGACAAACAGACTACACCTCGTCTCCCCCTTGGATGAAAGCTCAACTGCTGGCTGATGGGCTGTGAGCTCCTAGTCAATGGCTAATAAATGACCCTCGCCGCCCTTTAGCGCTGATACCTAGTCACCTCATCGGGCTTCTTCACTTCCTTTGCCTGGCTTTCCTTCCCGCTGTATGTATACACGATCTGTCTTCTGCTTCAGAGATAGGTCACCCCCGTCTGTCATCAATAAATGGGTTGTATATTGAGATGATTTGCCACTGAAACCGGGGTAATTTGCTTGTATGTTTCTGTGCTGGTTGATTTTTACCTGTTTAACTGGAAAAGGTTTCTATGATAAGTTTTTCCTCCTCATAAGAATATACCTGTATTACTGACAGTTAATGATAAACTAGTAGCTTCTAGTATAGCCAGCAGAAATAAACCGTTTTCATTTTATTTCATTTTTTTCTTGAAAATAATATAGATTTCATCCAGTTTGTATGTATACACAGAATTTGTCTTTTACATACGTAAGATTTTTTTCAAAATTTAACCTTACATAATGTAGATTTCGGAGAACAGTCTCATTCGAAGGACTTTTGGGGAGGGTAGAGTCAGCACTAATGTTATTAACTCCATGGGAAAAAATCCCCTTCAACGGGAATCGAACCCCAGTGGTCAGATTTCAAGCGCAATGTTCTGACCACTAGGCTATCTTGTCCCCCACAATGTGCGTAGGGCTACCAACCCTACACTCTTTCTACAAAAAACCCCGAAGTATCTAACTTATAGTGCCGCAGTTAATGCAAGGATATTGGGGAAAACCTGCAAATAAGAGTGACAGCATGCCTCTGGGCATGCACGTACTTTGGACCCTCCTCTACGATACTGGTATGGGAAACACTATACTGGCCATCAGTTTCCCCTTTTAATTTCATACTTAAAGATATAAATTATGGCCAATTGATTATAGACCATGACAAATGTAAACCTTCCCCTAACCTACTACCCCCGTTCTTTGCTCCTTACTTTAGGCTACCTCTTTAGGCTACAGCAGAGTTAGAGAGGAGAATCCAAGCATTCGAGAACAAGTGCCACAGAAGACTCCTCAAAATATCATACAAAGAACACAAGACCAATAACTATGTGAAAGAAGAAATCAAAAAGCGTGTGGGCCCCCAAGAGCCTTTGCTCTCCACCAAAAGAGGAGAAAGCTGATGTGGTTTGGTCACACCACAAGACACAACACCCTAGCAAAAACCATCCTGCAAGGAACAGTCGAGGCAAGAGAAGAAGAGGCCGCCAAAAGAAATCATGGGTTGACAACATCAAAGACTGGACCGCCCAACCCCTGCAACACCTCCTACTAGCCACACAGGATCGTGAAGCATGGAAAAAGATCTCTGTTGCGTCTTCTCTCATGTCCCCCCTACGTCCTTTGGGACATGGGACTGAGTGAGTGGTGAGTGAGCTACCCTAATATCTCCCCCTCCTCCCCC
>CM060316.1:69481319-69486319 GCA_030674155.1 Stramonita haemastoma
CCACACAATTAATGATAGACCAGGGATGATCATAATGACAGCGTGTTTAGTACTGTTTCCTTGGGGTGTGATGAGGATACAACTATTGAACATTTCCGAGATATGGTTTCCAATCGCGATGATTTGATGTAAATTGTTTATGGTTCGATTTTGATTGTTTTATTTGATTCCTTCCCTATGTGAATGGGCTGTAAAGCTTACACATTAAAATCAATTGTCATTGTCATTGTCATTGTCCTCTCTCTCTCTCTCTCTCTCTCTCTCTCTCTCTCTCTCTCTCTCTCTCTGTGGCCTAGGGCCGATGTACATTAAACAATTTCAGAGTGTTCAGTGTTCTATCTATCTATCTATCTATCTATCTATTTATCTATCTATCTATCTATCTATCTATCTATCTATCTATCCATCCATCCATCCATCCATCCATCCATCCATCCATCCATCCATCCATCCATCCATCCACCCACCCACCCCACCCATCTCTCTCTCTCTCTCTCTCTCTCTCTCCTCTCTCTCTCTCTCTCTCTCTCTCTCTCTCTCTCTCTACCTATCTATCTATCTATCTATCTATCTATCTATCTATCTATCTATCTATCTATCTATCCCTCTGTCTGTCTGTCTGTCTGTCTGTCTGTCTATAGACATCTCCCTCTAAAACATGTTTTGAAATATTGGTGGGCCTTGAGCACCATGGATACGCTTGTGGTTTTTTGTGTGTTTTTTTTAAAGTATTTGATGATCAGGTCAATACAGTGCTATTAAAGATCTATATTCTTTTGAAATCTGGGGTTTTGCAAAACTTACACTGTGATGGGTGCGTGTTGATGTTCAGAATCTGTGGTTTAACCTGTGTTGTGCTGTATTTATATTATTTTTACGTGGTTTTTGTATTTATATGCGGCTTGTTTGTATATACGGCTTTTATTTTGTATCACTTTATGTTTTTCTGCGTGAAATTCGGGCTGCTCTCCCCAGGGAGAGGCGTTGCCACAAGTGCAGCGCGGCCCTTTTTTTCTTTTTTCTGTCTGCTACTGTGTTTGTTTCCCTATTAGAGTGACTTTTTCTGTAGAATTTTGCCAGGGACAACCCTCTTGTTGCTGTTGGTTCTTTTACGTGCTCTAAATAATGATGTGTAACACACGGGACCTCGGTTTATCGTCTCATCCTCATCCAAAAGACTAGCGCCCAGACCACCACTCATGATCTAATAGATGAAGGGAAAGTTTGGGGCATAAACGAGATTGGAACCACCGAACACTCCGACCCTGACTTTTCGCTTTCGTGAAATGGAAACGCTAGTTTACGTACCGAAATGGAAACGCTAGTTTACGTACGCGAAATGGAAATGCCAGTTTACGCTAATGCCAGTTTACTACGCGAAATGGAAATGCCAGTTTACATACGCGAAATGGAAATGCCAGTTTACATACGCGAAATGGAAATGCCAGTTTACATTTACGAAATGGAAATGCCAGTTTACATTCACGAAATGGAAATGCCAGTTTACACACGATGGAAATGGAAATTGCCAGTTTACATATGCGAAATGGAAATGCTAGTTTACATACACGAAATGGAAATGCCAGTTTAAGGTAAAGGTAAAGATGTCGAATAACCTAGGCGAGCGTAGGGGAGCGAGGCATCAGAGACCTCAACTTCTCTAGGGGCCAGCATATTGAGGGCAGCGCCTATCTCTTCTCCTTCGCTGCTTTACCTTCCGTGACCCTAAAGGCAGGTAGCCATTGACAGCTGGGTGAACTGAGGGGACTGTACTAAAACCAAGGCTTGCAAACGGTCGCCCATCCAAGTGGTAACCACGCTCGACGCTGCTTAACTTGACTTTGGGAAAGCAGTGCTCTGACACTTAGCCAGTTTACACACGCGAAATGGAAATGCCACTTTACCTACACGAAATGGAAATGCCAGTCTACATATGCGAAATAGAAATGCCAGCTTTATACATGAAATGAAAATGCTAGTTTACATATACGAAGTGGAAATGTCAGTTTACACACACGAAATGGAAATGTCAGTTTACATACTCGAAAAGGAAATGTCGGTTTACCTACGTGAAATGGAAATGCCAGTTTACAAACACGAAATGGAAATGCCAGTTTACCTACGCAAAATGGAAATACCAGTGTACCTACACGAAATGGAAATACCAGTTTACATACGCGAAATGGAAATGCCAGTGTTTACGTTTATGTCAGGCAGGTGCTCGCAGAGTGAGAGAGAGAAAGTACAGACTGAAAAAAAGAAAAGAAAGGTGAATACCTCCTCCCCCTTCCCACCCCCACCCCACACCCCTTCCCAGCAAAAAATCAAAAACAAAAACAAAACAAAAAAAGGCAACAGCGAAGCCACACACATAAAAAGGAAATGTCCAAAATCTTTTAAAGAACAAAGAAGAAGAAGAAGAAGAAGAAGAAGAAGAAGAAGAAGAAGAAGAAGAAGAAGAAGAAGAAGAATTGCGAAGAAATTGCGAAGAAGAAGAATTGCGAAGAATTGCGAAGAAAAGAATGCGAAGAATTGCAAAGAATTACGAAGAAGAGAAGATTACGAAGAAGAAGAAAGAAGAAGAAGAAGAAGAAGAAGAGAGAGGGAAGAAAGAAGAAGAAGAAGAGAAGAAGAAGAAATGGAAGGGGGGGGGGGTAAAGGTGTGCATAAAAGGGGTCGAGCCTTGATGACGACTATAAGGCGAATAGAAATGATGACACATTCCGACCCTCCAGACAACGATGTTACACGCAGCCCCTCACACCAAGGAGGTCTGGAGGGGGGGGGGGGGGGGGGGGGGGGTTGGGAGTAGGGGGAGGAGGGGGGAGGGTTAGCTGTGTTTAGCTTCAAACTCATGTTCTGCAATGTCAGCTGTCTAGCCTATCAGAACAACAGCCTAAAAACAATGGAAAAGGGCGAACTAAGAGTAAGTCTGGCAAGGGACAGAGCTGAAAAATGGGGAAGATTTGGTGAGCTAGACTTAACGCGCCTGTCTAGAAAGCGAAAAGTCCGGGTCGAAGTATGCGGTGGTTCGAATCCCGTTTGTTTGGGCCCAAAACTTTCCCCCCATCCATTAGATCATGAGTGGTGGTTTGGGTGCTAGTCTTTCGGATGAGTCGATAAACCCGAGGTCCCGTGTGTTACACATCATTATTTAGCGCACGTAAAAGAACCCACGGCATTAAGAGGGTTGTCCCTGGCAACATTCTGTAGAAAATAAAGCCACTCTAATAGGGAAACAAATACAGTTGCAGACAGGATAAAGAAAAAAATGGGTAGGCCCTGCATTTGTGGCAACGCGCTCTCCCGGGGCAGAGCAGCCCGAATTTCTCGCAGGGAAACCTACTGTGACAAAAAGTGGTATAAAATAAAATAAAAAATAAAATAAGATGTAACCTGGTGGTTAGAATGCTGACATCATTGCCTGATGGAAACTGAGGGTACTACGGTTAGTTTCCTCTAGGGTCAGTGTCTGTTCGAGTCCAGGGGTTGTTGTTTTTTTTTACATCCCTAGAGTTAACATCCACTCCCCTGACTGACAGCGTTTCGGAGGAACACTGAACTCAGCAAAGTCCTGGTGTGCAAACGCATGCAGCACATCTCAATGAATTTTTTTTTTTTAATATACCACTTTATGTCACCATCCGTGCAGCGCCACCCCTTATTTTTTCTTGTTCCTGTCTGTAACTATATTATTTGTTTCCCTATGAGAGTGGCATTTTTTCTACAGAATTTTTCGAGGGACAGCCCTTTTGTTGCGGTGGATTCCTCTTCTTCTTCTTCTTCTTCTTCTTCTTCTTCTTCTTCTTCTTCTTCTTCTTACTTTTCTTCTTCTTCTTCTTCTTCTTCTTACTTGTTCTTCTTCTTACTTGTTCTTCTTCTTACTTGTTCTTCTTCTTCTTCTTCTTCTTCTTCTTCTTCTTCTTCTTCTTCTTACTTCTTACTTCTTCTTCTTCTTCTTCTTCTTCTTCTTCTTCTTCTTCTACGTGCGCTAAATAATCATGTGTAACACAAGGGACCTCGGTTGATTGTCTTATCCGAAAGACTAGCGCCCAGACTACCACTCATGGTCTAAAAATGGATGGGGGGAAAGTTTTGGGCCCAAACGGGATTGGAACCACCGCACACTCCGACCCAGACTTTTCGCTGTCTAGGCAGGCGCGTTACCACTAGACCACCGATCCACTGTTGGCTTTCCTGTGGTCAGTCATGCTAGCGAGGGTCTTGCCCTACCCCTGTGCTGTCTTGCTCCATTTCCTAACGGGAGACGGGATAGACTAGTGGTCAGAACATTGCCCTCGCAATCTAACGACCCCAGGTCGATTCCCGTTCGAGGGGATTTTTCCCCTGGAGTTAACATCAGTGCTGACTCCACTCTATCCAAAAGTCCTTCGGATGAGTCTATAAATCAAGGCCCCGTGTGCTAACGCACACAGAACATCTTGCGCACACGTTAAATCCTGTTCTGCTGTTCGTAAGAGTAGGCCATTGTGTGCCGGTGGGAACAGATGACAAGATTCACAAAACTGCATACACACGGGGAATGGATGTAAAAAAGCACACGCGTGCTTATTCCATTACCCTCGATATAAAAGAAGAAATAAAGAAATAATAATAATAACAAATAAATAACCTTGCGTTGTCACTATATTCCCTCTCCTACAGCCTCACATGCCATCATTTTACCACCGCCACCACCACCATCACCACCACCACCACCACCACCACAACCGCAACCACCACCACCACCATTAACTACTCCATCTTCTGTATCTTCTCTTCATCCCTTTTTTTTGTTTCGGTTTGTCTGTCTGTCTGTCCGTCTGCCTTTTTGTCTGTCTGTCTGTCTGTCTGTCTGTCTGTCTTCCAGCCTGCCTCTCTCTCTCTCCCTCTCTCTCTCTCTCTCTCTCTCTCTCTCTCTCTCTCTCTCTCTCTCTCTCTCTCTCTCTCTCTCTCTCTCTCTCTTTCTTTCTTTCTTTCTCACACACACACACACACAC
>CM060316.1:69488819-69493819 GCA_030674155.1 Stramonita haemastoma
CCTATTTACCTTTTATGTACGGCTTGTAAATCTCGTGACTTTCTCTGCTCGTGAGATAATTAAAATTGTTTGAATTTGAATGGAATTGAATTTATAACATCAACTGCTGAAGCCATCTATCATTCAACAGTCGGAAATACTCCCCTTTCCTTAAATCAATCATTCTTTCATCCCGTTTGGTCCCAAAACTTTTCCCCCATCCATTAGAGTGTTGGTTTGAGTGCTAGTCTTTCGGATGAGACGATAAACCGAGGTCCCGTGTGTTACACATCATTATTTAGCGCACGTAAAAGAACCCACGGCGACAAGATTGTTGTCCATTGCAAAATTGTGTTGAAAAAGCCACTCTAATAGGGAAACAAAAACAGATACACACTGGTAAAAAATGGGTGGCGCTGCACTTGTGGCGACTTGCTCTCCCCAGGGAGAGCAGCCCGAATTTCACGCAAAGAAATCTGCTGTGACATAAAGTGGTATAATTTTTTTTTTAATAGATAAATAAATTAATTAATTTGCCTGTCTGTCTTAATCGCCTTGTAATGAACAGTCATCAATCCAAGGACAGCACAAGAAACAAAAATAAACCAAACAAAATCACGCTTGCAGACTTAGTTTACATGTGTGTGTGTGTGTGGATAAGTATTGAAGCAAAGACTATCACTAGGAATCCAAACGAACGAAAAAGATGGAATGGCTTTTTTGTTTTGTTTTACTTTTTGCTTATGTTTTTGATGTGGTAGTGCGGCGTTTTAATGGGGTTTTTTTTTTTGTTTTAATACTTTTGTTTTCTTTTCTTTTGATTGTCACTGTTGTTGCTTCTCTTGGGAGGGGGGTCAGAGAGAGAGAGAGAGAGAGAGAGAGAGAGAGAGAGAGAGAGAGAGAGAGAGAGAGAGAGAGAGACAGAGAGAGAGAGATCGTTTCCATCAATGCCAAATCACTCCCTGCCCATACAAATCCTTCCGACCTCTCCCTCCCCCCCCCCACACACACCCTCCCCCTCCCTCGCCCCTCTCTCACCCTCTCCTAATAATTACTACCTTCGATGTCTCCATCCATGATGACCTGAAGACAGATATCTGTGTCAGAGGAAAAGGTAAGTATCAGGGAGAGACAAAGGCCGACACTACACCTCCAGACGTGAACCCCGGACCTGAAGACAGCTCGACACTACCCTCTTTGACCGGGCGGCCATTTGCATCGCGTCTGTCTCGGAAATGACATCAGCGAAATGAGCCTGCCAATCACATGGCGTGTTACATTTCTGATTGAAGCTAGGTCCTTGACACTTCGTGGGGGAAAAGGTGGGTTGACATATATATATATATATATATATATATATATATATATATATATATATATATATATATATATATATAATAGATAGATAGATAGATAGATAGATAGATAGATAGATAGATAGATCTACACGCATGATCCTGGTAATACTCATAGCATAAGTTGGTGATTGTCATTGACGTTGTTCTTGGGGGTGGGGGTGGAGTATAATTTTGATTTTCGCACTGTTCTAGTGTTGCAAATATAAATGTTGTCATATTTGTTGTTGGAGGTAAGGTGATGTTGATCCTAATCTTGTTGTTTTTGTTGCTGTTGTTGTACCCCGTTTCTGTTGCTAATTGCTGTCATCTGTCATGGGACAGTGAACATCCAGTTGGGGTGTGTGTGTGTGTGTGTGTGTGCGGAGGGGGGGGGGCATATTCCCCTAGAGTTAACATCATTGCCCACTCCACCCCCCCCCCCCCAGAATTTTACCTGAGATTCCTTAAACCAGAAAAAATGTTCAGAAATATATAAGAACACAGTTATTCTCTAAACTAGCATGAACCATATTTACGTGGTCTCTAAAGAGGTATATTTGTGACTTGTAATGAAAGAGGCAGCAGTATTATATCATAGTACACCTAGAAGCGATGCGAAATGGAGATTAATTTTGGACAGCCCTAAATATTAGCATTGTCCATCCGAATGGCCTAATTGCCTTTCAAAAGAATAGCAATTTGTATAAGATTCTGAGGAAGCCGCATAATGTTTTGGGGTTTTTTTCGTTTGTTTTTGTTTTGTTTTTTGGCGTGAGGCAACAAACCGGGAACATTCTAATAGAGAATGTTTCGCCGTTTCTCTTTCCACTGACTGTCTCCAATAACATGTCGATAATCATTGTTTAGGTCACTTATTTTAACTCATAATCGGTTGTTGTAGTTGTTTTGTTGATGATGAAAATAATGATGATGATGATGATGATGATGATGATGATGATGATGATGATGATGATGATGATGGTGATGTTGATGATGTTGATGATGATGATGATGGTGATGGTGATGGTGATGGTGATGATGATGATGATGATGATGATGATGATGATGATGATCGATCATCATCATCATTATCATCATCACTGCTGTTGTTACTATTGTCGCCATTATTGATTGACTAGATAATTTTATGGTCCATATCTAGATATGGGGGACGGGATAGCCTGGTTGGTCACTGCGTTGTGCATTGCCCTCGAGATCTGCTGACCGGTTCAAATCCCATTCAAGGGGACATTTTCCCCTGAAGTTAACATAAGTGCCGACTCCACTCCCCCCAGAAGTCCTTCGGATGAGACTATAAACCGAGGTCCCATGTGCGAACGCACGCAGAACGCAGAACATTTGTCTTATATCACATTTTGTGAATAGACGTAAAATGAATCGAACGCAGAACATCTCGCGCACACGTTAAAATCTGTTCTGCTTTTCGGAAGAGTAGGCCATTGTGTGCCGATGGGAATGGATGACAAAATTTACAAAACTGCATACACATAGGGACTGGATGTAGAAAAGCAAATTAGTGCTTATTCCATTATCCTCAGAATTAAAGAAATAAGATAGATAGTTAGCTAGACAGACAGACAGACATGGACAGACAGACAGACAGACAGACAGACAGACAGATAGATAGATAGATAGATAGATAGATAGATAGACAGACAGACAGACAGACAGACAGACAGACAGACAGACAGACAGACAGACAGACAGACAGACAGACAGATAGATAGATAGATAGATAGATAGATAGATAGATAGATAGATAGATAGATAGATAGATAGATAGATAGATAGATAGATAGATAGACAGACAGACAGACAGACAGACAGACAGACAATCGTATTTCAGACTTGTTCAGCAGAAAGCAGTAGGTTGTGTCTGTCAGTCCTCACGAATAGAAGCGTACGTGTTGACAAGTCAGTCAGTCAGTAAGTAAAGAAGGAAGGAGGGAAGGAAGGAGGGCAGGGTAGGGGAGGGGGGGGGGTTGTTGCCAGTGGTCAGGCGGAGGGGAGGGGGAGGGGGGGCAAAGCCTGGGCGGTGGAGGAGAACTGCTGTAGCGAACTGAGGCAGAAAGCTGGGCAGGCTGGAGGTCTGTCCAGTCAACACCCACTACTACACTCCACCTGCCTTTCTTCCCCCCCTGACTTTTCTCTGCTTCTTTGGCCTGTCTAGTCTGTGTGTCTGTCTGTCTATGTGTCTGTGTGTCTGTGTGTCTGTGTTTCTGTGTGTGTATGTGTGTGTGTGTGTGTGTGTGTGTGTGTGTCTGTCTGTGTGTGTGTGTGTGTGTGTGTGTGTGTGTGTGTGTGTGGGCTGGTGTCTGTGTGTCTGTGTGTCTGTGTGTCTGTTGTGTCTGTCTGTCTGTCTCTCTCTCTCTCTCTCTCTCTCTCTCTCTCTCTCTCTCTCTCTCTCTCTCTCTCTCTCTCTCTTTCTCTCTCTCTCTCTCTCTCTCTCTCTCTTCCCCCCTCCACCCCCATCCCCCAATGACATAAAGCAAAGTAACACAGGGCGTAAGCTGCAATAAAAGTCGTTGTAGCTTAACCAACCTAAATGCCAGTAACTGCACTCCTAGCTGCAGTGAAGACTACCTTAGACACGGTGAGCACTAGTGTACTGTTTCCTAGCCAGTTTGTACAGCAGCTGGTGGTGGAGGCTGCAGCACAGTCCTTGTATTATTATGACTGAAGCCTGTTGACAGGCAAATTCTATCCACAACCGAGCCTGTGTTGAACCATGCTCCGCAGGTTCAATATTAAGGCCCTGTGCCAGATACGATATGACCACGGGACGGGATAGTCTAGTGGTCAGAACATTGCGCTCGCAATCTGACGACCTAGGTTCGATTCCCGTTCGAGGGGATTTTTCCTCTGGAGTTAGCATCAGTGCTGACTCCACTTTCCCCAAAAGTCCTTCGGATGAGACTATAAACCGAGGCCCCGTGTACGAACGCACGCAGAACATCTTGCGCACACGTTAAATCCTGTTCCGCTTTTCGTAAGAGTAGGCCATCGTGTGCCGGTGGGAACAGATGACATGATTTACAAAAACTGCATAGACATGGGGACTGGATGTAAAAAAAAAAAAAACACGAGAGTGCTTATTCCATTATCTTCGATATAAAAGAATAATAAATAAATAAATAAATAAATAAATAAATAAATGAATAAATAAATAAATAAATAAACCAGGAAGGAAATTAGAACCAACTGAAAGAAATGCTATACAAAACTAATCCAGTCGTCAACGCGTCGAATTTTGTTTGACAGACACAAGAATCAGCATGCAGTGCTCAACAAACAAGACACGGTGCACACCACACAGCACAGAGGGGAGCAAAGAGAAAGGGAGGAGGGGGGGGGCGAGCCTGGCTCTTCCTGCAACTGACAGCAGCACCAGTCTTATGTCTCCAGCTGCAATGCAAAACATGGACAATGCAGTGAGCAGACCCTTGACGGCACATTCAGTGGGTTTGTTGCAGGTATTGTGAAACAGTATGTTGCTTGGTCGAGGGCACAATCAGTGGGTTCGTTGCTGGTGTTGTGTGAAACACTTACATGTTGCTTCGTCGACAGGTAAAGGTAAAAGGTAACGGTGTCCCATAACCTAGGCAGTCGTACAGGAGCAAGGCATCAGAGACTTCAGCTTCTCTAGGGGCCAGCATATTGAGG
>CM060316.1:69501319-69546319 GCA_030674155.1 Stramonita haemastoma
TGTAGTAGTAGACAAAATGAATTATGAAGCCATAATAAAGTTTGTAACAAGTAATTGTGAAGCATATCTATCTAGATCTATCTTTATCTCTTTTGGCAAAATAGGATAAGACAAAATGATTGTTCCACTGTTTTGAAATATGTTGAGTTCATTTTGGTTGTGTCCGATAAGTCTCGGTGAGACTTTTTCCACAGTCAAATCATTATTCTGATTTTCAATTTCTTGTTTCACATACACAACCAGACGCGCGTATACATCATACCAGTAAGCATACATGCACATACTTCTGCACAATGTATGTGTGCGTAAACAACACACACACACACACACACACACACACACACACACACACACACACACACAGAGGCATTCTCACAGGTATACAGGTGATTATTGTTAGAGATCCGATTTAAAAATAGAAATTTAAAAAAAAGAAAGAAAGAAAGAAAGAAAGAGAAAAAAAAAAGACAGACAGACAGACAGACAACAAAAAAACACTAGACTATAAGGCCGGGGTGAGCGAGTTGGAGAAGGGGGGGCTGATGCCTCGAGGCATGAAATTGAAGAGCACTTACTTGAGTTCGCTGACAAGTTGGCTGGTATTGTCATTCCTGGTTTGGCGACATCAAAGGGAGGTGTGTTTCCACTCCAGTGAGTCCCCACACCTGCTCCCATTTAGCGCTGTTGTCGGGGTGTTGGTCCCATCCTTTGTTTCTTCCCTCTTAGGGGAGAAGAGCCGAGCCTAGCTGGGCCAGATCTAATTATACACGCTCTCCTCCTCCTCCTTCCTCCTCCTTTCAGAGCTGGTGCAGGCTCATTGTTGGTTGCTGAGTGTTGGTTGCACTTTGTGGAGAATAAGAATGGAATTATTGAATGTGCACAGTTTGCTCATGAAGTTAAGAGAAGGTACCCGTGGTTTTTTTTTGTCTCTGGAATTTCGGGTGGCGTTTGTTAATAAATAAATGGGTAGACTTTGTTTTGTTTTGGGGGTTGTGTTTGTTTGTTTGGTTGTGGTTTGTTTTGTTGTTGTTGTTTGTTTTGTTGTTGTTTTTTACTTATAACCCACTTTCACCATTTACAGGAAATTCAAATAATTATCTGGAGGGTTTTGGGTAGGATTTTTTTTTTAATCGCTACACATTTATTGACAGGTGTATAGGGTACTGTATTTCATATTGAAGTTTCATAAGTTGTAAATATCAAACATTTAATCAATCAAAACACTTTTTTGGGAAAAGACAGGGAAGGAAAGATTAAAACAAAAAACACACACATTAAAACGTCATGAACATTTCCCCCTTTTTTTTTCCTAACTCAAAATTGAGAAGTAATGAGTTGAGATAAAGCCTTATCAGTTGTGTAAGCAATGATTGATAATAATAATCATAAAAAAATACTGCCTGCCCTGGGATGATGATGATCGATACAGAGACTGACCAAAAAAAGAACCACAACATCAGCAAAAAACAAAAAGTCCAAGCCACACACATTCACAACCGCTGCTGATTCGACGACAATGAGATTCCAAGTGGACGAAATGATCGAGAGATGTGGTTTGAGAGGAGGTAAAGCTGGTCTATGTAAGTCAAGTCCCTGTCGTCTGCTTTCCCCTCATTTCCCTTCAAAAGTGGAGGAGCTGTCGCCCTTATTTCGCCCCTCCCCCTGCCTACATCTGGTTGGACGAGTGGGCGGAGGGGTGTGTGGAGGGAGAGGGGGGGATAGGAGGTAGGAGGAGGAAGGGAGAGGATGGTGTGT
The DNA here is from genome assembly GCA_030674155.1 of Stramonita haemastoma. NCBI lineage: Eukaryota > Metazoa > Mollusca > Gastropoda > Neogastropoda > Muricidae > Stramonita > Stramonita haemastoma. The sequence goes on from CM060316.1 coordinate 69,503,075, forward strand.
GTGTGTGTGTGTGTGGAGGAGGGGGGGGGGTGGAAGATCTTCTTTACCTGGCTTGCTCACTACCTGCCCGCCGCTCACCTGAATCCTTTGATCTTGCCGACAGAGAGTGGGGAGGGTGTGTCCCGAGGTGACTGCTTTACCCCCACTTGTCAGTCAGCGGCGTCAAACCTCAATGGCTGTACTGGATCTGGCTAGGAAGGGGGGGGAAAGTGCGTTTAGGGCGTCTGGGGAGAATATGTCTTTGTTGTTGTGACGAGCTCTTCTCTCTCTCTCTCTCTCTCTCTCTCTCTCTCTCTCTCTCTCTCTCTCTCTCTCTCTCTCTCTCTCTCTCTCTCTCTCTCTCGTGTCTGTGTTTACCCTTGTTGTTGTGTAACGAACACATTTCCCAACCAGATTGTTGCCACAGCACTAGATTCGTAGACAAGAATAAACTTTTATGATTTCGTGTCTGGTACTTTTTTTATATTTAATTTTCTCACACAAAAAATGTACCATTGGTGTCATGTGTTGTGTTGTTTTACATTATTTGGTTTTATACTGCTCTGTGATATACTACGTGTTGATATTGATTGACATTGCATTGTGGTGGACTGTACTGTGTGTGAGATATTGTATCGTACTACTAACGCCTGACCGCTGTTACTCAACAGAGCTGTTTTGTTTCTTATACCTGCGTCTGGGAACAGATGACAAGATTTACAAAAACTGCATACATACAGGGACTGGTTGTAAAAAACAAAGCACATGAGTGCTTATTCGAATAATTATCCTCGAAATAAAAATAAATAAATAAATAAATAAATAATAAATAATTTTTTTGTTAAAAACTACGAGTCGTCTGTGTGTAACGGCTAAGTCCGGATGAGACTATAAACCCAGGTCCTGTGTGAGATCACAGTAGGATGCTGTATGATCAGTGGCTTTCTTTCCCACTCATGGAATTCCACTTTACAGCTTAGTCTTTTAGTGATAGACTATGGCTCTCTGACTAGGAGGCTTGACTTGCACAATCCTTATGTGCTGCAGCCCTGGGGGCTAGTTAGCCTTTGGAGAACATCTTCAAAGCTGACTGTCCTTATGCCCTCTTGGCCGAGAGAGTGGGGGGGGGGGGGGGGATGCTGTGGGTAAGGCATCTCCACTAGAATCAAATTTTTGCCCAGTTTCGAAGCAGCATCTGCCTCCTCTGCTGTTCTGGAGGTCGTCGTCGAACACGACGGACAAACAAACAACTCCCATGAAAAACAACTTTTCCACTTTACAACTAGAAGACTCCATCAGGTGACTGACACTGCATAACCAACTAATCAGTACATATCGGGATGACGCAAACCTCTCACAGTCTGCTTATGTATACCACTTTATGTCACTGCAGATTTCTCTCTGCGTGAAATTCAGTCTGCTCTCCCCGGGGAGAGCGCGTCGCCACAGGTGCAGCGCCACCCTTTTTTTTCTTTTTTCTGTCTGCAACTGTATTTGTTTCCTTATCAGAGATGCTTTTTCTACAGAATTTTGCCAGGGACAACCCTCTTGTTGCCGTGGGTTCATTTCACTCACTCACTCACTCAGTCCCATGTCCCAAAGGACGTAGGGGGGACATGAGAGAAGACGCAACGGAGATCTTTTTCCATGCTTCACGATCCTGTGTGGCTAGTAGGAGGCGTTGCAGGGGTTGGGCAGTCCAGTCTTTGATGTTGTCAACCCATGATTTCTTTTGGCGGCCTCTTCTTCTCTTGCCCTCGACTGTTCCTTGCAAGATGGTTTTTGCTAGGGTGTTGTGTCTTGTGGTGTGACCAAACCACATCAGCTTTCTCCTCTTTATGGTGGAGAGCAAAGGCTCTTGGGGGCCCACACGCTTTTTGATTTCTTCTTTCACATAGTTATTGGTCTTGTGTTCTTTGTATGATATTTTGAGGAGTCTTCTGTGGCACTTGTTCTCGAATGCTTGGATTCTTCTCTCTAACTCTGCTGTCAGAGTCCATGATTCACAGCCATATAGGAGGATAGATATCACGAGGGATTTGTAGAGGTGGTATTTGGTGCAGAAGCTGATGTTGTTGCTTCTGATGATCCTCTGGAGTCTGACTAGAGCAGATGTTGCTGTTGCAATGCGAGCTTTCACCTCATTGTTTGATGTGCCATCTTTTGTTAGGATGGTTTAACAGATCGAGCGAGCGCATACGGCATGGAGGTCAGTACAGAGAAATCGAAGATCATGGTCAACAGCGCGAGTAATGACAGCACGGAAATAAAGATGAATGGAGAAATATTGGAAGAGGTGAGCCAATTCAAATACATAGGGTTCATTTACGTGCGCTAAATAATGATGTGTAACACACGGGACCTCGGTTTGTCGTCTCATCCGAAAGACTAGCACCCAGACTACCACTGATAGTCCAATGGATGGGGGAAAAGTTTGGGGCCCGAACGGGATTGGAACCACCGCACACTCCAACCCGGACTTTTTGCTTTCTAGGCAGGCTCGTTACCTCTAGACCACCGATCCACCAATCGGTAGTCTCAAAGCATAATTATGCACTTCCACAGCAGCATCATTACATCAGCCACATTATCATTGATCATCATGCAATATAAAAATATATATGCCTCTGATTCGGTGGTCCCAGTTGCTCTGGTCTCATGGTGACCTCAGATTTGATTTCCCCATACACTTATATCGTGTGAGTGAGAGTGAGTGAGTGAATGAGTGAGTGAGTGAGTGAGCACACTTATATCGAACCACCGATCTGCTTGACAATTTTTGCACACAAGTTGCACTGAGGGTGACTATGATGCTTCACACAACCACACCATGCACTGTCACTGTCACTGTTGCTACGGCTCTTCTCATTCTTCCATTAGAAAAAATGGTTACGAAACAACGAAGAAAACTGAATGGTATAAAAATTATATTCATATCTACAACAACAAAAAACAAGATTCTGGCGAAAGAATCATATTTGTGGTGTCATTTCACTTTATTTTTTGGCTGCCTCATCTTCTGACATCCCCATCCTGCTGTTCCCACCCCTCCTCATTTCAATCTCCAGCCATACTCAAACTCGTTGTTTCATCCTCAGGGTCGGAAGTCCACAGGGGGCCCATCAATATCAGGCCGCCGTGAGGCCACCATCCAGAGAGGCCCTGCACTGCTGCTGGGTTACTTTGGTGGTGTTCAGTGGTGCCTGTTCTGAGCTAACATACGAAGGACACCACCTAGTAATACCCCTACTAACGACAGTATTAGCTCAGTCGCGGAGCCAGACAGTGAGTCACTCACCCGAGGTGGCAACCACCACAACGTCCCTCCAACGACTGATCCTACGCGAACCTCCAACCCCAAAGACTTTGACACAAACTCACCCCAGGTACAGAAAGCGTATGAACAAACCGAATCTGAGGTCACCATGAGACCAGAGCATCTGGGACCACCGAATCAGAGGCAATTCTTTTCATTGCATGATGATCAATGATAATGAGGATGATAATAAATTTATAATGATACTGCTGTGGAAGAGCATATGCTTTGAGACTACTTAACAGGTTGTACTCTGTGCTTACTTTCATAATATATCTGGTGTCAACCGGGCCTGAGATACACAGACACCTGCAGAGTTGGTCAGGAAATTTAACTCGCATCCCTAAAGTGGATGGAGCTTGACTGTGTGGTCCAAGTCTTCCCACTGAGCCCACAGCACACTCCTCTGGGTAGGAGGGGGCGGGAGTTCGAAAAATCCCGATTTTGCTCTTCCAGTCTGAAATCTAAAGCGCTAACCACTGTGTCATGGTGGCTGGTGTGTGGTATCACTGTATTCCCTGTGGACCACTGGCTAAACAGGCCCAGCCTCCCTCCATCAGAGGGAGGGGCATGCACAGTGCAGAACAATGAGGTGTTTCATCTCCTCCTGTCTGCCAACAGGACACTATCAATTGCTGCCTTTGTACACCATTTCAACTGAATCAGTAAACTTGAGTCTCTCTCTATGCAGTATGTATGTACTCAGTGCATCTTCGAAAATTGAATGCATCAAAGACATTGATACAGCTTCTTTCGGGGGGAAAGCACACTTCCTTGGGCAGGCAGATAAACAGAATCCCGCTGGGGGATTGTGAACAGGAAGTGTAGTAAACAATCTGTAGCAGTGCATGCATACAATATCAAACAGATGAGGTTAATAGACACTGATACAGCACAAAGAAGTTATTCAACAACAAGCTACTCATAACAACCCCTTCTTTGTTGGAATATAACAGTCCTCTCTCTCTCTCTCTCTCTCTCTCTCTCTCTCTCTCTCTCTCTCTCTCTCTCTCTCTCTCTCTCTCTCTCTCTCGGGTCATGGGGTCAAGTCAGCCTGAGGTTGTGGTAGCTTTACTTTATACTTGTGTAAAGCTTTCAGAATAAGATATATTTTGTTATCATAAGTCATATTTTTGCAACTGACTTTTTTGTTATAGAATAATTTTTATTGTTGTTGCTGTTGCTTTTTTCGCAACCCCTTTCATGTAAGGAATACAATTATTGAGTTCGATTGGGTCTCTGCTTCTTCTCCTCTCTCTCTTCTCTCTCTCTCTCTCTCTCTCTCTCTCTCTCTCTCTCTCTCTCCTCTCTCTCTCTCTCTCTCTCTCTCTCTCTCTCTCTCTCTCTCTCTGTGCATTTTGTCTCTCAGCCTGCCCGATTATTTAATGTGTGGACACTGAAATGATGATGCAAACATTGCTCTTGCTTTCCCAGGTCTTACTATCACAGGCCCGTCAATAGTCTCATTCGGGAAGCTGACATTGCTGAAAATGGACGTTTCAGCTATCTGTTCTCTCTGTACTCTTTTCATTCATTCATTCATTCATTCATTCATTCATTCATTCATTCATTATTCGTTCGTTCGTTCTTCATTCATTCATTCATTCATTCAGTTCTTCATTCATTCATTCATTCATTTCATTCATTCATTCATTCATTTTCATTCATTCATTCATTCATTCTTCATTCATCATTCATTCATTCTTTGCTCTCATCTTCATCTCACGTACCATTATTTCATTCATTCCATGAAAAAGTATGTTCCAAAGATTCTGTCCTACTGCACCTGTCCATTCCCCTGTCAAGACTGTCCGTTGTCACACAGCCATGGGCACACTGAATTTCAGCACTGACCCTGTCTGTCCATTACTGGCACTAGTGCAGTCCTACAGACAGTAAGCACTGTGTCTGTCCGGCAGGCAGTGTTTTGACATTGCTCAGCACACCCCACAAAGACAGGACAGGACAGGTCAGGACAGTGGACAGACGAGACAGTGACCGGCATGGCTGTGGCTAGCTGTTACTCACTGACCCCTCCTTTCCTCTCTCACTACACCTGGGGCAAAGCAGCAGAAAGGGGGGGGGGGGGGGGGGGGGCTACTGTAGGTGACAGGTATGCATGGCCAGGTCAGTGAATGACGTAAAGCTGTGTGGTCAGCTGTGTCGTGCTTGACCTCCGTCCACTTTTTTTTTGTGTGTTTTTTTTTTTTTTTTGTTTTTGCTGTCTTCTGCTGCTGCCTGTCAGTTGTCATTTCCGCTGCTGACCCAGTGCCTCAGGTAAACACCTGGTTACTGCCGCCTCAGGTATATAGATCTACCCAGTCACTGCCTCAGGTAAATTCCTGGTTACTGCCTCAGGTAAACTCCTGGTTACTACTGCCTCCGGTAAACACCTGTTACTGCCTCAGGTAAACACCTGGTTACTGCCTCAGGTAAATTCCTGGTTACTGCCTCAGGTAAATTCCTGGTTACTACTGCCTCCGGTAAACACCTGGTTACTGCCTCAGGTAAATTCCTGGTTACTACTGTCTCAGATATACACCTGGTTACTACTGCCTCAGGTAACTTCCTGGTTACTGCCTCAGGTAAATTCCTGGTTACTGCTCAGGTAAATTCCTGGTTACTGCCTCAGTTAAATACCTGGTTACTACTGCCTCTGGTAAATTCCTGGTTACTGCCTCAAGTAACACTGGTTACTACTGCCTCTCAAGGTAAACACCTGGTTACTACTGCCTCAGGTAAACACCTGGTTACTACTGCCTCAGGTAAACACAAAACCTGGTTACTACTGCCTCAGGTAAACACCTGGTTACTACTGCCTCAGGTAAACACCTGGTTACTACTGCCTCAGGTAATACCTGGTTACTACTGCCTCAGGTAAATACCTGGTTACCACTCCCTCAGGTATATACCTGGTTACTACTGCCTCAGGTAAATACCTGGTTACTGCCTCAGGTAAATACCTGGTTACTTCTGCCTCAGGTAAATACCTGGTTACTGCCTCAGGCAAATTCCTGGTTAAAGCCTCTGATAAGTACCTGGTTACTGGGCAACAAATAGCTAGTACCAACAGTGCATTGAGGACTGACAATAACCACTAAAAATCCATAAATTACTCAGTTTTAACCACTGTTGCCATAGAAACAATCAAATATGGCTAATAAAAATGAAATATTTCAAACTGCCTAACATTTTTTCCCCTCTTTTTTTATCTACAACAAAGTACAAGAAACGTGTTTTTACAGACATGTTCTACAACAAAGTAAATTCTTTATATTTACATAAGAAAATTTCCATATTTGCATTTAAACCATTTTTTTGTACACTTAAAACCATGATTTGGGCCACTTTGAGACCGGTGTCTACCTGTAAAATGTGTTACGATGACTTTTTCTGTCCTCTGTCCATCCACTCCGGTGTGTCAGCTAGCACTGTCCGTTGCTAGCTACACTACACTACACGGGTGTGGGCACTGAACCACTGACCCTGTCCATTAGTGCAGTCAGTGTGTGTGGGGGGGGGGGGGAACACTTCAGCAGGACAGGGAACTAGACATTCCTTCCTGCTGCGATTACTCACTGACCCCTATCCTGCAGACACACATACAGGCAGGCAGACAGACAGACCAGATGGAGAGGTCACACACACACACACACACACACACACACACACACACACACACACACACACACACACACACACACACAGCATAGCAGGAGGCGGCAGGTTGCATGGTCAGTGGAGGTCGTGAAGATGACTGTGTGGTCAGCCGTGGTTAGCGGTAAAACCCCTAGCTAGCTCTCTCCACTACCTTTTAGCCTTCTACGGTAAAAATCTGAAGAAATACAAACCAGTTTTACTGTTTTACATTGTCATTTGAATTCTTTGGGTGTCTGTTTTTTCTTTAATTTGTGAGCTTTTGCGTATAACAACGTGGGCCGATATGACCAGTGACACCTTAATTAATGTATGATACCTTGCCGTTCCTGGATTTCTCATCACTGATTCCAGAGAGTTAAGAGCCAAGTTCATAATTATCAACATACAGACAAACACATGTAGGCATGTGTGTGTGTGTGTGTGTGTGTGTGTGTGTGTGTGTGTGTGTGTGTGTGTGTGTGTGTGTGTGTGTGTGTGTGTGTGTGTGTGTGACGTAGAGTATTGTCTGCTTTTAAGATATTGTTACTTCTTTGTATTGTTTGATAATGCATTCTGTGTTATTGTGATTTTAAAATGCCACTCATAATTTTCCTAGTCGACACATTGTATTGTTGAGTCTAGAGTTGAGGCCTACACAACGGTTTGCCTTTTGCATTTAGCCAAGAACAGATTTTGTCCGATGTTTTTTAATCAGTTGATACCCTTTGTTTCTAACTTTGGGGCTGATTGACTTTGATGAGGGAGATGGAGGCAGCCAGGCACAGGGAGTAAGGGGAGAGAGGGGAAGGGAGGCTGGCAAATCCTGGCCACACACTGCCAGGTGGGCCGAGCCAAAGATCTAAGAGCAGAAGACAAAGGTAAGGTCAGCCATGAGGTCAGTACATGATAGATTGAGACAGGAAAGAAAGCGACATGGCGGGTCGCAGCTCACGTGAGAAAAAGCGATAATCGCATTGTGATTTTTTTTGGGGGGTGGCGCGTGCGCAGTCTTCTGGACGCCCTGCTCTCTCATGGTGACAGGAGAGGAGGATGGATAGTGATTTAAATCGTGCTGACTGCCTGCTTCTAGATCTAGATCCGTGCCCCACATTTGGTGACGGCTCTTCAGAATCAGTATTTTTTTTAAAGAAATACGAAAGTAGAACAGTCATGTTACATTAGTAGCTCAATGACTGAACTCCATCAAATAATGAGTCGCATTGCGCCAGAAGTTATTTTTTTGTTATTGACATCTTATTCATTTGCACTGAAATGGCTATACAATACATACAGAAAACAGATTGAAAATCGGACATTTCTATCCAACATTATTACAACTTGAAATGATAGACTGCAAGAAATAACAAAGTGAGAAATTGACAAGTTTCACTCACTCACTCACTCAGTCCCATGTCCCAAAGGACGTAGGGGGGACATGAGAGAAGATGCAACGGAGATCTTTTTCCATGCTTCACGATCCTGTGTGGCTAGTAGGAGGCGTTGCAGGGGTTGGGCAGTCCAGTCTTTGATGTTGTCAACCCATGATTTCTTTTGGCGGCCTCTTCTTCTTTTGCCCTCGACTGTTCCTTGCAAGATGGTTTTTGCTAGGGTGTTGTGTCTTGTGGTGTGACCAAACCACATCAGCTTTCTCCTCTTTATGGTGGAGAGCAAAGGCTCTTGGGGGCCCACACGCTTTTTGATTTCCTCTTTCACATAGTTATTGGTCTTGTGTTCTTTGTATGATATTTTGAGGAGTCTTCTGTGGCACTTGTTCTCGAATGCTTGGATTCTTCTCTCTAACTCTGCTGTCAGAGTCCATGATTCACAGCCATATAGGAGGATAGATATTACGAGGGATTTGTAGAGGTGGTATTTGGTGCAGAAGCTGATGTTGTTGCTTCTGATGATCCTCTGGAGTCTGACTAGAGCAGATGTTGCTGTTGCAATGCGAGCTTTCACCTCATTGTTTGATGTGCCATCTTTTGTTAGAATGGAGCCTAAGTATTTGAATTGGCTCACCTCTTCCAATATTTCTCCATTCATCTTTATTTCCGTGCTGTCATTACTCGCGCTGTTGACCATGATCTTCGATTTCTCTGTACTGACCTCCATGCCGTATGCACTCGCTCGGTCTGTTAGACTGTCTGTGAGGATTTGCAGTTCTTGTTTGCTGCTGCCCATGAGGTCAATGTCATCTGCAAATCTGAGGTTGCAAAGGGGTCTTCCACCAATGGAGATGGAAGTGTGGTGGTTTTGCAGTGTCTCTGTCATGATGTTTTCGAGGAAGAGGTTGAAGAGTACAGGTGAGAGAAGGCAGCCCTGGCGGACTCCAACCGTGGTCTTGAAGAACTCGCCCACGTGGTTGTTCATGAAAACTGCACTTCTTGCATTCTCGTACAGAGCCTTGATGACTTCAATTAGGCAGTTGTCAATGTTGAAGTGCCTGAGTACTTGCCAGAGGCCGTCATGCCATACCCTGTCAAAGGCCTTTTTGAAGTCTATAAAATTGTGGTACAAGTCTTTTTGGTGTTGGAGATGCTTCTCTATCAGAATTCTCAGGTTGAAAATTTGTTCCATTGTGCTGCGTTTTGGTCTAAAGCCCGCTTGTTCTTCTGCCAGGAGTTTTTCTGCTTGGTTTTTCAGTCTGTTGAGGACTACCTGCAGCATGATCTTGCTAGGATGGCTTATGAGACTGATGGTTCTGTAGTTCTGACATTGCTTGAGGTTTCCTTTCTTTGGCAGGGGTATTACAAGAGACTGTGTCCATTCTTTTGGCCATTCTTTGGTGTCGTGGATCTTCTGACAAAGATCTGTGAATCGCCTTGCTGTTTCATTCCCTCCATTTTTTATTAGTTCAGCTGGGATGTTATCGATTCCAGGGGACTTCCCCTTCTTCAATTGCTTAATAGCTGTGTCTACTTCACACCTTAGTATTGGTGGGTCTTTATCTTGGTGTTCAGGGGGTTTGTTGGAAACTATGTTGGTATCTGGGCGTAGTGGGTAGTTATACAATCCCTCACAGTAAGTTTAGCATCCTAATAATATGTGGTCAGAATGAGGGCTTGGGTTAGAAATATTTCTAAAACACGTTTGAAGGAAAAAGAAAACAAAATTAAACCTTGATACTCCATTACTAAGTAGAATAATGGCTATAGTTTTATAATCAATCAAAATCTCAAAATTGACAACTTGACCCCCACCTGCCTTTAATGGCTCCTAGCAGAAAAGTGGGTCAGGTGCTTAGCGACTCATTTCGTGGTGGAGCGTCACCAGTTTGTCTTTTGAAGCAGTCCTAAAGATAAACAATGAACAGTAAACATTGGGATGATTTGTGTACTGTATTAGGCGAAAGCCATCAGCAATCAGTAAGTTGATTGTGAGAGATCTAGATTCCATTAGATAATTCATAAAAAGCCCGACTTTCCTCCTCCCTCCATCTTTCCCACTGAGTTCCCTAGGCGATGAGTGATGGAGTTGGTTCAAGCCTTTTAGACCCAATGTGCCAAAACTTGAGATCCCACATGTGTCACAGGTTTTTTTGTGATTTTTGTTTGTTTGTTTGTTTGCTGTTTTATTTTGTTTTTGCACATTTAAGTAAGAGAATTTGAGAGACTTTTCGTGGGTGAAATTCAGTTGAAAAACACAATCTGGTAGTGGCTGAAAAAAGCACACACACACACACACACACACACACACACACACACACACACACACACACACACTCACTCACTCACACACACACACACACACACACACACACACACACAAGAGAGAGAGAGAGAGAGAGAGAGAGAGAGAGAGAGAGGAGAGAGAGAGAGAGAGAGAGAGAGAGAGAGAGAGAGAGAGAGAGAGAGAGAAACAAAACCTCCGAACAGGTCACTTGTGACAAGCAATCCAAAATAATCAGTTACATCTAATATTAACCTCCTCCCTCCCCTGGGTGCTGACTACCACCTCCAGCCAAGACTCATTGTTGTCTGTCAGAATTATGAGCGAAAATGCGTTGTACTGCGGTTAAGTGCCTGACAAGGCAGGGACAGCGCATCCGGGGAGGGAATTGCTACCCTTGAAATCTTCCTAGAAAAAAAAGGCAAGAGAAATGGACCAAGAAGGCTGAAAAATAAAAGGCAAGAAGGAGGTGACCCGAAGGAAAGAAACAAGGCAGAAAGAAAGAGAGGGATAGAAAAGAGGGAATTCCTAGCACAGAATTTCCGAAGGTGGTGGATGTTATCTATACTGACAAGCCCCAGGCGTCCCCACAGGGGGACAGGGGGGGGGGGGTAGAATTACGTTTGGGAGCCATCTTTTGTGGAATTCTGTTAGTTGCATTCTCTGACTGATAATGTTTAAAAGTGTTTTTCTTTTTGTTATCTATAGTTTATCTCTGTGAGAAAAAACAAAAACACTAAGATTGGGGAGTGATTTGTTGATTTCATATTTATATGCAAAAGAGCTACCAAGTAACAAAAATTAATCAAGTCAAGTATTTTGTCAGTTTTTAGTTTTCCATTACGCCCAAACAAAACCAATTCAATATCACAAGACCACCTTCCCCACAGCGTGGCCTTTTCCATAAGAGTATTATCTAGATCTTGCCAAAATAAACAGACATGTTCACACTCCTACAGATAATTGGTAGATCTAATTGTTTCTTTTTTCTTTTTCACAAAAAGTGCATTTGTTATTATCTAAAACTTTCATTTTTGTCCAAATGCTGTTTGTAACAAGAATTCGATGACAGATTTTACGCTGAAACCACTTAAGTTTTACTTTAAAAAAAAAAAATCTGTTCAGCATGTTCTCTTTACAAAGGCTTTCCATCCTATTGACGTATCAAGCTGTTCTTCCCATTTTATAAAGGCTTTGATGGCATGAATTTCCTCAAGTGTGTGTGTGTGTGTGTGTGGTGTGTGTGTGTGTGTGTGTGTGTGTGTGTGTGTGTGTGTGTGTGTGTGTGTGTGTGTTGTTGTTGTTGTTGTGATTGTTGTTGTTGTTGTCGTTGTCTTCGATGTTATGTTTGTTCCTTCTAGTGATATAAGACAATTTTTTTTTTAAAGGAGGAAAGGGGGAAGAGATGCCCTATTCAAAACTACAAAACAACATAAAACAAAACAAACTTCACCCTCCACAAAGAAACTTGGCAATGCAATAGGAATAATTAAAACATAAAACAAATCATTAACGTTAATACAACTATAACAAATTAATGTCATATGGGACTGTGACAGAAACCTTCCAATATTTCCAATGTCAAATTTAAATTAATGAATATGCTGGTGAGGGAGTTTTCAGGAAAAAAAAAAAAAAAAAGGCCTGGAAGGTTTTACACTCTTGCAGACAAAAAAGTGTAGAGTCTTAGTGATATTCTCACCACAGTGTGTGTGTGTGTGTGTGTGTGTGTGTGTGTGTGTGTGTGTGTGTGTGTGTGTGTGTGTGTGTGTGTGTGTGTGTGTGTGTGTTTATTAAAAAAAAATTATTTAGATCTATTCTTTTATAACAATAATGGAATAAGCACTCACGTGCTTTTTTCTTTTCTTTTTTTTTACATTCATTCCCCGTGTGTATGCAGTTTTGTAAATATTGTCATGTCCCCACTCACACTCACTCACTCAGTCCCATGTCCCAAAGGACGTAGGGGGGACATGAGAGAAGACGCAACGGAGATCTTTTTCCATGCTTCACGGTCCTGTGTGGCTAGTAGGAGGCGTTGCAGGGGTTGGGCAGTCCAGTCTTTGATGTTGTCAACCCATGATTTCTTTTGGCGGCCTCTTCTTCTCTTGCCCTCGACTGTTCCTTGCAGGATGGTTTTTGCTAGGGTGTTGTGTCTTGTGGTGTGACCAAACCACATCAGCTTTCTCCTCTTTATGGTGGAGAGCAAAGGCTCTTGGGGGCCCACACGCTTTTTGATTTCCTCTTTCACATAGTTATTGGTCTTGTGTTCTTTGTATGATATTTTGAGGAGTCTTCTGTGGCACTTGTTCTCGAATGCTTGGATTCTTCTCTCTAACTCTGCTGTCAGAGTCCATGATTCACAGCCATATAGGAGGATAGATATTACGAGGGATTTGTAGAGGTGGTATTTGGTGCAGAAGCTGATGTTGTTGCTTCTGATGATCCTCTGGAGTCTGACTAGAGCAGATGTTGCTGTTGCAATGCGAGCTTTCACCTCATTGTTTGATGTGCCATCTTTTGTTAGGATGGAGCCTAAGTATTTGAATTGGCTCACCTCTTCCAATATTTCTCCATTCATCTTTATTTCCGTGCTGTCATTACTCGCGCTGTTGACCATGATCTTCGATTTCTCTGTACTGACCTCCATGCCGTATGCACTCGCTCGGTCTGTTAGACTGTCTGTGAGGATTTGCAGTTCTTGTTTGCTGCTGCCCATGAGGTCAATGTCATCTGCAAATCTGAGGTTGCAAAGGGGTCTTCCACCAATGGAGATGGAAGTGTGGTGGTTTTGCAGTGTCTCTGTCATGATGTTTTCGAGGAAGAGGTTGAAGAGTACAGGTGAGAGAAGGCAGCCCTGGCGGACTCCAACCGTGGTCTTGAAGAACTCGCCCACGTGGTTGTTCATGAAAACTGCACTTCTTGCATTCTCGTACAGAGCCTTGATGACTTCAATTAGGCAGTTGTCAATGTTGAAGTGCCTGAGTACTTGCCAGAGGCCGTCATGCCATACCCTGTCAAAGGCCTTTTTGAAGTCTATAAAATTGTGGTACAAGTCTTTTTGGTGTTGGAGATGCTTCTCTATCAGAATTCTCAGGTTGAAAATTTGTTCCATTGTGCTGCGTTTTGGTCTAAAGCCCGCTTGTTCTTCTGCCAGGAGTTTTTCTGCTTGGTTTTTCAGTCTGTTGAGGACTACCTGCAGCATGATCTTGCTAGGATGGCTTATGAGACTGATGGTTCTGTAGTTCTGACATTGCTTGAGGTTTCCTTTCTTTGGCAGGGGTATTACAAGAGACTGTGTCCATTCTTTTGGCCATTCTTTGGTGTCGTGGATCTTCTGACAAAGATCTGTGAATCGCCTTGCTGTTTCATTCCCTCCATTTTTTATGAGTTCAGCTGGGATGTTATCGATTCCAGGGGACTTCCCCTTCTTCAATTGTTTAATAGCTGTGTCTACTTCACACCTTAGTATTGGTGGGTCTTTATCTTGGTGTTCAGGGGGTTTGTTGGAAACTATGTTGGTATCTGGGCGTAGTGGGTAGTTATACAATCCCTCACAGTATTCTGTCCAGCGCTGGAGGATGGCATTGTTTTCCGTTAAAAGATTTCCTTCTTTGTCTTCAATAACAGAGGCTTTAGGCTGTGTGGTTTTCGTTAGTGCTTTCAGAGTGTTGTAAGCTGTTTTGCTGTTTCCCTTGGCCATTCCATCTTCGATGTTGTTGCATTGTTCTTCTATCCACGCTTCTTTGGCTTCTCTTATCTTTTTCCTCACTTCTCTGTGGCTATCCATGTACTTGTTGTTGGCTTCTTGACTTGTGAACTTTTGCTTCTTAAGTTCTCTTCTTTTGTCGCAGAGGTCAAGAACCTCATTTGTCACCCAGGCTTGTTTCTTTGTTCTGCTTCTGCCTAATGTTTCTTCTGCTGCTGTCGTTAGCACTTCTTTGATGTTGTTGGCTAATGTGTTCACATCATTGTCAATGGCTGTGAGTGCGGCGAACTTTCCTCCAATGTTGGCTTGGAAGATCTCAACCACTGTTGGGTCTTTGAGTTTTTCCAGGTCGAATCTTATGCGTGGGCTTTTTGGCTGTTGTTTTGCTTTCAGTTTCAGCCTGATGGTGGTAAGTACAAGGTCGTGGTCACTGCCAATGTCAGCTCCTGGGAATGTTCTTGTATTTGCCTTGTTTATGCTGGATTTGAATCTTTGGGGTGACAGAATGTAGTCAATTTGATTATGAATCAGACCATTTGGTGAGTGCCAGGTTGATGTTCTAGATGGCTTGTGAGGGTGGAGTGTGTTAGCCAGAGTTAGTTTGTGCTTCTTTGCGAATTCCAGCAGCCGCTGTCCTCTGTCATTTGTTTCTCCCAGTCCAAAGCGTCCTGTGGTTCCTGCCCAGGTGTCATAGGCATCAGGTCCCACCTTAGCATTCCAATCGCCTTCCACAATAAGGATGTCTTTTTTGGGCGTTTTGGAGATGACGTTTTCAAGTTCTTCATAGAATTCTTCTATCTGGTCATCATCGTAGTCAGATGTTGGAGCATACACTTGGATGATGGTGAGATTCTGGGGTTTTGCAGAGACTCTGATTGAGATGAGTCTGCTGGATATTGGTGTGCAGTTGATGATGCTTGACACAATCTCTTTCCTGACAATGAAGCCTACTCCGTGTTGGTGTAGTTTCTCATCTCCACTGTACCATATTTTGTGGCCGTCTTGCGTGGTTGTTTCTCCGAAGCCAATCCATCTGACTTCCGCAAGCCCTAGGATGTCCCATTTATACCTCTGTAATTCATGTGTGAGTTCCTGTACTCTTCCTGTTTGGTACAGAGTTCTAACATTCCATGTACCAATGGTTACCCCTTTAGCTGGAAGCTTTAGGGTTAGTTCTGCTCCAGTGGCACACTTGTCACTCCCACCCTGGAGGCTTGCAGTGGGTAGCGCGGTCGTTGTTGATCCGGGCCTCGACCGATCCGGCATGTGTTTCTGTTTTGCTTTTCTCATCATGTCCTTGCAGTGGGCTTGAGGAAGCTTGGTGGCGCCCATCTCCTCTCCAAGACTCCTACTGGTGATTAAGAATGCACCAGCCCCTCACAACGTTTCGCCCGCCAGTAGAAGCGGTTACCGGGGTGTGGGTGGGTTAAGGACCCGGACCCAGAAGTGAGAGTTGAGTGCCAAGTGAGGACCAGTGCTCCCGTCCATCCCGAGGGATGCTACTGCCAGGTTTACAAAGGTACCACCTCTCCTTAAGCACCCCATACACCCCACCTCATGTCCCCACCAGCATACAATGGCCTTCTCTTACGAAAAGCGGAACAGGATTAAACGTGTGCCCAAGGTGTTTTGCGTGCGTTCGCACACGGGGCCTCGGTTTTTTGTCTCACCCGAAGGACTTTTGGGGAGAGTGGAGTCAGCACTGATGTTAACTCCAGGGGGAAAATCCCCTCCAACGGGAATCGAACCCGAGTCATCAAATTGTGTGTGTGTGTGTGTATGTGTGTGTGTGTGCGCACGCGCGCGCGCATGCGCACGCGTGTGTGTGTGTGTGCGTGCGTGCCTGCATGCGGTGTGTGTGTGTGTGTGTGTGTTCGTGCAAACAGCGCGTGCGAGCGTGGGGCTGGCGTGTCACAATCTTGGGGAAAAAGAACTTGTTCAAGGGAAATAACCGACAGAGAACAGTTCTTGATAAGACTTATATCCCTTCCCTATTTCCTGGTTCTGGCATCCAAAATGGCGAACAAACAAAAACACTCCAGCCGTCTTGTCGGCTATTTGCTGATGATTTGTCTCGTTGTTGTTCCTTTGTCTGCTGATATTGTTATTCAGGGACAAAATTGTGGATCACAACAAACGCCGCTGGTTGTACGGATGACACAGAAAGACGAGGACACAATTGTATCGCACGCTGGTCAGTACTACGAACTCAGCAAGGATTGTATCGTTACCATCATTGGCAAACCTTATTATCAGTTCGAGCTAGACCTGCGCAGGATCAATATTGATAGTCGGACCTATTATGCTGACTACTGTAAAGGACTGTGCTGCAACGATTACCTGAAGATGTACAACAGTTACCGTGTAGACAATGCCCGCCTGTTTCCAGTTATCGGATGGAAAGGTCTGTGTGGGACAGAACTACCGAAAGTGAAGGTTTACACCACTTCACATAACTTTGTCACCATACAGTTTCGCACTGACGAATACTACGAGCCCATGGGAGGTTTTGTGATTGGCATTAGGCAGTATTTACGTCGCAATGATGGTAACATTAATCCAGAAGGAGGTTACATCGGTGGGTGGAATGATGGTACCTACAGTGAATGGCAGATGGACTGGACAGAGCAAGAACAGATTCCAGGTGATCTTAATCTGGGTGGAGGTGGCAATGACTATGACAAAGAGAAGAACGGTATCCAGTGCTATGAGTGTTACGGATGTCGCATCGACTACTTTGATCCCAAGTCTAGTACTGACAGGTCTACAATCCGCAATAACTGCTTTGTCTGTTCCAAAGAATACCAGGATGGGATTGCTCGTGCAAACCGCCGCTGTTATTCTCGTCTGCAGTATAGGTCTTTGCTTTTGACTCTGACCGATACATCTACAGGATCAGGAACTGTTAAAGACTTTCGTGGATGTCGCAAATTTATGAATGTTCGTGGCATTTTTATCAACTATTGTTTGTGCGATGCGGGTAACCTGTGTAACACTGCCATAAAAGTGCCATTGAATCTGACATTGGTTATTGTCTCACTTTTCATGTCTTGGCTCTGGGGATTGTTTTGAAGGACTTGCGAGTGAGCATTGTTTGAAAATATTGTGTGCGTGTTGTTGTTGTTTTTTAACTTTAAAAGTAGTTATTCATGAAATATAATATGGTCTCAGGGTTCGCGCTAGGATTTTTTAAAACCGGTACTGCGAGTTGCCATTTCAGAGATATCTTGACCAACTCCCCCAAAATCGGTCCCCAGAAAATAAAATCCGGTACGTACTGTGAACAAAACGAAACTAATCAGTGAGGGGGTAGGGGAGGGTGGGATTGCTCGGCAGCAAAACTAAATCTAAATTGAACGCAAATCTCTCAGACTTTGACTGCCGTGCTGCTGCCACTCGCTTCTTGGGCACGAAGCCACGCAGGAAAAAGGATTTTTTTTTCTAGCGCCTGTGCCACTGTCTGTGTCAGTCTGTTGTTTTGCATGGCATCATTCGTGTGACTTATATTCTTCTTTCTTGTTTCTATGCTTAGCGCTCATCTAGATCTTTCGTTCAATTTAGATTTAGTTTTCGACTCTTCTCTCTCAAAGCAACGCGCAAATTCATAGTCAAAGACCCTCCGCTTTTCGCTTTTCGTTAAGAGCCATCCTGTGCCCGTGGGAACAGATGACATTTACAAAACTGCATACACGTGGGGACTGGTTGTAAAAAAAGCACAGGAGTGCTTATTCCATTATCCTCGATATAAAAGATTAAAAGAATAAAGATTAAATAAATCTAGGCCCCATTTACTCATTGTGAATGGAAGTTACTGTCATGCCGAGAAGAGCGCGAAGCTCTATTCTTTCATAGTAAAGCTTGCTGTTCTGCGTGCTAGGCTAATCATGCTGGCGCCAAAGATGTTTGTCGGAAGGGGTGGTGGTAGGAAGGGGTAGGTAGGTAGCACAGTACAGGCGCTTGACAGACTGTCAGAAAATGTCACTTCAGACTTTTTTTTTGAGACGGAAATCTAATCGGTCACAGGCAAACAGAATCGGTACGCGGTACCGGCTGCTTCGAAAATTTTCGGTATTCCCTGTTTACAATCGGTAAAATACCAACAATTACCGGTTATCGTGAACCCTGGGTCTGTAAACATTCTCTGGGTGTCAAAAACATGTTTGCTGATCTGGACGTCTGTCTGTGTCTTGACTTAATTGGGTGACTTTGAAAACTTAATGTGTGAATGTGATGGTTGTAGGGATCAATATTGTATTGCACTTTCAACAGCTCTGTTTTATATTATAATTATAATGCAAGAGAGAAAAAAACTGAATTGAAGAAACTGTGCAAGTAATAACTAGTACATCATGTTGATAATAATAATTAGCTGCTTAATTAAGCTAATTACTCAAGTGTGTGTGTGTGTGTGTGTGTGTGTGTGTGTGTGTGTGTGTGTGTGTGTGTGTGTGTGTGAGAGAGAGAGAGAGAGAGAGAGAGAGAGAGAGAGAGAGAGAGAGAGAGAAGAGAGAGAGAGAGAGAGTGTGTGTGTGTGTGTGTGTGTGTGTGTGTGTGTGTGTGTGTGTGTGTATGCCCACATGCAGGAATGTTCATTGTACATAAATTTTGTTACTTGCATTCAATGTTTGAATCAAGTTTGATCCTAACTACAGGCAGAGTGATTTATAGATCCATCAAAACCAGTAAATCTAAAGTAGATAGATCTATCTTTCTTTAATTTTTTTCCAGCTTACGACAGTATGAGTGATTGTGCATGATTCATTGATTGGTACACTTATTCATTGAATGGTTCATCTTTAGCTGAAGCTTAAAAGCAGTGTTCCTTTACAAATTTTACAGATCACTAAGGTTGGCAAATTTATAAAACTAGACTTTATTCTGAGTCTGATGTTCATGAGTGTTTTCACACTCCAAGCCACAGGGACTGAATAGTGGTAGGCAATTTATGCAGCCTTGTGCGTGACTAAATTTTTGTTTAATTTGATCAATATTCGCATCATCTTGCTGACTTTGTATAATAAACTCAAGCAAAGAGTGTGAACATACATGTCACCAAAATTGATACAATCCAAAATGAATAGATAAAATAGGTACATTACCAACAAAAAACAAGATTTTAAGTATGTGTTTAATTGTATGTAATGCACTGTTCAATTTGCAGATAATATATTTTTGTATCAGTAAATTAAAAACAATTAAAATTTTTTGTGTATATGACCATTCCCCCTCCCCATTTAGGTAGCCACATTCTGACTTCAGGGATGGTGTCTAAGTTAGAAACATGACACCTGTGT
Source organism: Stramonita haemastoma (assembly GCA_030674155.1). NCBI lineage: Eukaryota > Metazoa > Mollusca > Gastropoda > Neogastropoda > Muricidae > Stramonita > Stramonita haemastoma. The sequence goes on from CM060316.1 coordinate 69,522,681, forward strand.
GCATACGTTTTCAAAATTTTGTCATCTCTTCCATCAAGCATGAAATAGGCTATTCGTCTGAAAGGCAGAATGTGTTTTTGAACGTAATGTGCAAGATGTCCAGTATGCAATTTGCACTTGGTTTATGGTCTCATCAGAAAGACTTTGACATTCACTTTGATTTTCTCATAAAACTGGTACAAAAGGCATGGGTGGGAATCAAACCCAGAACCTCACTGTTTGCTTGTTAGGCACATGGACGTTTTAATCATTCTGCTAACTTCCTTCTTGTCAGTCGATTTGGATTGATTCATGTCTTTTTGTTGATGTTTTTAAAACCTTGCTTTTGATTTTTAATTCAGAGGTTGAAGGTGTGTGTGTGTGTGTGGGGGGGGGGGGGGGGGATGCATGTGTGTGTGTGTTGATCAATGTTATTACTTATATTATACCCAGGCTTTCAAAATGTTTATGATTTTTTTGTAAAGTATGTGTGTGTACATGGATTTTATTTGATTATTTGTATCAATGTATGAAGAGTTTACATGTTTTGGGGGAAAAAAAGGTTTAAAAGTGTGTGTATTGTGACTGTGTATTTTGTATGACACATGAATGTACAAGTTTTATGACACGCATACAGGTCTAATTGCAGTAAATACATGTATGTATAATTTGGATTTTTTTTAATAGATCAAGGAAAGAAAACAGCAAAAAAGTATTGCATACATTTCAATTTATAACTTAATTTTTTTCACTAATTGTATAATTTACTATAAGATTGATTAATTGTAAGATATTGCTTGTTAGTCATATTTCATTACAACATATATATATATCATATTTCATCGTCGAGTCACAGGATGTTTTATCATCCATCTCAGTTTAGCTTGCATGACTGACTGGCTTGGATGTCTGTCCTGAGCCTAAGGCTCATCAGGCTGGTGCTTATCCCGGTTTCTGTGGCGTTAAGCGACTGAGAGTCATAGACTCCCCCTGGATAGGACACCAGTCTATTGCAGGGTTAACCCCCAACACAAGGTTGGTACCCCTTTTACACCTGGGTGGGGTGAGAAAATAGCCGTAAAGTGCCTTTTCCAAGGGCAGAACGCCATAGCCGAAAGCTGGGATCGAACCCGCAACCTTTAGATTATGAGTCCAACGCCCTAACCACAGGACTACAGCGGCGGCTTGGATGTAAGTTAGGTTTAAAGCTGTTTAAGTCATCTGAAATATAGGCCTGCGCCATTTTACTTGCTCAGTTCAAACTTAGTATTTGGATGAGTTGATTTGTGTTGACATTTAGTCATAACATAAATGGTTAACTGTTAAACTTTCTTTTTTAAACGGTGCTTTAGATTTTGTTTTATCATTATTTGATGAAAAAACAAGGCCACATTCATTTAAACAAGGCAGTGCTGAACTCCTCGTAAACTTCCCAACAGTTTGGATTTGAACATTGTATTGTTTACTGAGTGAGGTATTTGTTCTGTGAACTGTGTGGTCTTGCATTGTATTGTATTGTGCTGTATTGTACACACTGTGTACCTCTTTCAGTCTCAGCAGATTCCTCTGCATGATTTTCAGGCTGCTCTCCCTGGGGAGAGCACATTGCCACAAGAACAGCACTACCCTTTTTTTTTCTTTTTTTTGATATATATTTAATTCATTATTATTCCTGTCTGCTTGTGTTTTGTTTCCCTTTGAGAGTGGCTTTTTTCTCAAAGAATTTTTTTCAGGGATAACGCTCTTGTTGCATATGGGTCCTCTGTTTATTCAATTATTGTCTCATCCCAAAGACTAGCACCCAGACCACTACTCAAGGTCCAGTGGATGAAGGGATTCAGATGGGGATCACACCTGCAACTTATCACTTTGTAGGTGGGGGCATTACATGATCTAGGCTAGTGACCCACTTTCTGTAGACCACCAACCCTCATCCAGTTTAATTGTCATAGACTCAGTTTAATGAAGTGATCTGAATAAGTGTGGGTGAATCTAGCCATCAGCTAATGAAGGCTGTGCTTACAGTCTATTACTATTAGTTCTAAGTAATATTCCCAATCTAAATGGTAGGATTTGGATTGAATCTGCTGTTTGTGAACTAGTGAAAGACTTTTTTGTTTTATTTTTTGAAGATAATCCCATTGTGCCGTCACTTGCTTCTTTGTGTGTGTGTGTGTGTGTTGTTTTTTTAATTTAAGCAAATTATGGGTGTATAAAGAATATTGTTCCCAGCCTTTCTTTCTGTAATCATGTGTGTGTGTGTGTGTGTGTGTGTGTGTGTGTGTGTGTGTGTGTGTGTGTGTGTGTGTGTGTGTTCACATAATGTAGAATGCAGGGTGTAGATTGAGGTAGTATTGGTGTGTACATTATGTGTGCATGTGTACACTTTCTAAAGGTATGCTATCTTCCAGCATTGATTCTTGTAAATATGCTTTTTTTTTCATATATATACATGTGCAACGCAGCAGGACCTAAACCAGAAGCTCTTTTGTAAGATTCTTCTTTTTCGTACATTACAAAGATTGTTATCAAGACCACATTCCAAAACTTGAACAATTCATTCCATGTGATGGCAGTTGTCATTTGTACATATCTCATCTGTTATTTGTTAAATTGTTTGTATATAATCATTTTAAAATCTTTTTTGCCCTTTATTTTTTTTTTTACTGATGGTATACATATCAAACATCTGCACCTCATTGTGTGGTAAAAAGGTATTTTTGTTCTGTATTGTTTCAGCTTACATTTTGTCCACCTTTGTGTGTGTTGTTGTTGTATTTGCTATTGGAGTAGGAATGTTACGCAGTTGTTAACTTATTCCTGCTTTCAGGCAGCAATTAAAAAATTGCTACCATTCCATTACTAATGTTCCTTTGAGGTGGGACATGGAGGTTGAAACTGATGAAATTTTGTTTACAAGCCCACATTAAAAGTTATGCCATATATTGAAAGGGCATCACTTGTAAAGCCTAAAAGTCAAAGAATTACTCAGTTTTCTGCACTGTTGCCATGGAAACAATCCAGTATGGCCACCAAAACTAAATGTTTCAAACTCCTCAACCTTCCTTTATGTTTTACATCCTGAATTGTTTAATTTCACACAGGAAGATCTCTATATATCCAGCAACTTTTAATTTTAAAAAAACATAATTTTTGACACTTTTGGACCGGTGTCTAACCTTAAAGCACTATACCTATTCATTTTTCTTTCCCTAGTAGAAAACTGTGGTGTAGTAATGTGATGGAGTTGGAACTAATCCTCGTTGTTTAAATTGCAAATGCTGTAGCCTGTGCTATTTACTATCAGGACTGTGTGAAGCACCATTTGGTTGGGTGGAGGTCTGTATCAGTGTCCACATGTATCATACATGATTACATCACATGTCACGATGTGTATGTATTTCCTGTCTTTTTTTTAAATTTACGCTATACAACCCATTGTTCTAATATTATTTTTTCTGGAAATTTCCCAGGATGTCGAGGTTAAACGAAAGCTCCCACTCTGTCACATAAATAAGATCATACAAGGAAAGGGGGATGGGGTAGCCTGGTGGTTAGAGTGTTATGCCAGCCCACGATCAATCCCAGGTGTGAACTACCACTGAGATACCTGTTCAAGAGGATTTTCCCTCTGGATTTAACATCAGTGACCACATTCCCCAAAGAGTCTTTCAGATGAGACTATAAACCGAGCTCCCGTGTACAAATGCACCAAAAATGTCTGCACACACTTGAAAAAAACCTCTTCCGTCTTTCAGAAGTGTATGCAGGCCATTGCATGCAGCAGAAAAGGATGATAAAAGTTTAAAACATGCAAAAAAAAAACCAAAAAAAGTTTTAAAAATGCATGCACACTGGTATCGTGTCTAGACATCATCCCCCAAATCAGATTGAGGCTACCCTAATGGTGGGCAAAAACGGTCACAGCCATATGTAAAATCTCACCATTGGTTAACAACCTTGGAGCTCTAGCTGTACAGAACACCCCCCCTCCCTCCCCCAAAAAAGAGAGAAACATATCATATGTGATCTTTAAAGATGAAGTTGTATCATGTGACTGAAATGTAAACTTTTATTTCTTCTTCTTGTTGTTGGCACAGCCCATAGTCCTAGGCTGACCTTCAAGCTGGACTGTTCAGCAAAGCACCAGTGCTGCTGCCCAACACTTCACTGACATTAATTTTGTTTTTTGTAATCATTGTGGAGTATTTCAGATTGCACCTTTTCTTTTTTTAATGGCAGCAGTAGGTTGTGAAAATTCAAGTATGATCTATTTTCAAAAGAATGATTTTAAAACTGGTTTGTATTTATATGGAGAAGTCTGTTGCAATAGATGTATAAATTGCTGAAATTAAATTGGCAATAAACAGATAATTATCATATCAAACAAGCCTGTGTGTGTGTGTGTGTGTGTGCGTGTGTGTGTGTGTGTGTGTGTGTTGTGTGTGTGTGTGTGTGTGTGTGTGTGTATTGTGTGTGTTTTGTGTGTGTGTGTGTAAATTGTGTGTGTGTTGATTGTACAGGCATGCATTATTTTTTTTTATCATGGAGGAAGCAATCCATTCCATGCTTTATTTATTTATTCTTTTATATCCAGGATAATGGAATAAGCAACCATGTGCTTTTATACATCCAGTCCCCGTGTGTATGCAGTTTTTGTAATTCTTGTCACCTGTTCTCACCAGCACACAATGGCCTACTCTTACAAAAAGCGGAACAGGATTTAACATGTGTGCAAGATGTTCTGCATGCGTTTGCACACAGGGCCTTGGTATATAGTCTCATCCGAAAGACTTTTGGAGAGAGTGGAGTCAGCACTAATGTTAACTCCAGGGGAAAAATCCCCTCGAACGGGAATGGAACTCGGGTCATCAAATCGCGAACGCAATGTTCTGACCACTAGGCTATCCTGTCCTGTCTTACGAAAAGTGGAACAGGATTTTCGTAAGACAGGATGGCAGTTGTCATTTTTCTTTTCTTCATCAGTGAAAAAAGTCCAGATTCTTTTCTTTTTGAACTTGGTAGGCTATATCATATAGCTTTTAGGACAAAGTGCTAGTTAAATGTTAGAAGCATATATGGTTTACTCATGTAGCAATGGACATTGTATGCAGTCATCATTTTTTTTCTCTCTCTCTCTCTCCTACATATGCCCCCAAATTTAGATTAGAAAGAAAAAAAATCAAGCATTTCAGTAATCTCTTTCTTGCTTTCTCCCCCTCATGTATCTTTTTCTTCCCTTTTCAATGTCTTTGCTGGCTGGTGAAGCTATTTGCTTTCAGCCTTCTCTCTACTTGTGTTTGTAGTTTCTTCTTCATCTGTGCACACGTTTTCAACATGGGAGTGGGATAGTCTTGTGGTCAGAGTTTTGTGCTCACTGTTTGATAGTCCAGGCTTAAGCCACCACTGAGACACCCATTTAACCAGATTTTTTCCCAGGGGTGAAAATCAGCATGGACTCCACTCCTCTGAAATGCCTTTGAACGAGACTATAATTATATAGGGAGGTCCTGGGTGCGAATGCAGTCACATACACAAAAATCGCATCATTGGTAAACCTTGGAGCTCTAGCCAAGGAGCACCAAAAAAAAATAAATAAAGGGGGGAAAAAAGTCCACACACACACACACATCACACCAGACTGAAATTGCAAGCACCTAATTGCTTTTATTAGCGAGTGATACTGCATGAATCAGCAAATATTTTCTCTTGTTTTGTACAGAAAAATATCTTTTTTTTTCTTTTGCTTCCATGTATGTCATTTCAAATGCAGTCTCCACACACACACCATGCAATCACACCGGTCACCATGACACCCCTTTCTACCTCCACAGACACGATCCACGGATGCAACCTGTAAAAACTGTCATCATCTCCTTTCACAAGGAAAAAAATCCACATGCACCATATCCAACAACAGCACAAAAAAAAATACATTTAATAAACCATTATAAATATATCATTTTCGAATAAAAGGATTTTTTTAAAAGTCTGGAAATAAATAGAAGCACAAGAGAAAAGATACAGAAATTGTCAATTGAAAATAACAACATGTCTGGATTTTAGATTTCTTTATTAAAATTACTTTGGGGGATTCATAAAATCAGCGGGGTAGAAAAGAACAAAACAGAATATGACAACACTGTATTATAAGACGATTTCAGTTTTGAATAGAAGGTCATCTTTCTTCCACCCCTCCCTTCCCCTTCTCTGCAACTGTTTAACACCATTGCACACGGTATATGGATTTCCATCTGACATTTCCCTCCTCTTTTAAAATTATGATTTTTTTGGCCCTACACAAAAGTTTTCCTTTTTTGGCCTCCTAAACACGAGCTACTTATCAAATATAGATGGTTCCCCTATGTTTGTTAACACATTTTTCTTCTTTTTTTTTTGGTACCAATTACCATGTCTTGCAGAGTATATGTATAGAAACAGAGAGAGAGAGAGAGAAAGCAGAACCAGCCTGCATTTCCCCCTGCTTCAGAGGTATACAGAATCCTTTTGTCAAAAAAAGCAGTATACATGCCTCCCCCCACCCCTTCCCATTCCTGAAAATAGTTTCATGACTCAATACATGAAACGAGGTGAACACTGGAATTAGGCAAATAAATGAAAAATGAACCCCCTCCTGAAAATAAATAGTTTCACGAATCGACACATGAAACGGGGTGAACACTGGAACTAGGCAAATAAATAAATAATGAACCAAACAACAAGCCTTGTAATGCAATGTGAGTCGTTGAATGGCGCAGTTCACAACTGCTCAGACACTCTGACACTAGTCACTCACACAGCACACACCATTACCCTGTTGTAGGAACTGTTACAATGGAGCAGATGACTGACTGCCTTGGCAAGCCCGTCACTGCAAAAGTAGAGGGTTTTATGCTGACAAAACCATGGACCACATATTTGAAATTATCAAGTGCAATAAACTTGAAAGGATTTATAAACTAACAAAGCACTTTCTTTGACACAAGATGAAAATCAAAACACGACTATAATGACTAACGTTTACATTACAACAAACAACAAAAGGTTTTGCTGTTAAAAAAAAAAAAAAATGGGGGGGGGGGGGGGGGGAGGGAGCTGGGGCTGGCTGGGTAAAACCTCAAACAACTCTAAAACAATATATACTTCTGCTTATCATGGATAATAGTTACTATACTATCAAATATCTCCACTCTGTTACAACAGTTAACTCCTTTCTTCTTCTCCTCTGAACAATGAAACCTATTCACACAGAGCCAACGCTTTCAATCAACCATTGCAACCACAGGGGAGGTTTTCAGACAAATCGTACTATTATTTAGTACTAGAACAATGTTTGCGAACAGGTATTTTGATGAAAAGTGCTACTAGACGTACATCCTGTGATATATCAGCTATGGAAAGCAAAGTGTTCCATGTCGATGGCATGAAATATAAATAATTAAATGTCATTATGTACTCTGGATTAATAATGATGTGTAAGCAATGCATATTGAGATTACATGATGGCATTCTCATTACAAGTCACTGATGTGGTGCAATTGCTGTTTATAGCAAACACAATGCTATACCTCTAAAAATTAATGGGGAGATACAGCTACTGACATTAAAAGCATTTTATAAATGATCTTGGTCGTTTATCAAAGCTGGATAAAACTGACTCTAAAACAACCAACTTTCATAACAGTTACCTCGTCACTTTAACATATATTTTTCGATGGTAATCTTTAATGAGCTCAATAATTAGCCAAATGAGAATGAAAATGTTACACAAAATTTGAATGACAACAATCATTTAAGTACAATGTTTTTCATGAATGGACTGCCACTTTGGTTTCTTTTTTTCATATTAGATAGCTGTCAACTGTAAGTTTCTTTTTCTTTTAGGCTAGACTTTTTTTTTTCTCACAAGCAGCTAATTTATTTTATGATCAGCAGGTACCTGTACTTGTTTTCCTCTTGTGTTGTTGTTTTAAAAAGTTATGTCTCTCTTTCTCACTCTCTCTCTCCCTCTTTGAATTTTAAACTTTATCTGTTCTTTTTTCCACTAAAGAAGTTCTGAATTCAAGAAAAATCAGATGAGGCACAAAACAGGAGGAATTATGTGACATAAAAGTCATGCACATTGAAATAAAATCTGATTACTTAAAAAACAAACAAAAAACCCTCTTCAATGTGATGCAGATTTGCAATTAACAAATCTTTATTTTATTTATGTATTAGTCTTTTTTTTTCATTCATTCACTTTACCCAATCCTTCACTTGTTTACTTATATTTTATCTATTTATTTATTTAGAGAGCCAGGCTGAGCACGGGGTATTTTCATGGGATGGTGTTCCATGAAATATTTGCTCCAATTGCACAACTGACATACACACATTTACTGATGAACATCTAACATTGTCAACATTTTCCACAAGGCATTGTGCTGTCATTTCCTTGTTCAGCGTTCTTGTGCAGCCTTCTTCCTATTACTTGACAGACCAACTTCGATCACTGCTGTGCACACATTCACACCCAGTGTCTTACATTGATTCATCATTATCAAGTAAAGTGTTTACTTTTTTTGTTGTTGCTAGGTGGATCAGTAGTCTAGAGGTAACGAACCCCACTGAAAAACAAGGGTTGAGAGTTTCAGCCCTGTTTGCACCCAAACTTTTCCCCCATCCACTAAACCTTTTGTGGTGGTCTAGGTGGAAGTCTTTTGGATAAGATAATAAACCAAAGGTCCCATGCACAACATATATTAGTGCACAGTAAAGAACTCACAGAATCAAGAGAGTTATCATTTGCAAAATTTTGCAGAAAATTCCACTCTCAGTGAGGAAATTAAAGCACATGTTGAAGAAATGGGTGGCATTGCTCTTGTGGTGGCCAAATTTCATACAGAGCAATCTGTTGTGACTGAAAATGGTATACAATGCAATACAATACAGAACACTACCATTCCCATTGGCACCGTCTCTTATCTTATTTCTATTACTACCTGTTTGTTAATACACTTTTTTAGGTGTTTTTTCTCATCAGAGAAAATAACTTTATGACAAAATCATAGTAATAATCAAACAAACTTTCTTAAAAAAAAAAAAAAATGTTCCCAGCCTGTGATACCCAGTTAAAGGATAAAATGCATTTTAATACAGCCAGCCCGCCAGTTCTTTTCTCCTTGCCACAGACATCTACTTTGAACTTCATCAACACAGAGAGAAGATCAAGATGTTAAAATATTATAACAGAACTGCACTAGAGAAGTCCAAGACATTTTCTCTTCTTTTTTTTCCAGGGGGGGGGGGGGGGGGGTCAAAAACCAGTATCTCATTCAAATAAGCAAAAGAAAATTTTTTTTATGAAATACATAAAATAGATATAGAGAGAAGAAAAGATGATTGTACCTACCCCCCAAAAGAAAAAAGGAGAAAATAAACAATTACTGAAACTATGAACTGGTTTCTCACCCAACCTTTTTTTTTCTTACTTTCTTTTTTTTTTTATGATATGATTTAGAAAAAGTGAACAGTAAGATGCACTGTAAGCAATAATCAAGTAATCTACAATCAACAAGCTTATCCCAATACTATCAAACCATAGTATGTTCTTGACAAGTTCTTTGGTGCTGGTTTAAAAAGTTTTGTCAAAGATTTATCAATATTTACTCTTAATTGTTTGAACTGCTAAAAGTTGAATTTAACAGACAGATATATACATATCTCTTTTTTGGTTTCTTCGAGTAATGTGTCTTTTTCAGAACAGGAGTACTACACCCACATGCAGCACTGTCAAAGAGTGGAGATGATACCAAGCAGCTGTTTCGCTTTCAGGCTAGTGAGGATGAAGCAGTTCACACACAGTTTCTATCAGCCTATGGCATACATGAAAACTGGAATGAAAAGCACTTATCCACTGTGACACTGACACCTTCAGAATAAGCAAAAGTCCCATGGATTTTTTTCCCAGGATTGAAGAGGAAGAATTCCTGAAGCATTCTATCTTCATAACCTCTCTTGCCAGCCCCCATTCACTCTGCTCCTCTGTTCTCACTCATGCATTACTGTTTGATATGGAAAAAAAGATAAATGCTCGAACAACTGGAAAAAGTTTCAACATCTCTCTAAGTCTACAACATTCACTTCCAGTACCAACTGGTTCAGAACTCTCTGTATTTTGATAGAAGAATGCACACAGAATACTTCATTACTATGTATCAGTATTACTGCAGTTGTTGTCGATAAACCCCTAATCATACCCCCTCCCCAACCACACACCAACTTCTGATATGGTTATTCCTCTTGCTGCACAAGCTGAGGTAGATGTTGAACACAAAGTTCTAACAAAATGTGAACACTAGACAGAAAGACCTGGAGGACAAGCTGGTATATGTATAACTTAGTGCTTACACATTATTGTTAGCTAGAGACAGTAAACAGCAACGAGACTGGAGTCACCTTGATTACAGGACAACCTCCACAAATCAATCAGATGACCCTAAAATCTGCCGTCTTTAGTTTCCTGGGCCTTACACATTTTAGTCTAGCTGACTCTTATTTCCTGATGATTAAAGATGTTACACTCTGACGATGCTGGTGCAATTAGTGCTTGCTGCATCTGATGTTTACACCCATAATATGAATGTTTCTACAGCAATCTCTCCTAAAATGTATGAAAGAGGAAGAGAATCCAAACAGAAAACAAAACAAGCCCAAAGGAAGAAAGAATGATGTGCTGGTTTCTGTTTGGTGGCTTTGTTTTTTGGCTTTGTTTTGAGCTGGCTTTATCATTATTCAAAACCTGGGAAAAAAAGTTTTGCTCTTGAGTTGACAGCAATATTTTTAGCTGTCTGCTTTGGTGATCAAAAGCATGGTGCTCCTATGTGGGTTTACTAATCAAAGCCCTGATCATTGCTTCTCTTCTCTCCTTTTCATCACATTCCATTTCATGTTGTTTAAAGCCTTTTGGTCAGTCAACATGTTGGTGTTTGTTGGACACAGTGATTAAAGTCTTCAACACCAAAATACCTTTACAAACACGATCTTCCTTCTGTTTGGACTAATCTACCAATTACATTAACAAATGCTTATACTTCAAATTTCCTTTGGAGATCCTTCTAGATCAAGCACTGGACATTGTTATACTGACGTACCATTATGGTGGACACCAGCACTGCATCACACCAGTCTTGATATAAAATCTCATAGAATTGCTAGCAATCCATAGATGGGAACATAATGTATAAGAAGTCAGCTGGCTTCACCATCTCATAGAAACAAAAATATTAAACGTTTTTCTGCCATAGAAAACCTACTGTTCAACATAATACCAGTTTCACCTATAACAACAACAAAATATAGGAGAGAGAGAGAGAGAGAGAGAGAGAGAGAGAGAGGGGGAGGAGAGAGAGAGAGAGGAGAGAGAGAGAGGGGAGAGAGAGGAGGAGAGAGAGAGAGAGAGGAGAGAAAGAGAGAGAGAGGAGAGAGAATTTGCACATATCTGTAGAGCCTACACAGATCCTGTGGTCAGAATGAGGAAACACTAGCAGAATTTTCTCACTGTTGCCCCATAGTGACAACAATTAAACCCCAAATGGTTTGAACCAAATGTTTCCAGCACAGAACAAAAAAATGTAGGATGCGGTCAACTGAAGATGATATTCCCTGAACCAGGCTTTCCCCAGAATCTGAAGTTATCTTGTTCTGTCATAAAACTACAAGAGCTGGGTTAGGAATGGTGAAAGCAGCATGTGAAGAACTTCGTGTAGTAAGTCTCTCCTAAGTATCAATACAAAAATAACTACAATCAACATGCTGTCCATAAGGATGTGGTTCTTGGAAACTCTCTATTTTGAGAAGCATCATTACAACATCTACTATGAATTCAATAGTAAACTATTTTTAAAAGTGATTGGTATCATTTCAATACCTTAATATTCGGGGGGGGGGGGGGATTTCTCTCTTATTGACATGAATTGCGTGCAGCATGGCTTTCTTCTAGTTGGCCAGAAAAGCAGAGTTTGGATGAGTAAGCACATACTTCATAAAAGTGTCCTGCTAAAGTTCAATACTTGATTCCCAAAACCATAACTCAACATTATGTAACATGCTACATCTCATACAAAATCTACCTTTTAAAAAATACAGAATTTAAACAAAAATGGTAATTGTTGTGATAACAAATCCATACATACACTTATGCACACATCTATTATCTGATTATTACTTTTTGATATTGGTCAGTGTCTTATTCTTTTCTACACATTTTTTTTTCTATCAATACTATCATCCAGACAACAAAAAAACATGTCAGCATTTTTCACCTGGATCAGGGATTTCACACAAGAACTGAAATGATTCACGCAAGCCACTTCCACCCCATCACAAGAAGTTTGTCATCAAATTTGCCATTTGTCAGTGTTGATCACTCAGCATTCATATTGGTGTAAAACTAGCAAAAGTGCTCATTCACAAACCAGTCAAACTGTACACTGAAGATATGGCTTCCTTGCTTACCCCCCACGCGATTCCAGAACATGATACATGCCCAAGCACTTTCCCACTTTGATATAATGTCCCACATAGTTATGGACACATGGTTTCATGGCTGCACATGTATAGGTCACCAACAGGACACAGACAATACAACACAAAAACATTCACAGTGTGCACAATGCATTATCAAATATGCACAAAAATTCCACATTCTCTTGGGGAAAATGTTGTCGAGGAGAACCTGAAGAAGTCTATGGATGTAAAAAAAAAAAAAAAAAAAAAAAAATTCACGTGGAGACACAATCATGGAAACGTCTCCGTAAGAAGCCAAGTAAGATTCCCACAGCACAAGCCCACTAGTTATCACAAGGACATGGGGGCACCCAGCAGCAGGACGAGTCAGGTTCTGATCCAGTCTGTGAGCACTGCCTCTTTATGTTTTCCTACTTTTGTGGTGTCTCTGTTTCCTTGTTAAGTCACACGCACACACAACATGGCTCGTTGCAGTACACCTCGCAGGGTCTGAAAGACACAGAGATACTCACACAAGTTCCTCCTGTGTGCACGCACACACAGCTGAAATACATGCGCACACAATGAGACATACAAAAGCGCACATCATAGGAATGACCATCAAGTGCCAAATAATGCTGAAAAAAAAGTAAAATACAACCAACATATTATGAACCAAACAGGCACACAGTTTGTCATTATAACTTAAAATCAGGAAAAAAAAAGGACTAAACAAAACACAAACACAAAAGGTAATATAAAAAATACAGTATGACACAATAAGAAAAGTGGAAAACCCTGGAAAAATAACATTATGGTTCTAACACAGAACACACTGGACTGGTGACAGTTTGGTGTACAGGTCAATGTCGTCTGGCCTCCATAAGGCTACTGAAAGATGAGGGTAGGTTGACCACATGGCCATGGGTATAGATAGATACACACAAAAACAAGGAGTGTATGCACCATTACAACTGAAGTAAAAAACAACAACAAACCAAAAAACCTCCCAAAACCTTCAATTCAATCGACATAAAGCAAAAGGGTAAATTACATGAGCCAACTGTCATATACAACAGTTTTAAAAAAGCAATCCAAAAACACTACCAGACCAAAATTCAGGAATTAACATAGCTTAGGACCTCCCTGTTGTGAATGTGCTGGCAGTTCTATGTTTTTGTATACAAACACAAAACCATCCAAACTTTTCTTGCTACTGAACAAACATGTAAAACTGTATATTCCCAGTATAGATAGCACGCAAATGCACTGAAGATTTTGCATGGAAAATCTTACAATGCTTCAGAGTGAAACATAGTTTTCTTCTTGTTGTGTTACATTCCCCCATTTGTCTACACTCTGTCCAACAATGAAAAAAAAAAACCAAAAAATAGAATAATGTAAAGAAAACAAAAGCAACATTAACATATTTTTCAGATTATTATACAATATTCACACATATCACAATAATGCCAACTGAATAGAAACCATAGGAGACCGCAGGGAGGGGGGGGGGGGGGGAGGTCCTGGTTTAATCCCAATCCCAATACAATGGGCTGAAATACAAAAAAATTCAGACTGGAAGACAATCCATGGAAATGAACAGGTTCATGGGTCAACTAACAGGGTCACATGACCATCCTCTTCCTTTTTCTTCCACAAACACAATTTTTTTTTTTAACCACATTCACTGACCACACACACAAAAAGAAAAGAGTTTTTAAACCTCAAAAAGAAAAAAAACAAACACTCCCCCCTCCAAACTAAACGAATGAAATTTGATTGGGAGCTGAACAAACAAAAGACCTAAAAATATGTATTAAAAAAAAAAAATTCACATGCTTATATCAGTCCCAACTGTAAAGCCGATTCTTTATAAAGCAGATAAAATGCACTAAAACCTCCATATTCTTTTCCACATGTCACAAACAGCTCAAGGACAATCTCCTCAATACTCACTTTCTCAGATGATCAAAAAAACCCAAAAAAAACAACTGAACTCCCCAAAAGTCCTTTCTACACACACTTCTTGGAATACCTAAAGAGTGTTGTTTCTGGGTGCCAGTACACGCCCGTTTCTTCTGGACAACAGAACTATCTAGGTCAAAGTGGTGCAGGTTGGTTCTCAGGTCTCCTCACTTGACTGCATGGGGGCCGCTTTCACACAGACCACTGGTCAAATAAAAGTGCAGGCGCATTGCTTTTATTGCTAAAAAACAAAAAAGAAAAAGAAAAAATCTCCACAGACTTCCAACTGCTTCCATACTTCACCATTTCTACAGGCTGTTGTCTTTACTGGATGTGAAGATCTCTATCAGCCAACTATTGACTACTTTCCAATGGCTCTGAGAGCAGCAGCAGCAGCAGCAATAGCTATCCCCAGTCACGAGTGTCTGCAGATCCTGGCACCTCAGATGGCGGTCACTTCACAGACTGAAAAACCAGGCAACAGCAATTCGTAACTACCACCACTGCCCCCTTTCTACACTGAGATTCTAACTACCAGTTGCTCCAATCTGCAAAACATCTTTCACACTGGTTATTATCACTTGGGTTCTAGGCATGTGTCAGTCTAAAACAGCACACACAACTCTATCCACATGTATAATGCAACACAGTTTTTATTCATGTGGAATTATGCAACTTTTATCCAAAATTAGGCCACATAATTTAACTGATTTCTCTGGGGGAAAAAAGAAAGAAAGAGTAAATAAAAATTGCGTCCAACCGTTTTCCATACGCACCCTAAATTGTGTGTCTGCATCACTAAAACCTGCATCATAATAAATAGCAGGTGGGAAATTCCATCTGTACATTCTGTCCTATCTACTGCTTCTCTATGGTACCCTAGCCATGGCTTTCAGACATCCTGGTGATGCCTGCCACAGCTGCTCTAAGTGCTTATTTCAGCAGTGGTGGATGTGAACAGGCCACTGATGTACACAACTCACACCAGACGGCACACACTGTCATTGGTTACACTTCACAGCAGAACACCCCCACCCCCCTCCTTCCTTCCAGCAGGCTGACAGCTCCACTGATGGTCATGAAACTTGAGGGAGACAGCCAGCAGCATGTGCAGAGATGGAGGAAGAGAACAAGTCCACACACAGCTGGCACAGGAGGATGTCAAGAGTCTTTCTCACACACACACACACACTTGCAGCTGAGGATGGTAGGCTGCACTTTTCCACAGTAGATGACAAGACCAGGGGTGTGTGTATGGGCGGTGTAACCAAGGATGGGGCGTTTTCCTTGTTGACAGTTTAAATGGGCATGTGAGCCATCTGGTAGAAATCGGGATCATCTTCGTCCTCCTCCTCCGAGTCTTCCTCTTCTTTATCCAGCTGCACAATGAAACATGTTGTGTCAGATTTCACATAAAGCAACGCTATGATCTGCATCAATAACACACAGAAAACATTTTCAACAAAAAAAAAAATCCAATGTCCTTTATGCTAAAGAACTAAGGGAGGACGGGATAGCCTGGTGGTCAGAGTGACGCGCTCGTGATCTGCTCACCCAGGTTTGAATCTCGTAGGATTTTTCCTCTGGAGTTAACATCATTGCTGATTCCACTTTCCCCAAAAGTCCTTCAAATAAGACTATAAAATGAGGTCCAGTGTGCAATTCCATGCAGAACATCTTGCACACATGTTAAAACCCGTTCAGCTTTTCCGAAGAGTACACCATTGTGTGCCGGTGGGAGTGGATGGCAAAACTGACAAAACTGCATACAACCAGGAACTGAATGTAAAAAAGCACACGAGTCTTTATTCCGTTTTCTTCAAAATAAAATAAAAAAATAAAAATAAAATAGTCATTGTCCCATACTTGTTCCTGTTGTCCACATTTGCATCTAAAAATGCTATTTTAAACTCAATACCTTTTTTTAAAAAATGCAACTTTCTGAACACATTTACATGAGCAAAAAAAAAAAAAGAACATGACACTCAAGTGTTTGGCAGAACAAGTGTTTGGCAGAACAAACTGTTGGCATAACTGAAACCTTCTTCTTGGCAAACTGACAGTAAAAACTACACATACAAATCTAGCGTAGGCATCCATCAGTTAATACCTCCCACTGCCAGTTTGCTGTCTGATACACCTGTTTGTTCCATATGCACACACACGAATGCATTCTAACCTTTACTTTTTTCTTTGCATAATTGTTCAATGGATTCCTTTGAAACCATGGTTGAAAGTCTTTTGTTTCTCATCCAAACACTGTACAATTTACAGTGGCCTGGTATTAGAGCTCATGTGCCATGATGTAAAGGGGAATAATCTGAGACCTACCCACCAAAAGTGAGAGTTACGCTGACCACAACATCAGGATTTTGGCAGATTCCTTTCAGATTTGGATTTCAGTTCTGAGAGGGTTTTTTTTTTCTTTTTTGTCCTTTTTCCTCTCTGAGAAAAACCCTACTTCAAAGCTTTCAGAGTGATGTTTACCTCTTGGGGGAAAGAGGACCTAAAATTTACCAATTTTTACGAACCCAAGTCACCTTTCACAAACTGTTAAGACCTTTAAATCAGTGTGTCAGTTTTCCAAAGCTTTTACAAATCTTTACAATCCCTATAAACCCTGATACATGCATTGTTGGTAGAATGCATGCTTGCACTGCAACCACCCACCCACCCCAAAACCCCCCCCAATAAACAAACCACCAAAAACCCCCAACACACTCACACACACACCACCCACCCACCCACCCACCCACACACACACCACCCACCCACCCACACACACACACACACACACAGAGCATGCACACAGGTGTCATGTTTGGACACCATCCCTGAGGGGTAAAAAAAATGATGGGTAGGCTCTGCACTTGTGGCGACGCGCTCTCCCAGGGGAGAGCAGCCCAAATTTCACGCACAAAACTCTGCTGTGACATAAAGTGGTATAAAATAAAACAAAAAATAAATAAAAATTATACCTCCTGCAGTTCCTGCTGTGTGAAGATTCGGTTCATGATGCGGTGTCTGATGGGCATGAGGACGATGACGGCAAAGGGGAAGATCAGGGCCGCTGAGGTCGACTTGATGGCCAGCAAAATCAGCAGCAAGATCAGCTGAATCACCGTGAACAGGTGCATTCGCAACACCCGCACCTGATGTCAGAAAAGATTTTTTTTTTTTTTTAAACACGTAACATACCAAAGCCTGGTGGTTATGAGATCAACTCTAAATCAAAATACTTAACAATCATGCACAGAAAAGACACAGACAAACAGACCCAGCAAATAGTGAGACTGAGTGTTTTCATAATATGAGACTGGCAAACATGGAATGGCAAGTCTTCTATTCATGACAATTTTAAGGGGATAGGGGGAGACTGAGTTCAAGTAACTTCAAAAGTGAACAGGTTTTGTAATTTTTCACAGAGACTGCAAATTTTCCTTGATACATAAATCTTTGTTGTAAAGCTCACTGATCACAAATACAGTCAAACTGTGACCCCTGAAATGTTGTCCCCACAGAACCTGAAGCTATCACAAATACAAACTGTGACCCCTGAACTGTTGTCCCCACAGAACCTGAAGCTATCACAAATACAAACTGTGACCCCTGAACTGTTGTCCCCACAGAACCTGAAGCTATCACAAATACAAACTGTGACCCCTGAACTGTTGTCCCCACAGAACCTGAAGCTATCACAAATACAAACTGTGACCCCTGAACTGTTGTCCCCACAGAACCTGAAGCTATCACAAATACAAACTGTGACCCCTGAACTGTTGTCCCCACAGAACCTGAAGCTATCACAAATACAAACTGTGACCCCTGAACTGTTGTCCCCACAGAACCTGAAGCTATCACAAATACAAACTGTGACCCCTGAACTGTTGTCCCCACAGAACCTGAAGCTATCACAAATACAAACTGTGACCCCTGAACTGTTGTCCCCACAGAACCTGAAGCTATCACAAATACAGTCAAACTGTGACCCCTGAAATGTTGTCCCTACAGAACCTGAAGCTATCACAAATACAAACTGTGACCCCTGAACTGTTGTCCCCACAGAACCTGAAGCTACACCGAATGCTCACAATTTTCAGTGTAGCTGTTCAGCACATACACGCTCCTATGAGGCCAATTCAAGCTAATACTAACACACACCCTGACCTGCGATTAGGTGACACCCATTATGAGTTTTTGATACCATTTCCAGTCAGGAACCATTTTCAGGGCAATCAGAGTACATGTGATGTTGCATCACACAGTCTACAGCACCATTTACGTGTGGTCAACAATTCCTGAATCCATATCACGGGTAGGTCTCATTCAAAATGTAGTGTGTGTGTGTGTGTGTGGTGTGTGTGTGTGTGTGTGTGTGTGTGTGTGTGTGTGTGTGGTGTGCTTGCATGAGTGCGTGCCTGTGTGCTCTTAGTATGCCAACAATGGAATGTGTGTGTACTCACCCTGCGAACATATCCCACAGAGGGGTGATATTTGACAGGCATGAGCAGGAGCTTGAGGCGGTCAAACATCTGCACATGACTCATGGATGACACCCCAAGGTACAGGAACACACCAAACAGAGCCATCACAGGTATGGCACGCAACGCTGGACCCAAAGTCAAGGATAGACCTGCAATACAAATAACGTGGATCAGCCTGATAGGATTTCAAACGAGAAGAGCACGACCAGAAGACACATGTTCCACAAAAGCAGTACAGCACCCTTCTCTACCAAGAATATGACTGTACTCAAGCTGTAGACAGGGGAAAGGCCCCAGCAACAATGAAAATGATACTTTCTCTCAGTCTGTTGTCATTTGCAACAGTAACATCCATCTCTGCAGTCTTATGACCAGTTCGAATAAGGGAGCAAAATAGCAAGCTCTAGTTCTGAAAGAAATTCAGCTTAGCGGAAAAACTGGGACATTTATTTGATAATGTACAAGAAAACCTGGTACATGTTGCACAGACCGATTTGGGGCTAAGGAGAAAAATCATCAAATCTACAAATGGTAAACTTCAGTTTATACAACTTTTAAGCTGAAAAATGCAAGTTATTTGAAGAATATCAAAAGCAGTTAAGACAAAGGATGCATCCTCTCACCTTACCTTTTCAACATGTCTACAATGATGTTAATACACAGTCTGATACTAAACAAATGAATCTTAACTTAAGAAGGTGGCAGATACATACAAAAAATCTGCACTTAACTGATATAAGCGTGACGCTCTTTCGCTCATATAAAAGACAACAATACCTGCTGTCTGAACATTCCGACAAGACGAAGAAGAAGAAAAAAATCCAGCCTGCTTATAGATATAACCCTGCTCCTTGCTTACCTATACCCAGATGCACAGCAAAGTTGGTGAGGCGCTGCTCCTTCACTCCCAGCAGGTGGGGCTTCTCTCCCGGGGCATGGGTCTTGCTGTAGGAGCTGAGGGAGGAGACGTGGGCCATGGTTCTGACCGTGGCCGCACACATCCAGGGCAGCCCGAAGAGGGAGCACAGGAAGGTGATCAGCCCCATCAGGATCAGGTCGATGTGAAAGCCGCAGCCTTTCTTCAGCTTGCGCTCCTTCTTGTTCAGGATCATTCTGCACACCCAACACATTGTTAATTACTTCACCCAACACATCGTTAATTACTTCACCCAACACATTGTTTCTGCTCAATGACTTCACCCAACACATCGTTTCTGCTCAATGACTTCATGAAAAACATTGTTAATTATGTTACCCAACACATTGTTTCTGCTCAATTACTTCACCCAACACATTGTTTCTGCTCAATTACTTCACCCAACACAGCGTTTCTGCTCAATTACTTCACCCAACACATCGTTTCTGCTCAATGACTTCACGAAAAACATCGTTAATTATTTACCCAACACATTGTTTCTGCTCAATGACTTCACCCAACACATCGTTTCTGCTCAATTATTTCATCCAACACATTGTTTCTGCTCAATGACTTCACCAAACACATCGTTAATTACTTCACCCAACACATTGTTCTGCTCAATGACTTCACCCAACACATCGTTTCTGCTCAATTACTTCATCCAACGCATCATTTCTGCTCAATGACTTCACCCAACACATCGTTTCTGCTCAATGACTTCACCCAACGCATCATTTCTGCTCAATGACTTTCACCCAACACATCGTTTCTGCTCAATGACTTCACCCAAAACATTGTTTCTGCTCAATGACTTCACCCAACACATCGTTTCTGCTCAATGACTTCACCCAAAACATTGTTTCTGCTCAATGACTTCACCCAACACATCGTTTCTGCTCAATGACTTCACCCAACACATCGTTTCTGCTCAATGACTTCACGAAAAACATAGTTAATTACGTTACCCAACACATTGTTTCTGCTCAATGACTTCACCCAACACATCGTTTCTGCTCAATTATTTCATCCAACACATTGTTTCTGCTCAATGACTTCACCAAACACACATCGTTAATTACTTCACCCAACACATTGTTTCTGCTCAATGACTTCACCCAACACATCGTTTCTGCTCAATTACTTCATCCAACGCATCATTTCTGCTCAATGACTTCACCCAACACATCGTTTCTGCTCAATTACTTCATCCAACGCATCATTTCTGCTCAATGACTTCACCCAACACATCGTTTCTGCTCAATGACTTCACCCAACGCATCATTTCTGCTCAATGACTTCACCCAACACATCGTTTCTGCTCAATGACTTCACCCAAAACATTGTTTCTGCTCAATGACTTCACCCAACACATCGTTTCTGCTCAATGACTTCACCCAACACATCGTTTCTGCTCAATGACTTCACGAAAAACATCGTTAATTACGTTACCCAACACATTGTTTCTGCTCAATTACTTCACCCAACACATCGTTTCTGCTCAATGACTTCACCAAACACATCGTTAATTACTTCACCCAACGCATCATTTCTGCTCAATGACTTCACCCAACACATCGTTTCTGCTCAATGACTTCACCCAACACATCAATTCTGCTCAATTACTTCACCCTCAAACCTAGCTTTGTATCTTAAAGCACACTCACTCTGTAATCTCCACCTCCAAGAAGAGGAGGATGAAGATGAGGATAGCAGGGACAGCAGAGGCAAAGATAAGCCACACAGGCATCTCTTGTCTCATCCCCATGGGGTTGATGAACCAGCCACGTTCATTGGGCCGTGTTGGGCTCAAGGAGTCCTGCACTTGCAGTTTCTGCACACACACCAATCCATCACCCATACATTACCATAAGTATCATTTCTGGGGTAATATCAAAAACTATTTCACTGAGCAATGATTTGGACTGCTCACTGGTATCTAGCCCCTCGACATTTTCCAGAAAAGGACAGACTGAACAAACAAATTCTGCGCTAGCTATCTCTGCTTCTGGTGGCCATGATAGTGGACTGAGTCAGGACAAACATTTTCCCAACCCATTCTGCCAGCAGTTTTCTATCCCTCCCTCTCTTTCTCTGCATTTGATGATGTTATTTTCCCCAGCACCAAATCCGGGATAATGGTGTTTGTCCACTCACTCTTGTCGCATAACCACATCATTTCTATTTCCTTCTTTTTTTTCATCAGGATCATAAGATTAGCATAACCAATCAAACCTTTGGTAACAGTCCTGCATACTTTTTAACTTGTGGCGCTTTCCGTGAATTAGATGCCAAATACTTTTTGTGGAGCACCTAGGCCTTACTTAACACTTCTACTTATAGCTACTTAAAGTTGTGTATAGTTAGGTCAATCTGTACTGATGCATGCAGCGATTTTATGTGTAGATGCATGCCATACTTTCATAGTTAAGACACCCAAGTTTTCCCATGCACTGGCCCCTGTGTCCAGTTCTGACCTGTGTGTAGGTGTCCTTCATGATGTAGTCCAGCAGCGTCATGGCCAAAATGGCAATCAGCACACCAAAGTCGCCCAGCGCTCGCCGCACCTGCACACACCACACACACACACACCCCCCTTACTGTTGTACACCAGGGAAAGAGATGTATTTCATACACACACTTGCATTTACGTGTTTGCAGACAAAACAGATTCACATCAAGAATTCACACACACACACACACACAACACACACACACACACACACACACACTCACACACACAGTCTCTCACACCAGTCTCTCTCTCTCTACACACACCACACCACACTACACAAACCCACCCCCCCCCCCCCACACACACACACACACACACACACACAACCACACCATTAAACACACCAAACCAATCCCCCTACTCACACTCCTGCCAAGGAACCGGCTGTTGCGAAAGATGCGGAGGAAGTAGGCAATGAGGAAAGTGCCGATGGTCAGAATCAGGGACAGCAGGGCGGTGTTGGGCTGTCTCAGCGGCTCCCCATAGTAGCCCACGCGCGGGCCCTCCTGCATGTACACCGTCTCCGAGCTGTTGTCCCCAGTGGGGGGCGTCACCGAGGAAAAGGAGTAGTTGTAGGAGACAGTCACGTTGCTGTTGTTGTTGGCCAGGGCAGAGTAATGATCCCAGGTCAAGTTGGTGTCACAGTTGTAGGAGGTCACCAAGGGGTGATCTTTGAAGATCTGAAAATGTAACGTACAGGGCATGAATAACATGATGCTTGCTGTCTGATCGTGACCAGTTTGGTAAGGGCTCTTTGATTTGTGTGCTCTACAAGATGCAGCGTTATATAAATCCCAATATTATTTTATTATTATTATTTATAATTACTATTATTAAATGGACAGTACGTCTGGCAGATGTCCAAAATTCACGTCCCGTAAATCATGATGATACACGATTATGTGCATGTAAAAAGTCTGAAATATGCAGCATGCTTCTCAATGTCAGCATGCATTCATTCCTCTCTCACAACACCATCCTTATGCACAACATACTACTACCAAAACATATTCACTTAAAGTACATTATCATACATGAGACAACTGTCAAAAGATGAATTACAAAATTCTCTTGAAAATGTCATTAGCAGAGTATACAATGCTTCCAATGTCAATATTGACAGGTTTGGGATTATTAGTATAAGGGCAATGAACTTTCTGAGGTGGAGGAGGAGTGGAAAGTGATGTTTTGTTTGTCTGATTTTCAGGGCTCGTTTTCATATTGGTTTAGCTTGGTTGACTGTATGTTCCCTGTGGGTGAAGGGAGGAAGCGGGTCAGTTCAAAGCTA
>CM060316.1:69551319-69558819 GCA_030674155.1 Stramonita haemastoma
CAAGATGCTTTATCCAATTCTGAACAATTTACAAGACACTGGCCTTTATTGCCACCACAAACTGATAAAAATGTGCTGAATATAGAAAGATGGCAAGATCAGGAATATATAATTTACGACGTAAATAAAGTGACAGCGACTTTCCTGGAAGAGGAGAGGGGTGAGGAGAAAAAAAAGGACTGTTCAAAGACGTATAGTTCCCACTCCATGTACATTCCCTCCAAATAAAAGATCTTCCTCACTGTCCTCTTGACTCCTCACTCTAAATCAAAGCCTTATACTTGTAAAAGTGTATGGAAGAGCTCAAAGTCCACAGCCTACACAAAATTGGTTTCAGCTCACAAAAGATGATGAGGGCTATAAAAAAAAAAAGATAGCGTTGTATACTACATCGCTGAATGTAATTCTAAGATAAAATAAACATGTCTAACATCCAATTTTACAAGAACAGAAATGCTAAAGGATCAAAACATAAATATAACCAAAAACAAAAACAAATTAAAACCCAAAACATACTCAACATAATCAATCCACAGAGTCATAGTCTCCATTACTCTATTTGCTTCCATCAGAAAAAAGCTGGCACTTAACACATCAGGCATGTGAAGGTCAAAGACCAAGACAGAAGAGTGTGTGAATTATGGTACAAACTACAACAGTCCAGTATGTTAAATGACCACTGGGTCCCAAGTCATGAGGAGTCAGGACATATGTGGCTTTTCTTCTGAATAGTGATGAGCTAGAGCACAGGGTCCATCATGTCATACACTCTATACACAGGCACCCACGCATGCATACACACGCACGCATGCACGCGCACATGCACACACTCACAGAACATCTTGTGCACACGTTAAAACCCATTCCATTTTTCGGAAGAGTAGGCCATTGTGTGCCAGAAGGAATGGGTGACAAAATTTACAAAACTGAATACACATGGGGACTGGATGTAAAAAAAAAAAAAAAAAAAAAAGGCACACATGTGCTTATTCTATTATCTTCAAAATAAAATAGAATAGAAAAAATAATAAATAAATAAAACACAGAAACACACAAAGTATATATCACATTATCATGCACCAGCCTCTGCGTGTAAAGTCAGTAAGCCAAGGGCCTGTAATACATTACATTACATTACATACATTACATTACATTACATTAGAGCCTGTGGCATACTGGAGATGTCAAACAGGAGGCATGAGAAACATGGGACCCTGTGCATTCAGACCTAGTGTTGAAATGACAGCTTTGTCTTCCAAATCCACATAATGCTGCTGCTCACTTCACTTCTAGGACTCCTTGTCCATCTCTTAACTCTTAACTCATGTATTGTAATGTATTGTATTGTGTTGTTTTGTATTGTACTGTATTTTACTGTACTACATTTACTGTACTGTACTGTACTGTACTGTACTGTACTGTACTGTACTGTACTGTACTGTACTGCGCGCGCGCTGCGCTGCACTGCACTGCACTGCACTGCACTGCACTGTATATCCTTTTCAGTCAAAGGAGATTTTTCTGCAAGAAATTTGGGCTGCTCTCCCCAGGCAGAGTGCTTCACCCCCAGAACTGTACTACTTGTGGGTCCATTTTATGTGTGCAAAATATGTTCTGCACACTGGATCTCATTTCATCACTGCATGCAAAGACACAGCTATAGATAGGATTTTTTTGCACACACACATTGTGTTATCATAACTTCACTTGTTGAAGTTCTGGTTATCACAATTCTGCAATCCCCCAGCAAAGCACAATCAACGGATTCTTATTCTTCATCAAGGAGTTTTCATCAATAGTTACATGCTCCTATCTTAAACATGTGTGTGTGTGTGTGTGTGTGTGTGTGTGTGTGTGTGTGTGTGTGTGTGTGTGTGTGTGTGTGTGTGTGTGTGTGTGTGTGTGTGTGTGTGTGTGTGTCTGTCTGTGTCTGTCTGTCTCTCTGTGTCTGTGTGTCTGTGACTGAATGCATACAAACATCTCTAAGGCATAGCCTGTTTGCATACTTCTCTCAAGAAACACTACCACTAAGTTGCATTCACTAAAAAAATAATACTCTAACAACTCGTCTAGCAATTAAAAAGAAAACCAACAACAGCACAGCCATGAGTATGAAATCACTGTATAAAGCAGCCAGCACACGGACACCAGACACTGCAGCACACGACACGACACAACACAAGGAGAGGGGGGCCAGGGCAGCAGGAACTGTCGTGGTCAACACACTGCCACTTACTTGCATTTAGTTTATCAAGAGTTCTCATTACCACCGAGTATCGGCGCCCTGAGTTCATCAGGTCTGAGGGGCAAAGGGGGCAAACACCATCAGTTATTACTCAGTGCTAACTAAGTGCGTCGTCATCTAGAGGCATCCTCTCTATTCCTGTGTTCTCATTCACAACTGTTCATCACAATTTTAGTATCATACATGAAACGCTCATCAGCTTTATTTCAAAAGCAAACGCACAACAAGAGACAAATGAAGAAACAAAACACAGCATTCTACAAGCCCAAATTTGTTTTCTCTCTCAGTGATGGTCATCAATTTTCCTGTATCTTTACGACATAACAAAAGGCAAAGAAAAAAAGAGAGAGAGAGAAAACTGGAATACATATGAAAAGCTTTAAACTGACGCATCTTTCTTCTAATAATATTAAATAAAGCAGAACAGCTTCAACAAACAATTACATGAGATACATACACCCAAGCATACGCATACACACAACAACAACAACAACAAAAACACAGGATTACTCTGCACATTTCTTTACAATGGCTTGTGCATGTGTAGCAAGCTGTTCCCATTTTCATTACATTTTCTTTTTCTCGGACGATATAAAGCTATTCTTCCCAAACAACTGTGACTTTTAGTTCACCTTCTTTTTCCTTCTGCTTGAGCCGCCGTCGTATCTGTGCCCTCTTGCGAGCCATGTCCATGATGGGGAGGAGGGTTTTTTGGTCCCAGTCACCAGGTGGCAGCACAATTGAATCGTCCAGGAAGAGGTTGATGGCTTGCAGCAAATCCTCCCGGCTCTCAGCCTGGTAAGCCACGTCATGGAATGCCTGCAACCATCCCCCCCAATCACTTTTTAAATGCGGTCAGAATGACACACTCTTCACAGGAAGCAATTAATCTTTCAAGGACAAAAGAACATTATACCAAGATCAAAAGATGTGCTAAAGAGATAAAGACCAAAAAAAAAAAAAAGCAAACTTATTTATTTACTAGGTAAAGCAATCCTATTTCAATGCATTCTCTTTTTTCACTCCCACCCACCCACCCACCCACTCACTCACCTCACACTCACTCATTCACTCAGATGACAATATTTATAAAACTGCATATACACAGGGACTGGATAAAAAAAAAAAAGCACATGAGTGCTTATTCCATTATCCTCAATATAAAAGAATTTTAAAAAAAAAATTTTTCAATCACTCACTCACTTTCTCACCCACACCACCCCCCCCCCCCCCCCCCCCCCCCCACACACACACACACACCCAACCCACCACACACACACACATACATACATTCACCCACACTGACCTGATTGGACATGAGGGTGGAAATGGAGCGGCCGACCTCGTGATAGTCCATACCGGTCTTCTCCGGCCCCAGCAGGACGAAGACAAAGCGCACGGGCAGCGGCACCTCAGTCAGGTTGTCCAGCAGCTGGCCCTCAGCCAGCCGCACAAAAGCCAGAGCCGGCCGCGGCATGTAGTCCACCTGGCCCACCAGAACGGTGCTCACCTCCGAGCCTGCCGGGATGCGACGCATGATGTCCGCCACGTGGCGTTTCTGCTGGTCCAGGGGTATCAGGCCAATGTGCACTCCATCCGTCTGCACACAAAATGCCATGTCCACACAGATACAGTTAGTTCGAGAAAGATGATTTTCCTGCAACAACAAAGTTTTGTGTGTGTGGTATGGATATTGCTGTAGGGTAGGTCAGAAATGAGGAGTGTTGTTTTTCGTTTTTGGTATTTCGAAAAAAAAAAAACGAGGAAAAACGGTTACAAAAGTGTGTAGAACAAGAAGTGCTTATGACATATGCTGCAGTTTTGACTACAGCAAATGTGCAAGGTACAGTATTCTATCTGGATGCATGCTAATAGTAAGACAGTTTGCATATAAAAATAAAATGGATTTTTTTTTTGTTCTGGCACTAAGCTGTATGACTGCAAGTATATGTGACAAAAGTATGCATCAAAGCATTGCAACTAGATCCCTACATTTGGAATTCTTTCATTATGAATCCCTGAGCTTTCATGCAGGAGAGAGATTCTTCAACAATCAATTTGAGCATCTCTCATATTGACACCTATAGTATAAAGTGCACTGTGTAAAAGAAAACCTAAGCATTATATTCTCTGTCTGCCTGCTGGGGTGACAGCACTCTCAACATGAATGGGGGCCAGTCAAAACAAATGGTCACAAGTTTCTCTGATAACGTTACTGTTTTAAACACAACAACCCATATCTCTATCGCTAAGAGAACACTTATGTGTACTACCTATCTGCCAAATGAAAACTATATCAAAATATTCATATCCCTTGTTTATCTGTCACAAATAAACTTTGCATATACTTAAATTGAAATCTCTATTAACAGCCTATGTCCTAAAGATTTCTGTTGACACAATGATCCCCCCTAATTTGTTTGCCTTAGATATCCTTACAGCATCAGACTAGTGGAATCTCAGCTGAAACTGTCTTCCATATCAATATCACAACCACCCCTCCCTTTCCTTGCCCATCCACCCACCTATCTCATCTAATCACACATGCACATGTAGACATGTACAAGTGCACAGATACATGCAAAAGTGTACAAGTACATGCATGCATGCACACACACAAACACACAAACACACACACACACACACACACACACACACACACACACACACACACACACACCAAAGTTCCTAGATGTGCATTAACATTATATCTCTTCACTCAAATGCATATTTATACACTGCGATGAAACACCTCCTACTCCCTTACTCCCTGTCTCTGAATATTTAAACAAAACAATAATATTATTACTGCATGACAGTACTGAAAATTAATACAAAACCTGTTAAACGTCTACTTGTAACTGAGTACAAGTCATATAAAACAGATAAACAGGAGAAGAAAAAAAAATGAACAGACTGTCTGGTCACGAAAGAGAAAAACCATACAACTGAAACATTGAAAGATTAAAGATCAAATAAGGGCAGGGGGGATACCAAAATACACAACAATTCAAAGACAGGAAGAAAGACAGACAGACAGACAGACAGATAAACAGACTGACAGGCAGTCTGAAAGGCAAGACCACCAGACGAGGGAAAAGGCAGCAAAAAAAGAAGTCAAGAAAAGAAAGGAAAAAAAAAAAATCAAGACACAACATTTTAAACCTTCATATCCACACAAAAGAAAGTTGGTTTCCCAAAAGGAATTTTCCAGATCAAAGCCAATTCATAATACTTCTTCATGCATATCATCAAAAGTAAAAAAATTAATTCAAAACATTTTTTTTTTAAGATACACATAAAGTCTTGAAAACAAAAAAAGAAACTGAAACAAACTAAACTACATACTTGTAAGTTAACTCAAAACATGTCCTGGGTGCCTTTGTAAGTAACACAACATAGATATACAAGTTTGTTTAAGTTA
This sequence comes from Stramonita haemastoma, assembly GCA_030674155.1. Classification (NCBI taxonomy): domain Eukaryota; kingdom Metazoa; phylum Mollusca; class Gastropoda; order Neogastropoda; family Muricidae; genus Stramonita; species Stramonita haemastoma. Next base: position 69,556,989 of record CM060316.1, read on the forward strand.
GTTTTACTTGATTTTAGTCCTTAGCTTCTGAATCACATGCACTTATATGTGCATGCACACAACCATGCACACATATTATGTGCCTGGACACTGTGCGCGCACACACGCGCACACACACACACACACACACACACACACACACACACACACACACACACACACACTACACACACACACACACACACACACACACACATACACCTAAGCACACGCACACACACACATGCACGCACAGGCATAACACACATGTAACACATAAAACACACACATCTGAAGGCAAATCCACACACTCGACCATGCAATAAATGATTATGCATGTACTTATAGACTCATAAATTTGCATGTGATGTATCCATCCATCCACACACACACACACACACACACACACACACACACACACACCACACACACACACACACACACACATTCATATCCACCCTCATATACACAAATATAATACACTCATATCTATTAAATTCTCTTCCTCTTTCTTTGTACGAGTGTAACTCACAAGAATCACTGATATTTCTCTACAGTTATGAAAAGAAGCCTATGTTCTGACTTTTCCAGCAAGATTTCCGTGTGTGCGTTTGTTTATTCTTTTATATCGAGGTTAATGGAATAAGCACTTGTGTGCTTTTTTACATCCATGGCCTACTCTTACGAAAAGCGGAACAGGATTTAACATGTGCGCAAGATGTTCTCGTGCATTCGCACACGGGGCCTCGGTTAAAGTCTCATTCAAAGGACTTTTGGGGAGAGTGGAGTCGGCACTGATGTTAACTCCAGGGGAAAAATCCCCTCGAACGGGAATTGAACCCGGGTCCTCAAATTGCGAGCGCAATGTTCTGACCACTAGGCTATCCCATCCCCCCTGTGTGTGTGTGTGTGTGTGTGTGGTTGTGTGTGTGTGTGTGTGTGTGTGTTGTGTGTGTGTGTGTGTGTGTGTCTGTGTCTGTGTCTGTGTTTGTCTGTGTTTGTTTGTGTGTGTCTGTGTGTGTGTCCGAGTGTGCACGCCTGCATCATTTTGTTTGTTTAGTGTTAATTCTAAATTAAGCCTTTTTCTTCTTAAAAAAAAAAAGAAGATAACTGGCACAAAATATATTTTTTTATACTGTGATGTTTCAATTCAAGATTTTTAAAAGTAACACTCATGTTCCAAACACATCACAAAAGTCAACTGACTAATAATGATCATAACATGTTTAACTAAAGCAACTGAAAAAATCACAGGCAAAAAAATAATGGAAAAGAATTTTTTTTTTTTTTAACCAACAGAAAACAGAAAGAAAACCATTGAACAATAACCAATCTTACTCCGATGTTCAACTGAGACAATGGTACAGAAATATATTTCTGTGGACAATTTGTGACCAAAACAAAAGTTGTCAGAACATGTGGTCACGTGAAACTGGCAGAGGCGCAAAGTGAAAGAGAGTCGGGCTGTGTGAGAGAAACAGATCGAGAGAGACAGAGAGAGACAGAGAGACAGAGAGAGAGACAGAGACAGAGACAGACAGACAGACAGACAGACAGACAAGACAGAGACAGAGAGACAGAGAGACTGATGGAGAGACACAAAGACAGGCCACACGCACGCACACACGCACACGTACAAACTCACTCACTCACTCACTTCAATACATGGACAGATTATTGTGACTGTATTTTATTCACAGAAGATTAAAAGATAATTATCTTATCAAAAGATAACAATTATCTTATGTGGAAGTCAGATGTGCTGGACCTGACTTGTCAGGTGCTTAACGGCAGAATCATTGGAACTGTTAGATTATGAAATACGTTCAGAAACTGGTTTTACCACCCTACC
>CM060316.1:69563819-69586319 GCA_030674155.1 Stramonita haemastoma
TAACTTTACGTGCAGAAGGTCAGAGATTTTGTAACTTAACTTTACATGTTGAGGGTCAGCTCAGATATTCTGTCTGTCACTTTACAAGTTGGAGATCATAGACTTTGTCTGTCTTTTTACATGAAGATGGTCAGAGACTTTGTCACTTTACATGTAGAAGATCAGAGACTTTGTCACTTTACATGTAGAAGGTCAGAGACTTTGTCACTTTACATGTAGAAGGTCAGATATTTTGTCACTTTATATTAGAGGGTCAGAGATTTTGTCACTTTATATTAGAGGGTCAGAGATTTTGTCACTTTACGTGTAGACAGTCAGAGATTTTGTCACTTTAATATGTGCAGAAGGTCAGAGACTTTGTCACTTTACATTAGAGGGCCAGAGATTTTGTCTGTCACTTTACCTGTAGACGGTCAGAGACCTTGTCACTTTACATATAGAAGGTCAGAGATTTTGTGTCACTTTACCTGTAGAAAGTCAGAGATTTTGTCACTTTATATATAGAAGGTCAGAGACTTTTGTCACTTTACGTGTAGAAGGTCAGAGACTTTGTCACTTTACGTGTAGAGGGTCAGAGACTTTGTCACTTTAAGTGTATAAGGCCAGAGACTTTGTCACTTTATGTGTAGAAGGTCAGAGAAATTGTCTGTTACTTTACATGTAGAAGGTCAGAGATTTTGTCTCTCGCTTTATGTGTTTGGGTGTGGGTGTGGGTGATGAAGACATTTATTACAAATTAAAAGGTGACTAAAGGAAATGGGACAAAAGGCTGGGTCTTAAACCTCATTTCGTTTTCTTTTTTAAATTACCTTATTATTCTGTAGGACCTAAATTACCTTATTATTCTGTAGGACCTAACTTACTTAAACCACACAGATAAACAACAAACTCAAATTACGTACACACACACACGCACACATGCGCCAATAACTACCTAAGTCACCTCCACCCTCATCATCAGTATTTGGCATACCTAATCATTTGTGTACAGCAGGTCTTTGCAATACACAGACACACCAACAGACACACAAACACACACAATCCCACAACACACACACACACACACAACTCACACACAGACACACATACACCCACAACACACACACACACACACACACACAGACACACGCAGATTACTGACCATATTATTGTCCACGTCCACCTTGACCATCTCCAGCTTGGCTTTTTCCTTGTCCTCTGAAGTCTGCTGCAGATGCCTCTTGTCCTCCGGGTTCATGTAGACACTGGAGCGATGCAGGCCCATGGAGGAACCAAAACTGGAGTGGGAAAACGTTTTGCGCAACGATCTTTCATGCTGATGCCTGCACAAACAAAAAGAGATGATAGTTTAGTGCTTTGATTCAAACACAATGTGAGGTATCACGCAAAGAAGCCTGCACATTGCTATGTATCCATCGTTGAAGGTAAAGAAACATGTATGTTACTACATCTTTTTGTTTGTTTATCATTTTTTTTCCCCTTTTTTCAGATTCTTTGTTTGTTAGTCAAGCGCAGCAAGGATGCCATTTATTTCTCATAGGAATATACAGCTGACAATGTGACATTATCTCTTATCATACTGATACCTTTCTAAATACATCAGCAGAATGTTGAAATGAAAAAAAATGACGGTTACATAAACATCAAGAAAAATGGAGCAGATATAGCATTCTTGGGGTAAAGGACATGATTAAGTACTGTACCCTGATACAATTGTTTAATTTTTTAATGAGAGAGAGAACACTGAACACTGAAATGCTTTAATGTACATCGGCCATTGGCCACAATACAAGCAACAAAAAATAAAGAGGGTGGGTGGTGGTGTGGTGATGACACATATCCTCATAATAACTGTCAACATTTACATATATACAAATAGTAGTGCACATACATAGTATCATCATCATTATCATCACTGACCAGTTGTCATCTTCCTCATCTCATTATTATTACTCTTATAATGTTGTTAACGAGAGAGATATATGTGCACTCGCGCACGAGCACGTACGCACGCACACAGAGAGAGAGAGAGAGAAGAGAGAGAGAGAGAGAGAGAGAGAGAGAGAGAGAGAGAGAGAGAGGAGAGAGAGAGAGAGAGAGAGAGAGAGAGAGGAGAGAGAGAGAGAGAGGGGGGGGGGGGGAGAAGAGGAAGGGAGCATGCATGCATGTGCGTAAAGGTTCACACCGACTTCTATGAAATTTGAGGTGCTCTTTAAGCAATTCAACAATGTAATTCACGCAGTATTACATGTGTATCTAACATATGTTAAGATCTATCCCTACTTGCAAGCTGAAATAAATGGGCAATACATAAGTGTAGCTGGCAATTGTTGAGAACTGAAAATCTTAATGGGGCAGGGGGCACAGCCCGTCAAGCAGAGGCAATTTTTATATGTCTGAGAGAACAAACTCAACATTTCCTGACTCAATGATGTAGTATGGAAAGACGGTATGTTGTGTGCTATGAAATGAAATGGCCATAAGTGGAAACCTAAAGTACAATTACCACTATTCACATCTGCTTTCATTGAGAACAAAATCAGTCGATAAAACTGTTTAGAGATAAGCATCAAGCAAAGGTTTCCCTGATTTTTTTTGCTGTTTGTTTTATAGCAACTTGAACAAAGCGCAAGAATTTGGCCAGTCTACATCCATTCATATTAGCTTTAGTGGTGGGTTAAAAAGGTTGCATACCTATCCAAAATCTCGCCATTGGTGTACCTCACAGTTCTGGCTATGGAACAACAAACTTCAAGGAAAAAAAACAGCTACGGACATCAAGGGCAAAAAAACTTTTTTTTGTGTGTGCACAAAAATGTATCTTAAGCTTGTCATCATCCTCCGAGAGAATATTTCTGACAAACATGCCTCGATTTTCTGTGAGGTTTATGTCACAGGTTGACATTTTGGTCACTTTCAAGAGGATTCAAGGCCTTAAAAGGGGGGGTCTCAAAATTCAAGGGGTTTCAAGAAAAGAGCAAACCCTGGCACATTAAAGTAAGTGTGTGTGTGTGTGTGTGTGTGTGTGTGTGTGTGTGTGTGTGTGTGTGTGTGTGTGTGTGTGTGTGTGTGTGTGTGTGTGTGTGTTGTCAGTGTTTTACAAAGATTTTCATCAAATATGCTGATCCAATTTAAATGCAAACAGGAAAACTGCAATCAAAGGAGAGGGAAGAGGAGCTACATTATTAAAATTTATGCATACAAAGGAGACACTCAAGACAGACATCAAGCACCAATGCAAAGTATTCATAAACTTATACACCAAAAGTATCAAAGTGTTCCAAGGCCTTTCACATTCTCAGGGTATTTCAGGGAAATTTAAAGTAAAAAGAAGCACAAGGAGTGTTGGAGCTATTCTATCAGAAATAATACAAAACAAAATTAAACAAAAACGGCGGGAACGCCAGCCAAGTTCCCCCATTTCCCAGAGGACAATTTCTTCCCAAGCGTAAATAGGTTTCTTCCACCCAAGCCTCCTAAAGATCATGCTTGAAAATAAAATCCTACACCCCGCTTGTGTGAGAGTGGTGTGTGTGTGTGTGTGTGTGTGTGTGTGTGTGTGTGTGTGTGTGTGTGTGTGTGTGTGTGTGTGTGTGTGTGTGTGTACATGTGCATGCGTGCAGGTATGCATGTCTCATGCAAGCAGATTATGACGTTGCACATTCTCCACACTAATTTCATGCACACAAAAATATCAAGCATATGTAAGTGCATTTTTGCTAATCTCTAAATTAGAAAATAAAGAAATTAAGTAAAAATACAAAACCAAAATGCAGCTTTCCTAACATGATAATACTATAAATTTGACCCATGATAGACAATATGAACCAACAGAGAAAAACTGACAAAGTACAGTCCTCCCAAAGCAACATTTGTAATGTAACCATCAATCCATTGAAGTACAATCCGAGTTCTGCAAGTTCCAAACAAAACAATCACACTCTTATGTTGGAAAAATGTAGTGGAAAAAGAACAGTTCTCAAAAATTAAGTCACAATTTTAAAAAATTTCTTTTCACAATCAGCAAAAAACTCTTGATACATTTAAGTTGCCACACCCAAATGACTCCCCTTGGAGTTAGGAAAGAAAAAGAAAAAAGGAGTGCAATGGACACAGACTGGACTGACATGACTGCTGAAAACAATTTGCAGCTTTAGATTTGATTCTGATTCATTTTGCTTTGTGACATCCTCTGATCAATTTACTGATATACTATAAAACACTAGGCTTGTTCATTATCCCACAGTCACATCCATACGTTTTAAAGTGAAGGACCAGAGTAAAAGAAAAGTAAGAACAAAAGGATTCAAAACAGGGCCAAACAATCACAATCTGCTTTAAAAAAAACAAACAGGTAAGGCAGTCAATGCATTAGCTTTGATAAAATCACCAGTATTTAAGAGGGAAAGAACCCGAAAGAATTTACAAACAAAACTATCAGACAGTATCACACTACTTCAATTGACTGTCACAAACAAGCATACTACGAGTCATCTGTGCAAACTTTCTACGTTGCAGCCAATATCTCGTTACCTGTATATATCCTCCAAACTGATTGATTCAACAAAGTTCAAGCTTCACACAGATATTACCTCCCATATTCTCTGCTTTGTCCATTCAAGCAGAGATATGGAATACCGTTTCAATACACTTTTCTCCATGCCTGTAACCAACCTCTACAGTACACAATGGTGTCCATGAAGACCTGTAGAAACACAGACTTTAGCGACCACAACTTTCAAACCAGAGAAGGAACTGGCTGGCTAAGCTAGAAGAACATCACGGTCTGATGCTTGATCCAGATGTCACAGGTTCAAATCCCGGCAACTCGATTGAACAACATCACATCTTTGAACCCAGTACATGTGCAGGGTCTGATCCCCTTTCAGTCCTCTGGATGAGACTTTTAACCTGGATCCTGTCCATTAGAATTTAGTGTATGCATAAACATTCTTGCGTGTGCACTAGAACGCACTCCATCTTACAAAGGAAAACAGATTATCCTGTGCCGATAGCAACAGATGACCTAAAATAAAGCACCACATGCACCTGGAATCATGTTGAGATGTTATCCCTGCAGAAGATTTGATATTACCTTCTTCATAATGGAATTAGATTTTGTTGCATATGCAACAATCTCGCAAAAGGTAAACAAATAAACCAATCTCTGATTTATAAAGCGCTTAAAAACCTACATGTCCAAAGACAGAGAAAAAAAAAAGAAGAACATCATCAACAACAACAAAAAACAAATAGTAGTAGTAGTTCAGATCATACAGAACAAAATAAAAACAGTAGAAGAGGAGGAAAAGCAAAAAAACCCAAAATAACATGAAAGAGCAGGAAATAACTCCATGCCAAAGCCAAGGAGGAATCCACTCTTCTTAACATTGCCAAGAGGAAACCTTGATTTTCGGACAACCACTGTCCCAAGTGTAATTCAGAATGATGCATGAAGCATGTGATAATGAGCCCGCACAGTTTTATCATTATCTTCACCATCACCATACCATGCCATCACCATACCTTTCTGACCTCACCCTTCCAGTATTTCTTACCTTGATTTTAATGATAAAGAAAAGCACTCACATGTGCAGTACTTGTATCACCACAGCGAACAAATCCAGCATAAGTCAGTCCAGGGTCCAGTGCTAAAATTAGTCCCTTTCTTTTACCAAGTCCATGTCAAAAGTGGGGAAACTGACAACTGTGTCACGTCTCTCTTTCTCTTTTTTTTTTTTTTTTTTTTACATCAACATTATAAGCAGGACCATATTTTGTTTTGGCACATACAGCTTTGATGATCTTCAGTTCTCTCTCTCTCTCTCTCTCTCTCCCCCCCCTTTATAGCAAATTTTGTATAGCAATGACTTAATATTCAATTTTAGAAACATCCATAGATTTTTGGTGTGTGTGTGAATGCTAACAAATTTATTTTGTCATGTCATTATCCTTTCGACCCCCACACCATTTATATATTAATACCATTGTGATTTTGTCATTGATGATTATGGTAATGGTGGTTGTGTGATAATGATGATGTTGATGATGGTGGTGGTGATGATGGTGGTGGTGATGGTGGTTGTGGTGGTGGTGATTGTGATGATGGCACTTTTTGCTGCAATCATTGTAACAACCTTTGTTGCTGTTGCAGTTACTGTCATTGTCATTGTTCTTATCAATGCAGTCACTGTTGTTGTTGGTGTGTTGCTGTTGTCGATATTGTCAATGTTATCATTGTTGGCATTTTTGTATACTAACCCATGTAAAGCATACTATCTATATTGTGACCTCTGTCTATAGGTCTGTCTAGCTGTCTCTTCTTGCGCACAGGATAAATCCTGTTCCGCTTTTCCGCTTTTCATAAGAGTAGGCCATTGTGTACCAGTGGAAACAGATGACAAGATTTACAAAACTGCATACACACGGGGACTGGACGTAAAAAAGCACACGAGTGCTTATTCCATAAGCCTCGATGTAAAAGAGTAAATAGATAAATAAATAAATAAGATAAATAAATAAATAAATATAAATATATAAATGCCTTTATTATCCTTCACTGCAACCTTGAGTAGAGGAGTTTTTGTAGCCTAAGTACCTAGACTAGACACACATTTATACTAGCTTCACTACAACAACCCTTTTTTTAAACCTAAAGATAAGCGTTCAGTATACAAGACAAGTTTAACCAGGCCATGGAGTCAGCACATTTTCTGTCTCCATGATATCCAGCTGCTGCCTGGGTCAAGAACCAAAGGTGACACCACACAAGACAAAGACGGTGCTCTTTTCCATTCACACACAAGCCTGTTCAGAACATGCAGACCCTCTTGCTGCGAGGTCACTTGCATGCAAACAAGAAGATAAATCCACAAGACATCAACATCCACTGACAGCAACTTTGATGCAGCAAAGCGATGATAGAAAAAGAAAAAGAAAAAGAAAGAAAAAATGAAAGTTAGAAATGGGCGTTTTTGAATTATGTCTTACAGTGTGAATCAAGCACCAACTTACATAAGCAGATAAAAATGTGTGTGTTAGTGTTAGTGTTGTGTGTGTGTGTGTGTGTGTGTGTGTGTGTGTGTGTGTGTGTGTGTGTGTGTGTGTGTGTGTGTGTGTGTGTGTGTGTGTGTGTGTTGTTGTGTTGTGTGTGTGTTGTGTGTGTTATGTGTGTGTTGTGTGTGTTTGTGTGTGTGCGTGCATGGGTGCATGAGTGTGTGCGATTGATTTTTTTAATTTGAAATTATTTTAGAATGTTCGAACCACATGAAATGTAGATATCTTGTGTCTTTCGTGCTTATTATGATCATGATTTGAATCAATTTGTTTAGTCAGTACTGAAATTGTAATTGCTCTTTATGGGATGATTTATAAATAAAGTAGTTTTGACTTGACTTCACAAACTTTGTAAAACCTCACAAACTTTAGAAAAACCTCATATCTATGTCAATCTTCTTTTTTCTATTGTTTTTGTTTTTGGTTTGTTTTTGTTTTTTAACTGTGACATTGTTGATAGGGTAGAGTTCAGAAATAACTAATCCTGCCTGATTTTGTTAAGTGTGTGCAAACAAACATACATGTGAGTGTGAGTGTGAGTGTGTGTGTGTAAGTAAGTGAGTGAGTAAGTAAGTAAGTGAGTGATGAGGTGTTGTGTTGTGTGTGTGTGTGTGTGTGTGTGTGTGTGTGTGTGTGTGTGTGTGTGTGTGTGTGTGTGTGTGTTGTTCAAATGTTTAGTCTTTTCAAATTGTGTGTGTGTGTGGTGTGTGTGCTTATGTTTTTGTTGTGTGTGTGTGTGTGTGGAGAGTGTGTGGTGGGTGAGAGAGAGAGAGAGAGAGAGAGAGAGAGAGAGAGAGAAGAGAGAGAGAGAGAGAGAGAGAGAGAGAGAGAGAGAGAGAAGAGAGAGAGAGAGAGAGAGAGAGTGTGTTATGCACAAACATTCGTTATCTAGTTACATAGGAAGGTATGCATACAAGCATATTGCATGTATCTGATTTTGTGCACCTGAGTACAACTTAGCGCAAATGTAGAGGTCTTTACAGAAGTACATACGCAATGCATGTTGACAAAGCCTTAGACTTATCTGACTTTGGCAGGCATCAAGCAACATCCTAAAGCATTATCCGCTGGACACAGGTCTCCTGACAGAGCTCAACAATATCTCTCTACAATACTGCAAGTTTGTAACAGACATCTTTTCTCACTTCAATTTACTGATCTAGCAATCAAATGGATCAATTATTGAACTCTTGGTGTCCTGTCATCCCTTGTCATAATCTATTATGTTTGCAGTCATGGTAAATGTCTCTTTGAAGCTCATGATATCACTGCAAAGAGTGGGTAATTTAGGTGGGTATTTTAGTGCAGTGGTACCCTTTCCTCTTGTTTTCTGTCTGCATATAATCATATCTGCATACGAGAATTGGGTACTTCCAAAGAATTTTACATGGTATAATTCAGCTGCTTTAGTTCACAAAAGCTAACAGTAAGATGCACAGAATTTCAGAGGACACCACATCCTAAAGACGAGCATCAAGACCACCACTTATGCTCTAGGGGATGGGATGTTTCAGAGAGGATAGGGAAAAAATGAAGTTCAGCAAACAAACCTTTGAATGGAAAGAACAAGGCAGGAAAGTAAAAAAAAAAAAAAAAAAAAAAGAAAGAAAGAAGTTACCTGTCACAAAACAAGAAGATCAGATAGCCCCACTGGTGAAAACAGTGCTCATTTTGCAAAGACGCCTCACTTATCACAATACAACACAATGCAACATGATGTAACCCACAGTGACATAAAATAAGCCCTAACGCCTGAAACAAAGGTGATTTTCTACATACTGCAGAGACTATTGTTTCTTCCTAAATTTTTTCAATTTTAAATAGTAAAAGATGTAATGAGACAAATGAATAGCATGAAAAATCTAAGAAAAAAAAACAACTCCAAATCAATCATCTTTTTCACACCATGATAATGCAGACTGATAGCATGTGCGTGTCACAAAGAGGAAACAACACTGAAAAACTGATCAAGAAACAAAACAAAGAAACATACAAAACAAGAGAAAAAAAATAGCAAAGCAATTTTTTTTTAACTACTAAAGTATCAAGGATGATCGCATATTACAAAATATCCCAAATTATATGAATCACAAAAGTTAACAAATGGCAATGAATCTGTTAAGCCCTGCCTTTTTGTAAAAAATTAAACCTTTACACTTCTTTGTTTCAATGAGTGCTAGCATGTCAATAAATATTACTATCATGATGTAAAGCAAACCAGTCAGGCTTAATAAGAAATCAGAAGACAGCAATATGATATGAAGACAATGGCACACATAAAATAACCTAACACTCAACACAAACTCACAAAGATAAATCATGTTAATGAAAGTGTGTGTGTGTGTGTGTGTGTGTGTGTGTGTGTGTGTGTGTGTGTGTGTGTGTGTGTGTGTGTGTGTGTCTGTGTGTGTGTGTGTGTGTGTGTGTGTGTGTCTGTGTGTGTCTGTGTGTGTCTGTGTGTGTCTGTGTGTGTTTGTATGTGAGTCTCTGTGTGTGTGTGTGTGTGTGTGTGCGAGTGAGTGAGTGGGTGAGTGAGTGTGAGTGGGTGAGTGAGTGAGTGGGTGGGTGAATGAGTGGGTGGGTGTCTGTGTACATGCATGTATGAGTGTTTGCATGCTTGGATGCAAGCATAACAGCCATATATATATGCTTCCATACCGTACATGTGTGAAACCGTGATGCAAATATACTTCAGCTCATTTATCCTCACATACTTGATGGCAATACAGTTATGTATAGCAGTCTCAAAACATTTTTCTTAGAAAGATACTTAACTTTTAAAAATACCTTTTATTCCGTTTCTCTTCTCGACTCAGCAACATGCTTGTTTTTTCATGTTCTGACATTTGTTCACACAATGCATCTCGATACATGCAGCACAGTGAAGAGCCGTTCTGTGGCAGGTGACTCAAACAGGTGAAAGGAGGAGGCCTACAAACAATACCTAGTTTGAATGAGATCAATCCCTGTCTTGTCAGTGTTACATCAATCACACCGCACTACTATGGGCAGAAGACTTAAACCTTTGCACATACTCCATGCAGTGCTACGATGCATGGATGCACACAGGAGAGAGAGACTACAAGCATGCGCCTTTCGACATTTTTAGCGCTGCTTTGATGCTGCAAACAAAAGGGCTTCGGGTTTTAAGGCAGAGGGGCAGAGAATTATCATCACTCAACGGACACACAAAAGACTCAAGGAGGCAGATCACATCATTAATCTCACTGCAACTGGAGATCAGAGAGTTAATGGCGCTGCAACTGATTACACTGACGTTTTGGAAAGAACGGCCATTAGTTCCAGATTCATAGGTTGTTAATTCAAAGCGGCAATAACCAGCTTGAGCACACTGACATGAGGAGGCAGAAAAGGTCGCTTCTATAAAAAGGACACAGAGAACAAAGCCCACATTCAGTAAAAAAAGATCAGGCTGATGCAGGCAGCACTTACTGTATGTATCCCACACTCAAAACACCAGCAGTATACCATCCAGCAGTAAATAGCAACACAGGCAAACTCAAGGAGCACAGAAGCGAGGAAACAAAAAACAAAAAAATCAAGACTCAGTGCACCAAAAGGAGTACAAGACATGAAAACAGAAAAAAAAATGGAGGGCTACTGTGGCGACACCATGTAGCAAACCTTTGTGCTGCGTGGCTATCAAGTCCTACAAGATTGGAGTAGGATTTGGTTCGCTGCAAGAAGGCTGAGCGGCCACTGACATGCCTGGAATGGAGGGCAACCAACACACAATCTCATCAAATGGGTACTCTCGGCCTGGGCTGGGCCATCCACACAGTCATCCGGTAAAGGCTCCGGGTTTAGCTCTCAATGAAACACACCTCCCATTGTTAGCTTTGCGTCAACAGTGTGCATACATGGTGCGCATGCACACACACACATACGCGCGTGTGCGCACGCGCACCGCGCGCGCGCACACACACACACACACACACACACACACACACACACACACACACACACACACACCACACACACACACACACACACACACACTCTCACTCTCTCTCTCTCAAAACGTGTACAAAACCACACCCATATTCACTCTTCACTTTCTAAAAGTAATGTGCCAATAAGTACCAGTGTAAGAGAAAAGTCCTATACAATAAAAAGACATACCATTCCCTTTTTTTTTTATCTTTAAAAAAAAAACACCTTTGTAACCCATTTTATTTATTCATCTATTTATTACTTTCCATTCTTAAAACAGGAATAAACACAGATTGCAGAACAAACTTTGCCACGCTTTCCTAAATGAAGTAGTTATTGTGTTTTGAAATAGAATTGGTCCCTTACATGGACAGAATTGCTATCACGATTTCCTTTCAGTACCATTCAGCCCTCACACTTCTTAAACAAGTTTTCTTTAGCCAAGGGGAAAAACACAGAAACTTTAGCAGAAAAATCAGCAGAAAGATTTCTAACTTTTTTCAAAAACATAAAAAGCTTGGCAGCGAGTGGCTTTCAACAAGGATCTAAGAAAAACAAGAGATTTCTTTGACAATACAAACTCGAAGCAGGCAGCTGTAGAAAGTAAAAGCAAGTAAATACACGTGAGCCGCTCTGGTTTTCATGAAACTACCATCTACGTGAAAAATAAAAAGATATGCATGTATATATTGCCCACACTTTGAAAAAATGCTCACTTCTAAAATCAAAATATTACACACAACACTTCATTACACATGCACAAGAGTGCCGACCTAAAAAAACCCTACTTTTAAGAAAACGGTAACATTAAAAGAAACAATAAAAACTGAAACAAGGCCACGTAAAACATGATTATGTGGGTTTGATAAAGACTTTACCACAAATAAAAATTCTTTCTCAACTAATCACTTTAAAGAAAATGACTATTCCAAAATGATACAGTGATTATTTAGCACAAAAAAACAAGCATGCGACGAGCATTGCTTTCCACACGGGTCAGTTGTCAGGAACGAAAAAACAGAAAATCATTCCGCTAGCCACAGGAACACCTACTTGTGCTTGAGAAGTAATGTGCGAATCAGTTTGCCTCGGTCCTCTTCCATGAGCAAGTCGTGGACCACCAGCTTTTCCACCACAGCATTGACAATGGCCGGCAGGTCCACAGCCTCCAGATCAAACAGTAGGACACCTGTAACACAACAACCCCTGACATCCATCATGTGAGCTGATTTGTGGGTGCTCATACTGTGCTGGGGGCATGATTTATTTATTTTTTTTATTTATTCTTTTATACTGAGGATAATGGAATACATACTCATGTGCTTTTTTACATCAAGTCCCCATGTGTATGCAGTTTTGTAAAATTTGTCATCTGTTCCTACCGGCACACAATGGCCTACTCTTACGAAAAGCCAAACAGGATTTAACTTATGCGCATGATGTTCAGAACATGTGCTATATATCTTTGATGTTATTTTTACCTGTTTACTGTTTTTATATATGGCTTATAACCTACCGGAATTTCTCTGTTTTAGAGATAATAAAGTATTTTGAATTTGAATGTGAATTACCACAGGCCAGTGTAGCTTTCAAATGACAACAAATACGCACAGGCAGAACATGACAGTCAAGCACTCTTTACATAAATCGTTTTCTGTGAAATATGCTCTAAAATAATCAAAATGATTTATGCTCTTTTTTTTTATATAAAAAGGTGAGAAAAGAAAAGAAAAACCACCACAGACATCACTGAATGGTTTACAAACAATCCAAAATTGTATTTTTTCTTCAGTCTGCAACCCAGAGAGAGAGAGACAGAGACAGAGTGCATGTGTGTGTGTCTGTGTGTGTGTGTGTGTGTTTGTGTGCATGTGTGCATGCTGCGAGCATGCATGCGTGTGTGTGTGTGTGTGTGTGTGTGTGTGTGTGTGTGTGTGTGTGTGTGTGTGTTGTGTGTGTGTGGTGTGTGTGTGTGTGTGTGTGTGGTGTGTGTGTGTGTGTGTGTGTGTGTGTGTGTGTGTGTGTGGACACCAAAACTTGGAAGATTTAGTTTTGGCCTTTTACCATTTTATTATCAATCTCTAACCTTTCTGATTAACCTTTCGCAAACTTCTGAAAAATCCCTTGCAAAAAACAGCGGGAGAAGCCTACAACAAAATTAAGCGTCGCAACACAAACCTCCCCCCCCCCCCAAGAAACTGCATTTCTTCGTTCTCCACAATCATCCCCAGTCTCTGCCTGCTTCATCCCCATCCCTCCCTCACCTTGCTCCAGCCCTTTCCGCAATTCCAGCAGACTGTGGAAGGAGAGGGAGGCCACGTGGGGCTTGCCCCACCTCTCTGCCCCTTCCTCCACGTCTTCCTCAAACTTGATCCAGCGCGCCTTTTCCCGCCACTCCAGCTCTGTGTCACTGCCCATGTGCAGCTCGTCCAGCTCCACAAACACCTGTCACACACACACGAGGAGTTGTGAGAACAATCATATCACAAATAGAGGTGATTTAAGAACTATCATATCACACAAAGGAGTTTTAGATCAATCATATCACATATAGAGGAGATTTAAGAACAATCACATCACACAGAAAGAAGTTTTGAGATCAATCATATCAATCACACACTGGAGATTAGATGATCACACCACACAACTGAATTGAGAACAATCACACCACACACACTGGAGATGTGAGAACAATCATGTCACACATAGATGAGTTATGAGAACAATATTACACATAGTTGAGATTTAAGAACAATCATACGACTCTTTCAGAGAAGTGGGCCACTTTGTGCCGACATAAAGTGACAACAAAATTCTTTTAAAAAATGCTTACACACAGATGTCACGTTTGGACACCATCCCTGAATGCCCCTACCTTCTCACCTCACCCCACCTCACCTTAAAGATGGGTAAAAACAGTGGCATACGCAAAATCTCATCAAAGGGACACCTTAGGGCTCTAGCCAAGGAATGAAGGAAAAAAGAAAGAAAAAAAGGACAGGGCATTACCTGAAGGCCATTGATTCACTTGGTGCCTCATAATAGCACAAGATTCCATGCCAACCCGAATGATCCCAAGGGCCCCAAAGTCCTATGGATAAGACTATAAACCAAAATCCCGTGTGTGAAGGCACGCAGAACATCTTGTGCACACATTAAATCCTGTTCCGTTTTTCATAAGAGTAGGCCATTGCATGTCGGTGGAACAGATGACAAGATTTACAAAACTGCATACACACAGGGACTGGATGTAAAAAAGCACATACGTGCTTATTCCACTATCCTCAATATAAAAATAATAAATATATAAAATAAATAAGGTCAGGATCAAAAGGCGGTGCCAGCGCTAATCCTACCAGTCCTGACCATAAACATGCTTTATTTCCATTCACCTCCCAGCCTCAGCTAATGGTCTACACTATTTCCAGCCAATCAAATCCCTTACCTCATGGGGACTATGGTCAAACTGTTTCTTTTTCAGACGCTCCCGCTTCTCTTTGTGGGATTTTCCGATGTGAACGATGGAATGTAGCGTTCCTTTTCTCTTGGCAATCTTGGGTCGACGCATGCCGGGCATCTCTTCAAACCTGTGGCCTGCAGAGTTATTTTCATCCATTTTATAAAAGTGAATGCACCAATTCCTTTTCCTTACTTCAAGGATCTTCTAATTATATTAGTCAAAACAAGCAGACGAACACAGACACACATGCATTTAGTCACTCATACACACAAATACATTCACACATATATGCATGTGCCCACGTGCATACAGGTGTGCACGCACGCGTACACACACACCACACACACACACACACACACACACACACACACACACACAACACACACACACACACAACACATATCCTAACAATTATGTTTGAAATAAAAAATTGTGCAAATTGCTATCTTTATATGCATTATTTCACACTCATCAAATGAATAACTACTGAGAGCACCAACTTTGCGTCTTTGTTCAACAAAGCACCGACAAATTATACACTTACTGTTCTCAACATTTTTTATTTTCATGTGTCATTACTTTTATTCTTGATAACTGGTTCAGTGATCACTGAAGTGTTGCTTTTTTCCTTTTTATTCAGAGTTATACATCGATTGACAAAGCAGAGAGACAGAAAGAGAGAAACCGACACAGACAAAAAAACAAAACTGGCAAACAGTCAAACTAAGCACACAAAACTTTCACCCCTTAAATCCCGACCGTTCAGTCCACACACATGTGTGCAAGTACGCATGTGTGAGTGTGTCTGCGCAAGAGTCATATCTGAACATAACACACACACACACACAGCACACGCAACTTTCACTCCCCAAAATCCTGACAGTTCAGTTAAATAACAAGTTCTATTTTCCTCAGGTTTCATGGACTCACTGGACATCTGGTTAAGGTCAGCTTTGGGCAGCAGTTGTATGTGGGTATACAAGTGTGCATGTGTGAGCGTGTCTGCACAAGAGTCATATCTGACTACACACACACACAAACACAGCACACGCAACTTTCACTCCCCCAAAAATCCTGACTGTTCAGTTGAATAACAAGTTTTCTATTTTCCTCAGGTTTCATTCAAGGACTCACTGGACATCTGGTCGAGGTCGGCTTTGGGCAGCAGTTCCGCCTCCTCCACCTCGGTGGGGGAGCACTTGAGGCGGTCGTGGAGGTGCACCTCGCTGCCCTTCTGGCGCCGCATGTGCAGGTCCTGCTCCTTGAAGTGCTCATGCCGGTGGTGGTGCCGGTGCTTGGCCCGTGTGCTTTCCGTGCTGAGCATAGACGAGGGGAGGTTGTGGGCTCTTTTATACACGTGATGTAATATACACAAATCAAGTATTAATGCTTAATTCTATCGATAGCGCACATGTCTGCTCTACTTCCGGAGTTCTACATCGCTACTTCTTTCCTGCGGTTCAAACCTGCACAAGAAAAAACTGGAAGAAAACGACTGAATCTTTCTGAAAATGAAGACATCTAGACAAATTCACATTGCTTCAGAACCAGCAACTGCCAAAGCCATCTAACACCCTCAACAGTGACAAGAACATCAAGGGATTCCTCTTTTGCCCATTGCAAGTTTTCAGTGCCTGCAAGTGCCTCCAACTTTACCACATAAAATCACAAGACAGCCAAGCTCTGTCATTGAGGAGAATACACAGTATCATTTCTCCACCAAGATGACACAGCCTGTAAAAGCAATTACACAACCAAGGTAAAGATTTCTCCCACTGTTATTCAGAACTGTGAGCGTTTTATTTACTATCCTGTCATTTTTGATTACCTGGAAACACGCTTCATGGAGCCCACAGGTTTGCTGTTGGTGGGGGAGCTGGATGCCGAGTGGGGAGCAGCAGTGTTGAGCACCCACCCCTGCCCCTCGATGTCCTCCATCTTCGGCAAACTGGCATCGCCACCTGACACACACACACACACACAAATAAATTACACCACACAATACACTTTGTTACGATCAGACATAAAATTAAAATGGGGATTTCTTTATTATATATATATATATATATATATATATATATATATATATATATATATATATGGAACCTGGTTTTCCACTGCCTACGTAGCCCTTAGTTGGCAACAAAGGTCAGTTTACCCAGGGAAAAATTTGCCAGGGGGGAAAGAAGTAGGCTTAAGTGCCAAAGTCAGATCATCGGTGTCAAAATAGAAAAGCCTGGATGCCAACACCACTTCCAGAACATAGATGAGCAGCTACATAAGATGATGTTGGAGCTGTCATCTCAAGTTTCTTCACCCATAAAGACCTTTTAGCCAAAAGAAAATAAAGTGCCGGGAGCAGAAAAAAAACAAAATAAAAAATTTAAACATTACATTCTGTCCAATTACAGTTTGGACTCAGATTCCAATAGAGAATGGAACAAATAACTGAGACATTCTTTGCACGAGTTTTGACAACAAACAAAAGGACTGGACAATGAGCTGGATGTTGACAAAGACGAGGGCCAAAAAGTCTCCGCCATACCAACTCCTCCTAACACTCTTCGTTCCGCAGCCAGGGATAAAAGAAGGCAGAGGCCGAGGAACTTACCAAACCAGCATCTCTCCTCACCCCCAGTCATCCTCCCAGGGTCAGAGTCAAGGCCACGCTCGAATCACTGCACCAAGGTCAACGTTTGCAACGCAGGAATACCTTAAAGTTAAAGGCTGTCTTAGTCCTTGTCAAACAGCGCTATTTTTGCACTGTGGCAAGTTGCTTCTTACACAGTAGCCTACCAGACTTATAAGCTTAACCTTAAAGGCATGCAGCGTGGAATCCCTGACTGGACAGCCTGGTTTCGAAAGATGTGATATAACACAGATGTCTACCATATGTGGCCTTCTACAAGTTAGCTTATCTGTGGAGGGCTATGCGTTCTAAGTATTTTCTTGCTGGAATGATACTGATAGTCCAGTGCACAAAGTACAAATCTGTTTACGTTCTCTTTTTAAGTCATATCTAACATTACTTTTAAACACAAAGATTTATGGTAGCAATTATTAAATAAAACCATGAATGAACACATGTGACATTTTTTTTGTGCGCACTACCACACACACACACACACACACACACACACACACACACACACACACACACACACACACACACACACACACACACACACACACTTAAATGTAGGTCTAGTTTAAATTTTAATTAAACTCCACCTTCTAGCATAAGCCTAGTTTAATTATAAGATTGAAAGTGCAACTTGAGTTATCTTAAATTCTTCTCCATTTGCAAAGAAATATATATCCCATATTTATAGATTATACAGACAAGAGACAGACAAAGATAGAACAAAGGAACGAAGAATCTGTTCTACTATTTGAAAGGCAAACGCATGTAGGGTCGGGGGTTTTTTTTTGCATTCTGCCCTCCGTCAAAGATGAAAAGAACAAATCAATAAATATAAGGCACACTTCTCAAATAAATGAAGATTTGGAAAAAGAAATCAAACAAACAAACAATAAAATATCTATCACCCATTAATCAAGTCCTTAAAGCAAAAAAAAAGTCCATTTCCTAAAATGGTTTGTATATTGTGAAACTGTCCCCCCCACCCCCCCTTCTTTCGGCTAGCAGTGACTGAGCACTCACCCACAGTAAACTGGACTTTGCCCGCCGCTCCTATACTGCCTCGGTGAGGCAGAGAACCTGAAGAGGAGTCTGTGAAGGAATGGGGATGGAAGGCAGCTGCATGCTCTGAAGGAAGAGGTTCTTCCGCAGAATAGTCTGTGAACATGGGTGAGACTGTTGGTTCATCGGACACTGTACGCTTGAATTTCTGGGCTGATACCGAGGGCACTTTGCTTAGGTGTGCATCGCTGAGTTTGTCCAAATGCGCTTGTGGTGCAGAGTCGCCCAAAATCTCGCCCCCTAAAAAGAACCCCACCTGGAGGAGGAAAAAAAATGTAAAGAATACAAATTTGATCAACTGAGGAATTCTGAAAAACACAAATTAACTACTCTCTTTTTTTTTTTGGTTAAAGCTGATGGTACTACCATTATTTTTTCTGTGCACTATTCCCGTCTTCTTCCAGTGTGCACGCTTTAGAAAACACACAGAAGCTAATAAAAGCTGTTATCTACAAATAAAACCCCTACAAAACTACAGGGCAAGAAAGGCAAATCTCTAAAACTACATTCTGCCAACAAATGGAAAGACCTGTCTTGTTTTTTTTAAAACAAATTGGACATCCTAAAAACAAAGAGACAAAGCTTTATCTACATTTAAAACAAATTCTCTAGAATGCAGACATAAGAATTAGTCACAAATCACTACAACATTCTAACCAAAACAAAAAATTGAAAACATGTTACAGGCAGCCAAAACATTGCAGAGAAAGCTCTCTGATGACCAAGAAAGCAGCCGACACAAATATTAGTGTGGTACAAAGCAGTGCGCTCCTGATCAATGTGAGATCAAGCTGTCAAAAGGACTAACAGGGCAGTGAGCTTCAGAGGAATTTAGTCAAACACAGATTAACAGATAGATGTCCAGGCACTGACAGGATGACAAAACTTCTTCCACATATGTTCATGAATAATCTGTTAAGTTCGTTGTTTAGTCATTTCCAGGTTTCTTCTTTCTTTCTTACAGGAGAATATTAATTTCCTACACCGCAAATATGTATTAATGTTGTTGTTTTTTTAAGTCTACAAACTGGAGAGCTGTACGAGTGTCTAAGATTTTACTTGCTAACTGATAAATAGCTAAGACTAATGAATATGACTCTAACTTTTACAGAAAAGTACACTGGAGACAATTTAAGAATAAGAGGTTGTTTTTTCCAATCCTCGTCTAGAACTCTGAGGTTTACCAATGGCGAGATTCTGTACATGCAGCCATTTTTGCCCGTCATTAGGGTAGCCACATTCTGAATTCAGGGATGATGCCTAAACACAACACCAGCATGCATGCGTGTTTGTTCCTTCTACCATATCTGATTTGTAAAAAGATAAACAAATATAACCAAAAATAAAACTAGTACTGCAAGTCAAACATACAAGCTAGAAAGACCACACTTTTTCCACAACAAATCAAAAGCTGCAACCAATGCCTTCTGTTGTTTTTTTGTTTTTATAAATGGCTGTCTAATCTAACTCCATTTATCACATGCTAGTGATGAAAGGGCCCTTTTCTCATCAAAGACAGGTTTTTCTTGAAAAGACTTCAGTTTGCCGACAATACCCGATATCAGGTAAATGCTAAAGTTTCACAGTTTTGCTATTAATACTTCACTGAATCTTTTATTTCTTTTTCTTTAATATGTATGCACATATTCATGCAATAGTATCATTTGACCTAAATGGAATGTGATCTTTGCGCCCCCCCCCCCCCCCCCCCCCCTTAAATGAAAAATAAATCAATATTTTTATATCAGATGTTAAAGTATAACAGGTATCTCACAGTACAAAGCTAGGAAGAATTTCTACATATGGCAGACACACACTGCATTATTTGTCAAGAAGAAGCAAATACCAGACAGTATAAACAGAGAAATAGAAAAAAGAACGCATCACTACAACTTAGGCGTTGAGAATTACTGATAAGTTCATATCACAATATTTTTTGTAAAAAGGTGTTCTAATTACTAAATACCACTGATACAATTTTTTAAGAAGATATCATGAAACATTACTTTCAGGGATTCATATGAACATTTCTGCTACAAGATCATACACTTCATACATATAGTATATCAGAGGTGAGAATGGAAAAAAAGGTCAAAAAGGAGGAAAACATGGCTGAGGTCTGCCCAGGCCTCCAGTAGGGTCCAGAGGCAATGATCATGGGGGAGGTCAGGGGCTTTGCCCCCTGTGGCTGGAGACTTTTCTGTAGTTTGATATTTGAACATGACATTAGAAACTCACACTTCCAAATTCAATCCAGGAATTTTGGGACTCAGGTTTGCCAAAATTTATCATTCTTTGCTTTATCTCTGCAGTAAAGAACAGTACACTGCATTTTTTCAAGTGTTCAGTTGTTTCTTTTGCACTTACACACACCTACACTTCCGTAAAAAGAGTACAGATACAACACCCATACTGCAAACAAAGCATCTCTGCTGCTTTTTTATTTTTAAGGGGGGGGGGGAGAGAAGAGAGAGAGAAGAGAGAGAGAGAGAGAGAGAGAGAGAGAGAGAGAGAGAGAGAGAGAGGAGAGAGAAGAGAGAGAGAGAGGAGAGAAGGAGGAGAGAGAGAGGGAGGGGGGGGGGGGGGGGGGGGGGGGGGGGGGGAGACAAATATCCATCCTCGAAGGTTTTTAGATCATTGGATTGGATCATTGGATGGATTTACATCAACCTTTAAAAAATGGCTCTGAAGCCTCAAATAGGTGGAATTCCACCCAAAGGTCAACAATTCTCATGTCTGATATATATCTAAAACTATAAAAGAAATAGTCATTGCAATATTCTAAAACCTCTATCTTTCTCCAGAAGTATAGATTTATACCCATCTCTAAAGCAACACCAATATAAAAGCTTGCAGAATGCTTATAGTGGACTCAAGCACAAAAATATGGCAGTTGGCAAACATGCTCTCATTTGAAAGTTATTTCGGCCAAAACTTCAAGCATTGTTAAAGGATAAGTGCAAAAACTCATGGCAGCTGGTATACAGCATTCATCTAAAAAATCATTTGGACAAAAAACTAAGCAATATTAGAGATAAATGCAAAAACTATTATATTACTTTAGCAAATTAAGTCTACTTAAAAATGTTGTCATCATAAAACAAACGATATCCTCTGCTGAACAATTCTGCTTGAAAACAGAAAGCTTATAGGGTAGACTGATGTAAAAATCAACTGATTTTCCCTGATCTGAAACCCGACCAGTGTGTAAGAGCACACACATAGCAACAGGTAATAAAGGAAAAGCCGATTCATCTAAATCAATAACGCATGTTTAGTTTCTCAATCAATAAAACAACAGCAGTCAATGAAAAGCAAGCATGTTAGCCCTAGTTTGATGACATGGTCAAATCTACCATCAGGTGTGCACAGAAAACTACCCTTATGTGTTCATCTGACTTTTACAACAACCTGCAATAAATGCAGCTGACCTGTATGGCTCAATAGCAACATCATTGCTACTCAAAAGTAAGAGACAAATCACCGTTTTCATGTGCCTAAAGTATACGACTAATGGCAGAGAGTTTTTCTGTCCATTGGAGTTAATCTGGGGCACATTTCTTTCCTAAACTGACTACATGTGATTGGTCTGCAATCACATCATACAGCTTTAGTTGCTCATTGTCTGTCCTGACCGACTGCTCACAATGCATGAATACCTACCCCTTGAAATGCTCTTCAGTCATTTTCCATCCTAAAAAGCCAATGTTCAGCAGTTTGGGGATGATGATAAGATGATATGTTAAAAACTCACCCTGATTGAAAAGATGATGCTCAAACATGATGAAGACAGTTTCAAAATAAAAAAACAGATGATAAAAGATTAACATCCTTTCCAAGTGTGCACACAAATTAGTATCCTTTTTCATTAATGCAAACAGAAAAAGCACCAGAATTAAAGCAAGAGACTAAACGAAATTCCTTTCGCTTTCCGATTATGATAAAGCACCACCCCGACCGAAGAAATCTGTCCGCTTATTGTGTGGCAATTTAAAGAACCTGGCCATATATACCCCTTTCTTTTGATCCATTTCCATTTCCATCAGAGACAGCAGCCAACTCACAGGTTCAGCGATAGAACCTCGGTGCTCTAACATGTGTTCGGGGCTGGGCTCATGGATGACAGGGACAGCGGGCTGAGGAGCTGAGTAGGAGTGGCGGGGTTCATCGCCCACAAACTGGGACTCCTCCAAATAGCCATCCCCGTCATCATCCCCGTCATCACTCATGTCCGAGTCCTCGGAATCCTACAAGCAGAGAAGGCGACATCACTGATGATAGTCATGCACAACAAAAAGACAGTCCCAAACTGCCAACAAAAAATGAA
>CM060316.1:69588819-69596319 GCA_030674155.1 Stramonita haemastoma
TGACAAATCGCAAAGATGACAAATCGCAAAGATGACAAATGATGTAAAGATACCTTTAGACCTTCGTTTCTTTGGGCATGACTTTCCCCCTTCCCGTGTCCATCATTCTCTATTGGCTTCAATCCCAATTAGTGTTGTTTTTTCACTGTGTCAGACATCAAGAACCACTTATACCTGGCATACCCACGACACAAACAGAGCTTGTGTTCTACATCTATCAAAATGATAAGTTTTCCCTTTTTTTTATTTAAAGTTTCTATCCCATCCTTTTCCACTCAGAACATCAGTTACACCTGTATTTTATCTGGGTCTCTGGGTCAATCAACTGGCTGGTCTGTCTGCCTGTGAATCCAGTGCATATTGCTGTGCTAAGCATATCTAATGCTCCACCACATATGAATCGCATTGCACCAGAGGTCAATTTTTAGTTATTGACATGTTATTAATGTGCAATAAAATGGCTATACAATACCAAAAAATAAACAGAATGAAAATTGAACAATTCTATCAAAAATTATTACAACTTGAAATGATACACTGCAGGAAATGACAAAATGAGAAATCGACAAGTTTAGCATCCTAATAGGTGGTCAGAAAGAGGGCTTGGATATTTTATATATACTTTTAAAGGCAAAAAGAAACAAAATCGTGCCTGTTCCTACAGTACATGGCTATAGTTTTCAATCAATCAAATCTTAATGGCTCTAGCGAAATGGTCAGTGCAGCACAATCATTCATGTGAGTAGTCTTTTTCCATCTGACTTACCACTCACATATTCTTATCTGCTCCAGTAAACTTCTTCCACCTACTAACCCAGCTCACATATCCTTTTTCCACCTGACTTACCTACTACATGCTCTTCCATCTGACTTCCTAGCCAGTTTCTTCCACCTGACTACCAGCTCACATATTCTTCCATCTGACTTCTAGCTCACATATCTCTTTTCCATCTGACTACCTAGTCACAGTCTTCTTCATCTGACTACCTAGTCAATGTCTCTTTTCCATCCTGACTTACCAGCTAACATATCTCTTTCCATCCTGCTCCTGTCACATATCTTTCCTGACTACCTGCTCAATCTCTTCCATCCTGATTACCCTAGCTCACAATCTCTTCCTCGACTACCTAGCTCAATATCTTTTTCCATCCTGACTTACCCTAGCTCACATATCTTCTTTTCCATCCGACTCCTACTATCTCTTTTCCATTGACTTACCCTAGCTCACATGTCTTCTTTCCACCTGACTTACCAGTCCTATCTTCTTCCATCTGACTTACCTACCACATACTCTTCATCTGACTTACCTAGCACATATCTTCTTCATCCTGACTTACACTATTCTCTTTCCATCCTGACTTACCCTAGCCGGCTGGCGGGCCATGTTGGGTTCAGTTAAGTTGGGACGCAGGCCATTAGGACTTCCTGCCTGCTGCTCACTGCCCCCACCAGGGGGCTCTCTGCTGATGGCTCGATGGATCATGGCTGATCTCCCCCTGCTCCTCTGATGGCTGGGCAGTGGTCAGAGGCAACAACTCTTCACGGGAGTACTGCACACACACACACACACACACACACACACACACACACACACACACACACACACACACACACAACACACACACACACACACAATGCTGGTCATAGGATGTTGGGATTATTCCTTCCGCAGAGCTTTTTCTTCTAACCTCTGATCAGTGTCACTCAGGATTAAAAGTGCTCTACAAAGTAAAAGCATTAAAACATTATAGTATCTCAACAAGCAATACTGGTATACTACCTTGATATTTCAAACAAAAACAAAACACACACACCCCACACACACACACACACACACACACACACACACACACACACACACACACAACTTTTTTTTTTAATCAGACAGTTTAAAATACACTCAAGCATTCCAAAAAAAAGTTTTAAACCACATGAAATATGCTACTGGTAATTGGGATTCACCGCTACCATCTTTTCACTGGTGGACTAAAAAATAAACAACAAAAAACCATAAGCAAAGCCTAGAGACATTAACAACGTTGGGCAGAAGGGACGAAGGAAAAAAGGAAGATCACCAACATTCTACATTGCCAACATCACTGACATTAGTGGTCTGGAAGATAGGAGAACTCAGCAGAGACAAAGAATGAAGGTGAACTGGTGCCGTCAGCGTAGGAGACAGTACAGTTTGGCAGTATTCTGTTTGTTTAAAGACAAACATTAACAATATATGGCGCACGCGCCAGCGCACACACACACACACACACACACACACACACACACACAGAGTCGCACACACACACCAACACACACACACACACACACACACACACACACACACACACACACACACACACAGAGAAAATCAATATTACAATGACACCAAAACTTGCCTGCATCATGATATCGCTGCAGCTGTTGACATACAGATACTGCATTGAAAGGGGAAGCCCCAATTTCACTTGACAGCTATTTTAATGAAGTGTTCACAGGTGCCATACCCACTACCACATATATCTCTCTCTCCTGTTTGCTGTAGCTACAGTATATAATAGCTGTGTTCACACCACTCCCGATTAGAAGGTCCTTGAAAAATAAAACAATTAAAATTTTTGTTGATGTGCAAAAAGTTCAAGTTGGTCTGATCACAGCTTCAATTATGCCACTGGAGTTCAGTGACTTAGCTGTCATTGTATTTTGGGCAACGAATAATATGATTGAATAAGATATCATCTTGTCAACTGGCACTTTTATGGAATCTGTATATCAACGAGGAATTATACTTTCAGCTCTACTCCACATAGTTTCCATTTGTTTTCAGCACACAAAATTTTCTGTACCAAACTTGGACAACTGTTTCCAAAGACTAGAATTTGCTTTCCCATAAATTTGACTCCTCCGCCTTGTTTTCAGTCAACAGGATCAAAGCATCTCTACACTTATCCCTGTACTGTTTACTCTCAATCTGCGTCTTTAGTTGCATTTCGTTACTTCCTCTCTCTCTCCTCTCTCTCTCTCTCTCTCTCCTCTCTCTCTCTCTCTCTCTCTCTGACCCCCCCCTCCTCTCTCTCTCCTCTCTCTCCTCCTCTCTCTCTCTCTCTCTCTCTCTCTCTCTCTCCTCTCTCTCTCTCTCTCCACACACACACACACACACACACACACACACACACACACACACACACACACACACACACACACACACACACACAAAATATGTGTGAAACCTAAAGCATGCAGTTGAAAAGACATATATTAGTAATCATGAATAATATATAAAATCATAACTATTCTGATTATATTATGTTACATATATATATTTGTATCATATTATCAACACTAACACCTGATGTCAACCTTCCCGATTTAAATGTAATTATCACTATCAGCAGATTCATAAAACTAGCTGCATTTTCTTTTAACAGACTGTGATTCTAAAATTCACCTAAAAAAAAAAAAGGTCTGCATGCTACCCTTTAACCCAGTGATCATGGAAATAACTTACAAGTAGTAGCATATTCTCAACTTTTCCTAAGCCCATATATATTCAGAGTACATATTTGCCAGGCCCACACAGTTTGTGTACACTATTACCATGAAACCTGAGTCAGCTTTACCCAAAAAAAAAAACAAAAAAAAAAACACACACACAAAAAAGTATTCCTATCCTCTTTGCAGAAGTTCTGTGCAAATAAAATTGTGGACATTACCACTGTGGGGGCTGATAGATCATTCAACTGAGGGAACAGACAAGTCAGGACTGCTAGAGGGAGGAGAGAAGGATTAGACTAGAAAGAGAGGAGAGGAGTAAGAGGGAAAGGGGGGGGGGGGGGAGGGAAAAAAATCACTGTAGGTATGACATTACCAAATTACAAAATGACAGAGAAAAGGGAGAGGTCAGAAAACCAGCTCAGTGTTATGAAGACATCAGACAGTTTGGACAGGAGCTGTACCAATAAGTGATGTTTATGGCGCACTGTGTCTGGATGGGAATGTAGAGAGCAACTGCTGTCACTAAGGGGGAAATGGATGACCTTTTGGGGGCAATGCTCTCATACATCACTGTGGGCCAAGTGCCTGAATGGATGTGGTGGTGATGATGATGATGATGCTCCTCACAAGACTTTTTTTTTTTTCTTTTTCCGTTTTAAATCATGGAAAAAGGTCATCAAATCAACACAACCTTCCATCTCTCTCTGTGCAGCTTTTCTCCCTCCCCCATCCGCTTCCCCCTCCCTCCCTCCTCCCCCCCCCCCCTCTCTCTCTCTCTCTCTCTCTCTCTCTCTCTCTCTCTCTCTCTCTCTCTCTCCTCTCTCTCTCCTCCCCCCCCTCTCTCTCCCCCCTCCTTCCCTCTCCCTTTTTCTTGCTTTTTCTGCCTATGAGGTCCGAACTTTTGCCCCAATGCACATACTAACATGTGCTAAATTTTGCTCCTGGGCCAAGACAGCACATCGCAACTGTGCGGAATAGCAAACATCCTCTCTCAATAGCGCACTTTGTCATGTGCGGAACCTTGAATGAGAAAAAAACAAGTTCTCTACTCACATAATTACAGTCAAACCAAAGTAACTTGTCCCATAACACTGAGAGGAACATTCCCACAATCTGGCACACACTCATTTTTTTTTTAACTTAACTACCAGATGCTCAGAGTTGCTAGCAATTTGAAAAAAAACAAATGACCCCATCTAGGCCTATCTACTTTGGATTTTTCCAGTCTGGCTCACTTGTATGCCATGTGCGGTGTGTCATCAAGTGGCTGTTGTTAAAAAAACAAAAACTGACAGGGTCAACACATAATGATAAGCTCCAGTGTTATTTTTACCTTCTTTATCCAGTTAGCAACTTACAAATCACTTAACACCACCACATACAGGTTTTATCGGATGAGACTATAAACCGATGCCCCGAGTGTGAACGCACGCAGACCATCTTGTGCACACCTAAATCCTGTTCTGCTTTTCATAAGAGTAGGCCATCGTGTGCCAGTGGGAACAGATGGCACAATTTACAAAAACTGCATACACACTGGGACTAGGATGGAAAAAAGCACATGAATGCTTATTCCAGTATCATCGATATAAAAGAATAAATAAATAAAATAAAATATCGCCTGCAACCACTGCAAAAAAAAATGGCTGGTTTACTTTATGCATAAATGGGTGATACTAACAGCATTTCTCTGAAGACCAAGAAACAAGTTTTGTAGAAATATACACACTGTTGTCCTCCACCCCCCCCCACCCCCCCTTCTTTCACTACACTGTTCGCCTGCCTTATCAAAATATAAAAAAGCAGGAATCAGATCATTCTAACCAAACAACTTTTCTTCACCCTATAATACATTTGCACTTTTCGTAGGCTTGTGTTTCCTGTTTCAGCCTAGTATGTGTGCCAGCTTACATTTACACAGGAGTATCATCAAGGTCACCTTAGCTGACACCCCTCCACCCCCTCCTCCCTTTCAGACCTAGTTTTTTCCAACAGGAATCGGGATAGCTCAGTGGTCAGAGCCCTTGCTTTTCCCCCAAGCCAAGGTAAAGCAGCATCGAGCGTGGTTACCAATTGGATGGGTGATTGATTGCGCTCGTTTGGCTTCAATACAGTCCCCCCAGCTGTATTTGGGTACCTTCCCTCTTAAGGGTCAGGGAAGGTATAGCAGCGAGGGAGAGGAGATGGGTGCCACCCTAAATATGCTGGCCCCCAGAGAAGCTGATGCCTTGCTTCCCCTACGACCATAAAGGTTATGAAACACCTTTATCTTCATGTTGGCTGGTTTATGATGGCGCATTACCTCTAGCAATGCCTGAAAGCCTTGCCAATACAAACATATGCACATCAAGGCATGGTAAAATGATCAAAACAGGGACCCAACTGCAAACGACGAAGCAGTATCTGTTTTCCACCTGACAGTAGAAAAGAAAACATCAGGAACAGCTTCCTTGATAAGCATGGCAAGATAACCTTGTTGTTCACGTACAAAGTAGTTGTTAACCACTCTCCCCCTCCTCCCTCTCCACCCCCCAAATCTCCATGAAACATCAAAATGAAGAAATAGGGTACTGAAATATATCTATATGTTCCTAGCTGGGAATGGAAAGATAACACCATCCCTTGTCCAGGTCATTGGGATTATTTGGTGTCCGTTTTTTTGGGTTGTTTTTTTGGGGGGGGAGGGGTTAAGATAAATAATAGCACAAACAGGAGAAAATACAATGTACAACAACTGCAGATAGACAACTTTTAACAATAGCAAACAAAAGAAGAATATTTAAGAAAAAAAAAAAAACTTGTTTTAAAAATGGAACACCTCTCTGCTCACTTTATGTGCACAGTTTCCAGCAAGTTCTTCCACTAGATAGAAAAGAACAATAATATAATACTATAACAAAAATTACATCTAAAGCTTCTAGTTTGACCTAGTTCTCAATAGATTAACTGAAAAACAATCAGAGAAAAATCTCTCTCTCTCTCTCTCCCTCTCTCTCTTCTCTCTCTCTCTCTCTCTCTCTCTCTCTCTCTCTCAACCACACTCAACACACACACACACACACACAACACACACAAACACACACACAACACACACCAAACACCTAATGGGAAGGGAGGTTCCCCCTCTTTTTTTCTGGTGGGGGGGCAAGGGAGGAATAACTTTTCTACATTTCTTCTAACTATATATAATAGCTGAACAATCTGTGATCCCTTTATATTTCTAACAAACCTCCATTCCAGCAAGATCAAATGAACACAATACGAGAGAAACAGAAAATCGGTCATAAAGAAACATTTCTTGAATACACAACACTACTGAAGATGCTATTTTCAATGTACTTTACAACTTCAGAAACTTCCTTCAAACACTTATTAACATTACCAAAGTGTTCTTTTCTAATGTATTTTACATCAGTCAAAACTAGTTTTCAAACACTAAATAAAACTATTATTTAAAAAAAAAAAAAAAAAAAAAAGCTGACGTACTTAAATCCGAAAGATCAACAATGACGCACTTTCTACACTACATTCATCCACAAACAGAACTTTTTAATTTTTTTAAACTAACTGCCCAAACTTAACAAGGTCTATTCTCAACACAGACAGCTGACATTTGTCATTCCCACCCACAGAAATGTTCACAAAAGTGTCAGGGCCAAGTTACAAAAGAAAACGCGTTGCCTTTACCTTTTCCTTCTTGTGGTCCCGTCCATGGAAAGCCATGGCGTGCTGGTGACTCAATCTCTCCGTCTGCACACACAGAACAAAAACAAAAAAAAATTGATTACAACGGGGGAGGAGAAAACCGGTAGCAGGGAATGAAAACTATTTCAATATAGACTAACATACCCCTGGAGAAAAAAAAAAGAAAGGAAAAAAAGAACTGACCTTTTCTTTTGTCAACTTGACATTCATATTCATTTTCTCCTCTCTCTCTCTCTCTCTCTCTCTCTCTCCTCTCTCTCTCTCTCTCTCTCCTCTCTCTCTTTCTCTCTCTCTCTCTCTCTCTCC
>CM060316.1:69601319-69613335 GCA_030674155.1 Stramonita haemastoma
GGTATGCTTGTATTTTTGATACTTTTTTGTAAATTAATTGTTTAGAACACTACAATTTGTCCACGTGTGCACAAATGTCTTGACTAACATACTTTGTCACGTTCACAATCTCTTTGACCACCCACCCCCACTCCCCCCCCCCCCTCCTCTCTCTCTCTCTCTCTCTCTCTCTCCTCTCTCTCTCTCTCTCTCTCTCTCTCCTCTCTCTCTCTCTCTCTCTCTCTCTCTTCTCATGTTCCATCACATAGCCAAAATACGACTGTTTAAGGATTTTGGCTGTCTCTTGTTTTCTAGTAAAACGGGGACCTGTTCATTTGGTATTTTGTCTTTCTAATTCCAGCATTTCTTTCTACGTGTCCACTAATTATCGAAGGCTTCGATCATTTCCTGTTTCTTTGTCGAGTGGAATATTGAATTGAACTGAAGACCACTTTCACTTTCAGTCATGACAAGATTTCTCTGAAACCCTGGCTGCTCTCCCCAGCACAGCGTCTCGCCACAAGAGTAGTGCCACCCATACCCCCTTCCTGTTTGCAAATGTATGTATGTATGTATGTATGTATGTATGTATGTATGTATGTATGTATGTATGTATGTATGTATGTATGTATGTATGTATGTATGAACGTACGTACGTACGTACGTACGTACGTACGTCGTCTGTACGTATGCATGCATGCATGCATGAGAGGGAGAGAGAGAGAGAGTGTGTTGTGTGTGTGTGTGTGTTGTGCGGCGCGCGTGGTGGTGTGTGCGTGTAGTGTGTTCGTATGCATGGGCATGCTTCAACTCCGTAGAAAACAATGGGAAATATGTTCTGCCCTCTTCATTGCCCACTTGTCCCATCCAGAGACATAAAATGCGAACAGTCAAAACAAATGCTTTGGCAAACCCTCTACCCCCACACTCCCCCGAAACACCGCTCTCCCTCCCTCTCTTCTAAACATACAACAAATAACCAACAAACACAACACAAAACCCACACACGTTCCAAATACGTTGTCTGAGTGTATGTGGGCATCCATTCACATACATAATCATTGTCCGTCCATACTGAGTAGTTCATGTACGAATTGGGCACGCAATACGTCTGTACGTGTATATTTGGTGTTAGGGCCTACTTGTGTTGTGGTGTGCTGAAGGGAGGGTGCGCGCGCGCGGCACGCGTTTGCGCGCGCGCGCGCGGTGTGTGGTGTGTGGTGTGTGGTGCGTGCGTGCGTGCGTGCGTGCGTGCGTGCGTGCGTGGTGCGTGCGTGTGGTGCGTGCGTGCGCGCGCGCGGCAAGTACCAGAATATCATAGGCAAGTCGTGGGCACTGGTCCTACTCTCTCTTCTGCTTACCTTCTTACTAGCTACGCACCTGTCTGCAAAAGCCGAGACCTGAGAAGAATGCTTGAAGACGACATCGTCTAGACTCTAGACTTTTTTCCTGCTTGAAGACCCGACTTTGCTGACATACATCCAGTCTACTAGGCTGAGACCCATCGCTCTCCGCGTCTGGCTAATTACTGCTGTCAGCCTATCACACTTGCACTAATTAAGCCTATGTTCAGGAACTATGACGTGGCAGGCTATTATTCATCACTGGCAACTCTGGGTCCTTATGATGTGGCGTTCATCCAAGTTGGCCATCTCTCCTGATTCGATCCTGTTTCCTTTTACCAAGCCTCCACGTCCGTCCACATCTTCCCAGATAAATGTATGCATACAACAAATATGTACAAACCTCTCCTCCCCCCCCCCTCCTCTCTCTCTCTCTCTCTCTCTCTCTCTCTCTCTCTCTCTCTCTCTCTCTCTCTCTCTCTCTCTCTCTCTCTCTCTGAGGTGTGTGTGTGTGGTGTGTGTGTGGTGTGTGTGTGTGTGTGTGTGTGTGTGTGTGTGTGTCTGTCTGTCTGTCTGTCTGTCTGTCTGTCTGTCTGTCTGTGTCTCTGTGTGTGTGCACGCGCGCGCGCGCTGAATCCCACGTGTGTTTACAGGACGGAGTCGAAGGGAGTTATGAAATAGATAAGAAATTTAGGACAGACAGAGAAACAAAAGAGAATGAGAGAGTGAAAGAGAAATGGGTGGGTTACATTATCTCCAGATCTTGAAAACGAAACCAAATACTACAGATATGACGAAGCAAGGCAAACAGTATTATGCACATCGAAAATCATTTAAAGAAAAAATAATTAAAGAAAAAAAAACCAGGTGAACAAAAACAGACAGGCGAGATAACAGTTGCAGTTCTGAACATACAAACATCATACATACACACGCCCGCACCCCCCCCCCCCCCCCCCCCCCCAAAAAAAAAAAAAAAAAGATTCCTGGAGTTCAACACGATCGCATGACTTTCTTCCCATCTTCTCAGAGAGAGAGAGAGAGAGAGAGAGAGAGAGAGAGAGAGAGAGAGAGAGAGAGAGAGAGAATCGGGTCACTTTTGCACTTACCTTGCAGCCAACGGCATTCTTTTGTGGTTGTGGTGTGTGTGTTTGTGTGTGCCTGTGTGTGTGTTGGGGGCGCATTGTACTTTAGTGCTGACGCAACGCTGCCCGCTTGACACAACGTGCATGACACAAAACTTGACGAAACAACAAAAAGACCATGACGAAAACCTCACACACATGAGCGCCAGTAACGCTGGGGACGTAAACGCCGCATTACTACCACCCGCTTGTTTTCAAACATTGAATTTAAAACTGAAACACCAACATTTTTCTCTGGGTTAGTGTGAAGTTAGCCTTAGCATCGTAAATGAGAAGGGAAGGAGTACTGACACGAGAGGGGGATGAGAAGGAGTTGGGGGGGGGGGGGTGTTATGCCTCGGATCAAATTTCTTGTAATATGTTTTGGCCAGTACTGACCATCTCTATAGGCCTTACTTATTGATTTACATTTCTAAACAAAAAAAAACCCACATCAACACCCTTACCCCACCTGGCAAAGAGGAGGGCGTGTGTGTGTGAGTGTGTGGTGTGGGGGGGGGGGGGGGGGGGTTAGGGCATGCTAGCAACACAAACGATGCACTAGCAGGCCTACCACACAACACAAGGCGCAGCGTTTATTGTCTAGAAAGTGCCCAGTTCATGAATACAGACCAAACTACTACTACATGTTTGCGAAACGCTCTTCATAAAGACACGACTGCGCTCGTCGGAATATCCATCGATCTATTTATTCTTTCATATCGAGGATAATGGAATAAGCACTCACGTGCTTTCTTACATCCAGTCCCCGTGTGTAAGCAGTTTTGTAAATTTTGTCATCTGTTGCCACCGCCACACAATGGCCTACTCTTAAAGCCGGGCAGAAGCTAAAGACTTTATTCATCCAAGACACACATCTGACCAACACAGCAAATACTGTGATTCCAACAAGCATACGTAGTGTGTTTCAATAATAATAATAATAATAATAATAATAATAATAATAATAATAACAATAACAATAACAATAATAATTATAAAAAATTATTAACACTTTTCACAGACATTTCTTCTTGAGTCCCTCTATTTGGTAAATTCCCCGAAGAAG
This sequence comes from Stramonita haemastoma, assembly GCA_030674155.1. Classification (NCBI taxonomy): domain Eukaryota; kingdom Metazoa; phylum Mollusca; class Gastropoda; order Neogastropoda; family Muricidae; genus Stramonita; species Stramonita haemastoma. Next base: position 69,604,835 of record CM060316.1, read on the forward strand.
AGAGAGGGTGTGAGTGTGCATGGGCCCACATTCACAAGGAAGCGTTTTAAGCAGATGACGATGGTAAACAAAGCTGACAGCGGTGGGGGAAGAGAAATATGATGATGAAAACAAAGTAATAATATTCTTTGGGGGAAGAGAGAGAGAGAGAGAGAGAGAGAGAGAGAGAGAGAGAGAAGAGAGAGAGAGAGAGAGAGAGAGAGAGAGAGAGAGAGAGATGAACGTAAACTCTGGTAGCAGGAATGGTGTTAATGGCCCTGACTTTGTCATCTTCTCTCCACTTGCACGCAAAAGCAACTCCATGACATCCTGCAGCGAATCCCCATCCCTGCAGGCAATCTCTTTCGAAAGAGGAGGGGGATACAGGATACAAAACAAAAGCATGAGAAGGGGGAAACAGGATACAAACAAAAGCATGATAAGGCCTAGGGGATACAGGATACAAACAAAAGCATGATAAGGCCTAGGGGATACAGGATACAAACAAAAGCATGATAAGGCCTAGGGGGATACAGGATACAAACAAAAAGCGTGAGAAGGGGGATACAGGACACAAAAAAGCATGAGAAGGGGAATACAGGATACAAACAAAAGCGTGAGAAGGGGGATACAGAATACAAACAAAAACACGAGAAGGGGAATACAGAATACAAACAAAAACACGAGAAGGGGAATACAGAATACAAACAAAAACACGAGGAGGACACAGAAATACAAAAAAAAAAACGAGAAGGGGATTATGGGAGTACAAACAAAAACATGAGAAGGGGAATACAGATTACAAACAAAAACATGAGAAGGGGAATACAGAATACAAACAAAAACACGAGAAGGGGAATACAGAGTACAAACAAAAACAAAACAAGAAAACAACAAGGAATCAAGTCCTGTGTGGGGGGGGGGAAGGATAAGGAAGCAACTGACTCCAAATCCCCCACCACTATTTCAAAAGGACCATCATGATCCCCCCATGGATACATCAATTCTCCCTAATATTTGCAGCTCCAAGAACAGAAAGCTGAAAGGTCAATGCATGAAGAGAGAAGAGGCGTACTACTGTTGTTATAACTTAAAGGCCACCCCCATCGCACACTATCATCTCATTTACAAAAAAAAAAAAAAAAAAAAAGGCTCTGAAAAAAAGATAAATAAAGGAGCCTGCTGACTGAGTGGGTAAGACATCTCATGCTTAATCCAAGGACTGCAGGTTCGAATTTCTAATCTCATTTGCAGCTGCCAGGATGGCAGGTGTTTTTTTTTTTCTTCAGAGGTAGCATCTGTTCAAACGTTGATCCCTTCAGTTCGAATGTAACTTTAAACCAAGTCCCGCGTGTGAACAAATCCATGCACTTATTACACCAATGATATTGCTAGCACGTGGGCTGTCACATGTCAGCTGGAAATGAATGGGTGCGAAAATAAAAAATACATGCATACCAGCGTCGTGTCTAGTCATCATCGCAGAAGACAGAACGGGGCATGTCCAAAGTTATAAAACTTGTCACATACACAAAAATCTCACCAAATGTAAACCTGGCAGTTCTAGCTGAGGAATGAATAATGTGAATACACACAATCGAAAATACTAGTCTAGTAAAAATAATATGTTAACAACTTTGATGGACAAATACATCTCGCCATACATCGAGCATAGCTTTGGTCTATGCAAACCGTATCTGTTCTGAATATTCAAAAAAAAAAAAAAAAAAAAAAAAAAAACAGCTAAAGACACTGGTAGCTGATGGAAGCAAGCACAGAAAACAAAGAAGAAAAAAAACACAGCTAAAACTGCTAATAGGGCACCTTGTGCTTCCTTGCCAGAAAAAAAAAAAGACAAGAGAAAGGTATATATATATCAGATTGCAAAGCAGAGACGACAACCATCCCATTCGTTCGCAACACCAAGTTGTGTGTACATGTGTGCACGTAGGTTTAAACGTGCCTGTATGCAGAACGGGGCCTTATTTTGACAATGTTGACAACACGTGCACGTTCCAGCTGTCCTTCCCCTTTTCCTTCAGAAAATAGCATGAGCGCCAACAGGTATAGTAAACAAGGCTAACACCAAGAAAGGTCAAGGCAAAAGCGCAGCAGCCACAGTCTGCGGCGCATTTGCCGCTATTAATGCCTCGCTGGAGGGCTCTCTTAGTTTACTGTATGTAGTAGTGTAGGGAGGTGTTAAGACAAAAGTTAGAATCACACTATCGACAACGAACGTGTTTTTGAGATCTTGGAGACACCCTTTTCTCCTTTCTATCATCAGTAGATAAAACGTCATGTGAGCAAATTATTCTGCTAGATTGTTTTCAACAAACGTGAAATCTGTGTTTGAAAAATAAAAACCAAGACATCTTCCCAAAATCTACAAGTTCTTTTTTTTTTAATCGACAATCTGACAATTCTGTCACACAGACGCGCGAGGGTTGACAAGCAAGATTTTAAAGAAATTTACAGAAACACTTGAGGAAATTGTCCTATGCCGAGTTTTATCTAAGAGTACAAACGTGGAAAGAGTCGACTGTTTGGCGCACGCGTGCGTGAGCCCGCACATGACCATGAAAAAGACCGATTCACGCACAATATACAGGAAGTAAACATTTATAATGCACGGCACGATCCAATCCCTGATAAACTGGGAAAAGAAGACGTGATGGACAGTGTTCCTAGCCGACCTTAGCTTCTAGACACCGGTATTCTGCTTGCTCTAAACTCTACCCCTCTCTAATTATTTCTCCCCTTCCCTTCCCCCTTTCCCTTAACCTTCTATCTACCTTAGTAACCTATCTATCCCTAAGTCTGGCGACCTTGGGGGTACCCCCGAAAACTTGACAACCAGTTCCCTCCATTCCTCTCACTGTTCGGTCTTTCTCGTGGTTTTATTGAGTTCCTGTCCATTCGCTGATGTTGTCCTCCCATTAGCTCTTCCTTGATCTGCCTCTTTTTCTTCCTCCTTGGACAGTGCCTTGCAGTATTGTCTTTGCAAGTCCTTTGGTCGTGTTGGATGTTGGGTGTGACCTAAGGTTTTTTTTTTCGCTTGCTGTTTCTGTCACTGCTGTGTTGAAACTATCCGTCAAGGTATAGAATCTATATCTGTATCATCTGAGTCTATCAGAGTGAGTGCTGCAAACTTCCCACCTTTCCCTTACCATGCGGGAATCAAAGCAAAAACACATCAAACCACCACAACTACCGCCGAAACTAAATTCCATAACGGGGGGGGGAGCAGAAGAAAAAAAAATTGTAACCAACCAGCTGGCGACCGACCTTTTACTTTTTCAATTGACATTTCTTCCATTCCAGAAGTGCCTTCAAGTTCCTTGCTTCAGACAAATTTGAAAACATGCTGACGTGGCCTTGTGGGCGAGCTCTCTCTCTCTCCTCTCTCTCTCTCTCTCTCTCTCTCTCTCTCTCTCTCTCTCTCTCTCAAGAGGGGACGAGATAGCCTAGTGGTCAGAACATTGCGCTCGCAATCTGACGACCCGGGCTCGAATCCCCGTTCAAGGGGATTTTCCCCCTGGAGTTAACATCAGTGCTGACTCCACTCTCCCGGATGCAGAACGTCAAAGATTGGACTGGCCTCTACATGGTGCTGTTGATTCGAAAGGCTGAAGACAGGCCAGCCAGAAGTAAATTGACCACCAATGCGTACCTCGTGTTCCCCAAACGACCATCTTGGTCAAGAAAATACTGATGTGGATGATAATCGACAGTTAGGCATAATATATCACACACACACGCGCACGCACGCACGCACGCACGCACGCACGCACGCACGCACGCACGCCCCACACACACACACACACACACACACACACACACACACACACACACACACACACACACACACACACCGCCCCCGCACCAAGGCGGCGTCAATCCAAAACCATGACCATACACACACACTTTACGCACCGCGGAGAAAGAAAACAAATGGACGGGTGGGAAAAACAAATCAATCGATCTGACGCTTCAGTCGGATCATCTACCATTGGGGGAAAAAAAAAAGCCAGCAGGCCTAGCCGAAGCGGTAAGAAACTGGCTGAGCGTCGTGTTCAACCATTCATTACTACACTTATTTTAAGCTGTCATGTTCAAGCCGTGTCACGCAGTGCCCACCGTTTCTGTTCCACAGCCAATGCCGTAACAGAATGACTCTCATACTACATCAAGCGAACGCTGTTCTGACCGAGAAAGAAAAAAAACATAACAAGGGGGGTAGAGGGAGGTCTTTATGCACCCACATGAAAGCGTAGGTCAGGAGGGGAAGGGGAGTGCCGACGGGGGGGATGACAGCGGCGGTGGTGATTCCAAAGTGTTTACGATGATCCAGAGGAATCATGTACGTTGATGATGATCCAAATGATACCCTTCATTCCCCTCTGTGTGTGTAAGGGTGGTGGAGGGGAGGGACTGCTAGCTCCCTAACCTAGTTTTTATGTTAAACACAGAAGTTTTATTTTAATCAAACAGATAAAACCCTTGTCAACAGTAAACAAGTAGTGGATCAGATAGTCAATTGGGTCACGGACAAACTTCTCAAATACTTTTTTTAAAACAAAAAACACCATACATCTATCCCACTTTTTAAAAAAAAGTGTTTAAACCGTACGTTCCTGATGCGCGCGCGCGCGCAATTTTAAGTTTGAAAGTATAATCAAATTATCTAGTATCCATTATACACACGAATAGCGAGAAACCTTCAGCACATAAAACTGCACGCCAACAGGCTTTATACAAAACATAAAAGGTAGGTAAAATATAAAGGTGTCCCATAACCTTTGCGGTCGTAGGGGAGCGAGGCATCAGAGACCTCGGCTTCTCTAGAGGCCGGGGCCCCATCTCCTCTCCCTCGTTGCTTTACCTTCCCTGACCCTAAAGAGGGCAGGTACCCATTTACAGCTGAGTGAACTGGGGGGGGGGGGGGGGATGTACTGAAGCCAAGGCGCGCAAGCGGTCACCCATCCAACTGGTAACCACGCTCGACACTGATTAACTTGACTGGGGGAAAGCGAGTGCTCTGACCACGTAGCTATATCCCACACTCCATATCTTTTATTATGATCAGTTTTAAAGTAAACACGTCCTCGGTCCCAATCTCAAAAGTGTGGTTTGAGAAAAACACGAGAGAATGAAACTGACCTTACAACACTGGTCGTGGTCTCCTTTTACAGGACTATTTACAATCCTATTCCTCATCCGGTTTTTTTTTTCTTTCTCTCTTTCTTTCTTTCTTCCTTCCTTCCTTCCTTCCCTCCCCACTGTCTGCTCTACCTGTTACCGGTCTCTCCCATACTATATACACACACACACACACACACACACACACACACACACACACACACACACACACACACACACACACAGGCACAGACAGTATTACAACTGTACCCAGAAACAGTATACTATATATAGGAGCTCGTTTACAACCGTTAATTAATCTACGCTATACCTGTTGACAGCGCCACTCCAGCGATATTGACAGTGATCCCGAGTGGAGAGCATGAAATACAAAATTTAGCAAACACGGCACGCTTACTGGAAGGGGAAACTGCTACCATACTGCTACTGTTTGACTGACAAAATAAGTCAACAAAGTTAAGGTTACGTAGAAAGAAAAATGCTGTGTGGTAGAAAAGGTGTTGACACCTTCGGCTGAAAAAAAAAACTACAATAGGCATTCTTTTCTGGCAAAGGGGACGGGATAGCTCAGTGGTCAGAGCGCTCGCTTTCCCCCAGCCAATATTAAGCAGCGTCAAGCGAGGTTACCAAGTGGATGGGTGACCGTTTGCTCGCCTTGGCTTCAGTACAGTTCCCCCAGTTCACCCAGCTGTAAATGGGTACCTGCCCTCTTAAGGGTCATGGAAGGTAAAGCAGTGAGGGAAAGGAGATGGGCGCCGCCCTCAACATGCTGGCCCTAGGGGCCAGCATGTTGAAGCTCAGAAGAAGCTGAGGTCTCTGATGCCTCGCCCCCCTATGACCACACAGTTTATGGGGCACCTTTACTTTACTTCCAGCAACAACTCTAGTCACATGGAACTGTTCAAAAGGGAACCTATGTCAGCCCCATTATAACCCCCATCTCAGCCCATGCTACTGAAAGAATGGCCCCGGGTTCCAGGCAACTACAGGAGGCATCTTAGTAGGCCTATTATCTTCAAACAAGAAAAGCCCAATAATTAAATAATTCCAGTCTTTTGTTCCTCCCCTTCAGTGCGTGTGTGCGCGCGCGCGCGCGCGTGCGTGCGTGCGTGCGTGCGTGCGTGCGTGCGTGTGTGTGTGTGTGTGTGTGACAGACAGACACAGAGAGACAGAGATGGAGAGAGCCTTCAGTGAAGAGAGAGAGAGAGAGAGAGAGAAGAGAGAGAGAGAGAGAGAGAGAGAGAGAGAGGAGAGATGCTTATCTTCCCAACTTAGGCTAGTAAATGCTGAACAACAGATCTCGTAAGTAAGATGGTTGCCAATTATCACACCGATTTGAACACTCTAGGGGAGTTTTTCCTACCAACATTTTGTTCCTGTGTGTGTTGTGTGTGTGTGTGTGTGTGTGTGTGTGTGTGTGTGTGTGTGTGTGTGTGTGTGGTGTATGTATGTATGTGTATACACAACACGTAACTCTTAGAGAAATGAAAAAAAGCTGGCACTGGGCTCCTACAAGAAGAAAGCCACGAATATGATGCAAACATATCTGCTGTAGCGAGGATGTTATATAATACAGCACGTGCACCAGCTAGCCTGCGCACATTGTGTGTGTGCGTGTGTGTGTGTGCGTGTGTGTGTGCGCGCGCGCGCACGTTCGAGAGTTCTCTCTCTCTCTCTCTCTCTCTCTCTCTCTCTCTCTCTCTCTCTCTCTCTCTCTCTCTCAACGGCAAGTGCCCGCTCGTGCTGCAAATATCCTTGCTTTCCCTTAAAACTCCCTCTTATGTACCTTGTTGCTACAAGTCTTATTCAACGTATTGCATGCTGCACTAGCCATGTATTCATTCAGGCACGCAGTTCATAGCTACCCAAGTTTTTTTAAAAAATGGATAGAAGTGGCCGGCTTCCTTGCGAGAGACAGTGCTGACGCCCATCGGCCCTAAAATAGCAGCCAGGGTCTGGGAGCGCTTGATGTCCGTGTGCTATTCTCTCTGGTCACGTCGGCAGCGGCCCTCAATAGAAACCCTGATGACATGGTTGGAAATAACAAGACAAGCACTCCCCGAGTCAATCCACCAGGCATCGGCACTAGATTCTGCTGCAACATCCACTTTTGACTAACTGGGATCATAAATGCCTCCTTTCTTGCACGACCCCTTCTCCACACATGGGGCCCTTATCACCCTTTCCCCCCTTTAATACGATAACTGTCCATGTTAGAATGGTAAACCAATTTTCGTTACTATTTCCGCTGATGAAATAACTAAAAGAGATTGCCCCCCCCCCCCCCCCCCCTCTCCCCGCCTTTCCGTTGTTGTTGTTGAGGCGGTGTGCATTTAAAGAGTGTGTGTGTGTGTGTGTGGGGGGGGGGGGTCATATTTTCCTCATAATCACCTCTCTCATATATATATATATATATATATTATATATATATATATATATATTATATAATATATATATATATATAGATATATATATATATAGATATATATAATACATATACATATACCCCCACCTTTTCCCACATTAACTTTTGGGGTTAAGCTGCGACTTTACTTGTTTGTGGAGCCAACTTCATCTACCCCTTACCATCCGTATAAAATTCGTGCAATTTTAATTTTCAGCGACTGTTGACAGGCATTAATATAATCATGCTTTTTTACCTCCCAAAGATCCCCCCCAACCCCTCCATGGCTTATGTTGTACCCTTTTTCTTTCAACAACAACAAAAACTACAAAACATGCACATACAAAGGTATACCCAGACTTTTCAAACGGTTGTTGTCCAGTTGCACTGTATTAAATTCGCCTTTACCATCACCCCTAATCGATAGTGAGTGTTGCACAAGCGTAAAAACTATATATACCAAACAGAAAAGTCACTTTTACAATCTATAACTCCCTAACGGTTAAGGATGGCCAAAATTCTATTTTGAATAGTCCCCGAAGATATCTGCTGTCTTTATTTTGCTCCTTCTCAATATAACATGTTACAAAACAAGCCAACAGCAATACTTGGTTACGGTGGCCAAACTGTCAATCAGCATTCTAGCGCAGAATGTCTGGAAAAAAACGCGGCTTGCGCACAAGCTTGACGTCCGAAAACATATTACAATTTTGATTATGGCTGATGTTGGTGGACCGACCTAACAGACTGACTATCAGATAATTTCACTGGTTTAGTGGACCGACCTAACAGACTGACTATCAGATAATTTCACAGGTTTAGTGGACCGACCTAACAGACTGACTATCAGATAATTTCACTGGTTTAGTGGACCGACCTGACGACTGACTATCAGATAATTTACACTGGTTTAGTGGACCGACCTGACGACTGACTATCAGATAATTCACAGGTTTGG
>CM060316.1:69613435-69623435 GCA_030674155.1 Stramonita haemastoma
ATACGATAACTGTCCATGTTAGAATGGTAAACCGATTTTCGTTACTATTTCCGCTGATGAAATAACTAAAAGAGATTGCCCCCCCCCCCCCCCCTCCCCCGCCTTTTCCGTTGTTGTTGTTGAGGCGGTGCGCATTTAAAGAGTGTGTGTGTGTGGGTGGGGTCATATTTTCCTCATAATCACCTCTCTCATATATATAATATATATATATATATATATATATATATATATATATATATATATATATATATATATATATATAAAAAACTCATCCCCACCTTTTCCCACATTAACTTTTGGGGTTAAGCTGCGACTTTACTTGTTTGTGGAGCCAACTTCATCTACCCTCCTCCTACCATCCGTATAAAATTCGTGCAATTTTAATTTTCAGCGACTGTTGACAGGCATTAATATAATCATGCTTCTTTACCTCCCAAAGATCCCCCCCAACCCCTCCATGGCTTATGTTGTACCCTTTTTCTTTCAACAACAACAAAAACTACAAAACATGCACATACAAAGGTATACCCAGACTTTTCAAACGGTTGTTGTCCAGTTGCACTGTATTAAATTCGCCTTTACCATCACCCTAATCGATAGTGAGTGTTGCACAAGCGTAAAAACTATATATACCAAACAGAAAAAGTCACTTTTACAATCTATAACTCCCTAACGGTTAAGGATGGCCAAAATTCTATTTTGAATAGTCCCCGAAGATATCTGCTGTCTTTATTTTGCTCCTTCTCAATATAACATGTTACAAAACAAGCCAACAGCAATACTTGGTTACGGTGGCCAAACTGTCAATCAGCATTCTAGCGCAGAATGTCTGGAAAAAAACGCGGCTTGCGCACAAGCTTGACGTCCGAAAACATATTACAATTTTGATTATGGCTGATGTTGGTGGACCGACCTAACAGACTGACTATCAGATAATTTCACGTAGGAATGTGTTGGGACCGACCTAACAGACTGACTATCAGATAATTTCACAGATTTGGTGGACCGACCGGACTAACAGACTGACATCAGATATATACACAGGATTGGTGGACCGACCTGACGGAATCTGACTATTCAGATAATTACACAGGATTGGTGGACCGACCTGAGACTGACTTGACATACTCAGATGATAATTACACAGGATTGGTGGACCGACCTGACGACTGACTATCAGATAATTACACAGGATTGGTGGACCGACCTGATGGAGACTATCAGATAATTACACAGATTGGTGGACCGACCTGATGGAATGACAATCAGATGCACTTATTATCATTATCCATCCTCTCCCATCCCCCACTCTGTAGGCAGCTGTAACCCTGATGTGGTGGGGTCACTTGCAAGGCTATGACTTAACGCCATAATGCGAAAAGCTACGTATTATTTTGAACATGTAACAGAGAACCCGAAAAAAAATTCACACACACATACACACACCCTAAAAAAATATATATAAAAAATAAAGGTGACAAAGGATCATCTGATTTAATTAAAGTATCTGTATGCAAAGTGCGAAGTTAATGCAAAATTTGTTCATACAGCCATGCCGTTTCAGGCCTCATAAAGACCATGCAGACAGTCCCGACTGCACTCTCTCACATTTGGAACTTTTACACACACAAAAATAACACAAAAATTGTAACAAAAGTTGTTTTGCTTGTCTGGGGTGGTTGGTTGGGGGGGGGGGGGGGGGGGGGGGGGGGGGGGGGGGGGGGGTAGGTAGGGTTTTTTTTTTTTTAATTAATTAATGGGGGAGTGGGGTGACAGAAAAGCGTTATCATCATCACAGGAACACAGGCAGGTAGGTAGGTACGGTACGGGCCGGGCCCTCTCCCACAGGTCACCTACATGTCACCCAGGCTGCCAAGGCGGGCGCCCGACTCCCAAAACAAAAGGCCGGCAATGAATGAGCGTGCAGGCAGGCAGATTGGGTAAACAACGATTATCACGTCAATACCACCCCTCTTTTTCCCCCCTACAGCATCCAGCCCCATAAGGCCCCCCAGGCTGTGGTTCCCCAGTTTCACAGGAACGCGATCAAGAGGTCAATTACGTAGGTCAACTTTTCTGTTGCAACTCGGCCGTATCCGCTTTTCCGTCATGTTTATATCCACCGTCGGGCTATAGATTAAAAAAAAAAAAAAAAGCTATGTTTTGAAAATAAGACAAAAGAGAGAAAAAAAATGCCATAGTGCTTTTGTGCTCTTGATAAAAAATAGCCTGCAGCTTCCGTAAAGGGGGGGGGGGGGGGGGGGGAGGCGGAAGGGGGGGTTTCACTTAGTCTATGATTGATTTGTTATTAAAATACAGAAAGAGTGTGTGCGTGCGTGTGCATACGCTATAATTATTCTCCTTGTTGTTTTTGTTTTTTTTATTTTATTTTATACCCCTTTATGTCACAGCAGATTATCTGCGTGAAATTCGGGCTGCTCTTCCTGGGGAGAGCGCGTCGCCACAAGTGCAGCGTCACCCATTTTTTTTCCTATCTGCAACTGTGTTTCCCTATCATGGAGGCATTTTTCTACAGGATTTTGCCAGGAACAACCCTCTTGCTGCTGTGAGTTCTTTAGCGTGCACTAAATGATGGCGTGTACCACACGGGACCTCGTTTATCGTCTCACCCGAAAGACTAGCACCCAGACCACCACCCATGATCTATGAATGGGGGGGGGGGGGGGGAGGAATTTTGAGGTCTAAACGGGATTCGAACTACCGCACACTCCGTCTCGCACTTTTTGCTTTCTAGGCAGGCGCGTTATCTCTAGACCACCGATCCACACCTGCTTATTATCTTTATATATGGCTTGTAGCCCTCATATATATTCATACAGCTTCCACGAATTAAAGGGTTTTGCTTATCTGATCCTCTGTATGCCTACATACACCAAGGCAAATAAAACATAAGCACTATAAGTTGACCATGATTTTTTTTTAAATCTTGTTAATGAATCCACCGTGTGCAGCAGCGACTCTGCCATGATGGATTTGCCACACACATCAACATTTATGTTACAGACAGTTGTATCTATAGTATAATGACTATCCACAATAATCAAAACAGCCATGAAAATAGATACAAAGACTTTTGACCTTGTATAATTATCTTTGACATGCGTCATGTATGATCCACAAATTGCGTCCAGATGTGCTAAAGATGTATTCAATTTCACTTTTTTTAGTTTTAGGATACTCTAACCATCCCCCTCCCAACACACACACACACACCATTTCGTTTAAACTTTTTAAAATCAAAAACACAAAAATCGTTCTACCTCCCCCCCCCCCCCCAACTCCCACACCACACACAAACACACAACAAACACAACAAACAAAATCAAACACATCCAAACCTGAGCGTATCTAAGTAATCCTGCGCTGGATAGTGTCGATACTGAACACCATTGTTCAAGTTACCAATATAATGCCATCTTGAAAGAAAACTTTCCTGTTGTTATGCACCAACTATTTTGGTGGCTGTACTCCTGCTATCCGGAATCACAGTGAAAGAAAATGAGGTGGCACACCAAACAGTCCATGCTTTCAAAGTTTTCACTCATTCCATTTTCCATTATTATTTTTTTCTTTCTAACACAAGAAATCGCAATCAGAGTGGTTTAAATAAAGCTGGAAATCAACTCGGCAACTAACCTTGCACACACCAATGTTCAGACGCAGGTGTGCATGGAGCGAAAGCAACTGCACTAAAGTGCGCAACTCACCCCCCACCCCCCGTCTCCCCTTTTGTCATTGCCTAACTGTTGGACCCCACCCCTCCCACCCCCACCCCCATCCCCCACCCCGCGCAGACCCAATAAAAAGAAAATTTGCCCCGTTTTGTTTTGATCGAAAAAGATTGTTGCTAATATAATCAAATCAATCACGTTCTCAGTATTAAAACCTGCCACTCTGTGCCACAAAGACATGGGAGAAAAGAGGGAAAGAATGGGGAGGGCGGTGTAAACTTTTACCTGGCTTGCTTTTACTGATTCGACTTTTTTTTTTTTTTAACTCTACAAAATTTCCCTTTGCAGCTTTTGCACACGTGACATCAGGGGAGTTTTCTTCGTTTCTGCACGCATGCTAGGCAAGTGCATTTTTATCTCTGCACGTCAAACCCCTGATGTGACGACAAGTATAAAAACTAAATGTAAAAAAGCAATAAAAAGTCAAGAAACAACAGGGTTGGTGAAAAGGCACCATCCTCTTTTTTTTTTGTTGTTCTTTCCCCATTCTCTCTTCGCTCATCCCCCCCCCCCCCCCCTGCTATAACAGGAAGTTCATTTCAATTGACGGCGATTTTCATTTCTGACATGATTCAACATGAAGGGGATTTTCGTTTGTGACTTGAATCAGCATGAGGGTGATTTTTATTTGAGACTTGAATCAGCATGAAGGTGACTTTTATTTGTTAAGTACTTGAGTTAAGCGTCCATGAAGGTGATTTTCAATGATTAAGACTTCATTCAGCATAAAGGTAATTTTCATTTGAGACTTGATTCAGCATGAAAGTAGGACTTGATTCAGCATAAAGGTGATTTTCATTTGATTAAGACTTCACTCAGCACGAAGGTGATGTCATTTGATTAAACCACAATCACCGTCATTTGATTAAACCTTCACTCAGCATAAAGGTGATTTTCATTTGATTAAGACTTCTCTCAGCTATGAAGGTGATTTTCATTTGATTAAGACTTCTCTCAGTATGAAGGTGATTTCACTTGATTAAACCTTCACTCAGCATGAAGGGATTTTCATCTGTAGACTTCAGCATGAAGGTGATTTTCATTTGATTAAGAATTACTCAGCTTAAAGGGGATTTTCATTTCATTAAGACTTCATTCAGAAAGACAGTCATTTCATTTATTAGACGAAAATATTTAATGCATAAAACATTGAAGCCACCAGAGTCTAATTTTCACTTACTGAAAGACGATTAGTAAGGTCTATTTCACTTACTGAAAATGACGTAAAAGTCTTGAGTCTGATAAAACTCATAAGAAAGAGAGTATTATAGAGACGGGAAATAGAGAGATGCATGACGAGAGAAGAAGAGACGAAGAGTCTAAATCACTTAGACTGAAGAAGACGATGAAGTCTAAGAAGACTAGATTTGACTACGAAAAGACGAAAAGACAGAGCGAGAGAGAGAGAGAGAGAGAAGAAGAGAGAGAGAGAGAGAGAGAGAGAGAGAGAGAGAGAGAGAGATGAGATGAGATGAATGAGAAGAGATGAATGAATGAATGAATGAATGAATAATCTTTATTTTTCAAGGGTTACAGAGTAAGCATTACATACTTTTTTTTCATCCGGCCCTTGCCCTGATCAGGGAATAAAGCTAAGAAACCCCCTCCCTACCCCTACATACCAGCATCACCACCACACAGCAGTTCAGCCAAGAGAGAGAGAGAGAGGGGGGGGGGGGGGGGAACAGAGAGAGAGAGGGAGAGAGAGAGGGGGGGGGGGAGGGAGAGAGAAATTTAAATCACAACACTCTTAAAACGATTTGGCGGAGGGGGGTGCGCATTATCACTAAGGACTAGGAGGTCTCAATGACCCGTTTACCATTACATCATCTATCATCTTGCAAGTTGACAACCTTCTCCAGGTTCTCGCCTAGACATCTCCAAAATACAAGTAATAATCTTCTCTCTCTCTCTCTCTCTCTCTCTCTCTCTCTCTCTCTCTCTCTCTCTCTCTCACTCTCTCTCTTCCTCCTCCTCTCTCTCTCTCTCTCACACACACACCACGCACGCGCACGCGCACCACGCACGCCACACACCACACACGACACGCGCACGATGCACGCACGCACGCACGCATACACCTACACACGCGCACGCACACAAACACCCATGCACATACACACGCCAGGCTCCGTATGTCCGCTCCCCTCATTCCCACTGCCAGACGTCAACAACATTGCAAATCTGTCAGTACATCAATTTGCAGTGAAATCATTATAGTTGATTGTGTGATTACTTCACAATCTGACTGCTGTGGTGCAACCTTTATCATGGTTGGCTAGGGCTAAATCTTAACCTTCACTTTCACCTATCCCATAGGCTTGTAGACCGTTCGGCACCACCGCAGATTTTGCAACCAGCTTCCGCCACTCCTCGCAGTCCTCGGCTTCCCGCAGCAAGTCGTTCCATCAAGCCAAGAAGTCCATTATCTGATGTTGTCTTACTATCGTTTTCTCAGTCTGCTTCTTCGTTTCTCTCCTTGTACTGTTCCCTGTAGGATAGTTTTGGCCAGTCCAGATGTTCCGTGTGTCGTGCCCCTACCACTTCAGTTTGCGTTCTTTCACTGAAGTCCGAAGCTCTTCATATCTTGGTAGTAAATAGCTGCACCGTTAAATCACGGGGTGAAACCACTAATGTGGCCAACTTAGGAAATGACCGTCCCGACCGCATCGGAGGAAAAATGCAGGCCTGCCCTGATTTTACAGAGAAGGATACAGACTGCGCCACTGTGGGGAAATCTGGGCAAT
This sequence comes from Stramonita haemastoma, assembly GCA_030674155.1. Classification (NCBI taxonomy): domain Eukaryota; kingdom Metazoa; phylum Mollusca; class Gastropoda; order Neogastropoda; family Muricidae; genus Stramonita; species Stramonita haemastoma. Next base: position 69,619,935 of record CM060316.1, read on the forward strand.
TATTCACGAGAGCTGTCGTTTGACTGACGCGTCATCCTAACTAACGACAGTCCTCATGAATGATATGCAGACTCAACTTTTATGCAAACGTTAAGCGTCCTGGAATAAAAAACCGAGAGTACTGAACAAACAGCTCTTCCTTGTTTCCCAGGGAAGAAGAAAACAGCAGAGATGCTGCTGCACAGACTCAAAAGTCCACAGGGGCGTTTCTTTCCTACATCTTGGCATCCACCAAGCCAGGGACAACAGACGCTCCTTGCATTGATAGTGGGTGGTGTATTTCTACATTTGATCACAACGATATCTTTTCTTTTCTTTTTTATTCCCAGCTTTTCGACCGAGTATAAAACAAAGAAACAAAACAAAACAAACCTGCTCTAGACAAAAGACATTCAAGTCAAAAAAGTCCACGATATGCAGAGTAATGGGACTCGAAATGTAGAGTACCAGAAATCGTTCTTGCTGCTTCACCAATACACAAGGGCAGCTGGTTCAGCTGCAGCTTTTACTCTGACCGCGCGAAAAAAAACAAGTCTACAGTGATAGAAGACCACATTGATTAAAATGATGCTTCAGTGTCAGGCAAGCAAGCATTGGACTGTAACAGAAAGGCCACTGTTCACATACCTCATCAACATGGATGGAATCCCTTCAACTCCAGACTCTCTTCTGCTTCAGAGACATCGACTCTGCACCGAGCTTCGGCATACCTGCGCTGTGCCGTCCCATACTCCGTCAAGGGATATTGAAAGGCAAAGAAACCCAAAGGCCATTGTATACAACGTTTTAAGCCACGAACTCTGCGCCTGTCGGACCTCTCCATTTTCGACCTACGAATAGTGAATACTACACGACAGTGCAGAAACGGACCACGCAGCAGTGCCCTTAACACTGGTGAAGAAACGAGTGTTGAAAGTAAAGAAATATAAACATTATCTATTGCACTTGTGAAAATTTACACTTATTCAAGCATGTCCGCACGTGCACACAAGAACGAGCGCGCGCGCACACACACACATAAACACACACACACACACACACACACACACACACACACACACACACACACACACACACACACAGTGCTTTTTTCATATCCACGTAATACAAGAGTTAATAGATAAGATAACACACACACAACACCCAACCAACCACCCATCTACCCACCCCACACACTTCCTAAATCTCTCTCTCACTCACACACACACACAAACACACCACACACACACACACCACACACACACACACACACCACACACACACACACGGACACACACACACACACAACACACACATCCACACAACACACACACACACACACACACCGCGCGCGCGCGCGCGCGCGCGAATTAAATGAAACAGAGAGAGAGGGGGGGGGAGAGAAGAAGAAATCTGCGGTTGAAACAGAGGGTTCCCATTCAGTCTTATTTCTTTAATAATTTTGTCCTCGAATCAATTGTTTTTCTTTTGTCAAATAATTATACATGACTGTTACAGCAACAAAGCAATCTATATTACACATACACACACACAACACACACACACACACACACACACACACACACACACACACACACACACACACACACAAAACACGCACGCATGCACGCACGCACGCGGGAGCGTTACCGCCAGACTGATCAGAACACAATGTGTTTCATGGTCTGTCATGTCAGTATTTTTTTTTTTAAAACAAAACATTTATAAATCCTTATACTTGCTATCAGAACTGCTTCTCTTTGACAGGGAGTCGACCCTGATATAGCCGCCATCGTAGGCTGTGCTTTGAACAAGATAAAGGGAAATTCCTAAAATCTGCTGACCTATTCTTTTACACTGTGATACTGGTCCACTGAACCTTAAAAATAGTTACAGTCTACGTGTATTTCTATCGTTAAGTTTATCCAGAGAAAATTACTGCACACAGAAAGAGCCCACGAAATCTCCTCAAAGTAACTAAGGAAGTACCAACGGAACATCACACTATCTCTATGACAAGAGAGCGAAACAAATGGCATAATCTCTCTTTAGTCCTAGTCTGAGATTCCTGGCTTCCACGGCGAGAGCTTCTACCGGAGAAATCCGCACAGCGTAGCCTAGTGTGCATCAGTAACAAATCAATACCTTTATTCCCCCCCCCCCCCCCCCAACTCTCTCTCTCTCTCTCTCTCTCTGTCTAGGTCACTGAGGTACGCGCGAAGTACGTGCCAGCAAACACGTTCTTTTTACACAGACAAGTTCTACCCCATCCAATACTGTCTGTCTGTCTGTCTGTCTGTCTGTCTGTCTGTCTGTCTGTCGCTTCGTCTGTCTGTCTGTCTGTCGTCGTCCCCGTCTGTCTGTCTGTCGTCTGTCTGTCTGTCTGTCTGTCTGTCTGTCTGTCCTGTCTGTCTGTCTGTCTTCTCTCTCTCTCCTCCTCTTCTCTCTCCTCTCTCCCTCTCTCCTCTCTCTCTCTCCTCTCTCTCTCCCCACCCTCCCCCCCCCCTCCCCCCTCCCCCTCGAATTAATCTCTTCCTTCTCTTCTCTGTCATGACTTCTGGAATAAATCTGATTAAGTCGAGTCCGCCTGCCTGCCCGCTTCCCTTCTCTCTCTCCTCTCCCCCCCCCCCTCCCCCCCCCCCCTCCTCCTCTCTCTCTCTCTCTCTCTCCTCTCTCTCTCTCTCAGAAAGAGAAGTGCTTTCTTCCCATTCTCTTATTGCATATTTATAACTGCTCATAATAATAAAATACCGATTATTACTTAGTTTTTTGGACTGCCCCATCTTCTAATCTCTGATGCTCCTGTCCTGCAGTTCCCAAAGCCGCCCGCCGCTCTTTCCGATCTCTGCCCCTCGCCATACCACAGGCTGGTGATGTCACATCCTCAGGGTAAACAGTCCACAGGGAGCTCATTAGTGCGAGGTCACCAAACGGCCACCAGCCAGTAGACCCCTGCACTACTATCACTGTAGGGTCCATTTGGGGGCGCTTAGCCATGCCTGTTCTGAGCTAACAACACACGCAGGGTACCAGCTACTAAGTCCACTTCTGACGACAATAGTAGCGAAGTTGCGGAGCCAGACAGAGTGACACGTGTTGTGACCACCACAACCTGACTCCCGTGAACCTCTAGCCCCAAAGTCTTTTGACTCCAACTCCCCACAAGCACTGAAGTGAACGGGAAACCAAAAATGAGATCACTCTGCGATCAGAGCAACCAGGGCCACCGAATAAGAGACGGTTTTTTGTTTGTTGGTTGGGTTTTTTTTGTTGTTTGTTGTTTTTTTTGGGGGGTTAATGATGACGATCAATGCTGAAAGGTAATCATGATGATGTTCTGATGGTGCCATGAAAATGCATGTGCTTTGAGACTTCTAGATAGGGCTGTGCTCTACACTTTTTTATCACAATAATTCGAGCACCAACTGGGCCCGTTGAGATACAAACATCTGCAATGTCGGTCAAGTAACGGCAACTCTCAAAACCGCATCCGTAAAGTAGATAAAACTTGACCGTGTGGAC
>CM060316.1:69625935-69628435 GCA_030674155.1 Stramonita haemastoma
TCGTCAGCTATCCCCAAACAAACTGACCACGCTGGAATGCACTGCATATGAGTGAGTTCTGACTCTGAGTCACCACCAACTTATGGTCTAATGTCTAATTTACTCTTCAGTTTTATCTCAAGCCTACTCGGAAGGGATCTTGGCGTGTGATGTTCAATAAATGTAACGGATGAAATGCGTCCACGCCTTATCAGGCCGGGGGTGACCACAGAGTGATCCTTGACAAACCCCCGTTATTCACAGGTCCCCATGACTTGCCTCTCTCTCCTCAGTTCTGTAACTAATGGATCTTCCACTTCGATAATGGTGCCACTATGACTTAACTCACCGACTTATTCCCCACGGTTGTCAACAGTTTTCATTATTGATCAAAAAGTCCTGACAACCAGGATCTTCAAACGATCGAAAGAATACGACTGAACTAAAATGAGTACTGTACATCTTTTGATTCCCCCCCCCCCCCCCCCCCCCCATACCTGCAGCTAGTAGCAGTTAAACAGCAAGCATCTTATATCTTATATATCATTAAAACATCTTAAAAAGTGTAAATTTTGTTTACTGCAAGTTCTACTATACTATAAGGAAGTACGCCAAAAGAGGCAGACTTCCTGTGTGTGTGGGTGTGTGTGTGTGTGTTGGTGGGTGTGTGTATTTCTGGTGTCTCATGTGCTGTGTTAGTGAGTGAGGAGGAGTGTTTTGGTTGTGGTGTGTTGTGTGTGTAGTGTTTGTGTGTGTGTGTGGCTAGTCCTGTTGTCTCAGTGTGCGTTTGTGTGTGTGGTGTGTGTGTGTGTGTGGTGTGTGTGTGTGTGTGAGTGTGAGTGAGTGTGTGTGTGTGTGTGTGTGTGTGTGTGTGTGTGTGTGTGTGTGTGTGTGTGTGGTGTGTGTGTTGTGTGTTGTTGTGTTGTCTCTGTTGTCTGTCTGTCTGTCTGTCAGTGTGTGTGTGTGTGTGTGTAGGGGAGGGGGGGGTTGCATGCACGGATGGTTGGGGTTTATGGTAGGTGGTTTTCTTATCGTTGTTATTGTTTTCAGAAAGGGGGGTGAAAAGTAAATCTCCCCAGTTAATCTCGACTTTGCTCCCCTTCTGCTGTCCACACCCACCCAGCTGCCATGATTCTGCTCCTCTGATTTCCATAATATGTTCCTCTGTCTCCTCTAATCTTTCTTGGCCTTCTGCACTCTTCCCTGCAGTATTACTGCCACAACAAGCAGCGATCTGCAAGTCAAGCACAACTAGGAAAACTGGCATAAAACGGTCAAGACTACAAGTCATCTGCAAGTCAAACCAAACTGGGGAACCAGCACAATAGGGATATAGACGGAACAAACTCCAAAAACCAGACGCCTACTGTACTGCTGCCTGTCTACTCCCCACTGTCCCCGGAAAATCAGGCTCTGGGAATATTTCGGTTTGTGGCAAAGAATTTTGACATCACAGCAATACAGAATAAAGGGTCGTCCACTTCTTTTACCATTCAGACATATGCACGCACGACCAGGTACAAAGAATCGAGTGAACACGCCTCTGCACACATTCATGTGTACACACAAGTGTGCATATATTCATGTGCACACATACATACATACATACATACATACATACATGCACACACACACATACATACATACATACATACATACATACATACATACACATACATACATACATACATACATACATACATACATACATTACATACACACACACATATACAACATACATACATATCATATATTAATACAAATATATACAAATACAATAATAATTATTGTGTGATAGTACGAACAGTCATCTCTTGTGGATATCAAACCATTTACCTGTTGCTAAATATCACTGACCATTGTGTCTGAACCATGCATTTGTTGACATTTTACACTAATAAGACCCGATATCATATTTATTTTGTAAAGTTACTTATTTTTAACTTGTATCTGGCATGTTCAGCTATTTTCATTTCTTGTCATGTTGTTGTTTTTTTTTGGGGGGTTTGTTTTTTGTGTCTAAAATCACTAATGTGAATAGACTAACTAAGACACATCACAATCATTGTGGTATTACGGCACAGTCTATATAAAATGCATTCATTTTACTTCATTTCTATTTATTTATACCACTTTACGTCACAGCAGATTTCTCTGCGTGAAATTTGGGCTGCTTTCCCCGAGGGAGAGCGCGTCGCCAAAAGTGCAGCGCCTACCCATTTTTTTCCCCTTTTTCCTGTCTGCAATTGTATTTGTTTCCTTATCAGAGTGGCTTTTTTCTACAGAATTTTGCCAGGGACAACCCTCTTGTTGCCGTGGGTTCTTTTACGTGCGCTAAATAATGATGTGTACCACACGTGACCTCGGTTTATTGTCTCATCCGGAAGACTAGCACCTAGACCACAACTCATGATCTAATGGATGGGGGAGGGGGGGGGGAGTTTGGGGCCCAAAAGGGATTCGAACCACCGCACACCCCGACCCGGACTTTTCGCTTTCTAGACAGGCGCGTTACATAACT
>CM060316.1:69638435-69640935 GCA_030674155.1 Stramonita haemastoma
TAAGAGGGCAGAGGAAAGAGAAGGGGTAAAAGGCACTTTTGCAAACATAAAACATTTCGCAATCTGAAGTGGATGGCCGCCTGCCTGTTCAGCAGTCATAGGCAGGTGATCATCCGATTCTGTGATAATGTAAAATGGATGGCAAAATGTATCAAACCACAGGCACACGAAAAAAAAAAAGCAAAAAAAAAAAGCAACAACAAAAAACCCATAGAGAAAAAAAAAAAAAAAAAAAGCACATGCCTAATCCGTTATCATCGAAATAAAAAGGTGTTCTTTTTCTAAATTAAACGTGTGTGTGTGTGTGTGTGTGTGTGTGTGTGTGTGTGTGTGTGTGTGTGTGTGTGTGTGTGTGTGTGTGTGTGTGTGTGTGTGTGTGTGTATCCGTCGTGACTGATCTCTTTACTTTAATTAACAACCACTTCTGCGTATGTTATTGGTTGTAAATCTCTGACAGAGAAGCGGTGGGGAAGGAAGCAGAAAGACGGGCGTACACTGCTTCACTGATAAGCAACAGGCTTGGAAGACTCAACTTCTTAGCTTATTTGTTCAAATTCTGTGACTGAACAAACTGAAAAGCACAAAATAATATTTGGGAGGGGGAAAATACATACAGAACAATAGACAGCCCTCCCTGTCATTTAAAGACATGACCCCCGTCTAAACGGCAACTTGAGAAAAGCCTAGTGCATCCATTACGCATTTCTTCGACACCAACTGAAGGGAATGGTTATCTATTACCCTCATCAGCTCCTAAACGTTTCACGTTGCCGACTACATGGTGACATGTCAGGCTTATCGTAAAACACTTCTCGCATGTCGCCCTTTACCGAAATGAACGAGTTGGGAACGCTCTCATAGGGAATTCGAGTAGACGGGGCTAGGCGAGAAAAGATTAAGCATTTAGGGATTATTGGCACCTTCCTACCCCACACACAATGTTTCACAATGTTACAATCATGTAGTCTGCTTCTCCTAATAGCATTCTGATATTTTCAGTTGAAAATCTCTCTCTCTCTCTCTCTCTCTCTCTCTCTCTCTCTCTCTCTCCTCTCTCTCCTCTCTCTCTGTGAAAGGCAACTCTTCTCTCTGAATGTGCAACTCCTATCTTCTACCTACTGCATTTCCACTACTCGGAATTCTTCAACATAAATTACACTTCTGATGCCAATATGATTATTACCCCTCCTACCGATGCTCCTAAGAGACTCCAACAATGATACTTTTTAAAAAGGCTTAGTCATAACTGTCAAAACAACTGATATTAACCAGTAATAAAGTCAACATTCCTACCAAAACAATATTAATGTTTTTCTTTTACTAAAAGAAGAAAATTAGTCCCAACTTCATTCCTAAGTAGGAAAGTGGACCCAAAAAATGCATACAACAAAATGTTCAAATGCACTCTTCCTTAAAACAAACAAACAAACAAACAAAAGAAAACGACCACAAACTCTACGGCCTCTAGAAAACAGGCCAAGCATGGTGGGGGAGGGCAGCTAGAGGAGATGGGAGAGGAAGGAGCATACAAGAGTAACTGGTTCCGTAGTGATATTCCTATTTCAAGATACACAAACCATAGGATTATAGCCTATCTTGGTTGAAAATGTTATCAGCATGTTGTTATTGTCTTCTGTCGCTTTTTTATCGTCAATCGATGTGCACTTTGCACGTTAATCATTGACCCTCTCCTTCCTACACTCCATTCTCTGCAGCTGGCTGCCTGATACCATGTCAATCATGGCGAAAACAACTCTCTTTTCTCTCCCCCCCCCCCCCCCCTCCTCTCTCTCTCTATCTCTCTCTCTCTTTCACACACACACACACACACACACACACACACACACACACACACACACACACACACACACACACACACAAACACAAACACAAACACACATACACACACACACAAACACACACACACTGTCAAAGAGTAAAAGAGGGATGGGGACTGAAGAGAGTAAAAGAGGGATGGGGACTGGAGAGAGAGTAAAAGAGGAGGGGAATGGGGAGGGGTAAAAGGGGGCTGGGGATTGGAGAGTAAAAGAGGGATGGGGATTGGAGAGAGAGTAAAAGAGGGATGGGGATTGGAGAGAGAGTAAAAGAGGGATGGGGACTGGAGAGAGAGTAAAAGAGGGATGGGGACTGGAGAGAGAGTAAAAGAGGGATGGGGATTGGAGAGAGAGTAAAAGAGGGATGGGGACTGGAGAGAGAGTAAAAGAGGGATGGGGACTGGAGAGAGAGAGTAAAAGAGGGATGGGGATTGGAGAGAGAGTAAAAGAGGGATGGGGACTGGAGAGAGAGTAAAAGAGGGATGGGGACTGGAGAGAGAGTAAAAGAGGGATGGGGACTGGGAAGAGGGTAAAAGAGGGATGGGGATTGAAGAGAGAGTAAAAGAGGGATGGGGATTGGAGAGAGAGTAAAAGCGAGATGGGGACTGGAGACAGAGTAAAAGAGGGATGAGGACTGGGGAGAGAGTAAAAGAGAGATGGGGACT
>CM060316.1:69648435-69650935 GCA_030674155.1 Stramonita haemastoma
CCAGATAATGGTTCTATTATGGGGATGCATGTTAATTTGCACTGTCGTCAAACACGCATGTGTGGACTTCTTGCGAACGTAAACGAACGAAAAAGACTGTACGCATAAATGCACTTAAACTGTGACCACACACCTTTGTGCAACAAATAACAGCGTTATTTACGGCAGCAAGAGCCAGATTACTGATGAGCAGCATAGCAGTATTGCGAGAGCTCCTCTTTTCCAGGAGAACGAGCAAGTTCTTGTTAAATGCCTACCTATCTTAGTTCTCATGCTATGTAACCCCCCCCCCCCCCTCTCTCTCTCTTCTCTCTCTCTCTCTCTCTCTCTCTCTCTCTCTCTCCTCTCTCTCTCTCTCCTCCCTCCCTCCCATCACCTCTACCCTTATCTTCCTCCGGCAGTACAATCAGCCCTTGACTGTGTCCAGGTTTGTTAAACACAACGTTTCAAAATCCACCCCATCACTTCTTCTCCCTCCTACCCACCCAAGGCGCCCCCCCCCCCCCCCCCCCCCCCCCCCCCCCCCCCCTCTCTTCCCCCTACATAATTCTACTACTACTACCACCACGATGTTCTTACAAGCACCAGCATGTCGACAACCATTAATCTACGCTTCGCGACCTATGTAATAGGAAGGTAAAGAGAAGGAGACGAGGGGCGGACACAGGAGAGACATCAACATGCAATGACACGCCAGGTCACACAAGCCTCTCTGCTCTGCTCGGCTCCTGCCTGTCCCTGGCTGGTAATAACTGCTTGCACAACTCCTTTCGCATTTGCCTCAGGGCCAGCTTCCCTCTTGTTTCGTGACCTCGACTGAGACCTTGTTAGTATATATATATATATATATATATATATATATATATATATATATATATATATACAGACCGTTGCTTGTCCAGAGAGAGAGAGAGAGAGAGAGAGAGAGAGAGAGAGAGAGAGAGAGAAGAGAGGAGAGAGAGAGAGAGAGAGAGTAGGAACGAATGAATGAATAATTGGGAACTGAAGACACAAAGTTCCACGTTTCAAAACAAACAACAGAACATGCACTTCGAGTTGCATTCGCACTGCGTGTAAACTTTTTATAAAATTTAAAATTATATCAGTGTATGTTTGCATGTGCTCTTTTTTTTTTTTAAAGCACTGAATAGTTCGACAATCCGGCCTCTTTGTGAAAAAATCTCTCCCCCCCCCCCCCCCTCTCTCTCTCTCTCTCTCCACAGAGAAAGAGAAAGGGCGCCTGTGTGTGTGAGTATTATCACTAATATCAGTGTCCTCGACCCACTAGCACTAGGTTGCTTCTATGTGTGTATAGTACATACAGAAATACACGGGAGTACTCATTTATACATGCGTGAGTGTAAGTACTAAGTGCGTGTGTGTGTTTCTTCTAAATCTTCAGGTCATTCCTATATATAATACTACAGACGTTCACATTTTGCATGAAACTGACCTCCTCGAAAGATCCTACCTCGACCTTCAGTTTACACTCATTGGTGTTATTGGGTAGACAGAATCACTATCAGATTTACAATTACTTTGTTTTTGTTGTGTTATCAATACAATCATCATCGTATTGGAAAACAAATAATTCAAACCCATTCATCAAGTTTAGATGGGTTAAATCAAACAAAATGCAAGTTCATTACCAAAGAAGGTCTCTTTTCGCTGGCATACGCTCCTGTTATACATACTACAATATGAATGCATGCTGTGCCCAGGTCTTATTCTGATTGCTAAATATTATTTCTATGTATTAAACCTGTAAGTTTAAAGCCAAGCCAACCACAAGGTCCACACCTACCCACAATAGCCGAGATGTTGTTTTTTTTAAAAAAGTACACGCGTGCTAACTATGACAGTGCTAGGTAGCAGCATTCTTTTGGTGTTTCCGTGTTTACCGAGTGACCACAAAATTTCGAAAGAGTCACGTTTTCCTGTAAAATAGCTGTGTCGCCTGGTTATTTGCTATTTAGAGAAGCCCCTCCCCCTTCCTTCCTTCCCTCCTTCTTTCCACCTCTCTCTCTCTCTCTCTCTCTTCTCTCTCTCTCTCTCTCTCTCTCTCTCTCTCTCTCTCTCTCTCTCTCTCTAAACAAACGCCCTTATTAATTTCATTGGTGGCTTGCATTTTTTACCAAGAGTCCATCGTCCTTCTACATACATAGTATACGTATTATATGCATTCAGACAGACAGACAGACAGACTAGAGATTGAAAACCACAGTTACAAACAAAATAATGTGCGCACACAAATTCACGCACGTGCGCACACAGTCTCTCTCTGTCACACACACACACACACACACACACACACACACACACACACACACACACACACACACACACACACACACACACACACGGCAAGCAAACAAAAGAAAAAAGGGGAGAGAGAGAGAGAGGAGATTGGGGGGGGGGGGGGGGGGGGGAGGCAGAAATCTGCTACCCGAAAGGTCTCCTTGTCCGCCAAGGAAAATATCGCTTATGTAAGAAAGGGCGG
>CM060316.1:69655935-69665935 GCA_030674155.1 Stramonita haemastoma
GAGAGGAGAGAGAGGAGAGAGAGAGAGAGAGAGAAGAACAAATCCTGAAGCTTATGCAAAATTCTATATCAAACAGAATTTACTCTTCACACACTCAAATACAAGTATCACAGTTACCCAAAGAATGAACAAGAAGTCAGACAAGTATAGATGAACATTCTATCACAGGAACGAACACACACACACAGACACACACAGAAAACCACAACACACACACACACACACACACACACACACACACACACACACACACCACACACTGTGTGGACACGCACGCAGTCAACATACCGTGATGATGAAGGTCTTAAGGATTGATGTCAGCAAACTGTTTGGATGTCATCGCCATTGTCAACAACGGTGCTGTTTACGTCTTGTCCCAAAACAGTTCGGTTCCTCTCAACATACTGTGTAAACCAATGCTCTGTATCTGCAACACAATACAGTACTCCATAACACAAACATCCTACACATACTGACAGCTGTAATACATTGTTTCTGAAACAAACCGACACTAACACTTCGCATCTGAACATGTACAAGCACTTGCACAATGTTTGGATGAATATATATATATATATATATATGTATACATCTGTACAGAACAGATACTCCAATTACACAAAACAACATTTGCAATAGAATAATGCTTGACATCTTTAACACAAACTTGTGTTTTGAACAAACACACAAACCGGTCTCTTGAACAAACCTGTAAAAAGTCATATGTTTGACTGTAACCTATACCTGTATTTGTAAAACAACTATTAATCTACAGGACAAACATGGCTATATTACATTTGATACATAGCATGAATCAGTTTTCTTTATAAACAGTGCAAACCAATATTCTAGGCCCGCAGCATAAGCCGATATTCTGATTCCGTAACACAGACCAATACTCTGCAAAGTAAACCAAATACGCTATGTTTACAACGGTTACACACAAAGTATAATGCAGATGTCTTGACCTCAACAATGCTCTGACTGTGCATGCAATTTTCCTCTCTTGTAAGAAACTGTGTCATTTTGCTACTTCTTACAGATACACTGATAAGCCAGACATAAAAACAAATTAAAAACACAACTGCTATGGTAATCTTTTTGCATAAAAATGTGTAGCGATTAGACAGACAGACAGACAGATAAACAGAAAGACTGACAGACAGATAGGAACAAAGAGACAGATAGGGAGAGACAGGTGGCGAGAGGCCAAACTTTTGCTAGTTTTGTTGTTTGTTTGGGGTTGGCAGAGGGTTTTTTTGTTGTTTTGTTGCTGCTGTTTCTTTTTTTGTTTGGTTTGTTTTAATTTTTGCTTTGGTTTGGGCTTTTTTTTTCTTTTTTTTTTTTGGGGGGGGGGGGGGGGGGGGAAGGTGGTTGGGGTTTGTTTTGGGTTGTTGTTTTTTTAGGGGGGGGGGAGTAATGCCAAATTTTGACAAACCGAATTTGAGAATGTCATGTCTTGAATTAATTTTGTTACCTAGCTCTCAATCCCAGTCTCTGTGTGTGTGTGTGTGTGTGTGTGTGTGTGTGTGTGTGTGTGTGTGTGTGTGTGTGTGTGTGTGTGTGTGTGTGTGTGTGTGTGTGTGTCTGTCTGTCTGTCTGTCTGTGTCTGTGTGTGTGTCTGTGTGTCTGTGTGTGTCTGTGTGTGTGGTCAAAAAGGGGGAAGGGGAGCATGCATGCCCACAAATGTAATAGCAAGAAGCTTTGCATGCTGTGTGCAAACAAGAAAAAGAGAGAGAGAGAGAGAGAGAGAGTGTGTGTGTGGTGTGTGTGTTGTGTGTGTGTGTGTGTGTGTGTGTGTGTGTGTGTGTGTGTGTGTGTGTGTGTGTGTGTGTGTGTGTAAATTCATGTGCATATAAGCAGGTATATGCGTTTGTGTGTTTCTTTTTCTTTTTTTTATCTTAATTTTTTATTTTGAGAATGATGGAATACGCATTCATGTGCTTTTTTTACATCTAGTTCCTGTTTGTATGTAGTTTTGCAAATTTTGTAATCCATTCAGAACTACAAGCCTACTCTTCCGAAAAATGGAAAGGATTGTTGTGTGTGTGTGTGTGTGTGTGTGTGTGTGTGTGTGTGTGTGTGTGTGTGTGTGTGTGTGTGTGTGTGTGTGTGGGTGATGTGTTGTGTATTGTGTCTGTGTCGTGTGTCTGTGTGTGTTGTGTGTGTCTGTGTGTGTGTGTTGTCTGTGTGTGTGTCTGTGTGTGTGTGTGTCTGTGTGTGTGTGTGTGTGCACATGCCATTTGAGAGTGTCAATGCATACACGCATGCGTGCATACATGCGCGTGCATGTATGCATACATGCATGTGAGTGCATGCATGTGCATGTATTTTCTGCAACTACCGGGATATACATGTTTTCACATGATCATATTTTCTGTCGATACATTACTTTGCCGCCTCTGCTGTTTAAGCTTTTGCCTGCCTGTTAGTTGTTCCTTTCTTCCCTTAGTTATGTCCTGTTCACTGTAACTGGACACTTGCAGAAAAAACCCACTAACAGACACCACATCTCATACACACACACACACACACACACACACACACACACACACACACACACACACACACACACACACACACACAAAAGAACAAAAATATTCATGAAAAGTGTGAACATTGCCCCCCCCCCCCCCCTTTTTATTTTTTTAATTTCTGTATATCAAAAAAGCAAAATGTCAAAGTCAAAAATATTAATCTGACTTTTGCACCACTGATCCTTGGTCAAGATTGTCAAAAGAAAAACTCGGGTACATTCTTGTTTGTTTGCCTGTCTCTTCTACATTAATATTTCATTATTTGAAGAATAAAAATGCCTAACTCTGTTAAAAGCGCCTATTTTAGGCTCACTATACAATCTTAATTACACTTTTACACAAAAACTCTGCACAACATTTAATACTATGTCACAAAAGCAGTCATTCTGGCATGACCTGAAGTTGCTTTGTTTTCTTCTGTACTTTTCTTCTTTCTTTTCAGTGATCACTTTGTGTGAAACCCCGTTGCAGAGGTTAGGCTAATGAGGTCTCAGAGGTCTGGAACAGTTTTGCTATTAGACTTTCACCATCCTCGTACAAGACCAGCGATAATGACACTTTAATGTGTCTGAACGTCAGATGAGTGAAGGAAAGACTGTCAGTAAACAAAGCAGACGAGACTCTAGGACTCTTAAGTTCACCCAACTTAAAAAGAAAAGAATAGACAAAAGAAAAATGCGTGGCAAAATGTTGTTTGGGTGGGTTTTTTCTTTTTAAAGGTGGGCAAGTCAACCCTAGACCCTGTTTGAAGGCAGTCAGTTGAATTAACAGGACACCTTACGACCTATTCTAGCAAATATACATGACATTAATGATTAGTCAGACTCAAACCCATGTCTTCATAGAACGCTCTGACAGCAAATATTCTTGTCTGTCATAACAATTCTTGTCCATGTCAATGTTGAATGCGCTAGCCTAACTTGTCAGGCACTTAATGGCAGTGCAATGTATTTTCGCTCATATGGCAGACAACAACAGTTGCTGAGCGTTTGACGAAGGAGAAAAGTGTTGAGCTGCCATTAAGCACGGGACAAGTAGGTGAGGCAGAGCCAATGTCGATAGGTCAGCGTGCTCCCTCGTCTGAGGCAACCAAATATCTCAATGTTCTATGTCATCGAGTTGTTAATTTTACATAGAGTGAAAAGAAATGCATTTGTTTCTTTAGGTGCACAACTTTAGTGGATCGGTGTCTAGGTGGTCACGCGCTTGCTAGAAGCAAAAAGTCGGGTCGGAGTGTGCAGGGTTCGTACCCGTTTGACCAATAACTTTTTCCCCATCATTAGACCTGATGGTGGTCTGGGCGCTAGTCTTCGGATGGACGATAAACCGAGGTCCGTGGTTACAATCAATTTAGCGCAGTTAAAAGAACACGGCAACAAAGGGGTTGTCCCTGCAAATTCTGTAGAAAGAAGCCACTTGATAGGAACAAATACACTTGCATGCAGGAAAAAGAAAAAATGGTAGCGCTGACATGTGGCGACGCGCTTCCCGGGAGAGCAGCCGAATTCACGAAGAGAATCTCGTGACATAAGTGGTACAAATACAAATACAACAATACAAAATTCTGGTGCCTGAAGTCAAAAACCCCTGCATCGTCAGAGAAGACAATGAATCAGAAAGGGAAACACCTTCCCTTAGGGTAATAATCAGCAATGTGCCATTGTCTTTCAACAACAAGGACACTCAGTGCACCATCGAAAAACTTACAAAATTAAGTTCAAACATAATCAAAGAAAGAGACAGGGTAGATGGCAAGCTGACACACCGGAAGACAGGGTAGCACTGAACACTACTTGCTTCACTGTCCACCATCATAATCATGCTTGTACAAATTTATACATTTTGACCATTTAACCTACCTATACATGTGTGCAAATTCCTTTAACAGGCAACACTAACCTTCCTAATCAAGCAGATACTTTTTTTTTCTTCAAACTTGTGCATCAATTCATTTTTCATTCAAAATGTTTTTAAATGTCAAAAATCATTACACATAATTGGTAGAGTACAGTTCATCAGAATGTGTTCCATGTTCAACTCAACCTTTGAATGGCTAAACATTTCTTTATCTGACTTCACTAGTCTCTTTTGGTCTTCATTTTATTAGTTTGCTGGCTCGCTTGTTTGATTTGCTCATTTGCTGGGGGTTTCTTTTCCTTCTGTTGATCTGTGCATCTCATCTTGCACTTGTGGTTTGCTTCTGTATTTTGCATTTCCTTATTTTCTTCTTTTTTCTTTTCCTAATTTTTAGGGGATGGGTAGAAGACTAACATATACTCACATTTTTTCAAATGTTTGCCGATTTATTCAGTAGACATACATGTCTTTTGGGGGAAAATAGTCATTCGTTTCATTATCTGTGACTGAGTGTTACTGCTCTTATCATTCATAATCTTAGTTTCTATTCAGTCATTTCTCTCCGCCTTCTTCTGTGGTCATTATACTAAAGGGATCATTGGCCACCATGTGAATGTTGATGCTGCACATGTGCATGTAACTAAGCTACTAGCGTGTTGCTATGTTGCTCATGTTCTTCACGAACCTGCCTGATATTTGCATTCCTTTCTTGGGTGTGATGAATGAATACAACCCTGTTGAAACCCCAATGGTTTTTAACAAGCTCTTTATATGCTGTGTACTAAGTCATTTTTCCAGTTGCTGGGGAAGGGGGCAGGGGGGGGGGGGAAGGTGTCTTGTTTTTACAGGGATGGATGTAAATAGATAACAAAAGAGCAATTGTTACTTATTCTATTACCTTCTTCTTACATAAAATTTGTTCATCGTGTCCCCCCCCCCCCTCTCTCTCTCTCTCTCTCTCTCTCTCTCTCTCTCTCTCTCTCTCTCTCTCTCTCTCTCTCTCTCTCTCTCTCTCTGATTCATAGATTTTTAAAACACTAGCATGCTTACGCATAATGTATCATTTATAACTATGTGGTCTCTGGTCAGCAGGGCTACAAACAATATTGGACTGAATCAAACACCTACTTCTACAATCCATAGTTTCATTCAAACAATACCTACATGATAGTAGAGTCCTGCAATCAAGAAAGCTGTTGATAAGGGGATCACGTACACCATGAGAATGACAAGTCTGGGCCTCTAACCTAGTTCAGCGCTCTCTCTCTCTCTCTCTCTCTCTCTCTCTCTCTCTCTCTCTCTCTCTCTCTCTTCCCTAAGCATTAAGTTGCAGGATGTGACAATGTGAAATATGAACACTGTCTGCATACAGGTGTGTTCTGCACTTGCATGTAAAAGGTATGTGCTATTGATGTATCCTTCACTCTTCAATGAATTTCACAAGTGACTGACCTGCTATTGATGTATCCTTCACTCTTCAATGAATTTCACAAGTGACCTGACCTGCTATTGTTGTATCCTTCACTCTTCAATGAATTTCACTAGTGACCTGACCTGCTATTGATGTATCCTTCACTCTTCAATGAATTTCACAAGTGAAGTGACCTGCTATTGATGTATCCTTCACTCTTCAATGAATTTCACAAGTGAAGTGACCTGCTATTGATGTATCCTTCACTCTTCAATGAATTTCACAAGTGAAGTGACCTGCTATTGATGTGTCCTTCACTCTCCAATGAATCCATTATGAACAAGAGCAAGCATTACAGTGGGCGCAATCAGAAATTTAGAAGAAATAAAAATACTGAGCAGAAGGTTTGAATAGAGTGTAGAGCTCCGTAAGGAGACTACACATACAAGAAAAAAATATTTGAAAAGCTAATTTTACTTGCTGATCTTGTAGCCAGGTGTTATTTTGTCTGCCTCTTTTTCTTTGTACATTTCATCAGAGGAATTTGCTCATGATACTGTCATAACACTTTCTTAAGTTAAGCAGCAACTATCTATTATCACTTTCTCTTAAAAACTGCCTTTTTTTCTTTTTTTAATTCTTCTTCGGTTCATGATATGCTGTCATCCAACTCACACTCCGGCAAACTGTAGCATGAGATAGATCTACCATGACCTAATCCACTGATGTCTGCAACAGCACAGGGCTTCTAAAGCTCTATGTTCATACCAGTCATTTACATCTTCACATATTGATTTTACCTCTCACAAATCATAAACCGGCTTGTAAAAATAAAACACAAACACAGATCACACACACCCTTAATTAACAAAAAAAACCCACAAAAGAACCAAAATCAAATTTGACAGTGTTACAAAGAAACCTTAAACAAAATCAAGGAAATGAGATTAAACACTTACTGAAGTGACTTACCTTACCTTAACCTTAATTCTCTCCGTGCCCGAAGGCATATGGCCAATCCAATTCATCTCTTTCTTCTATTTCTGTATTATCTTCCCGGCCCTGCCATCTGAAGGGTTGCCTTGTTGGAAATGTGCTGTTGCCATCTAATTTAAGAATCTTCCGGAGGCATTTCGTTTGAAAGGTGTCCCGATTTTCTTCTTACTCCTTTGTGAGCTTCCAGGTTTCACATCCATACAAAAGTACTGAAAGTACAAGCTCTTGACTTACTCAACATGAATTCCCAAACTCAAAATCTGGTTCATGTGTTGCTGAGGACAACTAAGACCTCAGTAAAAGCCCACCTAACTTAAGTGCAATGCAACGCAGTGAGTTTCCAGAGCAAGTTCTAGGACCTGACCAATATGGCAATAAATATATTTACTGACGTCTCTCATCTGACACTGGAACAACATGAACACTGCAAAACGCCAAGGACCTCACCTTTATTTCAACAGGGTCAACACTACATCACAGACGAATAAGTACTTGGAGTGAACATAGGCAAAGATTTAAAACATCAATTACGATCGTAATCTTGTCAAGATACCAGTTTATGACAGAGTAACAACACAGATCAGCATTACATTCTTTAGATGTCTATACTTTACTTATCACATCGGAGCAAGAAAAAAAAATTCCAGTGCACAACAGCGATATAAATCTTCCTTAACAGTACAATCTATAAAAAAATAATTATAATTATAAAAAAAAAAAATTTCAGCCCACTGTTTCCAACAAAATGCTTGCCAAATTTATGTTCACACTTGCACTGAATAAATCAATACATCGCATTGTTTATGCTTCCATACCTGATCTCAAAAGGTATGCAATACGAATGAATGAATGAATGAATGAATGAATGAATGAATGAATGAATGAATGAATGAATGAATGAATGAATGAATGAATGAATGGATAATGAATACTGGAGCAAATGAATAAATGATCTACAAAGTATAATACAAATATATATTCTTAGGCATAATTGAAGCAGTGGATGGGAACAGAAAAAGGAGGCAGAGAAAAGGATACAGTGACAAAAAGGTAAGGGGGCAAGTGTATTGTGATCAATGAAATCTACACACATGCACATACAATCTCACACACACACACACACACACACACACACACACACACACACACACACACACACACACACACACACACACACACACAGGTTAGAAGGGATAAAATGTACTTCTGTTACAGCCAATCAAAAATTAAAACGTAACTGCTAGAAAGGTGATGAATTACAGATTTCTTGACAGGTTACTCCCTTTAGTGGCTTTACGGTATACTTGTTTGTTTTCTTTTGTTATTTCAATCAGTCTCAACTATGATACTAGGTTTTTTATCCCTTCAAATTCTGCTGCTAGTTTCCAGGGCTCTCATGCCAATCAGCTTACTGAGGTTGACAACAGATGAGTGTATGAACTAAACTTGTCTCAACTTGACTGCTCTTTTTCTACTGTGCTCCAATTTGACTACTGTTATTATATTATACTGGGTTCACACAGAATTATCACTATAAATTCAAGGACTGTTCAAGAAGTTTTCAAGATTTTTTTTAAAGAAATTCAAGGGTGCAATGCATGCAGTATTATATTTGTAATCTACACACACTAGGCTGTATCAGTGATGGTCAGCCCAAAAAGACTTGACATAACGTGCATTGCCACCAACCTTTGAGAATCCAGAAACGGAATGTGGTGGGGGTGGGCTTGGGGGGGATGGGGGAGGGGGCTTGAAAGATCTGGGGTCTGGGAGCTGCGCACCCTGAAGCTAAAGCATTCTTTTATGTTAAAGGCAAAACTTTTCATCTCAATACAAGATGATGTAGCCAAGAAAGAAGAGTGAGCCATGCTATGAAACATAATAGCTATAGGTGTAAACTGAAAGTACAACTATTACTTATCACGTCATTTTCATAAAGTACAAAATCAGTACATAAAGTCGTTTAGAGACAAGCATTGTGTGCCATGTGTACTTCATGCTTTTTACTTTTTTTATAGCAACCGAAGTCAAAACAAGATATCAAATCTGGCCCAGACTATGGCCACTCTTTGTAGTTGGCTACAGTTTCATATCTGTCCATCACTGCCTGCAGGTCAATACTGTTTGTCTTATGCTCAGCAAAAACGTGTGTTTTGTTTGTTGCTACTTCAGTAAGCTAGTGTCTGAACTCTGCCTTCATCATTTAACACAACATTAAGTGCACAGTTTCAGTCTTGCTTTGCTTTTTTTTTTAACTCAACCAGACTAAAATCAATCCAAAGAGGACGATCAATGCACAACTTTGGTAACTTACTGCACATGCCCAAGATCTGTAATTACCAGCCCTTAGACACTTTGCAACATGCTACTCTGTCTACCAATCTAATCTTATCTTCTTGTTTATAGCCCAACCAACCTACTATTTTGACCATGCGCATGCACACATTTCCACCATTCTTCTTAATTTTTTCATGCAATATATCAAAAGCCTATCTTTATCTTCTTTAATGACAATACTTTGGACATACATGCCTTGATTTTCTAGGGTTTTTAAGGTCACAGGTTGACATTTTGGCCATTTTCATGGGGATTCAAGAAGTTTCAAGGAACATGCAAACCCCTGATAATGATAAATCAGCAGTGAGGTTCAAACTGCCCCAAAGTCTCAAAGTGAGTATGATAAAAACTGCATAGAAGACAGCTCTCACTGTAAAAGCTTTTTTAAACATTCTCATCACCGGGCATTCCACAGTTACACCCTGGGCATCTCCTGGAACTTACTTCCACTGATCACAAAGTTCTAGGAATCACTGTAACTGTAAAACTGTAAGTACACACTGGATGAGAGCTGTTTTAGCCATATTTCAACAGGACTTTTTTGACAGTACTGGTTACTTTGAAAAGAGCTTTGTATGGCTGAAGCCACTCTAAACATAACATTTGAAAGCGTAACAATTTTGTTTTGGGTTTTTTGGAGGGTTTTTTGGGTTGTTCCTCAGCTGCAGCTCTGAGGTTCCCCAATGGTAAGATTCTATATATCATGATATCAGATATGTGACTCTTTGCCCACCAGTAAGGTCACAGCATTCTGACTTTAGGTAATTATGTCTAGATGCAGACACCAATGCACATGTGTTTTTCAAATGCTGTCGTCCATTCCTAACAGCATGCAATAGCCTACTCTTTCAAAAGGCAGAAC
>CM060316.1:69670935-69715935 GCA_030674155.1 Stramonita haemastoma
AGCAAAAGCACTGAAAAATACTTGGCACTGAAGAGAAGAGAGTTCTTTAGTCAGAGATTTGGCAGCAAAAGAGTTGAAGGTAAGATTTGCTCAAAAAAGAGCAGAAGAATGGACTGGGCAGGAACAAAATCAGCAAGAGAGATCACAGCCAAAGAAAAGAGGGAAAAAACCCAGAATTATAGAAAAAGGGAAACTTCAAGCATAAAATTCCCAGAACGGAGGGGATGCTTACTACACTGAAACTGAAAAAGCCCCTAGCACACCCACAAGCACAGACTTGAACAACTGAAACTCTGTGTGTGTGTGTGTGTGTGTGTGTGTGTGTGTGTGTGTGTGTGTGTGTGTGTGTGTGTGTGTGTGTGTGTGTGTGTGTGTGTGTGTGTGTGCACAAATGCATGCAAGTGTGTGCACGTGTGAGTGCACATGTGTGAGTGCACATACACATGTGTGTGTGTGTGTGTGTGTGTGTGTGTGTGTGTGTGTGTGTGTGTGTGTGTGTGTGTGTGTGTGTGTTTGTGTGCATCACTGTATGTGTGTGTGTGTAGTGCATGCATGTGTGTGTGTGTGCATGTGTGTGCGCATGCATGCATGCATGCGTGCGTGCGTGCGTGTGTGTGCATGCACACATATAATCAGTGTGTGTTTTGCAAGTAAAATTTGTTAAATGTGTATAATAATTAATATACATTCCTTTCCTTTAGCATAAATAATATGAGCCTGGATGTGCTTTGTGTACATGCACACATATATAACATGTCTGTGGTATGCACAGCAGACAAGTGTCAATGCTGACCACTAGACCAGTACAAATCTGATACTCTACATGGAGCTATCAGTGCAATACAAAACGATTCTAAAAGAAACCATTATTATAATGTTTGTATTATATAATATTTGATGAATGCAAATCATCATCCCACACCCCACAAAATCTCTACTTTACTTGCATAGTGCATTGGTGGCCTATGTAGTACGTGCAGAAATACATGAAAGCATTATTATCAGTCTCATCCAATTTACAGTGTTAACTACATTCACAACCACTGACATTGAACACCTGTGTGATCTTTTTAACCTTCACTCAGGACTATCAGAGATATTACCTCCTGCATCCAAACAAATGGCTCTGGAAAGTGTCAAATTGGAATTGAAAAATTAAGTACTCTGTACTGTATCACAGCTCTGATACAGTGATAGTTTTCACAAAACAACAAAAAACAAAAAAGAGGCAGGAGAGGAAGGGAGGACAAGAGTCCTTCAAAGTTATTTCAAGGGGGGGGGGGATACTGGACACTATTTTTTTTTTGGGGGGGGGGCTGTCTGGCATGATCAAATTTTAAATTAAACATGTTGCCTCTAATTTATTTTATCAAATATGATGAAATACCGCTTATGCAACTAAATTTACACTTTATCATGCGAAAAATATATTTTTATATCATTAAATCTACTCAGGGATAAAATTCCCCAAACATGATCACAATATTTCAGTCAATTACTACAATAACCTTGTTGTGCTAGAAGCTTTCTTGATATAAAAAAAAAAAAGGGGGGGGGGTCATATCTATCTGTGTTGATTCAGTTGAACACCAAGCACAGAAACACCACTTGAAAACAGCTTGACTGTAAATGATAAACGACCAGGTGGTAACTTGTAACCAATCAATACTGATAGTGACCATATCATAATGTGATACTGACAGTCGTTATCAGGATCGCTATTTGATAAACAAATAATTCATTCTTGATCTAAAATCATAATCTGAACCCCATTCAACAATTTCAGGTCTGAATTTTCAGTACCTGATCACCTCTCCATTATTTTAAAAATTAAACAGTTACAACAAGTCTCATACAGTGCATTACATTTGATCAATCACAATGCTTGAATTTGAAATGTATTTTTGATCATTCACACCCTTAAATCTCTGTGTCTGTTTCTCTGCCTCACACACAAACACACACATGTCCACACACATGCACGCATGCATGCCTCATTCCTGCATGCACACACACACACACCACAACACACACACACACACACACACACACACACACACACACACACACACACACACAACACTGTTTGTTCCATGTTTAATACTTTTAGAACTTTTTATTAAAATAGATACATAACCTTTAAAAATCAAAGCATACACACAAACACAACACTGCGTGCACACACATGTAATGCATACACACACAACACTGTTTGTTCCATGTTTAATACCTTTAGAACTTTTTATTAGATAGATATACATAACCTTTAAAAATCAAAGCATACACACAAACACATAAAGTTAAATAAAAACAAATAAGAAACTAATCCACAAAAAATGCACTTCTAGAAATTAAGCTAGCAATAAAATAGGACACCCCAACATTGGCAAGAATAATAAGTACTAAAAACTTAAATAAACCTGTTTGTTCTAAAGATTTTATCAGTTGACAGTTTAACCTTTTCCCTAAAAGTTAAAAGTAACCCGCTATAGGGTAACCAACCATATGATCTACTAATCCTGTCCTCCGTATCACCTGCTACTGGTTTCAGTTACATACAAATTACTTGCACAAAGCATGTACTCGTCCCCGAAAGAGGGGTTCTCTCCCTTAACGTTGGGGACAGCATTGATTAGATACAATCTTTTTTTTTTTTTAATAAATTTTACTAATTGCAATTAGAATTTCAGAGATGAACATTATAGGAGAGTATAGCCGAGAAGTGCCGCCGCCATAGTCTAGTGGTTAGGGCATTGGACTCGTAATCTAAAGGTTGCAGTTCGATCCCAGCTTTCGGGTAGTGCTTGTGCCCTTGGAAAAGGCACTTTACGGCTATTTTTCACCCTCCCAGGTGTAAAAGGGTAACCACCTTGTGTTGGGGTTAACCCTGCGATATAACTGGCGTTCCTATCCAGGGGAGTCTATGACTCTCAGTCGCTTAACGCCACAGAAACCAGGATAAGCACCGCCTAATGAGCTTAGGCTCAGGACAGACTTTATTTTATTATTATAGCCGAGAAGTCAAACTCTGACTATGGGTCCATGAATTTGTGGGTTTGAACCTCAAAGTGTCCGGTGAATTAAGGGTGGGGACTTTTACAATCTCCCAGGTCACTTCAAGTGCAGACCTGCCAGAGCCTTAATTTCCTTCATAAAAATATATATTCATACACATACAGAAAATCATATATAAACTAATGCATATTAAAGACCCCGTAATTCATGTCAGCATTCAGTGAGTTACAGAAACACTTACTATATCCAGCATACATCCCCTAGGTCAGAATACAGCTATCTTCATGGTGGCAAAAGTGATGCACACACAAAATATCACCATTAATGGCATTATGGCATTATGAACATTGGAACTCTAGCCGAGGAACAAGCAAAAAATTCAAAGTGATCTATAGACATAGTCATGCATGCACACATGCACAACACACACACACACACACACACACACACACACACACACACACACACACACACACACATACATACATACCACATGTATACACACACAACACCATGAGTGACACTGACACACATGTGTGCACAGTACATGTTCCTCTATGATACTGACAGTTGTGACGATTCCACCTGAACCCTCATTTCATTCAAGTATTTAATTATTTGAATAGAAAATTAGAATCTTAAACATTTTTCATTCTTATCATATGCATAAACTTAAAGCCAAAAGGATGAATTAACATGGGGTATGCCATTAACTCCTACAAAATACCAGCTTCATCATTTGCGCCTGAACTGATTGAATAAATACAATCATGAATGCAGACTGACAGGATGCAGATCACAGTTGAGTTATGTTTTCAAGAATATTTATTTGGTGTATTTGAAATTGTTGATTACTACAAATTTGAAATAAAAAATGACACTCAGTTGAACTATCACTTGAAAAAAATATCCTGAACTGTTCAACTCAGATGGGTTTTTTAAAGAAGAAAAAAAAAAAAGACACCATACACACATGCCAAAATCACTAACAAACCAACAGCAAGTTAAGAAAATGTTGTTGAGTTTTTTGTTGTCTTTGCCCCTTCTTATGGTATTGTCAGGCGTTCCCCTCTTAACACCTGGGGGTCACCCAAATATGCACTCTCAAGACTCCGTCTCACTAATTATGCCTTGAAACCAATGTGAGCCTGTAACTTGCACAATGGATGAGAAGTTATGGCTTTTTTTCAAGTACTTTGCCATAAACTATATATAGCCAGGCAGCCATACTTTAGAGAACTTTTTTCCTTTCAAGAAGAGTACTCTAGTTGCTGATGAATATTATGCCGAGTCTGTGAGAGCTTATCGTGTTGAAGTGAAAACAATCTCAAGAGCAAATGTTCTTATGCCGAGAGCTTGTCATGGCTGAAGTAAAATATCTCAAGAGTAGATGTTCTCATGCTAAAAGCTTGTCATGGCTGAAGTGAAGACAATCTTGGCATAACATTTGAAAGCACTTAACTTACCCATAACTCATAAAATGACAATTTGGGGGGGCCTGTTTGTTTGCCCGGTCACTTCTTATAATTTATTGTTATGTAACATGTATAGTGTGTGAGTGCCCTAACACATACAGTTGATACTGCCCATTCATTCACAAGAACATCATTCACATGATAAATAACTGATATTTCTTTTATTTCATATTCATTTCTTTTCTTTTTTTTAATCACCAATATTTTTGCTGTTGTTGTAATGCACAGAAGTATGGCTGTCAAAAAAACAAACTGACACAACTTGAGTTTAACAAACCAGACATAGACTGACAGAGAACTTTATATGCATACTTTTTAAAACATGTACCAAAGAGTAAGTACTAAGTACATGTATCAAAGAGTAAACAGCTTAGTATTCAGAATCCAAAAAATAAAATAAAACTTAAAGTCCCAAGCAAGAACTAGAGTAGCACAAAAATCACACTGTTTTACTAGTTCTACTGTCATTAAACAAACTTGAAAAGCAAAAGCACATAAAAAAAAGGATGTCTTGGTCAATTGATGTAAATAAAGCCCAACAGAAATTTATGCCAAGTTCATTTGAACTGTCTTAGATTAGAACCAAAAGGCAATGAATTCCATTCAGGAAAGATAAAGAACATCATTCTCATGATTCTGTGGCATTAACAACTGATCTCTCTCAGTCTCTGTCTCCTTCTCTGGCTTGACTATGAGTTCTTAATCTGATTTAAGTGTGCATCAAGGTCCTACATTTTGCACTTTACTGTCACTAGTTAGTGTCAGTGTCACAATTTCTCTTGCCTCCTGACATTTCTTAGGCTTTAACAGCCTTAGATTTAGTTCAAATTTAACATATAAATTTGATTCTCTTCCTTTCACCAACTAGTTCCACTTAGCAAAAACAGATGAGGCTTATTTAAATATATATTTAAATATAAAGAACTAAATTCTCTGGCATATGTAACATTCTAAATTTTTCCTCCTCTTTCTTGTGTGTGTGTGTGTGTGTGTGTGTGTGTGTGTGTGTGTGTGTGTGTGTGTGTGTGTGTGTGTGTGTGTGTGTGTGTGTGTGTGTGCATGTGTATTGTATTGTACTGTATAGTATTGTATATTATATATAATTCTTAATATCGAGGATAATGGAATAAGAAATCATATGCATTTTTACATCCAGTTCCCTTGTGTATGCAGTTTTGTAAATGTCATCTGTCCCACCGGCACAGATGGCCTACTCTTACGAAAAGCAGAACTGCGGGTGTGTGTGTGTGTGTGTGTGTGTGTGTGTGTGTGGTGTGTGTGTGTGTGTGTGTGTGTGTGTGTGTGTCAGTTGTGGTGTGTGTGTGTGTGTGTGTGTGTGTGTGTGTGTGTGTGTGTGTGTGTGTGTTTTGTGTGTGTGTGTCACTATGTCAGTATGTGTGTGTGTCACTATGTCAGTATGTGTGTGTGTCACTGTGTGTGTGCGTGTGTGCGTGCATGTGTACATGCGTGCATGCATGCATGCTATAAATGTGTGATGAACATGCTTGTGCACTCATGAGCATGCATACAGTACATGTGCATGCACATTGTGTGCACATGCTACTGAGTCAGTGAGTGTGCATGTGCACATGTTCTAGATCTATAGATATGCATTGAATTGTATTCATACAGTATATAGTGTGTAACTGTAAACTATAAACTATAATGTAACAATGTTCACATGAATCATTGAATGCCTGCTGGCATCTGAGCATTGTGCATGCAGATTATATGTACACAACAGTATGCATACATTTTCTCCACTTCTTCAACTCATGGATAAGATTTGATCTTACTAAGATTTTTAAAGTGTGTGGATCTGATGTTCCCTCTTAATCGTATGCCTCCTACAGGCTATGATACATTACAATAACTTGAATTTAAGTAGAAGCCATCTCATCTGCTCTGAAAATAATGCAACCATATATTATATAATATATTCAAACAACAAGTTATGTACTCTTCTAACTGCTCAAGGCACATTACATAACTTGCAGATCAAACACTGTACCACTACTAGTACTAGCCTACTTGAGTACTTGCTAGAAATGATCTCAAATCCCACAATTCATCGGCAAGAAGAACCACTGTACCGGTGTGTGATAAACTTCCTCATTTGAAGTACTGTGACCAAGTTAGACCTTCTAGAACAATAACTACATTAACTAAGAAACACTGGACAATATCATCGCTACAGTCATACCATCAAATAAAAACTGAACTTCTGAAGTACTCAAGTACTGAAGTAGTGATACTATTATTACTAATACTAGTATTACCATTTCAGTTTTCACTATCACAAGTATCACTATCACTATCAGTATCACCAGTATCAGTGTGGACTAAAAAAAATAATGTTGCTAACTAAGTCAAGACCTCAATACATTTTTCCAACAATACAACTTACAAGTACAAATTCATGCCTGTTGTATAATATATTATGTACATAGATGATAACAGACATTATTATAAACACTAATCAGACAATCACAACATCAGATTTTATGGTTTACATTTTACACACACACACACACACACACACACACACACACACACACACACACACACACACACACGATACACACACAGTGATGACTTTACAAAGAAGCACAAAAAGAATTTTGAATTAACATTTTTTCAATTTTTTGATGAAACTGAATGGGCAAATTGAAACTGCATAGTACCTACCATTAGTGGCATTACATTACATAATTTACATATCATATATGATATGATAATGACCTACTTTATAAAAAAAAAAAAGGAAGAAAAGAAACTAGCACTCCTTCTGAAGATGAGACAGAGATAGACTATAGTATACTATAGCCAGTATAGGTGTGCTACAGTTTATAAATATCATACTATCTATAGATATTTTGTACTTTCCCTCTTCAGTAAAAACTAAAATTGAATCAAACTCATTTCTGAATGCCAGTCAATTTGCCTGTGGGCCATACTTCGCAAATATGACAACTTGAACATAAAGAAAAATTGATTTTAAAGATTAGTCTGCACAGCAACAGAGTCAGATTATCGAATCACAAAATTATTATCATTAGGCCTATAATTAACTTCGACTTTTCAATGCCACTTTCTCTCCTTGGATGTCAATTTAAGGTCACAAAAGTGCTGTGAATGATAACATTCAGCTATCGTGCTATGCCTGCCTAAAACACACTGTGAACCAGAGAACTGGTCAACACAACGCAACGGCTCTCGGAATATTTTATTAATCACTCCCCTTTTTAGCAGACAGCAAATTCGTGGATCGTCTGGTCACCCAATGCATCCCAACGGATTCAACACAGAGCATACAAAAACTGTCAGCTTACCAGTTAAAATTGCTATAATTTACGTCTTTGGAAAAAAAAAAAGATAAGCAGTGTGCTAACCAGTAATAAGAATCATCGATTTTGAAGCGTTTGCCAATGAAAGCTCCAGCACTGTCCAACAGACGGCAACTTCGTCCAGCTGCGAATGCAACACTTCGGGTCACGTGCACAGTCTTGTCAGGCTCCACAAGAAAAATTTCGTAGGTTGGTACACATTTTCAAGTAAATAACTCACTTCAATTCTAAATCCTCCTAATGCACTTTCAATCACCGTGATTATATATCCATGGAGGAAAACTCAATCTGCCAAGGCCCTTACCTGCAGTTTCGTCTCCGTCACAACTTGCATGAGTAATCGAACACAGAAGTCGGATAGAAGATCGCAGGTTCGGTTAGTTGCCTCCCTTAGTTTGGATTGTGCAATAATCGTTCTCGGCTCGAGTGCCGGAACAGGACCAAGGAAATTTCTGGAAGACTTACTTGTCTGTTTTTAACCTGTAAATAACATAGATTAACTGAGTTGAAAGTAAACAAAATCAAAAGCAATGAGAGACTAACAGCTGAAAACAATAGCAATAATAGTAATGTACCGATAATATTAGTAGTTATGATAAGAATGATAAACATATTAATGAATAACACCAACAATAAAAAATAATAAATCTGTAGTGGGTCATAGCTAGAACAAATTACCCTCCAACAAACAAAAATCTGTATGAATTGAAGTTTCTCCTCGGGCATCTGTAAGCGCCTGATCACAGCGCGGAAGAAAAATGGTTGAACTGGCAGTTCGAAACAATTTTTGCCCGACGTGCCAGGCCGCCGGCTGAGTGACCCGCACTGTCACATACAATGACTGACGCACGCGTGCGTGAGTTCAGACCACACACACACACACACACACACACACACACACACACACACACACACACACACACACACAAAAGCATGCACACACCACGCACGCACGCACACACCAATTTTCATACTTAGCTCTTTTTTTATTTAATTTGTTTTTATTGGTAGTCGAAACTGAACCCAATCATCGTTGTAAGCAAAAACGCCGCTGTAAACCTATAGCGTCATAAAGGGAATGAGAAAAAAATAATAAAAGCATGCCCAGACGAAATATTAGAAATAATCAAAGTTTTAGATGAGTTTGAAGTTGACAAAATCACTGGACAGTTTAATGACATTTTATAACGCGGGACGTTTGCCTGAAGATTTAATAACTTAAACTTTCATAACCTTGCCCAAACAGCCAAAAGCTAATATATGGCCTTTATAAATAATGTTAAGATTTTAGGGCCATATGCTAAAAGTGCTATACCTCAAAATATTCTTGTAATCACCCTAAGAAGAGTGAAATCCAAACTAAAAAAAAACAACCAAAAACAACACAAAAAAACAACTGAAATTGGACAAGAACAATTCGCTTTTAAAGCGAAAAATGGCAACAGAGATGATATCTTCTGTTTTAATATCTTAGCACAGAAAAAATGGATAACTAGGAAAGAAATACAATGCAGGTTTTGACGAGTATTCATAGGCATTTGACTGAATAAATCACACATAATAGAACACAGCAGTAATTGAAAAAGCAGACACTGATGGTAAAGGCATAAGAATTAAAATAGAACTATGCTGAAACAAGACAGCAGCAATTAGAGTAGACGATGAACTAGCAGAACCTGCTGAAATCAAAAGAGGTGTGAGATATGGCTGTGTTGTGTCGCTTTATTTATTCAACCTATATAACAAAAAAATATTCAGAAAATCAAACCAAAAAGCTGGCATTGTGACCATAGAAAAAGCATTTCAACATCGGTGTGCTTATGAAACAGCTCTAACGTTAGCAGAAAACAATGAAGACCTGCAGGAAATAGTAAACACTGTAATGGAAAAAAAAGGGGACAAAAATGGACTAAACATGAGTGTGGACAAAACCAAGACTATGGCCATTTATATGGAAAAAAAGAGAAAAAAAGAACAAAATAACAAGTAGATAGCATAGCACCAGACCAAGTCAACATTTCAAGTCTCTTGGACAATTTAATCAATGAAGAAGGCAGATGTGAACAAGAAACCACAAACAGAATAGCACAAGCAAATCCCCCATTCATAAAGATGAGGAACACCTTGACATCAAAGTTATTTACTCCAAGAATGAGATCGATAAATGCTACATACTTCCCGTTGTTCTTTATGGAGCTGAAGCATGAACTGTTTTTAAAGAAACCGAAATTCGAAGAAAGATTGAAGTTTTCGAATGGGGGCATATAAAAAGGCGGCAAAAATTAGTTGGAAAGACAAATTGCTTTCAAGAACAAGTCCAAAAGGAACTACATGTATTGAAAAAAGCCAAAAGCTCTCAACTCATATTTCGGCAATTATAATGAGAAATGATCGTCTGCAAAAAACAGGACTGACAGGGAGAATGGAAGAAAAGAAAGAAAGACAAAGACGTCACAGGCAGTAGGCTGGCTGAGGGCATCCCTTAGTGGAACAATTAAGGTCATATAGTTAAGTTCACACATATGCGCCTGTGCATACACACACCACACACACACACACACACACACACACACACACACAACACACACACACACACACACACACACACATACTTCCGCGCTCTGGAGAGGATTGTTTAAATCAAGTTGCCGAGTAGAAGAATGTGGTCACTGACAGGAAGAGGATGGCAAGCTCAACTGTCACGTGTGTTGAGGCCTTTCGGATCTTGGTCTGCAACTTGTGTTTCCAGAAACGTTCTGGGTGGAGCCTGGCCTCGTGAGTCTGCCCGTTCATCTATTGGATTATCTGGCACTTCACGTTGCTGAGAGAGTGTCCTCCTGATATGAATTAATGCTTCACTTTTTCAGAAATTTTCCAACTATGCCAAAACTACTCTACCATCAGCCTGATGAGCCATCCAAGCAAAGTGATGCTAAGAATCCTCCTGAACAGACAAGCTGAGGAGATCATCAAAGAAGAGCAGGCAGGTTTCAGAACACGACGGAGTACAACGGAACAAATGTTTAACCTTAGACTACTCTATGAGAAATACTTGCGACACCAACAATATCTTTACCACGTCTTTGTAAACTTTAAGAAGGTGTTCTACAGAGTTTGGCATGCAGCTCATGTAGGCAACCATGAGGCTGTATAACGTCAACGCCAACCTAATCAGAACCATTGAATGCTTCTATACCAAGGCAGCTAGTAAAATCTACTATGACATAGCAGACTGGTTCTGAACCACAATTGGAGTATGCCAAGGATGTCTGCTCCCTCCCACCCTCTTCAACATCTTAGAGAGAAAAATGGGTGATGCACTTGAAAATCATGAGGGAACAGTCAGCATTGGAGACAGGACAATCACAAACTTACGTTGCTGATGACAACGACGTTGTATGGGAGGGTTGAAAACGTTGTTCCTTCATTCTGTGTGTGGAATGTGGGTGTGTTTTTTTTTGGTTAAAAACTTACAGCTCACCCTCACAAATGAAAAATTACAATTGAGCAGAACTACGAATGCTACCGTTAACAATGCAATTACAATTTTAGTCTTGTAAGTTTGTTTCCCTTCTACTGCACGTACATGGGTATTCTTTCAAGAAAGTAAACATTGTATTACTATCACATTCACAAAAAAAGGAGCGAAAAAAGTATCTGTCATCCATAATTCACAGGCGCGCTCGCGCGCGCGCGCGCGCGCGCGCACACACACACACACACACACACACACACACACACACACACACACACACACACTGTCCATTTAAACTTACCTACAGTGAAGTGAGATAGGCCTACCCATACTCAACACCAAAAGCTACACGTATCCATTTCAGTCATTACGATTTGACGACACCAACACTGCAGCTGATGACTTTAACATCAGTCAGTATCTGTGGTCCAAACTGGGAGCTTATAAGTGAGAGTTTTAAACAAAATAATGCATTTCTGCTGAATCACGACTACACACATGGGGCATTTTATATAGGCCGCCTACTTTCCTTCCACCCTGAGCTATGCTAGGGACGTGTTGGAGTGAAAGGGACACTAGGGCCTACACGTGTATGGCACGCTCAAAGGAGCGGCTGCATTGTTCCAGTGACGCAATCTATTTGGGGAAGATGTCGCCAGCACACTAACAGTCAGCTGGTTTGAAACGCAGCCTGTATTTCTCGCCAAGGTGTGGATGATGCAACTGTTTCTGCTGACTATTTTGTTGGGTGGTTTTTGGTGTGTTTTTTTAAAGTTCTCTTTTTTCTGTTGTCGTCGTTTCCGTTATTGTTTGTTTTGTTGAAAGATTTTTTTGAAGATAAACAAAACTTAAGTGAAGTGCAAGTGTCACAGATCATATACACACCTCCTCTCTCTCTCTCGCTCGCTCGCTCGCTCGCCCCCCCCCCCCCCCCCCCCCCCCCCCCCAATGATCTGTTTTCTCCTTGCATGCAGTATTCCTATTATCATCAGCAATTTAATTATGTATTTATGCAAAGCCTTTAAAGTAAGAGATATTAAGGTGTTTCAAGCCCCCCCCCCCCCCCCTTGTTTTAGTCCCTCTCTACCACCACCACCCTCCCTAGTTACTTTTTTTTTTTTTTTTTTTTTTTTACTAAGCCTTTGTTTTGCATCAGTTGTCATAGATGTACTCTGACGACGCACTGTCACATTTAATTAATTGCTGGCTTGCTCAGCAGTCCCCTACCATACATGGGCCAATGACCTGTTTATGAATAAACCTTTTCGAAGTTCATATTTTCTGTCTGTGGTTTTGTGTTTGTGTGTGTGAGAAACATTAAAGGTGTGCTGTACTTGCATACACGTTAGAGCAGATGCCACCTGCGCCGCATAATACTGTATATTGGTGTAAAAATGTAAGCCTATATGCATTGTGTGAATTCAAACATCTCTCCACCATTTCATGTTCTTGTCCAGGTCAAATAGCCGCCGCTGTAGTCTAGTGGTTAGGGCGTTGGACTCGTAATCTAAAGGTTGCGGGTTCGATCCCAGCTTTCGGCTATGGCGTTGTGCCCTTGGAAAAGGCACTTTACGGCTATTTTTCACCCCACCCAGGTGTAAAAGGGGTACCAACCTTGTGTTGGGGGTTAATCCTGCGATAGACTGGCGTCTATCCAGGGAGGAGTCTATGACTCTCAGTCACTAATGCCAGCAGAAACCGGGATAAGCACCGGCCTGATGAGCCTTAGGCTCGGGACAGACTTTAACGTGTTTTTTTCCAGGTCATATAGCACCAGTTTGCTGCTCAAAAGTCTCTTTTTTTAAATCAAATTCTAAGGTTTTTAGCCCCGCTGATCACAGAGGTCGTTTCAGCTGTCACCTTATGAATGTTAAAATATGATATTAATCCATCCCCTAAGTCGGGATCTGCCTATTACCTTTAGGTGGATAAACCGTCCACACACACACCACACCAAACACACAACCACACACATAGATAGATAGAATACTCAACATAATCTCTCATTGGTGAACCTGGGAGCTCTAGCAGAGGAACGCAAAAAAAAAACCAAAAAAACCCATGCAATTGTATTCGACTCATAAGGTTAAAACCAGCTGTTCTGTCGTTCCTGATATCAACGCCCGCGCCGACTATAAGGGTCAAACAAGGATGTAACTGCGTTGTAGGGACCCCCATAAATGGTTCATAAAAATTGGATACCCCCCCCCCCCATACACACACACACACACACCACACACAACAAAAACAACATTATGTAAAGCTTCCAGGCTAACCATGTAAACTAATAATTAATTTATTATCCTCTTTGATTGTGTCTTTAACCGGAAGAGATTCAGTTTCAGTGTTGCAAAAAGGTTCATTGGGTCCAGAACATTCTATTTCCGCGGGTTCTGGGTGTTAAAGGCACAGAACAGACACACAGAGTACACACAAGGATACAGATCACACCTAGCATGTAGCTTTTAACGTGTTTCTTCTTATAATGAGTGCTGGGCAGGGTGGGGTGGGGAGAAAGTTCAGGTGAGGTTCACATTCTGGTGTTTCTCGGCTTGCCCAGTGTTATTCCGCTCTCAAATCTATTTCTACCGGTCTGTGATAATGCCTTCTTCTGTAGGTGAGTTGTCCTGTTTTGAAGGGCATTCAAAGTTCAAGTTCAAAGTTCAATCTTAGAGTAGCTATACGTCTGAATGATCTTTCTTCTATTATGTTTTTTTTATAAAATTCTTTATTTCGAGAATAATGGAATAATCACTTATGTGCTTTTTTTTTTTACATTCAGTCCCCGTGTTATGTAGTTTTGTACATTTTGTCATACGTTCCCACCAGCACACGGTGGCATACTCTTCCGAAAAGTGGAACGGGTTTTAACTTATGCAGAATATGTTCTGCTGCTTTCGTACAGGGACCTAGGTTTAGAGTCTCATCCGAAGGACTTTTGGGGGAGTGGAGTCGGCACTGATATTATTAACTCCAAAGGAAAAATCCTCTTGAAGGAGATTCGAACCCATGTCAGCAGATTACGAGCGCATCACTTTGACCTCCAGGCTATCCCGTTTAAAAGAAGACAATATCTTTCTGTCAAGAGCAGCATTCAGTATGCCTTCTAGCGTTGATGGGAGTCGTGCAACAGGCATCTTGACTGATGAAAAGATGAAAACAATTGTAAAATTGTCATTAAGAGCTGAGGAGTGACACGTCTTGCTAGCTGCCAGGGAAGG
Organism: Stramonita haemastoma; assembly: GCA_030674155.1. Taxonomy (NCBI): domain Eukaryota; kingdom Metazoa; phylum Mollusca; class Gastropoda; order Neogastropoda; family Muricidae; genus Stramonita; species Stramonita haemastoma. Next base: position 69,685,469 of record CM060316.1, read on the forward strand.
AAATCAAGAGAGAGAGAGAGAGAGAGAGAGAGAGAGAGAGAGAGAGAGAGAGAGAGAGAGAGAGAGAGAGAGAAGAGAGAGAGAGAATACAGTTATTGAAAAAAACATCACAAACACACATAAGGAAGTAACTATTCCTAAAAAGGAAATTTAGCCAGTTATACAAATAAATAAAGTGAAAAGATGAAGAAAAATATCTAAATAAATAAATGTACAAAAGAAACATATCATGGATGACGAACGGATAATAAAAAGGAAGGAGTGTATCAATAATTGATGACTAAATAAAAATAAATAATATAAAAAATAAATAAATAAACAAACAAGAGAGAAGCATGTCCAGTTTGTTTTTGCTCTTTGGGGCCCAAAACCTGACGCTGTTGTCTTTACTGTCTCTATCTGCCCTTGAAAGTTTTGCTCAACCACTTAACACTTGAGGTATGGCAAAACATTTGCATCATCGTGCGCATTTCTGCTTGTCAGTTGTCAGGGACATTTGTTGACAGCCTGTGCACGCATGCCAAAGTGAGGATTTGTTCAGCTGACTGCAGTATACAGTACATGGGCCTTTGTGGTGCTCCTCGCTACATTCACGTCCATTGCCTACGTTCAGTTACAGAATGTGCCATTTTGTAACTTTTATTTGTCTTTTGACACAAACCCACAGAACAGAATGTAGGGGAAATCGAAACTGAAGTCACCATGAGACTTGGACAACCAGGGCCACTGAATCAGAGACAATTTTCTTTTATTGCTTGATGATCAATGATAATGACGATGACGTAATGCTACTGCTATGGAAGTGCATAATTGTTCTGACACTACTTGACAGGGACGTACTTTATGCTTCTTATCATGATATATCTTAGTGTCAGTTCGGCCCAGAGACACAGACACCTGCTGTGTGGTCAGGTAATTCGAGCAACACATTAAAAATCGCATCCATGAAGTTGGATGAAGCTCGACTATGTAGTACCAGTCTTTCCGTTGATGAGCCCATGGAAAACTCATTCTGGGTAGGAGGAGGCAGAATTACAAAAAAAAAATCCCTATGATTCTTATGGGATTTAAAGCCCACAAGCTTCCAGTCCGTAACCCAAGATGCTAATCATTGCATCATAGCGGTTAATGCCAAGTCTAACCCTGACTTAGTTTGCAGGGGCAGAATCAAGCAACCCGCATCATTCTGGGGGCCATAAACACAACGCAGATATCAGACCTTGAGACCATCACAGACTCCAGTCTCTTGAAGATCGTCGAGACATGAAGATTCTCATCCAGGCTGCCAAAGTCAAGAGGCTTCCAGACTGCCCCATGAAAAGAGACTGTCCCACCAACAAAGGGATGACTAAAGAGCAGACTTGAGAACAACATCAGGACACCTTTGACCATTACCCCAAAGAAATTATATCTCAGTGTCTGGCTGTCTTAGCCTGGGGTGAGAGGGCTTCTGCCCTCATTCAGTGATTTCCGTGGTGTAGGATCCAAAGGTTCTTAGAATGGCCCTAAGAAAAAGTCCTACACCTTTGAACACCCCTAGACCCACTACTCAACAGACTTGTACACAAGTGTCTGCTATGATGGCTCGGCTGAGAATGCAGTGTGAAATGGAGGAGCAGGGATGTACACCCATACCCTGAAGGCAGAGAAGATAGGGTCAGTCTCGCAACTAGAGTTGAACTTGCAGCTGGAGTCGCTGTGAGTTGATTCACGGGATCTTGAGGGTTAAAGCTTCATCTGGAAAGGGACTTGGCTTGTTGTAATGTTGGTTCCAATGAGAAAGCTTTCTTTGATGTGACAGTCTTCTGTGAGAATCTAACTCTGAACCCTTTGATCAAGCATTAAAATGGCTATACCCCCTGCGCCATTTCCAGGCCCTCCTGAAAGAAACTAATCTATCTACATTGTGTGTTTCTTTGCCCGTCCTGGGCTGAACCCTTATGGTTTGACCAAGGCGTCGACACAAGGGAAGGACATTAGAGTTGGTTTTATACCTCGTTTTAATTTGTATATAGTTAGACCAATTGCACAGATTTGTTTAAATCTGAGTTTTAAATTTGACGAGGTGACAGCCCCTGACATGGCTTGTGTGGTCGGTGGGGCTATAAACAACATGATTGGATTGGATTTGTGTGTCTCCTTTCTTCTGTTCGTCTAACACGAGGACATTCGGAAAAACTTTCAAGTATCAAAATCAAACAAAAGTAGTATCAACTGAACGAATCTCTGATTGCGTTAGATGTCACCAGTCACTGAATGACCCTTCTGCACCCAGATCGTGACGTCCTTGTGTGAAATGTTCAGAATGTCAACCTGCACTTTTGGAAATATATTTTTGTAGAGGGAAGAAGGGGGGGGGGGGGGAGACAGTGGAGCTTATTCCTCTTATTGCAAGTGCGGCTGATCGTACAGCCAACCATTTTAGACTCTCAGCATCTGAGCTGAAAATGGGAAAAAAAGTGAAAGAATTACAGCTGTCACCATCACAAAAAACAGGATGTGAAAAAGAGTGTGGTGACCTTGAAAGTGTGTGAAGGGGGGGGGGGGGGGGGGGGGGGGGGGAGGGAGAAAACGAAAAAAAAGTTGCACCAGGGAGCGCAGTAAGTATGCATGTATGCAATCAAATTTATTTATTTATTCTTTTATATGAGGATAATGGAATAAGCACTCATGTGCTCTTTTACATCCAGTCCCCGTGTGTATGCAGTTTTGTAAATGTTGTTCCCCAGCTTAACACTCTGGGGGGTCACCAGAATGGCCCTCTGACTCACAAATTCCACCTGGGAATCACTGTGAATTGAAATTGCACACGAATGAGAGCATTGCTGATGACTGTTTTCAAGTACCTCGCCATACTCCGACTTCAGAGGAAGTTTTGTAAATCTTATCATCTGTTCCCCCCGCCACACAATGGCCTACTCTTACAAAAAGCAGGAACAGGATTTAACGTGCGTGCAAGATGTTCTGCGCGCGTTCGCACACGGGGCGTCGGTTTATAGTCTCATCCGAAGGACTTTTTGGGAAGAGTGGAGTCAGCACTGATGTCAACTCCAGGGGAAATCCCTTCAAACGGGAATCAAACCGGGGTCGTCAAATTGTGAGCGCAATGTTCTGACCACTAGGCTATTCCGTCCCCCAAAACATAGGAAACTTGAGTCAAACGGGTCTTGTTATCGTCCTCCTCCTCCTCAACATCATCGTCATCATCATCACCATCATCATCGTCGTCATCATCGTTGTAACCGTCATCGTTATCGTCAATGCTACTGTCGTCGTCGTCCTCACTATCACGATCATTATCTATCCTAAAGTTTTTTGGGGGACTGTTGAGACGCCACACATCTGGCATCCAGCTTCCTCCATACTTTACGATTGTCCATCTTTCTCACTTACTCAGCATCATATTTTTCTGCAATGTTACCTTCTCATCTCTTCTTGGTCCTCCCTTTTTTTGGTGGTTATTTTCTGTATTATAAATGCCTGCGTACAAATAATTTGTGCACGTAGGAAATGGAGCAGGAGCTGAAAACGGAATTAATAGTAGGTGAAAAATAATGCTTATTGATCGTCGTTCATATTAATTTTGCTCAGTTTCCATTACAACTCTTTGTACTATGGTTTGACATGACCAAAAAACAGCCTGGGGGATTTCTTTCCCTTGGAGCCAGAGTGTATAATGGAGGAAAAAAACCCAACCCTGGTGGTTGGAGGGTGGGAGCAGGTATTGAGGATATTGTGTATAGAGACTATATGCTAATACGTCTACTCTCGATACAATATTTGCTCTTTCTCTCTCTCTCTCTCTCTCTCTCTCTCTCTCTCTCTCTCTCTCTCTCTCTCTCTCTCTCTCTCTCTCCTCTCTCTCTCTCTCCTCTCTCTCTCTTCTCTCTTAAATCATTTTTTTCTTAGCTATATTCCCTGATCAGGGCAAGGGCCGATGAAAAAAAAGTATGGAATACTTACTCTGTAACCCTTGAAAAATAAAAATTATTCTCTCTCTCTCTCTCTCTCTCTCTCTTCTCTCTCTCTCTCTCTCTCTCTCTCTCTCTCCTCTCTCTCTCTCTCTCTCTCTCTCTCTTTCTCTCTCTCTCTCTCTCTGTGCGCAGCCTATGTATGTATGTAGTATGTATATATGTCAAGGCCTGTACAGTTATAAAGGCAGTATAGTGTGTATCGCTGTCAACAGATCATGTACTGATGTGTGGCGGCCAAGGCCGGGGAGACAAACACTGAAACAAGCTGTCAATCCCATCAAAGAGGCCTGCCAGCCGCCAACCTGTCTCCCCTAACGGCTTAAACAAACACCGTTGCCTGACATATTCTCACGAAACTTTGTTTGGGACGATCATTCCACATTGATGAGCTGAGCAAAAACGGTTTTGGTTTTGTTTTGTTTTGTTTTGTTTTGCTTTGTTTTGTTTTGTGTGTTGTTTTTTGTTGTTGTTGTATGGCTAGAAATTAGATGTAGATTATACAGATGTTTTGTTTGATTCTACTGAATGGTAGCCGTTTTCAGGGAATACACGTCTACATCTTAAAAGTTGAATTGTTTGTGATGTTATGTATTGTATTTGACAATACCGCAGGATAGATCTAAAAGCATGATGCTCTATAGGCACAACAGATTGCTCTGTGTGAAATTCAGGCCACTGTTTCCAGACAGCGCCGTAGACACGACCGTTTGTTTTCTCTTTCTGTGTACATATTAACATGTTTAACCTGTTTCAGAGAGTATAGCCTACTCAAAAGAGACACTACCCTCACCCACCCCCCACTGCCACCCCCACCCCCACCCCCTACCTTATCAGCCGATTTTCCTTTCTGAGAAGTTGGGAGGTCAGGGGTTGGGAAAGACCCCCCACGTCCAAGATTACCCAATTTTTGATCTACTACATATCTTTTAATGAAAAGATAACAAAGACGAATGCCACAGACAAAACCAACGTAACTTTGAGAATCAGAACACGCTTTGAAGTCGGTTTAACCCTCGTTCACAGTCGTTTGTGCAGCTTAGTGAAGTCCGTCCCGTTTCATTGCTGTTTTGCAAGCTTTCCTCCTGATGATCTTTTTGTATTTTTTTTTTAATCCACAATATTTTTGGTTGGTAAGATTGTAAGTTACATCTTAGTGGCAGTAATCACTTCAGCTTGAAAAATTCACATACCGTTTAAACACACACACACACACACAACACCACAAACACACACACACACACACACACACACACACACACACACACACATATATATATATAATATATAGATATATAGATATATATAGATATATACGGCTACATATATTATGTACTTCGTCGATTTTAATCTTAAAGCGAAAAAAAAGTGTAGAAAAGTATTTCATTGAAGAACGAAATAAGTAACACCGTGTTTAATTAAATAAGGACGAATATTAGCTCTGAAAAGTGGCAAACTATTCAGTTTTTTGCATTAGTACATAATAGGAAACGGTTTTATTTTTGCCGCAAAAGATCATTTACAACATCTTACCCCCCCCCCCCCCCCCCCCACACACACACACCACACACATACACAACAGCATGTTAAAACATTCATTTTCAAGTGAAGTTAGATGACACAGTACAAGGACAGCAACGACAATAGATAAAGAAAAGCAAGGAAAAGGGAGAAAACCATGAGCGGAAGGGGAAGGAGGGGGGGGGGGGGGGGGGGGGGGGGGGGGGGAGGGATGAATGAAAGGTGAGAAAAGTCCTGTTAGGTGTGAAATTTTGTTGGCAGTGTCTTTCATCCCTGTGTTTGTGTTTTTTGCCACGTAGAACAAATACAGGTGACGAAGTCTGCTATTATGAGTGGAATGTCATTGTTAGGCTACTTGTTTTAAGTAGCCCACAGGCTACTGGCGTCATAAGGGGGGACGGGATAGCCTTGTGGTTAAAGCGTTGCGTGTTGTGCTCGTTATTTGATGGCTCGGGTTTGAACCCAGATTTGAACGACCACCCAGATGCCCGTTCAAAGGAATTTTTCCCCTGGAGTTAAAATCATCACCGACTCCACTCCCTTGAAAGTCCTTCGGATGAAATGAACTGAGGCCCCTTGTGCGAACGCACACAGAACATCTAGTGCACTCGCAAAAAAACCTTGTTCCGCCTTTCGGAAGAGTACGCCATTTGTGTTGGTGGGAACGTATGATAAATTAACAAAACGGCATGCACACAGGGACAGGATATTAAAAAAAAAAGCACGTTAAAAAAATGCAATATGATCATAATATTGCGTAGAATGCGTAATGCCTCGTCTTCTCCGGCGCTTGTAACTCTGCAGGAGGTCTGCCCGCTGGCCTCAGCCGATGCATGCTGATTTCAGGGCAGCTCGTTAAAAAGTTCATTAAAAAGTTTCAGATTTGCTTGAAAAAAGGCAGTAGAATGGGCTTGGTAGGCAAAATATGAGAAAGAGAGAGAGGAGGGGATAGAAAAGGGGAATTTTCTATCCCAGACTTTAAAGAAAGGGGGGATGCTGTTTATACTGAAAAAGTCCCCTGCATCAACAAGGGGGTAAGTAGATATATCATGACAACTTGGCTTGACTGTAGGCCTACTTTTGTAGCACACACACACACACACACACACACACACACACACACACACACACACACAACACACACACACACGGGGGGGATGGATAGCCTAGTGGTCAGAACATTGGGCTGGCAATTTGACGACCCGGGTTCGATTCCAGTCGAGATTTTTCTCCTGGAGTTAACATCAGTGCTGACTCCACTCTCCCCTAAAGTCCCTCGGATGAGACTATAAACCGAGGCCCCTTGTGCGAACGCACGCAGTAGGCTACATCTTGCGCACACGTTAAATCCTGTTCCGCTTTTCGTAAGAGTAGGCCATCGTGTACCGGTGGGAACAGATGACATTTACAAAACTGCATGCACATGGGGACTGGATGTAAAAAAGCACAAGAGTGCTCATTCCATTATCCTCGATATAAAAGAATGCATCAAATCAAATCAAATCAAACACACACACACACACACACACACACACACACACACACACACACACACACACACACACACACACACACACACACACACACACGTCAAAGTAGTGTCGCTGTAGCATATATGTCATGTCATTCAACAGATTGTCTTTCCAAGGCAGGGACATTTACCCCTCTGTCTAACAACGGCTGTGATTGATTTTCGATAGTTTGATTAATAGTTTTCGTCATTGTCTTAACATGATATTGATCACATTGTTGTGTTGATAGATTATAGTACCACTGTTACATTATTTTCCTTCACTTCACTTCATATCCCCCCCCCCCCCCTCTCTCTCTCTCTCTCTCTCTCTCTCTCTCTCTCTCTCTCTCTCTCTCTCTCTCTTGTCTAATAGCACTTTTTGTGAATAGACATAAAATCGGAGAAAACACACACACACACACACACACACACACACACACACACACACACACACACACACACACACACACACACTCACACACACACACACACACAGACGCACGCACGCACGCACGCGCGCACGCGCGCACATACAGACACACACACACACACACACACACACACACACACACACACACACACACACACACACACACACACACACACTGTCATGTTAACAGATTAATGAGTGTTTTTTTTTCTTCCTCTCTTGCAAGTACCTATTTATGTTTGGTGGATCGGTGGTCTAGAGGTAACGCATCTGCCTAGAAAGCGAAAAGTCTGGGTTTCAAGTGTGTGGTGGTTTGATCCCTTTTGTGCCTGAAACTTTCCCCCCACCCACTAGATCATGAGTGGTGGTCTGGGTGCTAGTCTTTCGGATGAGACGATAAACTGCAGTTCCGTGTGCAATACTCGTTTAGTACCTGTAAAAGAACCCACGGCAAAACGAGAGTTGTTCCTGACATAATTCTGTAGAAAAAAGCCACTCTGATAGGAAATATCAAATACATATGCAGACAGGAAAAGGGGAAAAAACAACAACAAATAATGGGTGGCACTGCTCCTATGGCGACGTGCTTTCGTCGGGGAGGGCAATCCGAATTTCACGCATTTAAATCTGCTGTGACTTAAAGCAGTATACTACTATGCTATGCTATGCTATGCTATGCTATGCTATGCTATGCTATGCTATGCTATGCTATGCTATGCTCACTCACTCACTCACTCAGTCCCATGTCCCAAAGGACGTAGGGGGGACATGAGAGAAGACGCAACGGAGATCTTTTTCCATGCATCACGATCCTGTGTGGCTAGTAGGAGGCGTTGCAGGGGTTGGGCAGTCCAGTCTTTGATGTTGTCAACCCATGATTTCTTTTGGCGGCCTCTTCTTCTCTTGCCCTCGACTGTTCCTTGCAAGATGGTTTTTGCTAGGGTGTTGTGTCTTGTGGTGTGACCAAACCACATCAGCTTTCTCCTCTTTATGGTGGAGAGCAAAGGCTCTTGGGGGCCCACACGCTTTTTGATTTCTTCTTTCACCTAGTTATTGGTCTTGTGTAAGTTGTATGATATTTTGAGGAGTCTTCTGTGGCACTTGTTCTCGAATGCTTGGATTCTTCTCTCTAACTCTGCTGTCAGAGTCCATGATTCACAGCCATATAGGAGGATAGATATCACGAGGGATTTGTAGAGGTGGTATTTGGTGCAGAAGCTGATGTTGTTGCTTCTGATGATCCTCTGGAGTCTGACTAGAGCAGATGTTGCTGTTGCAATGCGAGCTTTCACCTCATTGTTTGATGTGCCATCTTTTGTTAGGATGGAGCCTAAGTATTTGAATTGGCTCACCTCTTCCAATATTTCTCCATTCATCTTTATTTCCGTGCTGTCATTACTCGCGCTGTTGACCATGATCTTCGATTTCTCTGTACTGACCTCCATGCCGTATGCGCTCGTTCGATCTGTTAGACTGTCTGTGAGGATTTGCAGTTCTTGTTTGCTGCTGCCCATGAGGTCAATGTCATCTGCAAATCTGAGGTTGCAGAGGGGTCTTCCACCAATGGAGATGGGAGTGTGGTGGTTTTGCAGTGTCTCTGTCATGATGTTTTCGAGGAAGAGGTTGAAGAGTACAGGTGAGAGAAGGCAGCCCTGGCGGACTCCAACCGTGGTCTTGAAGAACTCGCCCACGTGATTGTTCATGAAAACTGCACTTCTTGCATTCTCGTACAGAGCCTTGATGACTTCAATTAGGCAGCTGTCAATGCTGAAGTGCCTGAGTACTTGCCAGAGGCCGTCATGCCATACCCTGTCAAAGGCCTTTTTGAAGTCTATAAAATTGTGGTACAAGTCTTTTTGGTGTTGGAGATGCTTCTCTATCAGAATTCTCAGGTTGAAAATTTGTTCCATTGTGCTGCGTTTTGGTCTAAAGCCCGCTTGTTCTTCTGCCAGGAGTTTTTCTGCTTGGTTTTTCAGTCTGTTGAGGACTACCTGCAGCATGATCTTGCTAGGATGGCTTATGAGACTGATGGTTCTGTAGTTCTGACATTGCTTGAGGTTTCCTTTCTTTGGCAGGGGTATTACAAGAGACTGTGTCCATTCTTTTGGCCATTCTTTGGTGTCGTGGATCTTCTGACAATGCTATGCTATGCTATGCTAATTGCTATGCTATGCTATGCTATACTATAAAGGAAGGTGCGTGCGTGCGTGCGTGCGTGCGTGCGTGTGTGTGTATTTTTTTTATTTTATTCATCTATTTATTCTTTTATTTCGAGGATAATGGAATAAGCACTCATGTGCTTTTTTGCTTAAATTTTTTTTTTTTACATCCAGTCCCCTTGTGTATGCAGTTTTGTAAATCTTGTCATCTGTTCCCACCAGCACACAATGGCCTACTCTTGCGAAAAGCGGAACAGGATTTAATGTGGGCGCAAGATGTTCTGCGTGCGTTCGCACACGGGACCTCGGTTTATAGTCTCATCCGAAAGACTTTTGGGGAGAGTGGAGTCAGCACTGATGTTAACTCCAGGGGGAAAATCCCCTCGAACAGGAATCGAACCGGGGTCGTCAAATTGTGAGCACAATGTTTATTTATCTATTTATTTATTTATTCTTTTATATCGAGGATAACAGAATAAGCAATCATGTGCTTTTTTTCATCCGGTCCCCGTGTGTATGCAGTTTTGATAATATTGTCATCTGTTCCCACCGGCACACGATGGCCTACTCTTACGAAAAGCGGAACAGGATTTAACGTGTGCGCAAGATGTTCTGCATGCGTTCGCACACGGGGCCTCGGTTTAAAGTCTCATCCGAAGGACTTTTGGGGAGAGTGGTGTTCTGACCACTAGACTATTCCGCCCCAGTTTCGTGCTAGGAATTCCTTATTTAATTTTTTTTTGATATGCCTCTGCTTTCGCCTTGTTCCTTTTTCTTCCCGTCATCTCCTGCTTGTCTATTGTTTGCCTTCTTGGTCCATTCTCTTGCGTTCCCCCCCCCCCCCCCCCTCCTCCCCAAGAAAGACTCGAAAGATAACAATTCTTTCCCACACTGAAGTCGGATGCGCTGGGCCTGACTTGTCAGGGGCTTAATGATAGCACAACGAATTTTCGCTCATATGACAGACAACAATAGTTGCCGTCTGAGCGTTTGACGAATAAGAAGAAAAAAAGAAAGACATCGTGCGGATTTTCCTGCTATAAAAAATAAGTAGGCCTATATTTTACTTGGATTGACTTCAGCCCTCTATTTCTGACAATACTTTCGTAAGATATCAAGAAATTTTTGTAGTTCTGATTTAATGAAATTGCATCCGAAGCATATTTGTTGTTGTTGTTGTTGTTGTGCATTCCCCAGCTTAACACCATGGGGATCACCCAGAATGCGCACTCTGACTCACTCATCCCACCTGGGAATCACTGTGAGATTGAAATCGCACACTGAATGAGAAAATTGCATGAATGACTGTTTTTAAGTACCTCGCATTATAGGGCAGCCATACTCAAACTTCAGGGGATTTATTCTCCTTTATAGGAGAGTGCAGGTTGTTATGTTAAGAGCTTGTCATGCTGAAGGCCACCTCAACACATTTTTACAAAATAACAATATTTTAGTGTTAGGCCCTGGCAATCAGCTGACATCAATAACTGACACAACTTTTGGCCTGTGCCAAGCAGCATTTAAAAGTAAGCCTACAAGTAACGGAGGATATTTTTCAAGATCAAACACAAGTAAATCTAGATGAATTGTAAGTAAGAACAATCATTATATCTAGGAATTTGTTCATTGTCATTAATTACAATCGTATGAAAACAATAAGGAAGAAAAATTCTGTTCTTGCCAAACAGCCTTAAAACTTGCAAATTCACACACACACACACACACACACACACACACACACACACACACACACACACACACACACACACACACACACACACACACACACACAAGATTTCAAGATTTAATTCCTTTCACCCCTTTTGGGGCATGGAGGATGACAAAAGAATTCAACAGAACACACACACACACACACACACACACAACACCTGAAAGGGAGTTTGCTAAATTTCATTCCCAGATATAAAATGTTCAAACAAAAAAAAGAAAAAACAAACATACAAACAAACGAACAAACAAAACACACAGAGGACTTCTCTGTTCAAAATGACAGTATCGATATCGGTCTATGGGTGTGTGATTTTTTGTTTTAAGTACTTTTATTTCCGATCACTGTTTTGAATATTATGATCCCAGTGGGCATGCGTAATGCAACGTGGTCGTTGCTTCCGTAGCAGCACGTTTGGTAAGAAACGAAAATAAGCTTTGAACTTCCAATTTATCTTCATTACGCTAACAAGGTTAGCATTTTGTTTATGAAAGATTATTGCAAACTGTAATTTGCTGCAATGTTTACGTAATTTTGTGTTGATTTTCATTGCTCAACGGCTTAATTGTTATTATTTTAGATGATCGATCTTATGAAACTGTAGGAGAACAATTGATCAACTTGTGATGCCGCATTTCCCTTGAATATGTCTACTTTTCTTGCTTATGTTCTTTGATGGTTACATACTTCCAGATCAGTTGCACATCATCATCCGCTACTTTGCTGTTGGGGCAGATGGTGGTGGTTGTGTTGTTGCGAGTGTGACTTTCAAACAGTTTAACGTCTGTTCACTGAAGTGATATTAGACACAAGTTTGTGTGTGTGTGTGTGTGTGTGTGTGTGTGTGTGTGTGTGTGTGTGTGTGTGTGTGTGTGTGTGGTGTGGTGTATTTTTATTTCGAGGATAATGGAAAAAGCACTCGTGTGCTTTTTTACATCCAGTCCCAAAAGGGGAACAGGTTTTAAAGTGTGCACAAGATGTTCTGCTTATGTTCGTACAGGACCTTGGGTTATAGTCTCATCTGAAGGACATTTTGGGGGGGTGGAGTGGACACGTCATGAGCACATCACTCTGACCACCAGGCTATCCTGTCTGCCTTACAATACCATCATTTACTAAGACAGGAGCACAGGAAATGCATTGCACAGTTAGCTTTGTTGACTGATTTTTTACTGTTAGATGTGTTTCAGCTGAAAGTATGTATTTCTTTATGGTTAAACTTCAAGGTGTTCGCAGATGAATGCTACAAGTTTTCAGCCTATGACCATTTCCCTGGTAGCCAGTCTAACAGATCTGAGTCCATTTATTGTTAGCATGACAAATTTACAAGTGGGACGTGAAGTAAAGACCATCTGCCATGTTTTCTCCATAACTGAATTTTAAACAACAAGCTCTTTTAATAAAAGGATGCATTCTTTGTGTAACATGATAAAGGTGTTGGCATTTAGCAGGCTATGAGGTGGTGTGGTGATATATTGATAAAGAACTCCTGATTGAACTTACATTTAGTAGTTTGGTAAGTAGGTCCATAAGTCATGGGGTTGAATCTCTGCAGCGTCTGGTGAATTAAGGGTTTTTTTTTACTCTTTCCCAAGTAATTTTAAGTCCAGACCTGCCAGTGCCTTAATTAATTCCCTTCATGTATATATGTACACATGGAGAAGTAAACAGATTCAGACGAGATCAGTCATATCTTTAACAATAAAAATCATGGGAAAATTTCAAGTAATTTTTGTCTGTCTCTGTGTCCACATACTTCAACCACTTGCCTGCCTGTTGAGCTATCTCTATCATTTTGATTGATTAATTGATTGATTGGATTGATTGATTGATTGATTGATTGATTCATTCATTCATTGATTCATTCATTCATTTGTTTAATTCATTTTCAGTAGTCACCTGACTGCCCATCTTTCAGTCCAGCAAACCTGTCCACACTGACTACCTGATCTTCATTGATTTAAGCAGTCTACACAATGAAGCTGCATCTTGTGAAGACCCTGTGCTTAGTGTGTACGCTAGCATATGCGGTGTGTGCCACTGACTTCTACCAGTTGCTGGGAGTGGAGAAAAGTGCTTCAACACGTGAAATCCGGAAAGCATTTAAGAAATTGGCCATTAGTACTCATCCGGATAAAAATACAGTAAGTTCTTTAAAAAATTTTTTTAGTTGTTTGAAAACATACTTCACTGAGAATTGCTGTTTTGTTCAAATAAGAAATTTCCGACCAGTTTAACTGTGTGTTTCTGTGTGTGCATCTGCATTGTATGTAGCTTATATTGCCTTCCCTGTCCCCTCCCTGTCTTACTACCTTTTCAAGTTTCTTCTTCCCCAGCAGTGTGATCATGCCTTTGGGCGTGGAGTTTGTGCACTCTTTAAATCATAGATTCATTGATTCATTTATTCTTGTTAAAAAAAAAAGTGTAATGATATCTTGACTTTAAGCAGTTTTCTTTTGTTTAAAGTAATGTTTTTTCCTCAGGGAGATCCTCAAGCACATGAAAAGTTCTTACGAATCACACGTGCCTATGAGGTGTTGAAAGATGAAGAACTGAGGAAGAAATATGACCTTCATGGAGAAGAAGGTCTAAGTGAAGACAACAATCGTGGTCGTCACTACGAGAGCTGGCAATGGTATCAGCAGAACTTTGGTAAGTGAATTAAAATGGATCCATAAAAATAGCAACAGTTTTCCACAAATACATTGAACTGACTCCACTCCCCAAAAGTTCTTTGGGTGAGACTGTAAACCAAGGGCCCCTGTATAAATGCATGTGGAATATCGTGCAGTGTCAAGCTTGTCTACCTTTCTTAGAAAAGTAGGCCATGTGTGGACAATGGGATGAATTGCATGACCACACATGGCACACACCTTGCTACTTGGAAGAGATGGGCTCCACTAGGTTCAACTTGTCCATAATGCACTGTCTGAAAAATTCAGTGCTGTGCCCTAATGACTGACTCCTCAAGGAGTTGAAAAATGGAATTAGTTGAGTGTTAATAGTTTCTGTGGTTTTCTTATAGACTGTGGAAGTTAAGTTGTTGACTTACTTCAAGAGACAAACACGAAGTATGTAAGTTCTAACACAACCGTTTTGATGTGAAGATGGTCACATGACAGCAAGTTATTTACTACAAGTAAGAGTTTTTATTTGATTGGAATGACAGTGTCACTATGATGTTTTCACTAAATGATTTCATCTACTGATTTTGCACTAAAAAAAAAAAGCAGATGTGATATGTGATTTTTTATACTATTGGTTTCCACCTATGCCTGTTTTGTTTTAAGTATGGCACTTTATTCTTTCCTGACTTCATTATCTTGTTAGAAGATAAAAAGATTGCTACTTTAACCCTAAAAACTGTTTCAGCTTCAGGGGGCGGTGCCCACTGACACACTGCCTTTTCAGAAGGGGGTGGGGTGGTGGTCGTGGTAGGGGGCTTGCCCACTTTCTATCAAGTTCTGTTTTGGGTTATCATTGGCAGCTTTGCTTTTAAATGAGGTCCCATGTGTGAACACATACTTAGATAACCTTCTACATACTTTGAATTCATCTTACAATTTAAAAGTATACCAATAAGAATGGATGACAACAGAAAAAAGCATGCACCGTGATGTGGTATTTAGAATATTATTTTTTTCAGGACAGAATGTGGTGAATGTATTTTTAGGGAAACGGTCGCATGTTCTAAATTTTTTTTTTTTTTTACCAATGGTGAACCTTAGAGTTCTAGTAGAGAATTCTCTATAAGAATATGTTATGTTTTTTGGTCTGTTTTTGGTGTTGGTTGATTTTTTAAATAACTAATATATAAACCTTATAAATATGTAAACTTGAAGATTTGTATAAATAATCATGTCGATATTTGATGCAGAATAGAAGTAACATGAAAATGAAAAAAATGGTTTGCCTCAGAATGGTCACATTATGTCACTTTTTTTGTAACAGGTATTTATGATGAGGACCCTGAAATTATCACTCTAAGCAAGTCAGATTTTGGTAAGTTTCTATAGAAATGGTAGTTTTCATATGTGTTTGTGGAATATGTATGGTTGTGTGCATGCTTTGTTTGTGTGTGTGTGTGTGTGTGTGTGTGTGTGTGTGTGTGGTGGTGGTGTCTGTGGTGTGGTGCGGTGGTGCTTGTCGTTGCGTGCATGTGAGTGCCTGCATATGCACACAGATACTTAAATTACTGATGGCAAAGAGTATTATTATAGTTGCTTATGCTCATGTTGAGTTGGCTCAGCATGAGTAATAGAATAATGGACTTGCAACAAGCAGAAAAAGAAATTCTTTTGTGGCAGTAGCCATCCAAATTCTAAATTCACAATAACACTGACTACCCAGTTTTTACACTTCTCAGAATTACTTGCCTGATTGCCTTTGTTATGAGTGTAGTCAATCTCTCTCTCTCTGTCTCTCTCTGTCTCTCTGTCTCTGTCTCTGTCTCTGTCTCTCTCTCTCTCTCTCTCTCTCTCTCTCTCTCTCTCTCTCTCTCTCTCTCTCTCTCTCTCTCTCTCTCTCTCTCTCTCTCTCTCTAATGTGTGTGTGTGTGTGTGTGAGTAGTATTTATGATGACGACCCAGAAATTATCACTCTAAGCAAGTCATATTTTGGTAAGTCCCTATAGAAACAGTAGTTTTCATCTGTGTTTGTGGAATATGTATGCTTGTGTGCATGCTTGGTGAATAATTGTTTCAGCTTTATTTATTTTCACATTGTGATGTGGAGCTTTTGATAACGTTGTGTTTATATTGCAATATTTTCAGAGATGTCTGTGGAAGGGACGGATGATATATGGTTCATTAACTTCTATTCTCCTCACTGTTCCCATTGCCATGAGCTGGCTCCTGCTGTAAGTGATCTCTTTTTTTCAGTATAATGACGAAAATAAAACTTATTCTGGTTCTGATGATGATAATGATGGTAATGACGATGATGACGACAATGGTAATGGTGATGATGATGATGATGATGATAAAGAAATCTTAGGATCTGCTGTGCAGTAAATCAAGTTCTTCAGACACCCACATGTACTGGCAAAGAAATAATCATTGTTAAATCATATATTCTTGTCTTCTCAGCCTTCTCTTTGTCTACACCTCCATCTGCTCATTGGCAGGGAGAGAGAGAGAGAGATCATTGGATTGCAAGAAAAGATCAAACAGAAGAAGAAAAAAAAAGATAACAGTTGATAGTAGAAACAACAACAGTCTGTATAGTAGGTTGGTTTCAACCAGTTGTTAACCAAAATTTCCACAAATTGTTTTCATAGCAATGTAGAAGGTTAGGGGGGTTCTTTAAACAAGCCTTTTGTAATGTGTTATAAAATTGTTGGTTGTTAATTAAATTGCAGTGCTGTTGTGTTTCAGTGGCGTGAGATGGCCAAGGAGTTGGAGGGGGTGATCAGAGTAGGGGCCGTCAACTGTGAGGATGACTGGGCTTTGTGCCGCATGCAGGGCATCCACTCTTATCCATCGCTCCTCATCTACCCCAGGGTCAGTTGCCGTTTCTTCGTTTCTCTTGTGTCCTTTTTTTTTTTTGCCCTGTTTTACAATTGTGTACTTTTTTCCTTTCAGAACTAACTGTTTGTAGGATTGAATGGATGTACAGTTATGGTGTGTGTGTGTGTGTGTGTGTGTGTGGTGTGTGTGTGTGTGTGGTGTGCTGTGTGCGTGTGTGTGCGTGCGTGCGTGCGTGCTGTTTTCTGTTTGATCAGATTGCTATATGTTCATCTGTTCATTTTTTTTTTTGGTGGCACAGTTGACTACATTTGCCTTCTTGTGTTTGCAGAAAGAGAAATATCGGGGAGATCGTGAAGCGGAGTCTTTAGTGAAGCACGCCATGAGTTTCATTTCAGCCACCTTCCACAGGCTGAGTAAGGGCAACTATAAGTGGAAGATTGAAGAAGACACAAGTGCTCAGCCATGGCTCATCACCTTCTGTGGAGATGGTGGAGGTAGGGAGTTGTTTTTTTTTCCCCATTTGAAAACTTCAGTTAAATTGTAAGAACTGGTGAATGGAGGCTCTGAGTACATATCTTATGTTTGTTTATTTATTTATTTATTTATTTATTTTTATTTATTTATTTATTCCTTCTCTTATACCAAGGATAATGGAATAAGCACTTGTGTGCTTTTTTTACATCCAGTCCTGGTGTGTATGCAGTTTTGTAAATCTTATCATCTGTTCCCACCGGCACACAATGGCCTACTCTTACGAAAAGCGGAACAGGATTTAATGTGTGCGCAAGATGTTCTGCATGCGTTTGCACATGGGGCTTCGGTTTATAGTCTCATCCGAAGGACTTCTTGGGAGAATGGAGTCAGCACTGATGGATGTTGACTCCAGGGGAAAAATCCCCTTGAATGGTAATTGAACCCGGGTCGTCAAATTGCGAGCACAATATTCTGACCACTAAACTATCCCGTCCCCCAAATGATGATATTTTTAGCTTCTTGTTGGTTGTCACTTGTTGCTGTTGCAATTATAACATGTTCCCAGGATAAGGGAATTGTATATATAAATATCTCATTTAAAACTAGGTAGAGTAGCTGACTCTATTATTTTGAATTTGAAAGTGGACTTTTAAGTCAGTGAATTCCTGTTTTTTGATCATTTTGTTTGCCTCTCTGTAGATCTATCTGTCTATGGATTGATTTGCTTATCTATGTTGTTTTTTTTAACTGGCAGATTGTCTGGAGGAGAAGACCTGCTTAAAACTGGCTGCCATGCTGGTAAGTACTAGAGGCAGTGGACTTTCAGTTGTGTGCTTTATTTTTCCATGAAAAAATTTATTCTGGTACTTTAAAGCCTTTGCACTTGAATAGATGATGCATCTTTATAGACCTCCCCCCCCCCCCCTTGCTGTTTAAGGGTTTACCCTCTCATTGATACTATCCACCATGTAAGATATATAAATCAAGATTCTAGGAACAGCAGAAGTTAAAAGATTCGTGTTGTCACCTCCAAGACTAAACTTAAATGAATGTTTCCATCAGTTGCTGGTGTTCAGTCTCTTAAAGGATTTGTGAATTATATACTAACTTTTTGTGCGTGGCTAAATTAATCTAATTCATCTTTCACCTTTTACATAATATATCAGCACCCGTATAAAACTAAACCTAAAAATTAATTGTTGGATAAATGTTGATAATCATGTTTCTGAGATGGGATAAGAAAGAGGATAATTTTGGTAAAAAGGCTTATTTCGCAAGTAATCATTGGGGGATGAGATAGCCCAGTGGTCAGAGCACTTGCTTTCCCTCAGCCAATGTTAAGCAGCATGGAGCGTGGTTACCAGGTGGATGAGTGACCGTTTTCGCGCCTTGGCTTCAGTACAGTTCCCCCCAGTTCACCGAGCTGTAAATGGGTACCTGCCTCTTTAGGGTCAGGGAAGGTAAGCAGCAAGGGAGAGGAGATTGGTGCCGCCCTTAAAATGATAGCCCCTAGAAAAGCTGAGGTCTCTGATGCCTCGCTCCTCTACAACCACATAGGTTATGGAACACTTTTACCCTTTATAGGTTATGGAACACTTTAATCCTTTTGGAAAAAAAAAACATTGATGAAATATCTCGGAAAAAGGACAGCAACAACCACAACATAAATGCCCAAACAACTTTATGTCACAGGATGGACTGGTAAAGGTGGGGATGGTGGACTGTCACAAGCATGAGTCCCTATGCAGTAAGCTAGGACATCATCATGGGACATTCTTCTACAGGGATGCTGAGGAGGTCTCCCAAAAGGGAATGGGAATGGTAGGTAATTTTTCATGGTTATACTGATTGGCAAACGTTAGTCAGTCATTTGTTGATAGATGAAGAAGTAAAATTAGTAAGCACAAGCTCCCAACTTGTTTGTGAAGTTTTTTTTTTTTGTTTTTTTTTGTTTTTTTCTTTACTTATTTGTGAAGTAAATATGGATATGAATGGTTTGATTCCTTTATGTTACTTGTATGTTTTGGCAGATTTTTAACCAAATGGGGGCGGGATAGCTAAGTGGTCAGAGACTTGCTTTCCCCTTGCCAAGTTAAGCAGCGTCGAGTGTGGTAACCTGTTGGATTGGTGACTCTTTGAGCTCCTTGGCTTCAGTACAGTCCCCCAGTTCACCCAGCTGTAAATGGGTACCTGCCCTCTTTAGGGTCAGGGAAGGTAAAGCAGCGAGGGAGAGGAGATGGGCGCCGCCCTCAATATGCTGGCCCTTAGAGAAGCTGAGGTCTGTTAGGCCTCACTCCCCTACGACCACCTAGTTTGTGGGACACCTATACCTTTTTTGTTTATACACTCAGGCATTTCACATCATAAGGCTGACAGGTTGAAGTAGAGGGAGAAAGATTTTTCCTATGATTGGTAAAACATGGTATTCTTCTTTTCAATACCTGTGAAAAGAGTTGTGATGGGTATAAGGGACCTCTCGTTGTTGCTACCCATGGAATTGGTGGTGTTGGTGCTGTTTCCACAGGAGATGAACTCTTTGGTGGCCCAGGACATCGTGTCCTCTGTGCTGCATCAACTGCCTGACGTCACCTCTCTTGACCGAGACACTTTTCAGGTAAATCCACAAGACATTGGCTGTTTTAATGGTGCGTTTCTGTTCCATTTCTGTTTGTATTGCTGCTGCTTTATCTTCCTCATCCTGACATGACCAGACACAAATTCTGCAGGGCTTATCTTGGCAGTACTCCCAGAATCAACATGCCACAGATGTCTAGTGTATTGTCTTGTTTTGTAATAAACATGAATATATATATATATATATATATATATATATATATATATATATATATATTTGCTCCTGGGCAAGAGGTCTGAGGTTTACTAATGGTGAGATTGTGTGTGGGTTTTTTTTTTTGCTACGTTCAGACTTAAGGGATGTATGCTGGGTTTCTTGAGTACTGGTGATAGGAGCCACAAAATACTGAGAACTGGCAATCTCAGGATAGAAGTCTACTGAAGAGCATTTGGAGGAAAAGGCAGGTATGCCTGTGAATGAACAGGACCCTATTAACAAATCTTTGGCCAGCAGAACAGTTGGAGAGAATTCAGCATTCTGTAGGATTTGAACCATTGATCTCTCATTTCCTTTGTAGTGATGCAAGGCACACCAGACCTCGTGCTACATACAGAGTGAAATCAATAGTTATATACTTTGTTAACTCACTCTCCTTATTAGCCCTCTTAGTCCCGTCCGGGATTGAATAATTACCCCCCAAGTCCCAGGGATTTACACACAGTATATTTCCATCATGCTGTGACCATCACTAATTGCTACCACATGTCAAAGCTCTATCAGGCCAGAAGGAGAAACCCTGTAGAGTGTCTGGAAGTAATTATAGATGCTGGTATGTACTTGAAAGAAGGAAAAGGCCAGCCAGCATGTGTGCCTGACCTGATTTCATGATGGAATGCGAAATCTAGGGGCAGTTTGTGTTCAGAGACACTGAATGCAAGAATCATGAGACATGTTTTTTTCCTCTAAAGAAGTTGGTTTCTGTTGTTCTACTGGTAGTTTGGTTGATTTTCTGGCAACAAACAAGTGAACTTTAAGACTTTAGTAAAAAGAAGTGGGTGTTCAACATGGCCAAAGAAACCATAAAGCAGAGGGTCTTCCCTCTGTGACCTGACAGGAACTGCTGACTTTAAGACTGTCCTGAAATTAGCCAAAGATGATGTTTCAGCATATAAATGTTGATCCTCTAGATTGTTTTTTACACACTTTGGTATTTAATTTGCTTGTGTGTACAATTAACCTCATGCCTGCATGAACAAAAAAAAATGCCTGTTAAATGCACACAGAGTCTCCTAGTGGGTCTAAAAGGAGAGCAGGAGGAAGCTTGGCTGGTGCACCTTGTGGATACTGACGATTTCCAAGATGTGGAGCTGCGCAAACTGCCTGCCATGCTGGGAGGTATCAAGGTGAGAAGGTCGTCTGTTTCCACTGTCTGCTGGTGTGGCTGATCTTTTGAAGAGTGTTAAAAAGCACATGAGTGCTTATTCCATTATCCTCGAAATAAAAGAATAAATGAATGAAAATGAATAAATGAACACACTGTCTCTGTCTGTCTGTCTGTCTGTCTGTCTTCTCTCCCCCCCCCCTCACTTCCATTAATTCACCCTATGATATGCTGTGTAATACAGGTAGGGCGAGTAAACTGCCGGCAGCTGTGGGAGCAGTGCAGAGCCCTGCACATCAACAAATTTCCCACCTTCATGACCTTCAAGGAGAAGGGAGGAGCTGAGATCTTTTACGGTCAGTCTGAACTTGGTGTGAGCGGGAACTGTTTGGGAGAGGGAACTCATTTTGTCTGAAAATTTGTGGAGGCTTGCAAACTGTCCACAATTGATGAGAATGGTGTAGAGAACGATCTTTAATAAAAAACAAAACAACCCCCCTCCCCAAACCCGGATCTTATGGAGAGAGTGCTGTAGTTGTTACTAGGGAGAGCAGGTGCCCCACATCAAGTAGATGTATGTATATGTTTGTAAATACATACATAGAAACACATGTTCCTACACACACACACACACACACACACACACACACACACACACACACACACACACACACACACACACACACATTGGAGTTATTAACATCAGTGCTGACTCCACTCTCCCCAAAAGTCTTTCAGATGAGACTGTAAACTGAGGCCCTGTGTGCAAATGCACACAGAACATCTTGCGCACAATGTTAAATCCTGTTCCGCTTTTTGTAATAGTAGACCATTGAGTGCCAGTGTGAACAGATGACAATATTCACAAAACTGCATACACATGGGGACTGGATGGAAAAAGCACATGAATGCTTATTCCATTATCCTCGTTATAAAAGAATAATAAATAAATAAATAATAAATAAATAAATACACACACACACACAAGCCGCCGCTGTAGTCTAGTGGTTAGGGCATTGGACTCGTAATCTAAAGGTTGCGGGTTCGATCCCAGCTTTCGGCTATGGCGTTGTGCCCTTGGAAAAGGCACTTTTACGGCTATTTTCTCACCCCACCCAAGTGTAAAAGGGGTACCAAGCTTGTGTTGGGGGTTAACCCTGCGATAGATGCGTCCTATCCAGATGGGAGTCTATGACTCTCAGTCGCTTAACGCCACAGAAACCAGGATAAGCACCGGCCTGATGAGCCTCAGGCTCGGGATAGACTTTAACTTTAACTAACACACACACACACACACACACACACACACACACACACACACACACCACACACACACACACACACACACACACACACACACACACGTAGATATATATTTTTTCTCACACATGAGTCCTTAGAGTTTTCAAACAAATTGTTGGTAATAGAGTGTAAGTGACAAATATGGGAAAACTCTTACTGAGATGAATCAAATATTGGACAGGTGGTATGAATATGGAAAAGAACTGTTTGACAACAACAACAGCACTACTGATGAATTGACCTGTAACCTAGATCTGCAAGAACTGAACCTTTGCTGCCAAAAGATAAAAGTACCGATGGCATCAAGCAGATCAAAGAATTAGATGTTAGCATTGGTATGGCCAAGCAAAAAGATGATTCTGTTGAACACTATTTGGAAAGACAAAGGCACACCTAAAGATCTTAAAATAAAAATTGTCAAAACACAAATGTAGCCTGTATTGCTGTATGGGCCAGAAGCCTGGACACTACTAAAGTTTGAAAGAAGCAAAAAAAAAAAAAGCTGTCGAAATGTGGTTTTTAGTCCAAATATGGTCAGACAGAAGAACATATGAAAGCGTTCTTGATGAACTCTCTGTGCAAAGATAAATGTTAACTAAAATTGATAAGTGCAAACTGAGATATGTTAGTCATGCAAGCAGAAACACACAGACAAGTCTGAATGTCAACAGTTCTCCAAGGCAAGGTTAAGGGTAGATGGAAAAGAGGCAGACCATCAACATCCTACATGGCCAACATCACCGAGGTCAGTGGTATGGGAGGGCTACAAGAGATCGTAGAACTTCGCAGAGACAGAGAAAGGTGGCGAACCCTGGTGGTTTTGTGTGGAGCTCCTACGTCAACAGTAGTGAAAGAGACAGTAAAGTATAAGAAGTACACGGAATAATAGTTGATAGTATTTTATGATATATATGTATTTATACTTAACAAATTTGATTTTCTGTCTGCAGGCCGAATGACTGCACATGATGTTGCAGCATTTACTCAAGATAGTGTTGTGACCCCATTGACCTCTCTTGATCCTTCCGACTTTCCTAATCGAGTTGTGCTGAGTCGTGACCCTTGGTTTGTCGACTTCTTTGCTCCTGTACGTATTTGATTTTTTGCTTCCACTGTTTAAATTAATCAAAGAATATGTGTAGGTCCATGGTATTAGTGCACATAGGAATACAAGGGTAACAGCTTGAATTTGTACCTACATACTGATAAGCAGAAGATAAGCAGACCCTATACTGACAGTCAGTTTTGTAAGTGTAATACTGATGCAGTAGAGGGCAAGTGCAAACTTATCAAAGCATGCATTTTCAGATAGATGTTTATTTTCATACACAAGGAACCTTCACAAGCTGTGCCCTAGTATGCCTGCATGCTCAGACATCTACATGAATCAGTGCAATCATTTTTGTGCATCAGAAATTCATAAGAATCAGTTATAAATAGTCTGTAAAGACAGGGACCAAGAAAGAGAAAATGTGTCTGAAAGAAAATGCCTATTCACAGAAAAAGATATTATGGGCCTCTATTAGTATTACTGAGAGGGAAAGATATTGTGGAGAGTATAAATAAATACTATGGCCCTCAGAAACAACATGTAAAAGCTATAACCAAGTCACAATTGTAAAGAATAGTATCGTGTACATTTATGAATGAATATATGAATGTAGAATATCAATAGTCCATTTCAGAAACTGGTTTTGAAAGACATGGTGATAATGTTATTGAGTCATTGAGAGATTATTTAGTATTTGATTTACATTTTTCACAGTGTTGTTCTGAATATTTTGTACTTGATTTACATTTTTCACAAGTGTTGTTCTGAATTAAAAAGAAAAATTCCTGTACAATATTATTAAAACTGAATGATAGTAGTACCTGTTAAGGGTTATCAGCACAGAAAGCAGACTGTGTGCCTATCATTGCAGTGGTGTCCACCATGCATGAGACTGTTGCCTGAATTCCGTAAAGCTGCGAAACGCTTTGGTGAGAAGGTCAACTTTGGAACTGTAGACTGCACAGTACACGGCAATCTCTGCAGCAATGTAAGTCAAGTTTGGGTAATACTATTACTTTTTTTTTTTTTTTTAGGTTTTGATATCTGCCTTTTAGAGTCATTGTACTTGTTTTTAGTTTGATATTTTCAGAGTATTTTTTGTTTGTTTGTTTGTGTGTTTTTGTGCTGAGGGGAGTTTATGAGCAACAACAACCAAAAAAAAAAGAAGAAGAATTTAACTGCTGCACATCTAATGACACAATATATAGAAAACTAGACAAAACAATAAAAATAATCATAGGGATAAAGAAAATCATAGTGATTAAATTTTATTGGAACAATAGGAGCTGTCCTGTAGGAGTGTGCAATAAGCCTTTAGATGTATCAAATGCAAGGGGTTTCACAGAAAAAGAGATTAAAAACAGGTTTTACAGTCAGAGATTATAACTGAACATGATGGTAAGAGATTCCACAGAAAAAGAAGGTGAAAAAAGTTTTACAGTTTGAGAATACTGAACAAAAGAGCGTAAAAAAAGATTTTACAGTTTGAAGTTAGTTAACACAGTGGCAAGGAGATTCGACAGAAAAAGAAGGTAAAAGCGTTTTACAGTTTGAAACAACTGACAAAAGAGGGTGAAAAAAAAGGTTTTATTGTTTAAGATTAGTGAACAAAAGAGGGTAAAAAAAGGTTTTACACACTGGCATTTTGATATTACAAGTGTATCATTAATATCATCATCACATAAACATTAATCAGTCTTGCTGAATTTAGTCATGTATGCATTCAGTTTATCCTAGCCTAGAAAACAAAGCTTTAACTCCTCTTGCTGTGATGGTACTTGTCTATGTCTTGGAATGATTGCAGTCTCTGAAACTCTGTGTGTGTGTGTGTGTGTGTGTGTGTGTGTGTGTGTGTGTGTGTGTGTGTGTGTGTGTGTGTGTGTGTGTGTGTGCATACTTGTATAGTAGGTTGGGTAATAATCTTAGGTCTGTGTAAAGCATAAGTAAGCATTTTTGACATGCTTTACATTTGTCAGGGACAGGATAGCTGAGTGGTCAGAGCACTCACTTTTCCCAAGCCAAAGTTAAGCAGCATCAAGCATGGTTACCAATTAGATGGGTGACTGTTTACACACCTTGGCTTCAGTACAATCCCCGGTTTATCCAGCTGTAAATGGGTACCTGCCCTCCCCTCTTTAGGGTCAGGGAAGGTAAAGCAGCGAGGGAGAGGAGATGGGTGCTGCCCTCAATATGCTGGCCCCTGGAGAAGCTGAGGTCTTTGACATCTTGCTCCCTAATGACCACATAGGTCATGGGACAGCTTCACCTTTTAGCTTTTACATTTGTTAGAGATTTAGTGAAAGTCTGATTCTTCTGGATACTCTGTGTTTATATCTGAACTGGTTGTTACAGTACAACATACGGTCATACCCCACGACCATATTCTACAACCAGACACAGCCCCATGAGTTTAATGGACATCACAGTGCTTCAGCTCTGGTGGAGTTCATCAAGGTAATAACATGTGAGAAAGAAAGAGGGAGAGACAGAGAGAAGGAAGAAGGGAGAGAGAGAGAGAGAGAGAGAGAGAGAGAGAGAGAGAGAGAGAGAGAGAGAGAGAGAGAGAAGAATTGTGTGCGTGTCTGTGTGGGGTTTTTTTTTTTCTTTAAATATCTTTTGTGTGTGGGTTTTTTTTTTCTTTAAATATCTTTTATTTCAAGGACAATGGAATAAACACTAATGTGCTTCTTTACATCCAGTCCCCATGTGTATGTAGTTTTGTACATTTTGTCATACTTTTCCACTGGCACACAATGGCCTACTCTTCTGAAAAGCAAAACAGGTTTTAACGTGTGTGCAAGATGTTCTGTGTGTTGTGTGTGTGTGTGTGTGTGTGTGTGTGTGTGTGTGTGTGTGTGTGTGTGTGTGTGTGTGTGTAGATTATGGTCATCTTGTTTTTTGTTATATTTCATTATTTCTGAGTATCTCAAGGCTCTGTCAGAAATAGTGCATACCAAAATATTGTCTTTGTTTTTCTGATTAAGAAAAAAACCCCAGTTAATCCTAGCGGATGTTTTGTATCTTTCTTCACTTGTATGCTAATCATGATGCTAAGGTCATTAGACCACACTTTCTTCCATATGTTCATTAATACATGGAATTTGTATAGCGCTATTCTTGTATAAAGAAATTTCAGATTGTTTCTACCCTTCAACTTGTGTGGTAGTATTACAGTTATTATCATTACAAGTAATTTTTTTTTTGTAATGCCTTGCCTCCAAGTTTTTTGCGTGTGCTTGCAGGATACTCTGAATCCTCCAGTGATGAGCCTGAACAGCGAGACTTTCCAGGAGCTGGTCAGGGACCGGGAGGCTGATCAGATGTGGCTGGTGGACTTCTTTGCCCCCTGGTGTGGCCCCTGCCAGCAGCTGGCACCCGAATGGAGGCAGCTGGCTAAAGTAGGATGGTAGTTCAGGGTGTTGGGATGACAGCTGGCTAAAGTAGGATGGTATTTCAGGGTGTTGGGATGACAGCTAGCTAAAGTAGGATGGTAGTTCAGGGTGTTGGGATGGCTAATGTAGGATGACACTTCAGGGTGTTGGGATGGCTAAAGTAGGATGACGCTTCAGGGTGTTGGAGATGGGGCTAAAGTAGGATGGCACTTCAGGGTGTTGGTGGAATGGATGGGGGGTATGCTAAAGTAGGATGGACCTTCAGGGTGTTGGTGATGGGGCTAAAGTAGGATGGACCTTCAGGGTGTTGGGATGATGGGGGCTAAAGTAGGATGACACTTCAGGGTGTTGGGATGATGGGGGCTAATAGTAGGATGACACTTCAGGGTATTGGGATGATGGGGGCTAAAGTAGGATGACACTTCAGGGTATTGGGATGATGGGGGCTAAAGTAGGATGACACTTCAGGGTGTTGGGATGATGGGGGCTAAAGTAGGATGACACTTCAGGGTGTTGGGATGATGGGGGCTAAAGTAGGATGACACTTCAGGGTGTTGGGATGATGGGGGCTAAAGTAGGATGACACTTCAGGGTGTTGGGATGATGGGGGCTAAAGTAGGATGACACTTCAGGGTATTGGGATGATGGGGGCTAAAGTAGGATGACACTTCAGGGTATTGGGATGATGGGGGCTAAAGTAGGATGACACTTCAGGGTGTTGGGATGATGGGGGCTAAAGTAGGATCATAGTTGAGGGTGCTCATGCACATTGAGTCACAGGAAGTCAGATATTGATTGCTCCCTCTGAATGGCTTTGTGTCTGTCAAAGATTAAAAAAAAACCCGAAACCCCAGAGTATGTCAGAAACTGTGCATTAAACATTGCGTAACGAATGAAACGAGAGTTCAAGTTTTATATGAGCAAAATAGCAAAAGCAAAGTGTTTTTGTCAACCATGTGATAAATAACACTGACTTGCAGGTTGTATTGGGCAATAGTAAAGTCTTTGCCAATTACTCAGAGCTGATATAGTCCATCCCAGATCTGACTCTTTGATATGAAACAAATGAAAAAAAACACAAAAAACAGAGCAGCTGGTGCTCAGTGCTTGTCTCTAAATGATCTTATCTACTGATTTTTTACTTGAAAAAAGCTGACAGGAAAAAGATAGGTGATCATTGTTCTTTTGGTTTCCGCCTAAAGCCATTATGTTTCATTGTGTATCACACTGGGTTTTTTTTTCTTGAGTACATTGATTGGTGCTGTATCTGATTTTGTTTATGATTATTGCTAGAAGCCTACAGACTGAATCCCAGTATAAAAATGATCAAACAGCATAACAGATTGACAGTAATTCATGTGTTATGCACAGAAGTGTTATAAATGTGTAATAATATGTCTGCTCACAACACGTTCAGCACGTACACACTGACACACATGCACCTACGTGCATGCACGCATGCATGTATGAACAAGGGATCTTTTGTTTTTCTTTTGTCAGATAGGATAGCTCAGTCTCTGTGACGAAGGTAGCTAGTATGCTGAAGGTCCTTTCAGTTTCCATAAAGCTTCTTGGCACATAGGGGTTTGCAGTGCACATTTGACAGATTGCTACCATGAGAAGAAAAGATGATGGTGATATTGGTGTGTGGCAGATGATGAAGGGTGTGGCCATGGTGCACATAGCCCAGGTGGACTGCACAACTCAGCAGGGGCTGTGCAGCCAGGAAAACGTCCACTCCTACCCCACAATCAGGCTCTACCCTGTGGGCTCTCAGGGATCCTCGTCCTTTAAGTAAGGATGTCATTTTCTCTGTGTGTGTGTTATTTTATTTATTTTCTATTTTATTCTTTTATTTTGAGGATAATGAAATAAGCGTCCATGTGCTTTTTTTAAATATATTTTACATCCAGTCCCCATGTGTCTGCAGTTTTGTCAGTTTTGTCATCCGTTCCTACCGGCACAAAATGGCCTACTCTTCTGAAAAGCGGAAAGGGTTTAGCGTGTGCGCAAGATGTTTTGCGTGTGTTCGCACATAGGACCTTGGTTTATGGTCTCATTCAAAATACTTTTGGGGGGAACGGAGTCGGCATTGATGTTATCTTCAGAGGAAAAATCCTCTTGAATGAAATTTGAAACCAGGTCAGCAGATCACGAGTGCATCACTCTGACCACCAGGCTGTCCTGTGTCTTTTCTATACTAAGAACTTTTGTCATTGCAAGTTTTTAGTGCCAAAAAGTTGTGACAAAGTGCGTCAACACAGTTTGTCACAACTTGGAACTGAAGTCATAAACTTGGCAAAAATGTAAGAAAAGCTTCTAAAATGCTCAAGTAGTGCCACTTATATTGATTAAAAGTATTTTCTTTTTTTTGACATGGGGGCCTAACGCAGTTTGTCGTAAATTGCTAGGAACTGCCTTGTGACATACGTGGCAGAACAACGCCATTGGGGGCCTGGACAGCCCCAGACTCCTACAATATTTTCCTCCTTTTTTATTAACTTTTTTTTTTCAGTTCTGACCTCTGATTTATTTATTTATTCCATAGTGTTGGTCTGTCCATCTGTATGTTGATTTGTCTGTTTAATCAATTATTCATTCGCCCCTTCTTTCTTTTTTATGATTGGACTATTTGACTGATCCAGTAACTTACCTGAATCGGTTGATAGATTGAATGTGTGTTTTTCATACTCTGATTAACTGAGTGATGGACATAGCTCACCTGACTTTCTGAACATTCATGGGACTACTTTATTGTCAGTCTTTTACCGGTGTGTGTGTGTGTGTGTGTGTGTGTGTGTGTGTGTGTGTGAGTGTGTGAGTGTGTGTGTGTGTGTGTGTGTGTGTCACTGTGTGTGTGTGTGTGTGTGTGTGTGTGTGTGTGTGTGTGTGTGTGTGTGTGGTGTGTGTGTGTGCATGCGTGCGTGTGTGTTGACAGTAAGTACAGTGGATGGCACCGGGATGCTGGGTCCCTGCAGGCCTGGATCTATGACTACATGCCCAGCAAAGTGGAGACGCTGACCCTCAACAAGTTCACCTCCCAAGTGCTCAGCAGCCAGGAGCCCTGGGTGGTGGATTTCTACGCCCCTTGGTGTGGACATTGCCAAGTCTTCAAGCCAGAGTTTGAGAAAGTAGCCGAGGTAAGAGACAAGCGCTGAAGGCTTCCAGAGTGAGACTTACATAAGACTTGAATGGGGAAGTATGAGAGGAAAATGATAGAAAGTTGCTTAAAAAAGGGTTGAAAAAAAAGGCCAAAGCCGCAGCTTTGTATTATTTTGTCTGATTTTGTGGTGTAGAGAGAACAAAAAGTGGGTTCTCTCTTTGAATGAAAGCTTAAATTGTGTTTGTACATTGTTACTGCTTTCGCTGTTATGTGCATTTGTTAAATGCTAACAACCTGGGGTCCTTAAGTTTTAGACAAAGTGTTTCCATCTGTTCCCCATCACCTACTCTTTACCTAGATACTAGCTGGTGAGCAGCTTGGGCACTTAGGCAGAAACA
>CM060316.1:69720935-69750935 GCA_030674155.1 Stramonita haemastoma
TTTAAAAATACCTAAGCCCTCATTCCCTCTTATCACAATGCTAAACTGGTCAATTTCTCATATTGTCACTTCATGCAGTCTATCATTTCTATTTGTAATAACTTTTCATACAAAATTCTAATTTCCAATCTTTTTTTAATTTAATTTTTTTTTTTAATTGAATTTTCTTTTTATTGCAGATTGATAACATTTTAACAACTAAAAATTGATCTCTTGTGCAATGCAACTCATTATGTTTGTGGTGGGGCGTCACAATTCTACTTCTAAATGTGGAAATGAAACTTCTTGATGAAAAACAGATTGTATTGGTACTGTGTGATTTGCTTATTATTTATCAGAAATGTGTGGTACTTTTTTTGTCAATAGTTAATCAGCAATAAGTTCATACAACTGCAAAAATACTACAGCAGTCCAGAGGGGGCAGTGAATCTTAGTTGTATTTGATTTGACGTAAAATAATTTTGCAGGTTTTTGACATGTGTAGTATTGTTACTATTAAAAATTTTTTTTTTTTAAGTATTGGTTTCACAAAGTTCTCAGTGGTGAGTTATGTAGCAGGTGCATGAGGGCAAAAGAAAGAAAGCGCTGTTTGGTTCATATTGGTGCTATTGTTACTTAACATAGCGTTGTGTGTATTTGAGTGTCATGTTTTATGTGTCGCATTGAGTATTTTGCTCAAAAATACAAGTTAATAAAACCATGAATATTCATATTTATCAGTCTTTCTTCCTACAGAATTTTTCTTGTGCAAGTCCACTGGGACTGTAGTGAAGTCTTTGACAGTCTGTTGTCATGTTGGTTTGTCACCTGAAATAGTTGTGTAACTGCCAACTTCTACCTTTGCCCACTTCTGCTACTCTTTTCTCTGGACAGCAGGGGTCATAAAATAGAACTTGAATGGACACTTGACAAAACTTTTTATGTCATGTTGAATGTGTGTGTGTGTGTGTGTGTGTGTGTGTGTGTGTGTGTGTGTGTGTGTGTGTGTGTGTGTTATACTGATAGAAACCAACCCTGATGTAAAAGGGAACAGTTTTCCTGCATCCTAATGACCAATTTGATGCTTGCTAAAGACTGAGCTTTACAAAAATATCTTTAGTATTCATTTATCGGAAAAACACAGGCTGTGGTATAATAGAAAAACTGACTGTAGGACTAAAAAGAAAACTTTCCATTAATACTTTCCATCTGTGGGATGGAGAAATCGTTTATGTTATGTAGTACTTACAATAAGACAGCAGTGTAGATGCATTGATACCTACCAGACACAAAGAGCATGAGACCTTGCTAGTGTATTCATGTGCAAGTACTTCTCCTTCGTGTTGAAAACAAGGGCTTTTTGACTACATGAATCATCAGTTTTGATAGGAGGGAGGTAGTCTTTTGTCCTCACTTTATGACAACTCCCAGAAAAGTTGTTAAGGCGCCTTACCGTACAGTTGTTCATCAGATCCTTCCATTTATGTCAGTTGTATACCAAGGCCTCTGTCTCTGCAAATGATGTACAGCTGTTTGTCTGGCCATGATTGGTAGTAGGACAGGAAAATATTAAAAAGACAACAGAAGGGATGTAACATTTACTTATTCCAGCTTGTTGATGATGAATATAGTCATATAAAGAATCGGCACATGATCTTTAAAGACATCAGTTTTGTTTCCAGTACTGTATTGCTACCATAGTATTGTGATACAGACCACTACATGTATTTTCCATTATCAATTGACCTTATCTCTGCTTGACAATCTTATGCAATGTTACTCTGCTTATTTCTCTGTCTACAATGTAATACATTTGCACTGTACTAAAAAAAAAAAATTGTTTGCTTTTTTTGGTGCTGTTTCTGTCTTTTATAAATTGTTTTGCTTGTTAACCCTTTCACTGACAGCAAAAATCTGATTTAAGGTTCTTCACAGTACCACATTTCTATTTCTGCAAACAGAAACACACAGACAAATTTAGTGATGAGAGTTCTCCAAGGTAATGTTGAGGGTAGAATGAAAAGAGTTAGACCTCCAAAATCCTACATTGCAAACATCACTGAGGTCAGTGGTCTGGAGGGGGAAGGGGGGGGGGGAGGCTACAGGAGATTGTAGGACTCGGGAGAGACTGAGAAAGATAGAAAATCCTGGTGGCATTGTGTGGAGGTCCTACTGATGGACAGCGACAATAGAGACACCTGACCTGACCTGACCTGACCTGACCTGGCCTGACCCAATGCCAGAGATTAAATAATTTTTTTTAGGGGCAGATGTACCAAAAAATCTGGCATGAAAACTATTAGAGAAAGGAAAACAAATGTAATATATATATTTTTTGAACGGAAAACAAATGAAGAATCTGAATCTGTATTTGGATCTTATAACATTGCATAAGATACCTAGTTACAAATTATCATTTGTGCACATTTTTGCTGGACGACTAAAGCAAATTTGTTGGCCAAGATATGCAAGGCAAACCACACAAAGAGTGAAACTTTTTTTTTTGGGGGGGGGGGGGGGGGGGATTATCCTTACCAGTTTGATCAGATCTGCCCATTTCAATACGATACATAAGTTAATCTTTTCTGGCCCTGCTGACTTGGCCGTGACTCCTCCTCACACTCTGATCTCATTTTCACCACCCTTCTCCTCCCACTAACAAGATTCAAGATTTTATTTCATGTATACTGTGTACATGATTCTCCCCTATTTCCTTCTGTCTCAGGCCTTGACCGACTTTTGCTATATCTAGAACTGTGAATGGACTAACTGTTACTATTAGGAGTACACTTGTCTGCTGTAAGGTTATGTACTACATAGCACCCAGCAAGTGATGCACATCACCATCACTGTCATAATGATTGGCATTTTCTAGTGAAGCATCAGACAAAAGATTGTTTCCTTGCTTATCATTGATTCAATCAAAAATTATCTGCTATGTGTGCAAAGTGTTGTTACGTTTGCTGTGAAGAAGACTGCTGTTTGACTAGCCAGCACAAAGGCTGAGAGTCCATTTTGCCATGTGTCACTCCAGGCTTGCAAACTGGCCAGTTACCAACTAGAAATTCATTGAAGTATGCACTTTCAGGTTTTAAAAAAAAGTTTTTTTTCATAGGCCTACTTGAATAAAGCCACCCATTATTATTATATTATTATTATTATTATTATTGGTTTTTTGTATACATTATTAAAAAAAAAATGGAGGGGACTGTCCACCCAGTTTTTAAGACATTTGTATGAAGGAAAACAGAATCTTATTGTCGGCTGCAGGCGCTGATTTTTGCATGTCACATCATAATCCTGAAAATCAAAATGTTTTGTTAGTGACTTGGTGTGATCGTTTCTCAGGGTACTTCTTCTGTCGAACAATGGTATAGATACTTACACAGTAAGAATGGCTGTGCCACAGTGGAGGTGGAAAGGAGTGTTGAAGAGAGTGAAGGATATGTATGGCAACACAATCACAGAAATCTGACGTGAATGGTAAGCCTGTCTGGCTAGCAAATTCAGATGCTTGGTGTGTAGAAAGTTGAAATAGCATACCAAGTGAGTTGATAACTGATATTGTAGTCATTTACAAATGAACACATCAGTGTGGTGTAGCAGGTTTTCTAAAGGCAATTTCCATCTCTCTCTCTCTCCTTTTGTGCCTCTTCTCCTTTGCGGCTAAATTTATGTCTCTATGTGTGCATGTGACTTGTGTATATATATTTGCAAGCTTAATTTTGTCAGTGTATTTTCCATTTTACCATCTTCCCTTACCAGCCTGCCACTTTCCCGTAGTAAGTTGTGATTCTCTTAGCTCAGAAATGACTGGTTTTTAGATATCTAAAACTCATTTTACATTGGCAACTGCTGGCTGTGAATGTGTTTCCATGTGTAAAACCAGTGCACTTTCATAATGAAAGTCCATGATCACAATTTGCTGGATATACTGCATAACTGCAGAGTTGAAGCTGGTATCTTGCCTGCCATTTTAACATATTCAGACAATTCTTGGGTCTGTTCTTGTTTTGACGCAGACAATTGAAAGATTAGTTGAAAAATCAGTCTTCTTTGTAATCACTTTGTGCTCTTTGATTTTGTACTCATTCTATTGGTGTGATTGAGAAATCAGTTTAAAATGCTTTCTTTTTTTTTTTTTTTGGTCTTAGGTCTAGTCTGTGCCTGTTTGGGAGCTACTATATTGAAAAGTTCTGTGGATTCTTAAAATTGTAATTGTTTCATTCATCATTTGCTTGAATATTGGATTAATGGAAGATTGAAGAAACATTATCCTCAGAATTATTGGAATACAGGATTTGCCTTTTGGTTAACAGATGAGAACTTGCCATTCTTTCTGCACACATTGTTTTTCCTTTTTTTCAGCAACATGATTATGTTTTTTTTGTGTTTTTTTTTAATCCATTTACTTTAAGCTACTGATCTATGTTGTGTGTACACACAGACGTATGTGTGTTTGTGTGTTTTCTGTATGCATGTATGAAAGGCTAAGAAGAGAAGAGAGTCTTCCATAAATCAGTGGAATAATTTTCAAAAAAAGGTTATTATGCTTCCATTTCACTGGCAAGTCTCATACCTGAAAACTTACACAGCAGCTGATTAGTTCTGCAAACTGTGATAATCCTTTGCCTGTACTTTGGAACCGATCTCTCATCATTTATGATGTAGACAACAACAACAAAATTCAGCAGCAAAACGCTTGGGAGAGATTGCTTATAATACCATGCAATAGGGAACAAAGGGAAGATGTAGAAAATTGTTAATGGGTCTTGTACATAATCATGAATTACATTCGTCTCTGAAGAACCACCTCCCCCTAAAGATGTACCTATCCTGAACACAATTTTTTAACAGAAAGCAAGTATTGTGTTAGAAGCATTTTGCTTTTATTTCAAGGAAAAGTCAGTGAAAGGTATACCATTCCAGTATCATTGGGACCATTAGCCTTGATTTATCTTAGAAGAGTGAGTGAAAATCTTGCTGAATTCTATAAGCTGTTACAGGGGATAGGACAGCTCTGTGTACTGAGCAATTGCTTTTCCCAAGCTAAACACTGAGCATTTAGCATGGTTATCAAGTGGGTGGGTGACTGATTGCATGCCTTTGCTTTGGTACAGTCCTCCAGTTC
The DNA here is from genome assembly GCA_030674155.1 of Stramonita haemastoma. Classification (NCBI taxonomy): domain Eukaryota; kingdom Metazoa; phylum Mollusca; class Gastropoda; order Neogastropoda; family Muricidae; genus Stramonita; species Stramonita haemastoma. Next base: position 69,726,046 of record CM060316.1, read on the forward strand.
ACACAGCTGTAAATGGGTACCTGCCCTCTTTAGTGTTGGGGAAGGTAAGGCAGTGAGGGAGAGGAGATGGGTACCACTCTCAATATGCTGGCCCTGGAGAAGCTGAGGTCTTAGACACCTTGCTCCCCAATGACCCATAGGTTATGGGAACATCTTTACTTTCACCTTTTATTACATGAAAGCATTGCCTGTATTTTGATAAGTGGGAAGGCATGCTGAAATTGTAGATTTGTTTGAAATGATACAAGTATAGTTTGGCTAGACTGTTTATTGTTTAAGATTTAAAGTGAATGATAAAATAGTATGGCTAACTTATCAAAGGTTTCAGAGAAAAGATACCTTGTATGGTGGTCTAGGTGGTCACGCGCCTTGCCTAGAAAGCAAAAAGTCCGGGTCGGAGTGTGCGGGGTTCGTACCCCGTTTGGACCCAAAACTTTTTCCCCATCCATTAGACCTGAGTGGTGGTCTGGGCGCTAGTCTTTCGGATGAGACGATAAACCGAGGTCCCGTGTGTTACACATCACTATTTAGCGCACGTAAAAAAACCACGGCAACAAGGGGGTTGTCCCTGGCAAAATTCTGTAGAAAGAAGCCACTCTGATAGGGAAACAAATACACTTGCATGCAGGAAAAAGAAACAAAAAATGGGTAGGCGCTGCACATGTGGCGACACGCTCTCCCCGGGGAGAGCAGCCTGAATTTCACGCAGAGAAATCTGCGTGACATAAAGTGGTACAAAATACAAATACAAAATACAAATATTTTACAGTTTAAAAAAAAAAAACCCAAAGAAATTAAACATTATTTTGTATGGTTTTCATGACAGCTTCTACCGTAACTGTGGCCACTGCTCAGTATTGCAGTTTGGAAAGGATTTAACATAGTTCTTCAGTCTGCACAGTATAGGTTTCACTCTCACAGCGTGAAATAAAAGCAAAACATTTATACAAGTTGTCTCAAGCATCTGATTTTGTTTGGCTTTATCATAGATGATGTAGGACAGTTTTTGAAAAGTGGATGGTTGCAGCTCTGTCATCAGACTCACTGCTTACTCAAAAAGGCATTGATACTCTAGAACTGGTCTTTCATGATGTAAAGTTGATTTCTGTACCTCCTGATTTCTGCATCTTCCATATGTCTTATGGGGATGCTGGGGGCTCTTTCAGTATAAAAAGCATCCCAACCTGGAAATTCTGTGGTAGACATTTTCTCTTTTTTTATCACTTTCTTTGTCGTTTTCCTTATCTTTCATTTCGCCTCTGCTTATTTTGGCCTTCCCAGTCCATTTGGCTGCCTTTTACAAGGAAGTCCAACATTTTTATCTAACATGTTCTGTGACATTTTCCTCGCAGCATTTTGTTCTGATGACCAGATAGGGAATTGTAAACACTGGGATGGGCGTAGATTGTTCATTCTGCAGTGTTTTTATCCCATATGGTAATTCATATATATATATTTTTACTTTGAAATCAAGAATAATTTTTTTTTAAAACCTTTTTGTCAAGTTTGGGATGATAATTCAAAAACAGAATGGCTGGTGTCCTCAGTATGGCCTGGTTTTATTACCCCTAAGGAGTGACAAAGTGAAGCTGCTGTGTAAGATATTTGAGGGGATGAGGAGGTGTTGATTTTGAATTTGAAGCGAATGAGACTGAGTGGAACTGAATGAAATAACTGCCCTGACATGACCTTTGTGGTAGGTGGGCTGTTAAACAGCATGAACTGAAAATGTGCATATTTCGTTATGGCGGCAGCAGCAGCAGCAGCATCAGCAGCAATACTAGTGCCACACACACACACACACACACACACACACACACACACACACACACACACACACACACACACACACACACACACACACACACACAGACACACACACAAAACCACACACACACACACACACACACACACACACACACAAAACCGAGGCCCCGTGTGCGAATGCACGCAGAACATCTTGCGCACACGTTAAATCCTGTTCCGCTTTTCGTAAGAGTAGGCCATCGTGTGCCGGTGGGAACAGATGACAATATTTACAAAACTGCATACACACGGGGACCGGATGAAAAAAAGCACATGATTGCTTATTCTGTTATCCTCGATATAAAGAAATAAATAAATATAAAAGAATAAATAAAAAAAATAAAATAAAAAACACAGAGAAAGGCAGAGTTTTTAACTATAACCTGTTCCATTACATTTTGATAAGAATTGATCCGACAATGTACGAAGAGGTCAGCCACAGGAATGAGAGTTAAGAATAAGAGTTAAACAGTGAGAAAGGGAAGAGAAGAAAGGGTAAACGTACATGTGTACATAAGACTGTGATAAGGATTTTAATAAAGTGGAGAGTAGAAATGCCGTTTGCCAGGTCAACTGTACAGATCTGGTTGTCTAACTAAGGTGCTGATAACCCGTGTGTCATATTGGATCTTTTTTTTTTTTTTTTTAAATGACAGGATAATTACCACAAGAGGTTAGTTTGTTGTATGGAGTTTGTTGGAAAACATTTATCGTGTGTTACTGTTTTTCTCCATACTTTTCATCCCTGGGATTATTTCATGGGTTGGTTCAAGGTTGTGCACTGCTTCACAATTTATATGTTGTATTTGTTCAGTTCATGTTTATATACGTAACAGTTTCTGTACTTTTGGGTGTGAATGTGGGATAGATAATGGCTGTGAGATTGTGTTGGTTCATATTATTTTGTAGACTGCTTGTAGAATAGGCAATATTATGGTTATATCAACACTACTTTTCAGTGTGTAAGTGGTTGAGGCAATATCATCATATAGTGTTTTTGCAAAGCACAAGCAAAAGAGGCAATAATATGGTTATCTCCACAGGTATAACATCTTTTTTTCTTTCTTTTTTTTTTTCTTTTTTTTTTTAGCTTGACTTGCCTTCTTGTTTTGGTGTAAAGCCTGGACATAACAATTATGTTTATTGATTATTTTGTAAAACTTTGATATGTTATGTGACTTACATACATATATTTTGTGATAATGTTGTGTGTTGACCATACGTGAATCAATCAAACAAGATAGGTCATGACTTCTTGCTTCTTAGATTGTAGGTGTACAAAGAAGCCTGAAGGTAGTTTCTATGTGGACTCAACTGAAACTCAACTTTGAGTTGTGTCCAAATAGTAACTACCTTCAGGTTTCTTGAGAGAGTTAAAAGGAAAGGAGCAAGTGCGGGTGAGATAGCCTAGTGGATAGTGTGTTGTGCTTGCTGTTTGATGGTCCGGGATTGAACCCAGGTTCAAGCTAGCACAGAGATGCCCGTTCAAGGGGATTTTTTCCCCTGGAGTTAACATCAGTACTGACTCAGACTCCACTCCCCTGAAAGTCCTTTGGATGAGACTTTAAAGTAGTACTTAGGTCCTGTGTGCAAATGCTTACAGACCATCTTGCACACACAATAAGACCAGTTCTACCTTTTGAAAGAGTAGGCCATTTGTGCCGGTAAGGTTATTAGGATGCTTGATACAAAGTAGAGGTAAAAAAGAGAAGGTGTCATGTGTTAGACATCATCCCTGAAGTCGGAATGCGGCTACCTTAATGGTGGGCGAAAACGGTGGCAAATGCAAAATCTCACCATTGGTGAACCTTGGAGCTCTTCTGAAGAATGAAAAAAGAAAGAAAAGAGAGAAAAAGTTTTAAAGAATTTACACATAATGAGTTTCAATTTTAGAACAATGTATTTAGGGGGTTGAAGTGCAGGTCCTTTTGGTCCCAGGCTTTCAACCTTGATATATATATTTGTTTAATTCTTTAGGCAGCCTTGCGCCTGTAAATGCCAGATGATCTGGAAATCCTATCCCAATAACTTACAGAAAATTTACAGTTTTTGAGATGAATCTGTTTACACTGGAGTTTACTGTTGATAAGTTCTGATCGCTATTCTGTTGCCTTGTAAATTCAGTTCAGTAATCAAATTCATTTTGTATTCATGAATTGACTGTAGAAGCATCAAACACATTTACACTGTATTGTTCATCAGTTGTGGACAATTTTGTAGTGTCCTGCTCATAGGGCAGAGAACCTTTTCACTCCATAAAACTGAAGATCTGGACTGAATTTATTATCAGTTGCATAACCTGTTTAATTTGCACTCAGACTCTGAAATGGACTAATCTAGCAAGTTTGGTTGTTGTTTAAATGGAAACATAATGATGCGTTTCTTACTGTACACAGATTTATATGAATTTCTGTCATGGTTTGAAATCTGAAGTACGTTTTTTCCCCCTCCCTGTCTTCCAAACATGCAATAACTGAAGAAAATAAGATATTTATTAAGTTTGTCTTTTGATTAATCATTTTCAAAATGATTGAGACTTTGTAAGTGGCTAGCCACACTTGTTTTCCTCCAATATTTCCTCAATAATAATTATTTTGTTTGAGTGTTTTCTCTGTCAGCATACAACTATATTCAAAATTACCCAGATATTCAAAATTTCTATATTCAGTATCAACAAGAATTGGGTCAGCTTAGGAAAATATCTGAAGATCCATCAAGAAAAAAAAAGTAGATTCTGCAAGAGAGTACTATCTATTTGTAACATCATTGTTTAAGTCCCAATTTTTTAGGAACCCCTTGTCGTTTAATCACAGCACCAAAACTTTTAAACTTGATGCATGTGTGTGTGTGTGTGTGTGGTGTGTGTGTGTGTGTGTGTGTGTGTGTGTGTGTGTGTGTGTGTGTGTGTGTGTGTTTTGATGGATACCTAAACTAAGGAGGGTCACATTGGTGCTTGTTATGGTATAAAAAACATCAGCAGAAAAGACAGGGAGTGGGGAATTTCATTCCAAAATCCAAGCAAAATGTTAACCACACCAAATCTGCCAAGGAAGCAGGCTGGCAGATTCCATGAACTCTGTAATAGGTTTTGATAACTATTTACCATAGTTTGTGTTCGTAACTTCATGATTTGTCAATTTCTTGTTTGTTTGATATGTGCTGTTGGGATTTGAACTGTGAGGTATTTAAGATTGATTTTTGTTTGAATAATTGATACTTAAGAAGCTAAAGGTGGTCTAGAATTACACATATCTTTGTAATTCTTTTAACGTTTGCATGCTTTTGTGTTTGAGTTTGTGCTTTATTATGTTTTGTTATTTGCAGTGAACTGTTAGGCTCATTATTCTTCTTTTTTTGTTTAGGAAACATTTGTCAGTGTTTTGCAGAACTTGTGTGGTGTTACAAATGTTTGCAATTTGCACAAGGAAAATGTAGTTGTGACGCAAAATGTAAAAACTTTATGTATTATTGAAGAATGCACAAAGATAGATTGCTGCTCTGGTGTAAATTCTCAGAGTAAAGGTGATGGAACTGCTTTCAGCTGTTTTACATACCCTGTTGATTTTCAGTGTACTTTGCATTTAGCAGAGTTCAAGGAGTTAGCTGTTTAATGGAACATTTTCTCGCAAGCCAGCACAGAAGCTCGCAAGTGCACATGGAATTGTCCCAGAATAGAAATCTGAGCAAGATTTTTCTTTAATTTAACCTGGGCTTTTAAAAATTCTATAAAGATAAATGACTGATTAGGTGGGAGTGTTGTGAAAAATTTAGAAATCTTATTATGCACAGAGTCATAGTTCTATCCGTATCTGGGATACTTCTGTACAGAGTTTGACAGTGAATGGCTGATTGATATACTGAATCAGACCGTGTAGATAAGATAATAGGGGTCCTTTTTGTTTATTTGGAGTTGCAGGTATCATTCTCTCTGCTTAAGCCTATTTTTTCATTCTTTGTGTAGGTTTGTTGTCAGTTTGTTTGTGCCAGTAAGGCTTGATTACCCCCCCCCCCCCCCTCCCTCCTTTTGGTTTTGGGCATTTTAAATGGTCAGAGAATGTGTTTCAATATACATGTGTTCTTGCATCAAGGTATAGCCCTATAAATTGAGGTTTTTTATTTGGGTTAATTGCCGGCTGTTTTACACATACTTGTTTGGAAAGGAAGTTTGTAACCTTCCATTGAAGTATATCAGCACAAATTAAGGTATATTTGTGGGTTAATTGGTATAGGCTGTTTTGTTACATTGCTATTATGAAAGTTTATATCCACTGTTTATTCAATCAACTTTAACTGCCTGAATATTGTTTAGCAATAACAGCTGGCAGTTTACATACATATAGATTCTGTTTATATTTAACTGAATATGTTTATTCAACTCATCCTTTTTAACATTAAGGTCAGGTACATTGAAAGCTGCAAAATAATTTTTTGGGTGCACTTTGTGACAGATGTTTATTTTTGTCATTACATGTTCTCCATTTTATGAATTTAAATTAAAGCCAGTGGTTTAATGCAGAAGATTTCTTATGTGTTTGTGCTTGGCTGTTTAAGTTTTGAAAAATGATCTGAATAAAATGTTGACTCAAAATGTATATATATATGTGTTGTGTGTGTGTGTGTGTGTGTGTGTGTGTGCGCTGTGCGCGGGCACGCGCGCTTCCATGCATCAAGGTGTATGTTGTTGAAATATTACCCCATCTCTTCTCTTTCTTTCTTTTTCTGTTTTCTTTCTCTCTTTCCTTCTTTTATTGGTTGCCTCATCTTCTGTGATGAGTCCTGCTGTTCCCATGCTACTCATTTCAATCTCTCCAACAAAGCTGTACCCAGATTCATTTTGTTGCATCCTCAGGACGGGAAGTCTACAGGGAGCTCGTCAATGTCAGGTCGCTGTGGGGCCACCAGCCAGTGGGGCCCTGCACTTCTGCTTGGTCACTTTGGTGGTTTTCTGTGGTGCCTATTCTGAGCTAACATATGCAGGGCACCACCATCTAAGCCCTCTACTAACGACAGTTTTAGCTCAGTCGGGGAGCCAGACTGAATGAGTTGCCCACCCGAGGTGGCGACCACCACAACGTCCCTCCAACAGCTCTCTCCCGTGAACCTCCAACCCCAAAGGCTTTGACACAAACTCGCCACAGGCACAGACATGCATGGGAATATCAAAACTGAGATCACCATGAGACCAGAGCAGCCGAGGCCACCGAATTAGAGACGATTAAAAAAAATCAAAACTGCACGAAGATCAGTGATGATAAAGATGCTGTAATGATGCTGCTATGGCAGTGTCATGTGCTTTGAGACTCATTGACAGGGTTGTACTCTACACTTAATATACCCCGGCGTCAACCAGGGTCGAGATTTACAGACACCTGCAGTGTTGGTCAGCAATTTGAGCAACACTCTTTAACACTGCATCCGAAAAGTGGATGAAGCTCGACCAAGAGGTCCCAGTTTTCCCAGTGAGCCCATGGTACACTCACTTGGGGTATGAGCCGGCTGGTGTCCGGGAAAAAATCCCTATGATCCTTATGGTGTTTTTTGTTTTGTTTTGCTTGGTTCCATGGCGAAGCTTCGATGTTCACCTATGGTGATATTTTTGCGTATGTGACATTTTTTCCCATCCATTAAGGTAGCCGCATTCCAATTTCAGGGATTTATGAGGTTTGAACCCACGACCTTCGAGTCTGTAACCCAACGGCGCTAACCACTGCGCCAAGGCGGCTGGTCATACCTCACAGACTTATTCCAAACGGTTATTGTAGGCAAAATTCAATCAAAGCATGTAAATCTGGAATGTGGAGTCCCACAGGGATCAGTCTTGGATCCTGTTTTCTTCACTCTCTGCACTGCTCCACTCTCACATGATACAATAAACGGCCGTCAGGTCGACCATCATTTCCATGCTGAAGTAACTCAGCTTCAATGCAGTGATACTTTTGAAAACCTGTCTTCTTTTTAGACAATTTATATCTCCTACTGCCTTGAAGACACTGAAAACCGGATGACCCAGAACAAGTTGCATTCAAATCCCTCTCAGCCTGTGTAGCTGAAAGTGTAAAATCGATAAAAAGGTGTTTTTTAAATTTTTAATTTTTTTTTTTTTTTTTTTTTTTTACTCTAGTATGGATTTTGTTTGAATCTTTTGAAATATGCTACATGATTTTGTAAATCTGAAACAGCTCATTCTACTTTAAGGTCCTTTGTGATAAAGATTAAGGACATAAGCAAAGGGAAATCAGCAGCAAGCGAAAATGCCCAAAAGACTTTTTATTTTCAAAAGCACCCTTATGCTCTTTTCACCCGTTGCTTCATGTTCATATTTTCTTATTTTGTGATGACACTGTTAATTTTATGGATACCAACGTCTTTTTCAAGATACACAAGCTGTTTCTTTAATATTGATATAATTGTAGTTTTCAAAAACAAAACTAAAAAATACTCTTAGGTTTTGATTCCATCTTTCTAAGCAACTAGAAGTATGGTTTTGTTGTGGTCTAGTCATAGGTGTACATCTGATGAGGCCTCCGACGGCAGAACAATTCTCATACTGGCTTTAGCTCCTGCCCCTAACTTTCCTGATGGACAATCTCAAGACAAACTGGGTGCTTTAAGACTCTTCCTATAAGATATTCATGTTGAAAAACCAGCCACATTAACCCATGTACCAGCCAAAGTATGAATTTAAATTATTATATTCGTGGGCATGCATGCATGCGAGCTTACCCAAGTTTATCTTTTTTCTTTTTTCTTCTTTTGTATGTGCGGTTCAATGATTTTCTCATGGTCAGATGTGGGTTTTTAAAAAAAAAAAATCATTCATTCAACTCAACAAACAAACACACTTCTATCACCCCCTTCCCTTCTCCAGTCTAAAATCACTTGTTAGTGGATAGACGTGAAAATGAAGACACACCAGCCAAAGTAACTGTTCCTATCCTAACTCCCTTACTCACACTGGTTATGCCCCTCCCCCTTTACGCACAAAGAAAGAAACCTTTTAGCTAGCAAGGAGGATGATCATTTCTACTTGGTTAATGAATTTTGAAAACTATCGTGTTGGGCCTAAGGGAAACAAAAGCATTGTGCTTGCATCACAAGAAAGGTAAAAATCACTTAAAAGCTAATACAATGCAAGACCGAAAAACCCCCCCACGAATATAATAATTGTGGGGAAACTAATTCTATATTTTATGATCTTGTCTAATTTTCTTCTTCCAATCTATACATACAGAAAGAGTTAGCAATATGCGGAACCACGTCTATAAAATCCCCATCCAAATAAATAAATAAAATAGAACAATACATCCTAAAAGCTCTCAACTCAGGCAAAATGTTGTTGTTCTTAGCAAAGCCCAAATCCTCCCATCACTGGCCTATATCCACCAAGAACATGATCAGCTTCACTGGAACAAAGTCTCCTAGATTTTCCGTCCAGAAAGCCTCAGCATCCACGTTAGTTCTAAGTCCATCGGGAGGCTTTAGCAGAGGTCCTGTCGGGTTGCAAGTGCTACAGTTCTTTCCGCGGAACCACCAGCCCCCTCCGTGCTTGGCTGCGCAGTTGACTGTATCGTCCTCGTCCCTGTCATGGTCCCTGGCGCTGAACTGAGACCTCCACAGAGGTGTGAAGCAGTCTCCAAGGAGGTAGGTGTCAGCGAAACTCAGATTAAACCACAGGCGGTAGCCGTCCTCCTTGCTGCTGATGTTGAACTGTTGGTATTGCATGAACATAGTGGACCCATTTTGCAACTTGGCTGACACGCGCAACTCGTAAGTTTTGCTGTTGGTGAGTTCATACACCTGGGACAAAACCAACGAAGAAATAGTCATCACATTATGGACAGTGCTAAGCAAATTGATCAACAAAAGCCCTGTCAATTTATACAGTATGTTCATTTTCTTTCCTTTCCATTAGATATCAAGAGCGTAGCACGATTTTTAGATACATTAAAGAAATAATGTGATAGTAAGAGGAATATCTTCCTTAGTCCTGACATGAACTAAAATATTCTGCTTTACTTCAGGCAGAAACAAAGTTCTAAAATGTGCAGGCAGAACATGCAGACACACAGCAGGTGTTGAGTTACATGAAAAAAAGTATCTTAAAAAAGAGGCAACCAGGAACAACATCCATGTACAAGACTGGTTTCAGCATTTTAACACATTACTTGGAGAAGATGTACTTTATTCTAATGATAGTATCTATAATTTTCAAGAGTATATGATCAGAATGTAATGGATGCATCAATAACTCATGATGACGTTTTCACCTCGATTCGTAAAATTACGATTAGAAAAGCTGCAGACCCTGATTGAATTATTGGAGAACTTTTAAAAGCACAGTCAGTTAATTCTTGGCTTTTTTGTAATTTTTGAAAAAAAGCAACACTCTTTTCGACAAAGATATTTTTCCGGAGAAGTGCGAATCTATCATTCTTTTATCGTAATAGAAAGGTAACTAAATGATACTGATAACTATAGAGGCATTTCGTTGTCTGATATCAGTAGTCAAGTGTATAATGCTATAATCAATAGTAGGCTCCAGGAATATGTAGAGCAAAACATATTACAAGTGAACAACACGCCATGTTTTAACGAGGATATTCAACAATGGATCATATGTTCACGCTTTTGGCTTTTATTCAGAAACAGTTTGTATTTAACTGGAAACTTTATGTAGCATTTATTGATTTTGAAAAGGCCTTTGATTCCATCAACAGACATTTATTATGACCAATTTAAGGAATAAAATTAATGGTAAGTTATTTTGCTGTGTTAAGAGTATAACCAAATTGTGAGTATGGAAAAAAAAGCAGTAACACAGTGTGAGTTTGTTCATTAATTCGGTCTCAAAAGGTTTCTATGTGTTGACATGAGAACTCCAAATGATTCAGTCTATGGAGAATGTTATAGGCATCCTATCTACATTAATTCTGCCGTTAGATGCTTACATTATGGATTACAAATTATGAAAGACTTTGGCGGAAAGCATAGAACATGTTACAGGATTTAGACACATGGGGTAAAATCAACTGGGTTTCAAACAATGTCTGTTTGAGTTTGGGTTTGGATATATGTGGATGTTTCAAGGGGTAGCAGAAGAAAATATGTTTATACAGACTTTTTGCCAACACTTAATGACTGTAGATGGCAAAGCTGGGGAAGTCATATTCAATCAAATGACAGATTTGATATGTACAGGATCTACAGTTTTACCGATGTTGTGGAGAAGTATATCTCCTTAAATTTGGATAGACATTTAAGAATAATTACAACTAAATTTCAGTTTGGCATTTCAGAAGTGAAGAAACATGTCTATCGCTTTAAACGTGTGCAGCCGATGTGTTGCGCCCATTGTGTAAAGAACAAGTTGAAGAATAGGTCCACTCAGTTTTGAAGTGTGACGGCCTTCTGATCTCCATAAAAGATTCATTCCAAAATAATTTTACACGCAACCAAGCCTATTTCGTCTATATTTACTGATGTCATCCGAAAAATAAACGTATTGTTCGTAACTGTGCAATGTACTTATTTAAAACTTTCCAACTGCGAGAAAAAGCCACGTCTTGACTTCTTTGATAGAACACGGAAAATTTCTTTTCTTTTGTTGATTTTTGTTCGAATTTGTCATTTGTTGTCCCTCTTTTCATAAGGGACTGTGGCCTTACGTGAATAAAACATCTAAGTCCGAAGTCCAAAGTCTGAACTCTCTCTCTCTCTCTCTCTCTCTCTCTCTCTCTCTCTCTCTCTCTCCTCTCTCTCTCTCTCTCTCTCTCTCTCTCTCTCTCTCTCTCTCTCTCTCTCCCCCTCTCTCCCCCCCTCTCCTCCCTCTCTCTCTCTCCTCCCATCTCCCTCTCTCTCTTTGATGTAATCCCTGATTAGGGCGGGGACTGGATGTAAAAAAAGAACATGAGGGCTTATTCATTATCCTCAAATAAAAGAATTTGATTTGATTTGATTTGATTTGATTTGATTTGATTTGATTTGATTTGATTTGATTTGATCTCTCTCTCTCTCTCTCTCTCTCTCTCTCTCTCTCTCTCTCTCTCTCTCTCTCTCTCTCTCTCTCTCTCTCTCTCTCTCTCTCTCTCTCTCCTCTCTCTAAGTTACTACAAATGAATCCAAACAGATTGCATACAGTGCCTACCAAATGCTATTGAAACTAGATAAAAATGAAAAAAAGAATGTTGGGATATATTTTTTATTTTATCAATAGAAGGAACAAATAGTTATATCAAAATATCATTTAATGATGGGTGTGTCAAAGCTTTGTATTTTAAAGTATGAAAGTATTGAAATGTTACATTTTTACTGATACCGAGTGTGGTTTCTGCTGACTAAAATAGTGATGCAGTGAAACACGAATGTGTATCGAACTCCAACCTTGTTCAAGATATGGCCATTGTGATCATGAGCCTCAAAGAATCGGTTGTTGTTTTTCATGTTTGATAACATTTTGCATACCATTAAACTGGGTTTCCTTCTTCCCCCCAAACTCCGTGTATTGTGGCCTAAGGCCTATGTACATATTAAAACTGTTCAGAGTTCAGAGTTCAGCTCTCTCTCTCTCTCTCTCTCTCTCTCTCTCTCTCTCTCTCTCTCTCTCTCTCTCTCTCTCTCTCTCTCTCTCTCTCTCTCTCTCTCTCACCCACCCATAAGCACGCACGCACACACACACGCACGCATGCACGCACGCACACACACACGCACGCACGCACGCACGCACACACACTAGCACATTAATGATATTCTCCACTTAAACTTACACTATGTCCATCAGATTACAAATCTAGATTATGCCATTAACTATTGGGTAGAGACATTTATAGCTATTAATGATAAACATGCCCCACTTATAAAGAAAAGAATAAAACATTTTATGAAACTTCCATGGTTAACAAAAGAAATTGAAAACGAAAATGAATTTAAGAGAACATTTATTAAAATCGAAGCAAAAAGATGAATATAAACAGCAAAGAAACAAAGTCAATTCAATGAAGCACATAGCCAAAATGCTTTCAAGATTTGCTGTCTTCAGCTCAGAATCCAAAAACGATTTGGAAAACCATTAATACCTTGATTAATAATTCAAGACACAACACCCAAAAAGTCATAAAAAGACATAACAGAAGAAAATCTGAATTATAACTTTGCAAACATTGCCGACTCTAATATCTAGTTATAAAACACAAAGAAACGAGCTGATAAAAAAATAAAACAGTACTGTTCATCAAAGATCATTTCTCCTGAATTTATTATACACCCAATACCAGTTAAAACAGACAGGGTCAAAAGACCTTGATAAAATCAAAAGGAAAATACTAAAAAAAAAAAGGGGCATATGCTATAACTGATACCCTAACGTACATTTAAAAAAAAGTTTATTGACAAGAGTCTTTTCCATTAAAGTTTAAATGAGCAAAAGTAATATACAAATCAGGAGATCCAACCAGTCTATCTATAGATCAATATCCACACTGTCAGTCCTATGCAAACCAGTAGAAAAACAAATAATTTCACTTACATTCTCATTTTCAAATATATGAGAAAATTAATGAAAAGCAATCGGTATTTCGTGAAAACCATTCCTGCCATACCGCCTTTATTCAACTAATTGAGCAGTCTTTTTAATATCAGTAATAATGAAATTACAGGAGTCTTTCTAGACTTTGCTAAAGCTTTTGACGTTATTAGCCACTCTCTCCCCATTAAAAAATTAAATATAAAATTTCCAACCAAGCATTAACATTTTTGGAGTCATTTTTCAGTAATCGTCAACAGCTTGTTGAAATTCGGCCTGGAAGAGTGACCTTATTACCCGTGAATATGCAATACCACAGAGATCAATACTATGACTGCCTCTTATCTCTATTTAATTTATTAATGACCTACCTCTTCATATTTATTGTTCATGTCAAATGTTTGCTGATGATACATCAATTCATTGAAACAACAATTTTCCAAACCAGCTTGTGAGGGATAAGCAGGCAACTATCCATAAACTTATGGAATGGACAGAACTCAATCATATGTCTCTTAATTCAAAGTAAAGAAAATGTACGTTTATAACTATTTGGCAAAAAAGACAGAAATTGCGTTGTCCATTCGCGCCAATATTTATTCAAGGACAACAAATTGAAGAAGTAGTTTCACACAAAGTACTAGGTGCAGTAATCGACAATGATTCATCCTGGTCAGAACACATAGCCACATTAGGAGAAAAAATATCTGTAAGATTACATCAACTTAGAAGAATCACACATTTAAAAAATATAGTAACGAAAACTATTCTTTCACGTGCATATTCTATCTCTTATAAATTATGATTTTACCCTAGGAGAAAATGCAAGTGAAACAAACCTAAAGCATAATTATAAGCCCACTACATAAAAGGGCTCAAACAAATCTGACTGAATCCTAATACACTGACTACCACCAACTCCAAGAACTAGATATTCTTCTACTAAAAATCAGACTGCAATTCAACAAATGTCTATGTATGTATAATATATTAAACAGAAAAGCCCCAAGGAAAATTGCGGAATAATTTGCTGTTAATAAAAACAGGCTTACTCATAGACTGTTTTTACCCAGCCCTGTGACAATCTCTATAAGTCAAGCCTTGCTTATTCAGGAAGAACGTTGTGGAATAATCTACCTACTTTTTAAAAGCCAGCTCCTTCAAAACAAACGTTTAAAAAACGTTTGAAGAAACATCTGATGGACAAACTGTAAGTCCACCTTTATGCTGAAGGCTTCCTTACATCTGGCTTCTTTGTTGTTATTCTTACCCTTGTTATTTTGTATTTTCATTATTTGTATGCATGACTGGAGCTTATGTTGTACTGTCTTGGGTTTGTTTTATCTTGTTTTTTGAGGTCTTTAAAAAAAATCTTCATTTATCTTAGTTTTCTTTTCAACATAGATTGATATTTGCCTTTTGAATGCTTTAGAAGTCCATTTTCTTGATTTCTTTGTGAGGGCAGGATGAACAAAAGTTGTGTTAACTTAACATTTTACCCTCAGTAAAGGTCACTTTTACTTGATTTGACTTGACACGTGTGTGTGTGTGTGTGTGTGTGTGTGTGTGTGTGTGTGTGTGTGTGTGTGTGTGTGTGTGTGTGTGTGTGTGTGTGTGTGTGTGTGTGTGTGTGTGTGTGTGTGTGTGTGTGAGGAGAGAGAGAGAGAGAGAGAGAGAGAGAGAGAGAGAGAGAGAGAGAGAGAGAGAGGAGAAGAGAGAGAGAGAGAGAGAGAGAGGAGAGAGAGAGAGAGAGAGAGAGAAATTAATTCAAAATGTTCGGGTGGAAGAATGAATATATATATGTGACGCTCCACCACATAATGAGACGGAGTGCACCTGAGGTCAATTTTTAGTTATTGACATGTTATTGATGTGCAATAAAGTGGCTATCAAATACAAAAAACAGATTGAAAATCAGACAATTCTGTGCAACATTATTACAAATTGAAATGATAGACTGCAGGATGGGACAAAATGAGAAAGGGGCAAGTTTATTTTAGTAACAGGTTGTCAGAATGAGTGCTTTGGTATTTTCAAAACACATTTAAAAGCAAAAGGAAAAAAATATGCCTTGATATTTCATTATAAGGTAAATAAACAGATCTAGTTTAATAGTCAATCAAAATCTCAAAATTGACAACTTGACCCCCACCGGCCTTTAAAGGCTCCTAGCGCAAAATTGGGTAATGTGCTAAGCGACTCATTTCGTGGTGGAGCGCCACATATATATATATATATATATTATATATATATATATATATATATTATATATATATATATATATATATATATATATATATATATATATATATATATAAACACAAAGCCAAAGTAAAACAACCAGCATATATTATATCTGTGTGTGTGTGTGTGTGTGTGTGTGTGTGTGGTGCGCGCGCGCGCGTTTGTGTGTGTGTGCGCGCGTGCGTGCGTGTGTGTGTATGTGTGTGTTCAGTCTGAAATTGACTGAACTTTGTCAAATAAAATATCTGTAAATTTCTTGTAAACAAATACCATATTAAGAACAGATATCCCCACAACCATAAAGAGAAAACGCAGAATATAAAACATACGACTTCAAGACATTAAAGACCTCAAAAGATCTGGCAGTAATCTAGAAATGCAAACTGGCAGCTTCAGGAGAATACAGAGCCTGAGAGATACAGATCTATAGTAAAAGTGTGGAAGACAGGGTGCTTTGGTCTCAGTCAAAATGGACAGGTAATGGCGAGATTTCAAAGCACCTTCGTAGCTTGGAAGAAAAGAAAAAAATATTTGTGAGCTTTTTTCCCTAACTAATCAACAATAACAGTAATACTGCAGATGGAAAAACGAAACAGGAAAACATATGAAAGTTTTTTTTTTAGAATATCAAAACTTGTAGAAAAACACACACACACAGAGTACTGATAGGCATAGAAAGCCCTGTGAGAAAATCGCTCTCAATCTTGAAAAGCACAACACTTGTTAGACAGAAAAAGCACAACACTTGTTAGACAGAAAAAGAACAGCGCTTGTTCGGAAAAGAACAGCACTTGTTAGACAGGAACAGCACATGTTAGACAGGAACAACACTTGTTAGGAATAGAACAGTACTTGTCAGGGAAAAAATCATTGTTAGGAACAGCACTTGTTAGACAGGAATAGCACTTGTTAGACAGGAACAGCACTTGTAAGACAAGAACAACACTTGTTAGACAGGAACGGAACTTGTTAGACAGGAAAAGAACAGCACTTGTTAGACAGAAACAGAACAGTACCTGTTAGACAGGAATAGAACAACACTTGTTAGGAATAGAACAATGCTTGTTACCAATAGAACAACACTTGTTAGGAATAGAACAATACTTGTTAGGAATAGAACAACACTTGTTAGGAATAGAACAACACTTGTTAGGAATAGAACAACACTTGTTAGACAGGAATTAAACAGCACTTGTTAGACAGAAATAGGAAAGCACTTGTAAGGAAAAGAACAGCACTTGTTAGACAGGAGCAGGACAGCACTTGGTAGGAAAAGAACAGCACTTGTTAGGAAAAGAAACAGCACTTGTTAGGTATGGAGAAAACAACACACAGAGGAAGACAAAAGGTGGGAAGTATGCAAAATGGAAAATGTATTTTTTAAAAATATTATTATCATGTTTTTTTAATAGATCTTCGAGGTTCACGGATGGTAAGATTTTTGCGGTAAGCAACCGTCTTTGCCCACCATTTAGGTAGCTGCATTCCGACTTCGGGAATGATTTTTATACACGAGATCAACGAGCATGAAGTTGTTAAAACACAAATTTCTCCTCATCTGTTCTTACCGGCATGCAATGAGTTTTATCTTCCAAAAGACAGAACGGGTTTTAATGTGTGTGCAAGGTGTTCTGCGGCATGCAATGAGTTTTATCTTCCAAAAGACAGAACGGGTTTTAATGTGTGTGCAAGGTGTTCTGCGTGCGTTCGCACACGGGGATTTGGATTTTAGTATCATCCTAAATATTTCGGGGAAGTTGAAAAGGTATTTATGTTCGCTATAGGGGGGAAATCCCCATGAATGGTGGTACCGACAACATTACACAAGTCTGCAACTTGATTGCTTATCTAAAGAAAAAGAATAGGCTACACGTTTTTAGATCCTGGATTTGGATGTTTGTAAATCATATTCTCTAAAACAGTAGAGGAGGCCACTGCTGTTTCGGAAATTGAGCAGAAATTTGATTATAGTAGGCCTTGCCCACAGCACATCCCCACTCTCTCGGCCAAGGGGGCATACTGACAGTCAGCATTGGAGATTTTCTTCAAAGGCCAACTAGCCCCCAGGGCTGTAGCACATAAGGACTGTGCAAGTCAAGCCTCCTAGTTAGAAAGTCATAGTTGATCACAAAAAACTTAGCTGTAAAGTAGAATTCCATGTGTGGAAAGCCACTGATCATTATAGCCTCTCACTTTGCTGTTGCCCCCAGCATCATTGGTTTAATCAAGAACTGTGATAAAGACCAGGTGCTGAAAGCATTAATCCTGCATTGGTTTAAAAAAATCCGAACTTTGTATGGGCTTCTATGTTATGTAATTTCATGTTTATCTTGGAATACATGTGGACGAAAACATTTCACCTATAGACTGAATTTAATGGAAACAAAGACTGTTCTAATGCTATGTATAGTAGTTTCTCACAACATTTTTAATCAGGTATTGCTAACAACAAAATCTTTGCTATTGTGAATGGAAAAGGTAAAGGGGTAAAGTGTATTCTTTTGGCAATGTAGAACATAGAACGTTCAGTTTGCTAATGACACTGGTTACTGAAAAAGACAAACTTTTGACAGGTTTGGAAAGGCATCAGAAATAGAGAGAAGGCCCCAGTAATATGGCAAAACAGTGAGAAATATCAAAGTAAGATGTTATCCTATTTACACAATCTTTGGAACCCATACACATTCCAAAGGCTACAAGCATTTTGTTCACTCAAGATTTGAAGGTCTTAAACAACTGGGACTACACACATTTGGTTCACTCAAAATCTAAAGGTTTATTGAGAAAAAGGTAGTGAAGGAAAAACAATGTGAAATGGTACCAACTTCTCAATCATTTCGAAAATGGCTTATCAAAATTCAATAAAAAAATGAAATGAAAATAAATTCTAGCGAATAATGTCTTTCAGTGGCAGCATTTTAGGCATCTTTGAATCCAGCTACCTGATAGTGGATGAAAACGGTTGCATACACGAACCTCGGAGCTTAGCCAAGGAACGATAAAAAGTACAGAGCAATATTCCAAACTTTCAGTCCAAATTGATATCTAAATTCTTCATTTGATCACAAACAAAAATTTACCAAATTCTCAAGTTAAATCATCCCAAATCTGTTAACCTAAATAGAGCCAGATTCCTGAAGCCCTCGATCAAAATGAGCCAAGAATGTACTTGATCAAATTCTTGCTTTAAAGTTTTAATAATTAAGCTGATCATAAACAAAGCCAAATCTTAAACCATCAATCTAAATTCACCAAGAACATGAACAATTTTGAGGGAGCAGTGTCTCCTAGATTTTCAGTCCAGAAAGCCTCAGCATCCACACCAGTCCTACGTCCATTGGCCGGCTGCAGCAGAGGTCCTGTCGGGTTGCAAGTGCTACAGTTCTTTCCGCGGAACCACCAGCCCCCTCCGTGCTTGGCTGCGCAGTTGACTGTATCGTCCTCGTCCCTGTCATGGTCCCTGGCGCTGAACTGAGACCTCCACAGAGGTGTGAAGCAGTCTCCGAGGAGGTAGGTGTCAGCGAAACTCAGATTAAACCACAGGCGGTAGCCATCATCCTTGCTGCTGATGTTGAACTGTTGGTATTGCATGAATCTAAGGGACCCATTTTGCAACTTGACTGACACGCGCAACTCGTAGGTTTTGCTGTTGGTGAGTTCATACACCTGAGACAAATTGGATGAATAAATAGTCAACATAGAAAGGGGTATTGTCTCAGTAACGAATACTGAAAGACATTTATATAAATTACAGAATGTTTAAAATAGAATTTGGTGTTGAAAAGTATTTACTCTTATTGCCACCCAATGTTTCTGTTCGATTTGCATAGTTTTGCACGAATAATAACAATTTGCCTATTAATGTCTTCCGTATTAAAGGATTTCAAAGAAATGAAAGATACTGTACAAAATGTAATAGTGGTGTTATTCGTGACGAATTTCATTAGTTTTATTTGTCCAATTTTGTCCAGGGAGGAAGAAAAAGAGGCAGACCAAGGAAGAGATGGGAGGACAACATCAGCAAGTGGACAGGCCTAGAACTCAACAAAATTTTGAGAGAGGCAGAAGAGAGAGAGGAATGGAGGGGAACTGGTTGTCAGGTCTTCAGGGGTGCCCCCACGGTCACCAGACTAAGGGACAGATAGATAGATTGATAGATAGAATACTTATCAAAACAGTAAAAAATGTTTACCAAAATATTAAGTACTCTAAACAGCCAAACACTTTGAAGTATGAACAGCTCTTTTCTTCATCAATAAGAAGTATCTGCTTAATGTCATTAAATTGATTGATATTATCAGAAATAACATGTAAACTTTGTTCAAAGAGTTTGAGATGTGTAAACAGACAATGTTTTGGTTCTGTTGTAGTTGTTCAAATATCTAGTTACATGGTGCATGTATGTTGTTCAGTTATGATCTTTTTCATTAATATTATGTAAAACCCTTTATATCTCTAAAAGGATGGCAAGAAATAATTTGAAAAAGTAAATTTGAAAGAACATCATTACCGAGGTTTACATCAAACTTTAGGGAAAAAAATGTCAACATGAAAATGAATGACTACAAAGAAATGGGAAGAGAAATTATAGTATGTGGATATATGGATAGACTTTGATGGGAAGAATATGAATAAGAGGGTAGGATATACTGTATTCAAGTTTTTCGGGAGATCATAGAACTAAAATAGCACTGAAGAGTGAGCTGATCACAAAGAGATGACTTCTCAGATCACTGTACTGACATTCAGAAGTTGGACTATGCTAACAAATCACCCCCCTCCCTCTCTCCCTCTTCTGCCATCACAGAACTTCTAGCTGACAGATATGCCACAAATTTAGCATCATGATCAGCAGTCCTTTGACCAAGATGGTTGTCTGAAGGGAGCGGGAGGGGGGGGGGGGGGGTCAGGGATGTGTTGGTTGACGATTTTCTCCAGCAGGTCTGTCTTCAGTCTTTCAAAGCAACACAACCATGTCAAGACCAGTCCCACTTTGATGCTCTGTGTCCAGTTCTTCATCTGTCTGCCCCTGAATCTTCCTCCTTCAAGGTTTCTTGTAGAGCAGTATTGGCAAGAGATCTATGGCACTATGAAACCGCACCAGCTTCCTCCTCTTTACAACAGTCAGAAGGGTTACTGTAGCCCAGATTTCATGGTCACCTCTCACTAAACGACTTGTTAGTGGCGTTCTTCTGCCAGGAAATGTGTAGAAGCCTGCTGAATAATTTCATTTTAAAGGCTCGGGTGTTCTTTTCCAGTTTTGTAGTCAAAAGCCAGCTTTCACACCTGTATAGCAGTATGGAAAAGATGAGTGCTCTAAAGAACTCCAATTTCGTTTGCAGGTCGATCTCTTTTCTATTCCAAATTCTGCTCAACCTTGCCAAGGCTGAGGTTACAAGATCTAGTATGATCTTTACTTTAGCAGAACAGTGGCCATTTTTTGTCAACCAGGAGCCAAGATATCTAAAGGAGTCTGTTCCTTCAAGTTGTTGACTATTCATAACGATGCTCACGGTAACATCCCTGGTACTTTTTACCATGGTCTTGGTTTTCTCTGTATTGATCTCCATACAAAAACTCTAGATCATGAAGTTATACCGAAAAAAGATAGCGATGGAGTTATATCAAAAAGGCTAGATCATGGAGTTATACCAAAAAAAGCTAGCTCATAGAGTTATATCAAAAACGCTAGATCATGGAGTTATACCTATAAATGTGCACTGTGGAGTTATAAAAAAAACCCCGCTAGATCATGGAGTTATATAAATAAACCACTAGATCATGGAGTTACATCAAAGTGCCAGATCGTAGAGTTATATAAAATGCTAGATCATGGAATTATATCAAAGCACTAGATCATGGATTTATACTAAAATGCTAGGTCATAGAATTACATAAAAATGCGAGATCATCGGAGTTATATTAAAAAAAAACCCTCTAGATGATGAAGTTGCTGTTACTGCCTCCAAAGAGATCAATGTCATCAGCAAACCACAAATTAAAAAATGGAGATACAGTGGTGTGGCATTCATGGAACGTTTGTCGCATAATCTTCTCAAGAAAGAGGTTGAATAAAGTAGGCAAGAGTGTGCAGCCCTGATGGACTCCTACTATTGTTCGAAATAAGTATCAGACCTGGCTATCCATAAGACTGCAACAACAACATTACTATATAGTGCCTGAATGATCTGCGCCATTTCTTCCTCAATGTTGAAAGTCCTGAAGGTTTATCACATCCATCATACCACACTCGATCAAATGCTTTTTTGAAGTCGATGAAGTTGTACAACAGATCTTTCTGGTGTTAGAGATGGTTTTTGATGAGAAAACTGCGATAAAAAATCTGTTCAGTTTTGTTCCACTCTGAAGCCAACTTGTCCCTCTGTGACTTATCGTTGGACTTGTTTTTGTTGTTGTTAGTTTATTCAGAATGGTTCTGCGAAATTCTTTTCCATACACCACTATTTTCAACCTCACAAATGGGACAACCACATTACTTTCGTTTTCATGAATCATGTCTAAACACGACAGCAATGTGGTTTGTTAATGTCTGTGGCCATTCATTCCTACTCACACGTTGTGGCCTACTTTCTTCTTAAGATCTGGACTGGCTAGGACTTGGAGTCTTACTAAATACTCTAACAGGCTTCCGATGGTACTGTTTACTTTTCATATAATATACAAAGCATTATCAGATCTACCTAAAAATGCTAAATCAAAAGAACCTTTTACTTCAATGAATATACCATTATAGTGAAGACTCTATGATTACATATAGCATTGATATGCAAGCTATCTCAGTTATGTTTTTGGTTTCAAAAGCTCCTTTCTGTGAACATAAAAAGGCCAAATTTGACGCAGACTATTTAGACTATGACAAAATAGATGCAAATAATATGTTAATATCAGAAACGTGCAAGCATTTTTCAACAACATATCCAAACTATCCAGGTGTATTTTTTTTTTAGACAGTTCAGTCCTAGAATTACTCTGATCTGGAATCGTCATGCCTTACTTGAAGATGGAAAAGGGGGTTTATCTTGGCAAGTAGCTTTCAAGTTTTAAATAAGAATTTAAATTCTATTTTAAATGTTTTAGAATGAATAATCAATATTTGCTCATAACCTTCTGTGTGGAATATTCCCTTTGTGCTTCTCCTTTAATGCATGTTTTCATGATCGTATGAAGTGGTAAAGCACTGGATATATACTGAGCATTTCCTATGTCGACAACCTATGGATTACATGTGGCATGAAATAGTTCTGTATTCTTATCTATCTATCTATCTATCTATCTATCTATCTATCTATCTATCTATCTATCTATCTATCTATCTATCTATCTATCTATCTATCTATCTATCTATCTATCTATCTATCTATCTTCTTCTGTCTGTCTGTCTGTCTGTCTGTCTGTCTGTCTGTCTTCCTACCTACGCACTTACGTATACTACCTACTACTACGTACTACTATCTATCTATCTATCTATCTATCTATCTATCTATCTATCTATCTATCTATCTATCTATCTATCTATCTATCTATCTATCTATCTATCTATCTATCTCTCTATCTATCTACCTATCTCTTTATCTATCGATCGACCTATCGATCGACCTATCGATCGACCTATCGATCGAACCGTACCTACTATCATATATCTATCTACTACTATCTATCTGTTCTGTCTGTCTGTCTGTCTGTCTGTCCTGTCTGTCTGCCTGTCTGCCTGTCTGCCTGCTGCTGCCTCCTGTGCCTACCTACCTACCTACCTACACCTACCTACCTACCTACCTATCTATCTATCTATCTATCTATCTATCTATCTATCTATCTATCTATCTATCTATCTATCTATCTATCTATCTATCACTAAGTCTGGTGACCGTGGGGGCACCCCTGAAAACTTGACAACCAGTTCCCTCCATTCCTCTATCTGTTCTGCTTTTCTCAAAGTTTTTTTTAATTTTTTTTAATCCTTAACACGATTGCAATATCAGAGCTCATCCCAGCGACAACTGTGACACTGGACCTTCCGATCACTTCGCTTAAAGTAAAGCTAAAAAGAGCAAAGCTAAGACACACCACCATTCCAAGAAGAAAAGCCAGCCCCGACGTGATAACTGGCTATGTTGTTTACGTAGACAAAAACCAAGTGTTAATAGAGCAGCTTAGAGGAGCCCCTGACCAACGGTCAATCACAAAATGGTGACGCTCCACCACATAATGAGTCGTATTGCACTTGAGGTAAATTTTTAGTTATTGCCATTTTATCAATTGGCAATGAAATTGCTATACAATACATAAAACAGATCGAAAATCGGACAATTCAGTGAAAATTTATCACAAATTGAAATGATACACTGAAGGATGTGACTAAATGAGACATGGACAAGTTTAGCATCGTTATAGATGGTCAGAATTAGGCTTGGGTATTTTAAAAGCATGTTTAAAGGCAAAAGAAATAAAAAATATGCCTTGATGTTTCACTACAAAGTAGAATAAATGCTACAGTTTTATAATCAATCAGAATCTCGAAATCAGCTACTTGACCCCCACCTGCCTAAAATGGCTCTTAGCGGAAAAGTTGGTCAGCTGCTAAGCGACTCATTTCGTGGTGGAGTGTCACTAATTAAAGGCAGAAAACAGATTAAGCTCCTTTTAAAACAGCATTTATGTTACTTCAATCATGACCTCTGACTAACAAACCTAGCAGATGTGGTCACCAATAATAAACCACTGTCTTTAGGCACGACTAAGTCAGTTAAACTGTATGCTTGCAGACATCCTCGACACTAAAACCTCCCTTCATGAAAAAAAAAAAAAAAGCCTTTTAAAAGTGGTTTTAAAAGGTGCCAAAACATTTCAGAAAGAAGGTACAAAATAACATCTGGGAGGTTGGAACGACTTACAAAACAAGAGCCACAGAGCAGTCTGAAATAAGAAACATGGTGAATGCCTGAAGGTGCTGAGAGTGCAGACAAAAAAACAAAAATAAGTTTTATCCAGGACACTTGAGGGACAGACACCACAACTCATCTGAGGAAATCAAGGTATTCTATTGCAGCTTGGAAAGGTACGAACAAAAAGGAACTTCGGAATGCTTTTGGTGATGTTAAAAAGGCCTGTGAAGGTGATGTTAAAGCAATGACAACGATAAAGTGAAGGCAAAACGAGTTGAAATCAGTTTTTAATCATTTGAATGTGGCACGAATAGTGTGGGGGATGTATTCCGAAAATGTGTTTTGGGGAAATGTGCAATGCTTATGGTGTTCGAATTTCTTAGAGGTCTATGGAAAAGTAACCTGTCCAATTCCTGAAA
>CM060316.1:69755935-69765935 GCA_030674155.1 Stramonita haemastoma
CACACGCACACCCCACCTGGCCCTGGCTGCTCCTCTTCCTTATCACAGATCACTTGCTGCAAAAAGCCAATCACACACACGTTCTTTTTCCTCCTCTGTGTCTGTCTGTTCTCATTTCTGTTAAATTCTACAAGGATGACAATCACATATTAAGGTGAATCGGTGGTATAGAGGTAAAGCGCCTTGTCTAGAAAGTGAAAAAGTCGCTGGTCAGAGCGTGGGTGGTTCGAATCCCGTTTGGACCTAAGACTTTTCCCTCATCCATTAGACCATCAGGGTGGTCTGGCGTGCTCGTCTTTCAGATGAGACGATAAACCGAGGTCCCGTGTGTTACACATCATTATTTAGCGCATGTAAAAGACCCACTGGCAACAAGAGAGTTGTCCCTGGCAAAATTCTGTAGGAAAAAGCCACTCTGATAGGGAAACAAATAAATTTGCAGACAGGAAAAAGAAAAAAAAATATGGGTGGTGCTGCACTTGTAGCGGCGCGCTCTCTCTGGGGAGAGCAGCCTGAATTTCACGCAGAGAAATCTGCTGTGACATAAAGTGGTATAAACTAAAACTGAACTAAACTAAATTTGTCAAGCTTTTGTGAGACAAGCTCCCTACACCCCAATCCGATTTTTTCTCTTCATTTTTGGGGTTACTTAACAGATAGTTGCAGTGCGTGTAGAATGTTTCCCATACAGATTTACCCACACTGAAACGAGAAAAAAAATGTGTGTCTAATATCTTTTTTTCAAGGAAACGAACGACGGATTATCATGGATCTGATTCCTTTGTTTGGTAACAGTAGTGGCAGTTGTCAAAGAACAGAAGTAGTAGTAGTAGTAGGATCAGCATCACAATAGCAGCAGTAGGATAGTAATAGCAAAGCAGCAGCATCAACAGCAGAAGAAGAAGCAGCAGCAATAGCAGCAGCAGAAGCAGAAGCAGAACAGCAGCAATAGCAGCAACAATTTCGTTTCATTAGCGTTATTATTCATTATTCATTCTTTTATTTATTTTTTTAAATATCGATGATAATAGAATAAACACTCATGTGCTCTTTTTTTTACATCCAGTCCCCGTGTATATGCAGTTTTGTAAATCTTGTCATCTGTTCCCACCGGCACACAATGGCCTACTCTTACGAAAAGCGGAACAGGATTTAACTGTGTGCAAGATCATTGTCATTGTTGCTAGTGGTGACGGAAGTATTAATTTGTAAAAAGTTGGTGGCAGTGAATGTCAACCATGGTTATCATCTTTGACTCTGCAATCCCTATAATACTGGAGACCTCGAGAAAGATGTTGACAACCAACATCACTGAAAACATGATGTGATCAGTCACCGTTTAACAGTTATTATGCGTCTATGAACTGTGCATTTATCAGTTATTACGTGTTCAATCAGTTATTATGCCTTTATAACTTATCATGCCTTTATCAGTTATTACACGCTCACCAGTTACTACACGCTTACCAGTTTTTACAATCTCATTCAAACAATTTCTAGAAGCCCCCCCCCTCTCCTCCTCCCCACTCCCACCCCACCCAACCCCACACACCCTACTCCCTCATCTTCCCCACGTTCTACCCACCCACCCACCCACCGTTTGGTAAAACGTGGAAGCCAGACTCGCTTCCTGCATGTTGGAGCAATCCAGGCGAGCCGTGTCGTTGCACAAGTGGCACTGCTTGTTATCGCTGTCAAAGACAATGGCCAGGCATTGGGCATCGGGCCCGCACCCCGCCAGACATTCCAACAGGCTTCTGGCTCCGCTGCTGAGGTATCGGCCAGACCAGGCCATCACCATGCCTGGACAGTGGTCAGCGCGTTGAAGGCCTTTGGAGACACTGGACGGCTGGTTGCCGTTGATGTCCGGAGCCTGGCTGTGCGCGTGCTGGCTGGTTAGAAGAAGGAGGAGGAGGAGGTGGAGGGGGTGGTGGTGGAGGGAGAGGAGGTGGTGGGGGAGGAGGTGGAGGATGGGGAAGGGGCTTGTTGTAGTGAAAAGGGCCGGTAGTTTTCCCATGGTTCTGGTTCTGGTCACAGAAGAAAACAATGTGCTTGGGGGAGTATCTCTCGTACATAAAAAATCCTCCTAAGAGTGAAAAAGAGAGAAAGGAGAGAGAGAGAGAGAGAGAGAGAGAGAGAGAGAGAGAGAGGAGGAGAGAGAGAAGAGAGAGAGAGAGAGAGAGAGGAGAGAGAGAGAGAGAGAGAGAGAGTTCGTACTAGGCCATTTCCCTCATCGAAACACTTTCTAAAACTTACAGCCTTTTTCCTTAATCTGACAAACAAACACCCCCCCCCCTCTCAAAACAACAACAACAATAACAACAACAAAACAAACAAAAACGGACGAAAGACAAACCAGCAAACAAATAAGCAAACAAACAAACAAGCAAACAAACAAGCAAACAAACGAACCAATGCCAAGCAAACAAACGAACGACAAAGAAACGAACAAACGAACGATCAACAGATTATTTCCTTTTTCATGATGGTCAACAATAAACACAGCTCTTCATAAATGAAGAAATATAACAATCATAAAACAGCCCCTCATCACCCCTGCCCAAAAAGTATGTCACGGAATATCACGGGCGCACACACTCGCGCATCCATCCATCCATCCGTCCGTCCGTCCGTCCGTCCGTCTCTCTCTCTCTCTCTACCTACCTACCTACCTACCTACCTACCTACCTACCTACCTACCTACCTACCTACATACCTATCTATCTATCTATCTATCTATCTATCTATCTATCTATCTATCTATCTATCTATCTTATCTATCTATCTATCTATCTATCTATCTATCTATCTATTCTGAAACCTGCTTGTTACTCGGCAATGATGGTCTCTGGTTGTGGTTTCAGTCTGTCCAATATAATCTTAAACATGACCTTACTTGGGTGGCACATGAGGCTGATTGTGAGGTAATTCTGGCACTGATGTAGATTTCCTTTCTTGGAGAGGGTGATGATGAGTGACTGTGTCCATGGTCTTGGCCATTTTCCTGTCTGCCAGATCTTGTTGCAGATTTTTAGCAGAGCCCTAATTATGGCTTACCTTCCAGCTTGAACCAACTCAGCTGCAATGTTGTCAGATTTTTTTATGTGGGCCAAGTGTAATTCCTAGCTGGAGATTGTTGTTACTGGCAAACTCCAGTAGTCTCAGGCCTCTATCATTTGTTGCTTAGTTGTAATGTGGTCCACAAACGCCCTCCCAGTCTTTGTAGGGACCTCTTCCTACCTTGGTGTACAGCAAGGATTTCTTCCTTGGGGGTTTGATTTAGAACCCTTTTTATTTGGTCATAAAATTCTTCTATGGTTTCATCCGTGCAGTCTGATGTAGGGGCGTATGCCTGTGCTACTGTGATGTTGAAGGGGGTTGCTCTTAAGCAGATGGTAATACGTCTGCTAGATACTGGCTGATAGTTTATGATGGTGTTCACGATGTCCTTGGCAATGAGGAACCCCACACCCTGTTCATGCTTATCCTGTTTTCCACTGAAGTATACTTTGTGGTCTCCCATGTTTTCCCACCTTACTTCACAGAGCCCAAGGATGTCCCATTGGTATCTGGCCATCTCATGTGTCAGGTCTTCCACTTTGCCTGTGGCTCTCAGTGTTCGTACATTCCAAGTGCCAATGGTGATGTAGTTTCTGGCACGGACCTTGCTGTGTTGTACACCAGTAGCATACTTTCTACCTCTGTCCTGATGTGCACCAGACGGCACGGTCCTTGGTAACGCGGGTGACGACCGATCCGGTTTGGAGATTCTGTTTGTCTTCTTCATGGGTGTGTGTGTCTTGGGCAAATCGGACCTGGCGGAGCCCATCCCTCTCCAGGTTGGATTTTTTGGGTTGGGTTTACTCCCCACATGTGACAGGTAGTACTGGGTTAATGGTTACCAGTAGCAGAGGAGGTCTCTGACCTGACAATAATAATGATGATGACGATGATGATGATGATAATAATAACAATAACAATAACAACAGCAGCAGCAGCAGCAGCAGCAGCAATAATAATAATAATAATAATAATAATAATAATAATAATAATAATAATAATAATAATATACTACTACTACTACTACTACTACTACTACCACTACCACTACCACTACTACTACTACTACTACTACTACTACTACTACTACTACTACTTCTACTACTAATTGCGGAATAGCCAAGTAGTTTAAATTTTGAGCTCGTGATATGACGGCAGTTTGAGCCACTACCGAAGAACCCGTTCGAGGGGATTTTTCTCCGGGAGTTAACATCAGTACCGACTCCTACTCCCCCAAAAGTTCCTCAAACCAAAGTCCCATTTACGAACGCATGCAGAACTTCTTGCGCACACGCTGGAACACCGATCGGAAGAGTAGGCCATTGTGTGCCGGTAGGAACAGATAACAACGATTGAAGTAATACACATAAAACCCCATGCACATTGGTGTGGTATTCAAACATTTTTTCCTGAAGTCGGAATGTGGTTACCTAAGAGGTGGGCAAACGATCACATACGCAAACTCTCATCACTGGTGAGCTTCAGAGTGCTAACCAAGGAGCAAAACAATGATCGTGATTATGATTATGAAGACAAGAAAGAAAGTTGTTGATAAGGTATGGTACACCAACAGACAAACCAAAGGAACCAGGTATGCTCCTAACACAAGCTGGCCACGTGACAGTTTTTGACAAACAAATGACACCCCTAAGATTAAAACAAAAACAACGCCCTCTCCAACAACTACAGCAGCAGCAGCAGCAACAACAACAATAACAAAAGCAAACTTCACTTAAAAACAAAAAAGAAAAGTACTACCCTTTTCGTAACCTAATTAAAACAGTATAACAGCCCCCAACCACCCTCACCCCACCCCCCAAATAAACACACAAACATACCACCCTTCCAGAAACCAAAAAGAAAAAAAAACTTGAAAAATTTCACTCCTCCACCCCCACTCTAAACAAATCTTAACCAAACAGACAAAAAGCAACATACCAAAACACATATAATGATCACACTCCTAGGTGAAATCTGATGCAAAGTAAAGGCACACAACAAAATCAGAATATCCCGAATTAAACACAAACAGATTTGACAACAAAGACCTCCCCCCACCCCAAAAAGGCCCGTAAAACTAAGGGATGTTTCCACAAAATTTGTAGGAAAGATCCAATCCAATCATATCCAATCCAGTCACGTTCTTTATAGCCCTGACGAACACAGAGACCATATTGGAACCTCATCACATTTTATATTTCAAATTAAAACTGTACAGCTACGTACGGATCAAAATAGAGTTATAACCCAATTCTACGGTCCTTCCTTGTATCAACGCCCTGGCCAACCATAGGGGTCAACCCAAGACGGTTACTGTGTTGTGGGAAAGCCACAAAAATAAGATAAAATCAAAGCCAGACTCCTAAAAAACACACTCTTGAATGTAGTGACCAACTATGACATCTTCAATCATATCAAGTGGAAGGAGAGGGGGGAGGAGGAAAGTCCCTACATAAGCAAGGTGGGTAGAGGTGGAATGGTGGGGTCCCGTTAACGTTAACGTAAGAGGTGCACAGAAAGAAAACCAAAAGTAGAGAAAACAATGGCGACGGTTACAGTTCCATACACAACAGCAGCTAATCAGTCAACCATGCACAGTGTCCACAGGATCAATGAGAAGGGAAAGACAGTGAGTTGTCAATCAATCAAAGTCTCAATGGAATCGGCAAAAATCGAAAGGGGGCATGCTGTCTGAGAGTAAATCCGTTTCCTCCTGCTGAAAAGTCATGCAGGTGAGTACATGATTCTGTGCTTCAGAAAAGTCGATAGTTTGCTTGTTGCCTGATGACGCCTAACATACAAGAAACAAACCAAAAACAAACAAACCAAACCAAAAACACACAAACCAAACCAAAAACACACAAACCAAACCAAAAACACACAAACCAAACCAAAAACACACAAACCAAACCAAAAACACACAAACCAAACCAAAAACACACAAACCAAACCAAAAACACACAAACCAAACCAAAACACACAAACCAAACCAAAACAAACAAAATAAACAAACAAAATAAACAACAAATAAAACAAACAAAATACAACAAACAAAACACAACAAACAAAATAAAACAAAACAAACAAAATCAACAAACAAACAAAATCAAACAAACAAACAGCGTATCAACTGTTATTTCTCACCACCACCAGGTCTTTCTGCTGGCCAAATAGGGAAAGTCAAAGTGAAACGTTTGTTTTGCCTCTGATCTTTCTTGGCAGTCAGTAAAATGAATGATGAAGCGTTTTTTTTTTTTCCAAAAAGCCTGAACAGTCAACTTTGTCTCCTTGGTCCTAGCTGGCTGAAGAGGTCCTGTGACGGAGCCGGAACGAATATGACCACAGCATTCAACTGAAAAGTTCCTCTGAAGTCGGAGTATGGCTGCCTATATGGCGAGGTACTTGAAAACAGTCATACACGCAAACTTCTCATTCAGTAGTGTGCAGTTTCATTCTCACAGTGATTTCCAGGTGTGGGATTAGTGAGTCAAGAGTGCACATTCTAGGTGACCCTCAGAGTGTTAAGCTGGGGAACGCACAACAACAACAACAACTGAAAAATCCTTGGCTGACTAGCTTATTTTTCAAATTTTTGCGATCATACTCAACAGTTAGCGGCAGCTAAACCACAAATTTGTTTAAGCCAATTAAGCAGTCTTTTTTCTCTTTCTCCATGTCGGTAAAGACAATCCCATGGGGGGAACCCCAAACCGTGAGGCAACGTCCTCTTGTGATACCTGCTCACCCTTTGGCCACCACCCCACACGACACAGTCATTGGTCACACACCACCACCCAGGCTTCTGTGGACCAGCATCAATACTGACTGACAGCCTGGCAGCCCTGTCTTCCAGTGACAGTTCGCAGGCAAACCTCATTTCCACGTTTTTATCGATTAGTTATCATTCCCCTCATCTCAGATCACTCCATTGCCTAGTTTGGCTGCACACCCAGATCATACAGCTCATAGGAGTGGTCACATATCTGCTCTCACGTGGCAAAATAAATTCCATTTCTTCGAAAACGAGATTTTTAGTCCATTGTCACAGACATGTCAACATGCCTTTTCTAACCGAATATGGATACCTAACGATTAATTACGGCTAAGTTAGGAGGGAATAACGGTACACAGGTCTCTAAAGTAACCAAAGAAATCACAAAAAATAGAGGCAAAACTCGGTAACGCTGCTGCAAGACATTTTAAGTATTACGTTTAACCACCGTAAAATTCCCTGGCCACATGAGACCATAGATCCATTATCTCACAGTGCATCCATACCACTTTGCTAATAGAGAACACGAGTATTTTCTGCAGAAAGGAAGGGCGCACATAAAGCAAAAGAAAGAAGAGAGAACAGTCTGTGGGAAAACGGTTTTCATTGTTAATGACGTGCATAGACAAAAACGTGGACATAGATTTTCAGTGATTCAATCTACGTCAGTCAAACCCTTTACCAGTAGCTATATCTTCAGTATATATTAAAGGCAGCTTTCATCATTCGGTTGATCTTGGCTTTCAGCTGAAATGAATCAGACATGTGACACTGAAATCAGGTTTACATCCATGATGTCTACATCTACAGAAGTGCTGTCTTGCAGCAGTATTTCAGGCAGAGGGATTGCCAGTACATTTAAAGCCGAACTTTTAAAGATAATGTGTGTAAGTGGAACAGAATAAACAAATGTCAATGAATTTTTCAGATTGCTCTCTCTCTCTCTCTCTCCTCTCTCTCTCCTCTCTCTCTCTCTCTCTCTCTCTCTCTCTCTCTCTCTCTCTCTCTCCTCCTCCTTGTTCTTATTCACGTCACGTCACGTAATGTGACCAAAAAACCCAGAAGGCTTATCTAAGAACAAGACCATAATTATAAGTGTAAATTGCTATCATTTGCTCAAGACATTTCCTGGTCTCTTTCCTATTTGTTATTCACTTGAAACTCATCTGAGGAACCTTCATCCAGATCTCACATAAGATAAAATGTCCATTGCCAGGAGAGATTTTAAGAGGACGCGTAGGTCAGGCCCTGCAGAGGTCTCAAAGCTGAGGCACCCCTACGGTACCCCTACAGCATCACCAGTATATTTTTGTTCTCCAGTCTGGTGGTTCTAGGTGCTGGTGCCAGGGTGACCCCAATTTTAGCTTTCGATAAATATGTCATCTCTGCAAACCCAGATATCTGTTACTAGCTATGTCATCTCCACAAACCCAGATATCTGTTACTATGTCATCTCTGCAAACCCAGATATCTGTTACTAGCTATGTCATCTCCACAAACCCAGATATCTGTTACTATGTCATCTCCACAAACCCAGATATCTGTTACTAGCTATGTCATCTCCACATAAACCCAGATATCTGTTATGTCATCTCCACAAACCCAGATATCTGTTACTATGTCATCTCCACAAACCCAGATATCTGTTACTAGCTATGTTCACTCTCCACAAACCCAGATATCTGCTACTATGTCATCTCCACAAACCCAGATATCTGTTACTATGTCATCTCTGCAAACCCAGATATCTGTTACTATGTCATGTCCACAAACCCAGATATCTGTTACTAGCTATGTCATCTCCACAAACCCAGATATCTGTTACTATGTCATCTCGACAAACCCAGATATCTGTTACTATGTCATCTCCACAAACCCAGATATCTGTCACTAGCTATGTCATCACCGCCAACAACTTTCATCCAACAATTTCATGAATTTAAAACTATCACAGAGCAGTTGTTTTGGTACAAAGTAATGGCTGAAAACTGTATGACTACATTATGGTGTAGCTTTGAAAGCTGCAGCCAGTATCTGATGCTGCAGATAAAGATGACATAATAGGAAAATAAAGTGATAGTAGTAAATTTGTTTATTTAACATATTGAACTTGTGAATTCCAGTTTAAGTTAGCTGGTAATGTGTGCACTGTATAAAGTTCTGAGCGTCTGTTAGTGTGAAGCCTAGCTGGGTTGACTTTTCTTCATTGTTCACCAGTGTCAGGCTGACAAAACCAGATTGAAAAATGCTAATGAAGTACAGAGATTTTGCTCCACAGTCACCCCACAATACGTATGTTTTCAAAAATAACTAGTGTATCTGTTGGACTGTTACAATGCAGCACGTGAATATTTGAATAGCACAGGCATGGTATGAAGCCAGTGTTGGCAGAGCGCACTTTTCATGTGGAGGCAACCTGATCAGCCCCTGCTACAAGCAGTTAAGTAAAAGATGATACTATTAAAAATAATCTGTTTAAATGTAAAACACACACGCACGCACGCACGCGCAGACACACACCACACACCCACCCACCCACCCACCCACCACACACACACACGGGCCCCGTGTGCAAACGCACGCAAAATATCTCGCACACACATTAAACATCCTGTTCCGCTTTTCGTAAGAGTAGGCCATTGTGTGCCGGTGGGAACAGATGACAAGATTTACAAAACTGCATACACAAGGGGACTGAATGTCAAAAGGCACATGAGTGCTTATTCAATTATCCTCGAAATAAATAAATAAACAAATAAATAAATAAACACACACACACATTCACGTAGGCCGTGAACGTGCGTGCATAATCATTTCTTCCAGGTCTTTGCAGCATACATGCACATGTTCGGTATCAACAAGGTCCACGTTAGTTACGCTCGCAAGTTGAATTAAACAGCATAGACCTACTACATCAGACCTCAGATCCATCATGAATCCATCAGCACTGCTGCCATTCTTCTTGGGCAGCAAAACATATTCACTGAGAACAAAACATACTGCAATAAATGGAAATTAAAGGTATTAGTTTCTATTGGTAAGCACCCCCCCCCTAAAAAAAAGTCCCAAACAAAAATAACTACAATGAAATTAAAGGGACCCCCCCCCCAGTCTGATCCCATAGCTGTTTGAGTTTAATTTGCATTTGCAGCGTCATTGTTTTGTCAC
>CM060316.1:69770935-69798435 GCA_030674155.1 Stramonita haemastoma
GTTGTAGGCGACAGCTGTGGGTGACAGTTGTGGGTGACAGTTGTGGGTGACAGTTGTAGGCATGCAACAGTTGTAGGCAGGCGACAGCTAGGGACTGATCAGCCAAGCTGTCATGATTGCTGTCCTCAATGAACTGTCAGAAACAGGGAGGAAGAGGGGAAACTAAGGGCTGGGCTATACCGATATGTCCACCCTCCCCAGAGACCGAGAAATCTGCTACCATTGTACTCATAATTATGCAAACATGAGGTTAAACACTCAGGCAGTCTCACTGTACCACTACCCCTAACACACAGACACACTTACACATACACACATACACACACACACACATACACACACTTACACACACAGACACAGACACACAAACACACACACACACTTACACACACACTTACACACTCACATACACAAACACACACACACATTATCACCCCCCCACCCACCCACACTATCACACACACATACACACGCAACCCTCCCCCCACACACTGCAATGCCAGATAATGACAACATTAAATATCCAACCCTTTTCAGTGAGACACAGCAAAGCCATGAACAGGGTAAAAACCATAAAACAAAACAAAAAAATGTTTTGGGTCATCAGCTAACGATGTCTTTGATTTTTTAAAACAGCTCTAATCATTTGGGGGAAAATGCTTCATCTGCATCTGAACAGCGTGTGGATGCCATCCCCTGCACAAGTTTCAATGTGGCAATCGAAGCACATGATGATACGCACAGCGTTTCTATTGATTACATCTGTGTCGGTGTAACACGCTCAAAACACTACCGTGCAATAAAGACTACTGTAGTGGCTTTGGTGTAAGGCTTTCATGCCACAACCACTACCTTAGTGACTTTGGTGTACGCTATGAACACTATGAACACTATCTCTAAACTAAAACACTACCGCTTACACACACTTTTATATATATATATATATATATATATATATATATATATATATATATATATATATATATATATATATATATATATATATATATAAAATACTAAAAAGGAGGGTGGCAGGATGTTTAAGGCGTTCGCTTGCCAACAAGTAAGTCATGAGGTCCTGGGTTCGATTCCCAGCCTCGCGTAGGAGGCGTAGCCAGAAATAGTGTTTTTGGCGTGTAGGCCTGTGCTATAAACACTACTGATAGTGCTTTCAGCGTTGCCAAAATGACTATGTTAGTGTTTGTTGCATAGAGTGATTTTGGCTTATTTCACCGGTGTGGTGAAATTATTCGTGTCCCCAGTGAGGATGCTTTAGGGCGACTGGTGGGGGTAAAGTGACGGCACCTGTCTTTTTTTCTTTAATTTGTCTATAAGCTGGGGGGGGGGGGGGGGGGGTTAGATGTACAGTTATAAATTCTTGCAGCAATGGTGTGTGTGTATGTGTGTGTGTGTGTGTGTGCGCGCGTGCGCGTGTGTGTATGTGTGTGTTTGTGTGTGTGTATGTGTGTGTGTGTGCGTGAGTCAGTGTGTGTGTGTGCGTGAGTCATGTGTGTGTGTGTGTGTGTGTGTGTGTGTGTGTGTGTGTGTGTGTGTGTGTGTGTGTGTGTGTGTGTGTGTGTGTGTGTTCACGCCAAACATCGGCAAGTATTCTGTTCCTTTTGCTATGAAAAAGGTGAAATCCACACCCGATTTTACAAAAGGTACAACAACAACAGCAAGAAAACAATAAACAACCAAACACTTCCTCCCATCCAACTATAGAAAAGGACACAACCAAAAGAAAACGACCCCTACCCCACAAAATGACTGTGTATTTCAGTATAGGCCTACATTCTTGCAGCAATGAGCCAAATGAAACTATTGTTCTGGTATAGTGTTACAGCGTTCTATGGCCTTTTTGTCTCTTTCTCTTTCTTTCTGTCTCTGTCTCTTTCTGTCTGTCTATCTGTCTGTCTGTCTATCTGTCTGTCTCTGTCTGTCTGTCTGTCTCTCTCATCCATCCCAATCCTTTCCCATATTCCGTCACCCCCCCCCCCTAAAAAGCCCCCATCAAAATGAGATAAACTTTGCAAATTAATGGCAGCGGACGGGTGGTTGTTTTCCATTGTGATTGGTGAATCTGCTGCAGTACAATGGCTCCCCTTTGACATGAAGTGACGCACATACTGACACATAGTGGGGAAGAGAGTGGGGCATAATGGTTTGTGTGTGTGTGTGTTCGTCTGGGTCTGCGTGTTTGTGCTTAACCAGTTATGTGAACTTGCCTGATGTTTGTTAGGCTGTTTCTCTGTAAGTATTTATCAACCTACCTGCCTGCCTGCCTGCCTGCTTGCCTGTCTGTCTACCTACATACCTACCTATTTATCCACCTTTATATTTTTCCATATGCATACCTGCATACCTTTCTACATAAATATCTGCACGCCTTTCAATATACTTACGTCTACTTCTTTTTATACTTACCTACAAAACTTTCTACACATTTACCTTCATAGCTTTTTATATACTTACCTCCATATCTTTCTATATACTTACCCCCATATCTCTCTATATACTTACCCCCATACCTTTCTATATACTTACCCGATACCTTTCTATTCACTTACCTTTCTATATACTTACCCCATACCTTTCTATCTATTCACTTACCTTTCTATATAGTTACCCCCATACCTTTCTATATACTTACCTCCATATCTTTCTCCATACTTACCTCCATACCTTTCTATACATTTACCCCCATACCGTTCTATACATTGACCTCCATACCTTTCTACATACTTATCACCATACCTTTCTATATACTTATCACCATACCTTTCTATATACTTATCACCATATGTTATACCTTTCTACAATTATACTTACCTTTCTATACACTTACCTCCATACCTTTTCTATATACTTATCACCATATGTTATACCTTTCTAAAATTATACTTACCTTTCTATACACTTTTACCTCTATACTGCATACTTACCCCATACCTTTCTGTATACTTACCGTCATGCCCTATTACATACTTACCCCATACCTTTCTATACATTTACCTCCATACCTTTCTATACATTTACCTCCATACCGTTCTATACACTTACCTTGCACTGCCTCAACACTTGCACTACTGCCTTGTTCCTGTTTTTCCTGTCACCTCCTTGCCTTGTCTTCTTTTCTGCCTTCTTGGTCCAGTCTCCTGCTTCTATTTTCCAGAAAGACTTTACATTTCTTCCTCATCCCGAGGTCGGATGTGCTGGGTCTGTCTTGTCAGGCGCTCAACGGCAGCACAATAATACATTGTCGCTCATATGACAGACCTCAATAGTTTACCTGTCTGACCAGTCGACGATGAAGATAAAAGTCTGTCTGTCTTTATAGGAGAGGGAGAGGGAGAGGGAGAGAGAGAGAGAGAGAGAGAGAGAGAGAGAGAGAGAGAGAGAGAGAGAGAGAGAGAGAGAGAGAGAGAGAGAAAACACTGAACACCGAACACTGGAATGCTTTAACGTACTTCGGCCATAGGCCACAATACAAGCAACAAAAATAAAGAAGGTAGATGGTGATGTGGTGATGACACATATCTTCATAGTAACTGTCAACACTTACAGATACAAATAGTAGTGCACATACATAGCATCGTCATTATCATCATTGACCAGTTGTCATCTCCATCATCTCCTCATTATTATAGTTATGCACGCGCGCGCGCGCGCGCGTACACACACACACACACACACACTCACCCCCCACACCCCCCACACACTCACACACACTCACACACACACACACACACACACACACACACACACACACACGCACGCACGCACTAACGCACGCACGCACGCACGCACACACACTCCCCACAAACATACACACAAACACACACACACACACGCGCGCGCGCGCATATAATCTTAATCGATAATTCTCCATACCTCACTTTGGTGAGCACATGTACAAAAGTCTAAGGTTTTTTTCACATACCGTGACTTTAACAGATAACCATTGTTATAACTGTAGCACACCTCCATCACTACTTTTAAACAGATAATTATTGCTTAAACTGCAGCACACATCAAGCAATAAGTTTTAGCAAATAAAGATCGTTTAAGCAGCAGCCACACACACCAGGCAGCCTTGCTACAAATGTATTATGGTAAACACATTCATTTTGAAAAAAAAAGCCCAATACAATTAAACACTTTCCCCTTAGGTTAATTGCATGGAAAATATACCTTGACAATTCATGCATAACATGTTGAGTTGTGACCTGTAGTAATCGGTGGATCGAGGTTCTATTTAATTCTTCCAGGAATTTGTTCCGTTAATGAGAATAGGTAGGGCAAACAAAAAAAAAATGCTGTTCATCTTCCCTTGCTGTCCCGCAAAATGGACAAGCTTTTTTATGCATTGAATTACTGAAGCGGTGTGCATTTGCGTTCAGTGGGAAAACATTAAATCGTAATGGTGATATAGCAGCCCTAAAACAATACGTATCAACATTGCAAACATATTTTTCTTTTTCGAAGAGTATTTTAAAGGACTGGTAGAGCAGTCATACCTGTTACGATCTGTTATTGTACCTGTCCATTCTTGCATGAAAATATGAATAAACCTTTGTTTAAATAATCTCAGAAACATTTTAACATCACCTACAACTTGCTGCAACCAAACCAAACTAAACCATGTCTCTTTTTTATACCAAAGTAACTTTATTGATTAAATGGCTCACAAATATGTAATCTTTATTCATCAAATTGTTTACAAATGCATAATTTTAATTATTCAAATGGCTTACAATTCATAATCTTTATTCATTAAATGGCTTGCAAACGCAAAATCCTTATTCATTAAATGGCTTACAAATGTATTATCTTTATTCATTAAATGGCTTACAAATGCATAAACACACTGATGCAAGAATGAAAAAGATGACCTTTTCAACTGATTTTTTTATGAAACTGAAATACAGCCTTTGTTCTAAAGGTCAAAGATGCCAGAAAAAAAGGCCGAAGGTGTTCTGTTTACCTGTCAATTGGAACTCTGGGAATACAGGCCGGGAAGGAAAACTGGAAATAAGATGGCTGACTGTTAAATTTATCTATTCCTTGATTTCGATTTGGTTGGTTGTTTATGTTATGGTGTCTGTGTTTACTTTACCAATGACTGCTTATTTATCTATTCATTGTTTTTTTTATCTGGCTGGTTGTTTATGTTATGGTGTCTGTGTTTACCAATGACTGTTTATTTATCTATTCCTTGTTTTTTTTATTCGGTTGGCTGTTTGTGTTAGAGTGTCTGTGTTTACTTTACCAATGACTGTTTATTTATCTATTCCTTGTTTTTGATTTGGATGGTTGTTTACGTTATGGTGTCTGTGTTTACTTTACCAATGACTGTTTATTTATCTATTCCTTGTTTTTTTTAATCTGGTTGGTTGTTTATGTTACAGTGTCTGTGTTTACTTTACCAATGACTGTTTATTTATCTACTCCTTGTTTTCGATTTGGTTGGTTGTTTGTGTTACAGTGTATGTGTTTACTTTATCAGTGACTGTTTAGTTATCTATTCCTTGTTTTTAAAATTTGGTTGACTGTTTGTGTTACAGTGTCTGTGTTGACTTTACCAATGACTGTTTATTTATCTATTGCTTGTTTTCGATTTGGTTGGTTGTTTATGTTACAGTGACTGTGTTTACTTTATCGGTGACTGTTTATTTATCTGTTCTTTGTTTTCAGAATTTAGTTGACTGTTTGTGTTACAGTGTCTGTGTTTACTTTACCAATGACTGTTTATTTATCTATTCCTTGTTTTTGATTTGGATGGTTGTTTGTGTTATGGTGTCTGTGTTTACTTTACCAATGACTGTTTATTTATCTATTCCTTGTTTTTGATTTGGATGGTTGTTTGTGTTACAGTGTCTGTGTTTACTTTACCAATGACTGTTTATTTATCTATTCCTTGTTTTTGATTTGGATGGTTGTTTGTGTTACAGTGTCTTTGTTTACTTTACCAATGACTTTTTATTTATCTATTCCTTGTTTTTTCATCTGGTTGGTTGTTTATGTTTTAGTATTTGTGTGTACTTTACCAATGACTGTTTATTTATCTATTCCTTGTTTTTGAAATTGAGTTGGTTGTTTGTGTTAAAGTGTCTGTGTTTATTTTACCAATGACTTTATTTATCTATTCCTTGTTTTTGATTCGGTTGGCTGTTTGTGTTATAGTGTCTGTGTTTATTTTACCAATGACTGTTTATTTCTCTATTCCTTGTTTTTGATTTGGTTGGTTGTTTATGTTATAGTGTTTGTGTTTACTTTACCAATGACTGTTTATTTATCTATTCCTTGTTTTTAAAATTTGGTTGGCTGTTTGTGTTAGTGTCTGTGTTTACTGTACCAAACCTGATTAACCTATGCAAGTACAAACAAACCTCAAGATGGCTTTTTATTAATGTTATTTTATTTTATACAGCTCTATGTCATAGCAGATTTCTCTGCGTGAAATTTGGGCTGCTCTCCCCGGGGAAAGCGGGTCGCCACAAGTGCAGCGCCACCCATTTTTTGGTCTTTTCCCCGTCTGCAACTGTATTTGTTTCCTTATCAGAGTGGCAGGTTCAACTCTCTTGTTACCGTGGGTTCTTTTACGTCCGCTAAATAATTGTGTAGCATACGGGAGCTCGGTTTATCGTCTCTTCCAAAAGACTAGCACCCAGACTACCACTCATGGTCTAATGGATGGGGGAAAAGTTTTGGGTCCAAACGGGATCATAATTATCATCATATCAAATGCACTGGGGAAAACAAGCAAGCAAGCATGGATGCAAAACAAGCTTGCGAGTGAGGGACTGAGCATGGAAGCACAACACAGCTCATCAATCACTGAATAATATGTGTGTGTGTGTGTGTGTGTGTGTGTGTGTGTCTGTGTGTGTGTGTGTGTCTGTGTGTCTGTGTGTCTGTGTGTCTGTGTGTGCGTGCGTGCGTGCGTGCGTGCATGTGTGTGTGTGTGTAAGTGTGTAAGTGTGTGTGAGTGAGTGTGTCTGTGTGTGTGGGTGTGGGTGTGGGTGTGTGTTTGCTTATTTATTTATTCATTTCTTCTTTTATATCGAGGATAATGGAATAAGCACTCATGTTTCCAGTCCCTGTGTGCATGCAGTTTTAAATCTTGTCATTTGTTCCACCGGCACACAAGCGGAACAGTGGAACAGGATTTAATGTGTGCGCAAGATGTTTGCGTGTGGTGTGTGGTGTGTGTGTGTGTGTGTGTGTGGGGGGGGGGGGGGGGGTACGTGTGTGTGCGCGCGCGCGCGCGTGTCTGTGGAAGTGTGTGGAAGTGTGTGTGTGCGCGCGAGTCTGTCTGTGTCTGTGTGTGTCTGTGTGTCTGTGTTCTTTTGTTTCTTTTATTCTAGAGTATGGGAAACTGACGTTTGACTTCTTCTGCAGATGCAAATGTTGCAGTTAAGGTACCGGCCAGGCTGTGGTTGTTGGCCTTCTGCAGATGTAGTACGGATGGTGTGCACTGCAAAAGCACCTGGGATATCATGGATCATGCTTCTGGGTAGCTGGCATCTCGGGTAGAAGTTGAATGTGTGTACAACCATCCCCACGTGGGAATACCGAGGGGAGTGGGGGGGGAGGGGGGGGAGGGGGGCTTTCAGAATAAAAAGCCACACTGATAGGGAAACAAATACAACTGCAGACAGAAAAATAAAAGAAAATAATGGGTGGCGCTGTACTTGTGGCAACGCGCTCTCCCAGGGGAGAGCAGCCCGAATTTCACGCAGAGAAATCTACCGTGACAAAGTGGTATAAAGAAATAAACAAAATAAAGAAAGAAAGAAATGAATAAATAGACAGATAGTATCCCCACCTTTTTTTGAAGGTTCTGTGCCAGAAACTTCCTCTTCTCTGTCCCTCTCTTTACTTCTGCCTTTTTTTTTTCCTGTCATTTTCTCCTCGCCTGTTTTTTGCTTTCTTGTTTTTCCATTCTCCTGCCTTTTTTCCTCCAGAAACTCTAGTCAAACTCAATTTCTAGTTACATCTTCATCGTCATGTCTTTCCCATTTCCATTCTCACCCACCCTTTTTCTGTGGACTGTCCCCTTCTGTCAATGGGATCTTTGATTCTGTCACCAGCTCCCCATCAAGCTTTCTTTGCCCAGCT
The DNA here is from genome assembly GCA_030674155.1 of Stramonita haemastoma. Lineage (NCBI taxonomy): Eukaryota > Metazoa > Mollusca > Gastropoda > Neogastropoda > Muricidae > Stramonita > Stramonita haemastoma. The sequence goes on from CM060316.1 coordinate 69,779,057, forward strand.
CTTCATTTCTAGCTGCTGCCGAGTGGTTGCCGTAAGCAATCCGTAATCCCACGCTGGAGCGACGTGGCCAGGGGATGGCTGGCTGTATGTCATTCAGTTGCTAATGAGCCTCGTATGGGATCCCACAGGGAGTTTTCCGTATAGGTTTATTTAGCCTCTTCCTCGGTAAGGTAGCTCTGCTGAGGTGACCACTTATTTCTTCCCTCACTGAGCCTACGCTCCATGTAATATATATATATATATATATATATATATATATATATATATATATATATATATATATATATATATTATATATATAATATATATATAAAATAAAGAGAAAACATTCAAAAGAATCGGATTCTGTGCGAGACGTCTCCAGTGAATTAAAGGTGGGGATATTTTACAATCTCCCAGGTCCAACTTCAAATGCAGACCTGCCAGTGCCTCAATTCCGTTTATGTATCACACAAAAGATAAAATGTGACGCTCCACCACGAAATGAGTCGCTTAGCACATTACCCAATTTTGCGCTAGGAGCCATTAAAGGCAGGTGGGGGTCAAGCTGTCGATTTTGAGATTTTGGTTGATTATTAAACTAGATCCGTTTATTTATCTTATAATGAAATATCAAGGCATAATTTTTATTCCTTTTGCTTTTAAATGTGTTTTGAAAATACCAAAGCACTCATTCTGACAACCTGTTACTAAAATAAACTTGCTTGTTTCTCATTTTGTCACATCCTGCAGTCTATCATTTCAATTTGTAATAATGTTGCACAGAATTGTCCGATTTTCAATCTGTTTTTTGTATTTAATAGCCACTTTATTGCACATTAATAACATGTCAATAACTAAAAAATGACCTCATGTACACTCCGTCTCATTATGTGGTGGAGCGTCACAAATATGCACGTTAAAGATTCTGTAATTCATATCAGTGTTCGGTGGGCTATGGATTCACCAACATACCCAGCATGCAACCTGTACAATAACATAAGCTGTTTTGAAGTCGAAATGTGCCAGCAGAAGTCAGTGGAAAGACCTTATGCAAAGTCATAAGCACGGGAGAAGACCAAGCACAACCAAACGGTAAAGGTACAGAAAGAGAGAGAGAGAGAGAGAGAGAGAGAGAGAGAGAGAGAGAGAGAGGAGAGAGAGAGAGAGAGAGAGAGAGAGAGAGAGAGAGAGAGAGAGAGAGAGAGAGAGAGTGAAAGGGAGAGAGAGAGTGGGAGAGAGAACACTGAACACTGAAAAGTTTTATTGTACATCGGCCTTAGACCACTATACAAAACATGTTGAGGCAGGGGGAAGGTAAACATTATCCCGAAAAACATTTCATCGTCAATCCCATAATCATTTCATCATGTACATAATCCCTGCCATCAGCATCTTCATTTATCTACATCTGCAGCCGCAGCAAGTATATCAACATAACCATCATTACTTGCATCCTCTACGTCATCATCATCAAAATCATTCTCTTCATCATCTACAGTATCATCATCCTCTTCAACCTATATAATTATCATCGTCACGATCATCATCTTCAGTGTCTACATAATAGTCACGATCATCATCTTCGTCTTCTTCATCACTGTTTCCATCGTCATCTTTAACTTCTTCATTATAGTCACCGTTACCACTATCACTTTCAACACCTACACCATCATTACTATCATCACCTTTAACATCCACATCATCATAACCATCATCACCATTTGAGATCACATCATCATTACCATCATCATTATTAGTATTTACATCGTCATAAGCATCAGCACTTCCTTCATTGGTTCTATCATCTACATCATCATTCATAATCATCACCTTCTACACTTACATCACTATCACCAATATCTTCAGCATTTACATCACCGTCAACATCATCTTCAGCATTTACATCACCATCATCTTCAACATTTACATTACCATCACCATCTATTCAGCATTTACATCACCTTCAACATCATCTTCAGCATTTACCTCACCATCATCTTCAGCATTTACATCACCATCATCTTCAACATTTACATCACTATCATCTTCAGCATTTACATCACCATCAACATCATCTTCTACATTATACATCACCATCATCTTCAGCATTTACATCACCATCACCATCATTTTCAGCATTTAAATCACCATCCCCATCATCTTCAGCATTTACATCACCATCACCATCATTTTCAGCATTGACATCACCAACATCTTCGACATGTATATCACCCTCATCTTCATCATCTACATCTCCAAACAACTTCATCATTGGCATCATCATCAACATTGACATCACCATCATCTTCAACATTTACATCACCATCATCTTTAGCATTTACATCACCATCATCTTTTAGATTAGATCACCTTAATCTTCAGCATTTGCATCACGATAATCATCATCTTCAACATTTACATCACCATCATCTTCAACATTTACATCACCATCATCTTCAGCATTTACATCACCCACATCTTCAACATTTATATTACCATCATCTTCAGCATTTGCATCACTATCATCTTCAACATTTATATCACCAGCACCATCATCTTCAACATATGCATAACTATCATCTCCATCATTTACATCACCATCACCTTCAACATTTACATCACCATCATCTTCAACATTTACATCACCATCATCTTCAGCATTTGCATCACCAACATCTTCAACATTTATATCACCAGCACCATCATCTTCAGCATTTACACCACTATCATCTTCAATAGTTACATCACCAGCACCATCATCTTCAACATATACATCACTATCATCTTCATCATTGACATCACTATCCCCATCATCTTCAACATTTACATCTCCATCATCTTCAACATGTACATCACCATCATCTTCAACATTTACATCACTATCATCTTCAACATTTAAATCACCAGCACCAACACCTTCAGCATTTACATCACCATCATCTTCAACAATTACAACACCATCATCTTCAGCATTTGCATCCTCATCATCACCATCATCTTCAGCATTTACATCATCATCATCTTCAACATTTACATCACCATCATATTTAGCATTTACATCACCATCATCTTCAACATTTACCTCACCATCATCTTCAGCATTTGCAACACCATCACCATCATCTTCAGTATTTACATCATCATCAACATTTACATCCCCATCCCCATCATCTTCAATATTTACATCATCATCACCATAATCTTCAACATTTAGATCACCATCATCTTCAACATTTACATCACCATCATTGTCAACATTTACATCTCCATCTCCATCATCTTCAACAGTTACATCACCGGCACCATCATCTTCAGCAGTTACATTACCATCACCTTTATCTTCATCATTTACATCGCCATCATCTTCAGAATTTTCATCACCATCATCATCATCATCTTCAACATTGACACCACCATCACCATCATCCTCAGCATTTACATCACCATCATCTTCAAGATTTACATCACCATCTCCATCGTCTTCCACATTTACATCACCATCATCTTCAGCATTTACATCACCATCGTCTTCAACATTTACATCACCATCATCTTTTATGTAAATAAAGCAAGTTGAGAATCAGAAAAGTATTTTACAATCATAGCAAATCAAACACACCAACTAGACTGGGAGAAAACATTTGCAACATTCATTTTACATTTACCATCAAGGTAGTTATCACGGCAACGCTGCTGATTTGAATTCCAGTACTGCACAGTCACGCTAACCCTATAATTTTCTATTCGAGATATTTGCTGGTTTTTGCACACACACACACACACACACACACACACACACACACACACACACACACACGCACGCGCGCACGCGCCCCCCCCCCCCACACACCCACACACACACACACACACACACACACACACACACACACACACACACACACACACACACACGCCCACACACACACGCGCACACACCACACACACACACACACACACACACACACACACACACACACACACACACAAACACACACACATACATACCCTCGTTCATAGGTAGGCACATTCACCTAGAAGTAAAGATCATGCTAATCTCAGTACTTTAAAATATTTTCTTCCGTCTTTTGATTGCATGAAACACATACTTTGATAGATTATGTCTATGAATAGGGTTTTTGGCTCTTAGCAAAAACGTGCAAAGGAAGATCTTTTGATTCCTTTAGAAATTTAGACCTCACATCATCATACATTGGACATGCAAACAAAAAGTGCTGTTCGTTTTCAATATGATTTTTACAAAATGGACAAGCTTTGTCATGGTCAGAATCCTTGTAGCGATTTACATTGTTATTCAGAGGAAGAACATTGAATCTAACATGCGAAATAGCAACACGAAAGCAATACACATCAATATCCAGAATATATTTTTCCCTTTCAAAAACAGTCTTGAATGATGAGTAGGGCTGATATCTGTCACGCTCTCTGAGAGTGCCTGCCCATTCTTGGGCAAACATATCCACAAGCCTCTGTTTAAATATATGCAGAAACGTTTTTACATTCCCAACACCCTGCTGTAACCAAACAATATTAAAACCAGTAATACATAATATTTCTCTTATTTTTGATACCCAGCACTGCTTCCCAATACTGTCTAATTGTAATAACATTTGATAGGCTTTATATGGTAATCGTTCTGTATTCATCTGTAATAATCTAAACCAATATCTTAGACAAGTAACATATGAGTTCACATAAAGAGGATACCTGCCCAAATCCCCATATACCATTTTATTGGGTGTCTTGGTTGGCACCCCTAGAAACCTTTTACATGCACGCATGTGGACCTTTTCTATGTGTTCTAACCTGTTCATTCCCCATATTTCTGCAGCATATAGCAATATTGGTTGTATTTTCGTATCAAAGATTTTAAAATAAGTGTTTGCTGTCATTTCTTTATATTTTTGAAATACTCTATTAAGCTGAACTACCGCCTTTTTGCCTTTTGTTGTTAAATGTAGTGTCCCATTTTTAGCACTAATCATCGTTGTAAATTTAAATCCTAAATAACAATAGCTGTTAACTACTTCCAATCTATTACCATCGTAGAACCACCTCTCATGCTGACCCAAAAACCCCCTTTTCTAAATACCATGACCTTTGTTTTATCAATGTTTACAGTTAATTTTATATTATCACAACATGTTCGTAAAATATTTAACTGATTTTGAAGACCACTTGGTGTTGTTGATATCAATGCCACATCATCTGCAAATAATAAGATAAATAATTCCATTACATCTGGGAATAATTGTACACCATGTTTACCGTTTTCATTCATTAGGTCAGCTAACTGATTTATAAATAATGTGAATAGAGTCGGGCTGAGTACACAGCCTTGCCGTACTCCAATAGGGCAGTCAAACAGTTCTGTTAGTTCTGAATTTGAACGTACACATGATTTTAATGACTTGTACATGGCCTGCAGTGCATGAAAGAATTTCCCTTTTACTCCTTGATTTTTAATACATTGCAATAGTTTAACATGCTGAACAGAATCAAAGGCCTTTCTGAAATCAACAAAGGCAACATAGAGTTTTCTACCTTTTTTACTCAAGTGGTTCTGGATAACAGCATTTAAAGTAAATATCTGATCAACTGTAGAATATTTTCTACGAAATCCTGCTTGGCATTCAGAAATTAAGTCATGATTTTCTAACCAGGAGTATAGCCGCATGTTCAATATTGAAGTATAACATTTAGATATTATGCTCAATAGAGATATTCCTCTGTAGTTATCTACATCATTTAAATTGCCTTTTTTGTGAAGTGGTATGATTATGGCCTTAGACCATACCTGTGGGTAAACTCCTTGATCAAAAACAACATTGAATATTTTTTTCAAAAACATAATAACATTTTTACCCCCACACTTTAACATTTCAGCTGAGATATCATCTATTCCGCTGGCTTTTCTATCTTTAAGTTTGTTTGCTGCCTGAATAACTTCTGCATCTGATATTTCTGTATCCAAAACAAAATATGTTTCCTCAAAGTGTTCCATATCACTGCTTAAATTCATTTCTAGCTCTTCATTATTCCCTGAAAAATAGTTTTAAAATGTTCATACCACTCATCATTAGTAATATTGTTCACTACTTTTTCTTTATTTACACAACCCATTTTTCTGAGCTCATTCCAAAAAACTGACCCATTGCTAGTTTCTTTAGCCAGTGCTTCAGTTTTCTGTTTTCTAAAAGTGTGTTTTTTAGTTTTCAAAAGATACTTATACTGTTTTCTCATTTTAACATATATTAGCCGGTCAGCTTCTGTTCTAGTAGCTCTAAAGCATTTGAGCATCTTTCTACATTCCTTTTTTGCTTTATTACATTCCTTGTCAAACCATTCTGACCTTCTTGCCCTACCAATACAACATCTTTTGAGCATGCATTTACTAGCTTTTTTTAAACTCTCTACAAATACTTCTAAAGCACCATCTACATCACTATCTAGGTTCTCTATGGCCATTTCCAAGCCATTTTGAATATCTTTGCTCTCCCATATATTCCTAAATTCATTTTCCAGTGTTTTGTTCCAGATATATTTTTCAAATTCATCATTTTTACTTACTTTTCTTTTGATGTTGCAGTCATTACCATTTCTCATCACTTCCACCTCCATGACAATAGGTAAGTGATCAGAATCTATACAGTTTTCAACTACTAAGGCAACCACTTTAACAGCAGAAAAAAGTTCAACAGAAGTAACAAAATAATCTACAGTGCTCTCCCCAGAATGTCCAACATAGGTACAACTATCATCAAAGTCTGCTTTACTCAGTCCATTTAATATAATACAATCATACATATTACATAATTCAATCAATTGATCACCAAAATTGTTAACTACCTTATCTTGTGATTTCCTTGGAAACTGGTTTTCAGCAGGAACAGATGTTTCATCAAAGTCAGCGCTATTTCCATTAAAAGAATAATTCTTACTTGCTGTTCTTGCATTCAGATCTCCGGTTAACATAACAAAAAAGTCGCTATACAAATCATACAAATGTTCAAAACACTGCTCTAGCATCTCCATGCCATAAATATCTTGTTGGCTATTCCAGAATGTAGAATCGCATGGAGGTAGGTAACAGCTCATGTACATAATGCTTTTATCGGTACAGAAAAGATCTTTGTGTATATTTACCACAACGATATTTTCTTGTTCTACATTAATGTGTTCTACAAAACCGGAAAATGTTTTTCTTATTAGAACAATTACACCCCCAGAGTACCTCCCTCGGTGGGACAGTTTTTTTGCCTTTGAGGTGAATATAACAAAATCTTCAAATAGATTAGATTCAAACTCAAACCCAACAAATGTTTCAGTTAGACATATAAAATCATATGAAGTAAGGAAAGTTATGAAGTCAACATTTTCTAGTTTTGGCAAGAGACCATTTACATTATAATTCAAAAATTTAACTGAACTGTTATTTACATTTTGTATATACACAGATTCATTTTGATATACAATGGACTGGCCCTCTGTTCTTGAGGACTTTCTATCAAATAAGGTGGTCCGGCCAAATCCCTATTTACTGATGCCTGAGGCACCTTTCTTTTTATGTTGGGACATTGACTGTTGTGGTTTGTTTTTGTCCTGTGCCTGGTTTGTAGACTCTGCCTTTTTAAAAGAATCCACAATGCTACCTTGACTGTTGGATCTACTGGTAGTTTTCTTGCATGCTTGCCTGTTTATTTTAGAGCTGGATACAGCCCTTCTTGATCGTGTACTGCGAGCTGTAGGCAAACGTGTGGGAGTTGGATCTTTCTTTTTGTCAAAGTCAGCACACGCTTGTCCACTGTCTTCTTTAGTGGTGGAACAGTTTTCAGTTTCATCTTCCCTGAACTGATCAACTGATTCAGTCATGTTTGTCTGGTCTTTATTGATATTTGCGTCATTTTTTTGTAAGATTTCTGCACAGCTGACATCAAAAGCATCCTCACTAGAGCAACTATCTTTGCTAAGCCCAATAGATAGAGCTGTGTCTTGAGCTTCAATCTGAGGCTCCGTGATGTCAGCAGTGTTATTTATCCTGTCATCATCACTTGTGGCTGTCTTGTCTCTGTCTTGGTCATACATGTCAAAATTTTTCTCTGATACTTTGTCCTGTATGGAGTCAGCACTGTCAGAGTATTCAGCATGTAAAAGAGCTTGCCTATTCCTAGGTGCATGCTGAGAAGTAAGGCCAGTTTTGTTGGCATTGTCTCCTTTTAAGGAAACCAGGCTATTTCTGGTGCTCTTCTGATGCCCATTTGAAGGTTTAGGGCACCTTTTGTGGGTCTCTGTGTTCACTGCACTGGATTGTTTCAAGGAACCTTTCATTCTGACAATTCTCTTTTGGTCCATGTCATTTTGATCACTTGATCTACCAGTTTGTACTGCACCACTGTAAGACAGAACACCAGGGACCACTGGCATAGATGCCATTTTTTTATGGTCCTGCCATCTGGCTTGACTGAAGCCTCTGGATCTGTCTCTTATTTTGGGACTGCTGCCTGAGCACTCCTCCAGGTCTGCCCGTCCATGGTGTTTATTTAGCCACATGCGTCTCTCCACCTGCTGTCTGTGTTTTGTTGGCAACCTCTGAGTCTGGTAGCCATTTGTATGCCAGGTACTCCCATTTGAGTTGGAACTGGCATGTTTTCCAACCTGTACTTGAGACCAGTCATTATCTGTGTGACTGGCACCAAAAGACCTGGGCTGCTCCTTGTCGTGTACATATAACTTTCCACCATGAAAGTAAGCAGTCTTCCCTTGACCACGGTGGAACTCCAGTAAGTCCCGTTGGCGTGTGGTTAGGTCAGCAGCGACCCGAATTCCACTTGCTCTCAGATCATCTCGGAGCTCTTTGTCACACAGAACAGCCATCTTGTCAACCCAGCGGCAAAACTGTACAAGTATGGGCCGGGGTTCCTCACCGCGAGGGCGAGTTCTGCCAATGCGGAATGCCCTGGCAATGTCTGTCTGTTGCCAGCTGGGTGAATTTGAGTGGCTGTTCAGTACATCCACAATCACCTGGCTTGTCACATGTTCATCTTCCCACCTCTGCTCCTCAACACCCATGAACCTCAGGTTTAAAGCTCTGGCATCCTGTTCAGTATACTCCAGTTTTTTTTCAAGTACCTCTATCCTGTCTGAATTTATTGCTTTGTCTTCTTTGAGTTCTTTAATATCTTCTGTATGCACAAGTACAGTGTCTTTCAGTTGACTGATTTCAGTAAATAAACGTGAGAAATTGTCATCCAGCTTACAGAACTTTTCATCAATATTGTGTTTTATTCCTGCCAAATGCATTTGTAAACCTTGCTGTATCTGATCAAAACGAAAGTCAATAAAATATAGTAAGTTGCCTTGAGGTGGAGTAGACATTTTTTTTTTTCCTTTCCTTTTCCTTTCCCTTTTTTTTTTTAAAGATGACTTTTCAGGTGCCTGTGTTTGAATGGCAGTCCCAACCCCACTACATGTACACACTAGTGTCCACAACACAGTGTCACAACACACATCAGAGCGGCTATGTTTAGCATGTAGCTAAAAGACATGCGAACAACACGAACTAAGCACGTGCAACTTGGCTCCATCCACATTGGAAAAAAAAAAAAAAAAAAAAAAAAAAAAAAGTTGACTGAGGGTGAGTTGCTGCTACTGGAGTGTTGAATAGGTTTTCTTCTTCACATGATGTAAATATTCAAATATTAATTACAGAACAACTACTGACCTTTACGACTTCTTAGTAACATCTTTAGGTGCACAATTACACTATGCATACGTCAGCTAAATTTTAACAAGACTACTGCACTCAACTGTCCACATTTTGGTATGAAATAAGAGAGCTGATTTGCACGTCCGCCACTCGCCGCTGTGTGTTCAGCCCCCTCGAGTGGGAGAGAGAGAGAGTGAGAGAGAGAGTGAGAGAGAGAGAGAAGAGAGTAGAGAGAGAGAGAGAGAGAGAGAGAGAGAGAGAGAGAGAGAGAGAGAGAGAGAGAGAGAGAGAGAGAGAAGAGTGTTGTACGGGAGACAATCGTTTCTGTCAAGTCAAGCAAGGGTTTGATACCTTGAAACAGCTCTCTGTACTTGTGGCGACGCGCTCTCCCTGGGGAGAGCAGCCTGAATTTCACGAAGAGAAATTTGCTGTGACATAAAGTGGCATAAACAAAAAAATAATTGAATCGACATGCCCCATTAGTCAAGTTCTGGCGCGATTAAAAAAAAAAGGAAGTTAAGAACTAATTGCAACATTTACTTTTTGGAGCGCCAATTGTTGGGGTTTATAGTGATAAACAGATAATGAAAAGTTGAGAACGATAACGCAATGCGTTTGTTTGTATTTTAGACAAATATATGTCATAGCATTTCTGTCTTCTTTTTTCTTTTTTTAGAACTTCACAACTGTCACCCCAAATATGGCTGTAACCATTCGTTAGAGATGTGTTCTTGTGATTCACTTATTCGCTTTCCTTCTTAATGTGAATATCTATCTATCTATCTATCTATCTATCTATCTATCTATCTATCTATCTATCTATCTATCTATCTATCTATCTATCTATCTATCTATCTATCTATCTATCTATCTATCTATATCTATATTTTTTAGAACTTCACAACTGTCACCCCAAATATGGCTGTAACCATTCGTTAGAGATGTGTTCTTGTGATTCACTTATTCGCTTTCCTTCTTAATGTGAATATCTATCTATCTATCTATCTATCTATCTATTTGTTTATGCCACTTTATGTCACAGGGGGACGGATAGCCTAGTGGTCAGAACATTGCGCTGGCAATTTGACGACCCGGGTTCGAGTCCGGTCGAGGAAATTTTTCTCCTGGAGTTAACATCAGTGCCGACTCCACTCTCCCCAAAAGTCCTTCGGATGAGACTTTAAACCGAGGCCCCGTGTGCGAACGCACGCAGAACATCTTGCGCACACGTTAAATCCTGTTCCGCTTTTCGTAAGAGTAGGCCATCGTGTGCCGGTGGGAACAGATGACAATATTTACAAAAACTGCATACACACGGGGACCGGATGAAAAAAAGCACATGATTGCTTATTCTGTTATCCTCGATATAAAAGAATAAATAAATAAATAAATAAATATATCTATATCTCTCTCTCTCTCTATATATATATATATCTCTATATATATATAGTCAATAAAATTTGAAAATAGTATGCAATAGTATGTTTCCAAACACCCAGATTAAAACAAAAATTCCTGGTTCGTCCATTTGAAATGACTTCTCTCCCTTGCTTTACCCAAAGCCTACTTTTGATACATTTAATTCCAGCCTCAAGACACATTTATTTCCGACCAAGGATCTTCTCCCATAGTCACACATCTGGATTCATTTTGTTTCTACTTTCAACAGACATCTCCATCACATTGCCTAAGCCCGTTAGGTGTGTGTGTGTGTGTGTGTGTGTGTGTGTGTGTGTGTGTGTGTGTGTGTGTGTGTGTGTGTGTGTGTGTGTGTGTGTGTGGTGGTGTGTGTGTGGGGTGTGTGTGTGTATGTGTGTGTGTGTGTGTGTGTGTGTGTGTGTGCGTGCACATATAAGTGCCTTTGTGTGTAAGGGTGTGCTTATGCTGCCTGTGTGTGTATGGGTGTGTGTGTATGATCGTGAAAGTCTAAAATAATTTAAGATCTGTTGGCTTTTTTTTTAAAGTTCAGATATTGTTTTAATAATTCGAATGCAAATGCTTTGATTTCTTTGCTTTACAAAATTCAGCACTAGAAACATTCTATGTATCAGTATAGTTATCAAGCTAACTACATTTTAGCTCTAAGTGCAATACGAATTACTTAGTTCATTGATTGCTTTTTTCCACCTCATGCAATCAACAACAAGCCCCCCCCCCCCCATGGGGATACAGGGAGCCTCTTAGTATAAACAGTATCTACACCTTCTGGAGGTTCTGTGCTAGGAATTTCCTCTTCTCTATCCCTCTCTTTGCCTCTGCCTTGCCTCTGGGTCTACGGTGCTATTCACAGATCTGAAACCTAGAAGGGAGCAATACGTGCAGTCCCTCTAGTAAGAGGAATGGAACACTCGGAACAGACAACAAACGTTTTCAGATTCGTCCAAACCTGAAAGCGGTTTTCCCTCTGTGTGTCAAAACCCGAAGAAAAGCAACAGTGCTCACCAGGATACACATAACACGGGTCATTCTCAAACAACTCATGTTCACTTGCTGAAAGGCGAGGGAACCCTCTATTGTGTGTGACTTGTGATGTGTGGGTAACCATCAAGCATCTACTCCTGGAGTGTCGAGATGTTCAGGATATTAGGCACAAGCACTTTACTACAGACTCCCTAAAGATCATTTTTGGGATGTTCCACCGGACACCATTTTCAACTTCTTGAGAGAATCTGGCTTTTCCCGTCTGATATGAGTGAAAGTGGTATAGTCACTAGGTATAAGGTTGTTTTAAGAATTATGGTTTTGGTTTTATCTCATTTTATGTGTGATTAATGTGTTTTTTACCACAACGCGGTGCCCGTCCTGGGCTGACCCTTATGGTTGACCAGGGTGTCGATACAAGCAAAGACAGTAAAGTTGGTTTTATACCCCGTTTTAATCTGTATATAATTGCACAGTTTTAATCTGGGTTTAAATTTGACGAGGTGACAGCCCTGATATGGCCTGTGTGGTCAGTGGGGCTATACACAGCATGATTGGATTGGATTGTGTAAGAAAATAAACACTGGAATTAAGCGTATTTCCATTTGTAAACACTGGCATGACCTGTAGTATATTGGTATGTTTTGTTGATTCTATGCTGTATATCAATGGCCTGTACTATGTTTTGATCCCAAGCTAATTTATCAATGGCCTGTTGTATGTTTTGGTTCTATGCTGTTTTATCAATGGCCTGTAGTGTGTTTTGGTCCTATGCTGTTTTACAGATGATTTTTATTTTAGGTTTTTCTTATGCATTGTTTGATTAACTCTGAAACCCACCCAACAAAGTCAATTACCCCCCCCTCCCCCAAAGTCAATAAACGCTTTGTTGTTTATCAATTCACCATTTTCCTTGAAAAATTATTTCATAGAATACATAGACTACAATAAACCCTTTTGTAAAATACAAGTTTAGTGTTTCAGACTCGTTTTATGATCTGCAGCAATTTCATGTTGTGTCATTTCGTTGTATGGATCTGCACTCTGAGAGACTCACCTTCATTCACTGCCCAGTGACGTGACAGTGAGCACGTGATAGCAGTGCAGTCTAAACCCCTCTGTTAATAGTCAATCAATCGATCGATCGATCGATCGATCGATCGATCAATCAATCACTCAATCAAGCGAGCAAGCAATCAATCAAATTCTTTTATTTTGAGGATGATGAGTAATCACTCATATGTATTTTTACATCCAGACTCCGCCCTTATCAGGGATAACATAATATAAAAAAACCAACCTCTAACTAAATTAAAAACAACAAACCCAGAGATCACTGAGTGCCTGATTGATATTGCTACTTGGCCTGGACACCCCTTACAACTTTGGAGCTTGAGTTGAAGCATCCCAAGCAGCAAACACAGCAAGGAAAATAAAGACACTGAAGCTGACGACACGCGGATTCCCAAACATGACAAAAATGTATTGAATAATGTAAACCCAAACCTTCAAAGAAATGCTTTTCCAATTGTGTAGACTAAAATCTCCAAGCACAGGGATTTTTCTGAGTGCTTGAGAGTGGACACTATCGATCTTCACCAAATAGTGATACATAATAAAGTCATTTTTTTAACATTCATACACACTCTATTCCATGCACATACGCCCTTCTTCAATCCAGGGACGGGATAGCCTAGTGGTCAGAACATCTGGGCTAGCAATTTAACGACCCGGGTTTGATTCCCGGTCGAGGGGATTTTTCCCTTCGGAATTAACATCAGTGCTGACTCCACTCTCCCCGAAAGTCCTTCGGATGAGATTCCCTGGAGTGAATGCACGCAGAACATCTTGAACACACGTTAAATCCTGTTCCGCTTTTCGTAAGAGTAGGCCATTGTGTGCCAGTGGGAACAGATGACAAAATTTACAAAATTGCATACACACAGGAACTAGATGTAAAAAACCCCCACACACGAGTGCTTATTCCATTATCCTCGCTATAAAAGAACAAATAAATAAAATAAATAACAATAAAAATCCAAAATCTAGTGCATCTTTTTGCCTTATGACAAGACCCCTCAAAAACAAGGGGTAGGTAGGTAGCCTAGTTCATTCAGTTCACGCATCCAGACATCGATGAAACTCGCCTGGCGCCATGACTTTCCTTTAATCTCTTTCTCGTTCCTCACAAGAAGCTGGGAGGGGGGGGGGGGGAGGGAGGGGTAAGATTATTGGGGAAAAAAGAATCAATACTGCATTTGCTGAAACGACATCCATTCTTTCCGGTCAGGAGAAAAAAGCAGAAGTCGCGTGAGGTTTCCTCCGAGCACACTTCCACCCCCAACCACCCCTCCCCATCACTCCCCTCCTCTCTCCTCCCCCCATGTTTGTGTCGGAGCTGTAAATAAAGCAGTGTAATCAGTAGTTCCATAACAACCGTTGGCTTTTGGATGGGAGAGTTGACAGCTGTTGTGAGCTAGCTGAATGGTCAAGCAGGGGGTTGAGGGTGGGGGGCGAAGGAAACCATCCGTCTTCTCTCCTGCTTTCTTTGTTGAAAACCTGCTCTGTGTGTGTGTGTGCCACCGTGGACTCACAACAGCAGCTTTGAGGTGTAGTGGGTTCTAGCGTGTCAAGAGAATTCCCTGTTCCTTGGGGTTTGTTGTGTGTCCCTGAGAAAAAAAAAGAAAGTTTTTCGTTCACTTTTGCACTGTAGCGTCTGTCTGTCTGTGTGTCTGTCTGTCCGTCTGCATAGAAGTTTATTTATTTATTTATGTCACAGCAGATTTCTCTGCGTGAAATCTGGGCTGCTCTCCTCGGGGAGAGCACGTCGCCACAAGTGCAGCGCCTAGTCATTTTTTTGTTGGTTTTTCCTGTCTGTAGTTGTATTTGTCAAGTCTTCAGGGGTGCCCCCGCGGTCGCCAGACTAAGGGACAGATAGATAGATAGATAGATAGATAGATAGATAGATAGATAGAAAGAAAGAGAGAAAGAAAGAAAGAAAGAAAGAAAGAAAGATAGATAGATAGATAGATAGATAGATAGATAGATAGATAGATAGATAGATAGATAGATAGATAGATAGATAGATAGTTGTATTTGTTTCCCTATCAGAGTGACTTTTCTCTACAGCCCTCTTTTTGCCGTGGGTTCTTTTACGTGCGCTAAATAATGATGTATAACACATGGGACCTCGGTTTATCGTCTCATCCGAAAGACTAGCACCCAGACCACCACTCATGATCTAATGGATGGGGGAAAAGTTTTTGGCCCAAACGGGATTTGAACCACCCCGTCGCTTTCTAGACAGGCGCTTACCCCCAGACCACCGATCTGCGTGGACGCACGCATCCCATGAAGTTGTGAATATGCGGAGAATTTTTGAATAATGAGAACTTTTTTTTTCTTTTTCTGCAAATGACAAATCTAATTTGTTGGTTGAAACACAAATCATTTTAGTCGTTCAGAGCAACGTTACCACTAATACACGGAATGAGTACAGCAAGCAATGCTTAGGCGATTACTCTAACAATTTAAATATCGTTTTTCTTTTTAACAGCTGCCATGTATATCATTTTAGTGAGCCACATTTCTTCTTTTGTGGCTCATCCAAAGCTTCAAGCCATTGGTTCTGGAAATTATCTTTCAATGACTTTGTAACATTATAAAAAGGTAAAGCTAAAGGTGTCCCATAACCTAGGCGGTCGTGGGGGAGCGAGGTGTCAGAGACCTCTGCTTCTCTAGGGGCCAGCATGTTGAGGGCGGCGCCCATCTCTCCATCTCTCCCATCTCTCCCTCTTTACCTTCCCGGACCCTAAAGAGGGCAGGTACCCATTTACAGCTGGGTGAACTGGGGGAAACTGTACTGAAACCAAGGCGCGCAAACGGTCACTCATCCAACTGGTAACCACACTCGAGGCTGCTTAACTTGACTGGGGGAAAGAAAACACTCTGACCACTTAGCTACCGCGCCCCCAACATTGTAACAGACCATTTTTCTGTATGAATGTAATCGTCAAATAGTGACAAACCTTATCTGCAGTAATTTTTTTTTTTACTAAAGGTTGTCATTGCATCCCAGTATATACAAATATCTATCTATCTATTATCTATCTATCTATCTATCTATCTATCTATCTATCTATCTATCTATCTATCTATCTATCTATCTATCTATCTATCTATCTATCTATCTATCTATCTATCTATCTATCTATCTATCTGTCTGTCTGTCTATCTATCTATCTATCTATCTATCTACCTACCTACCTACCTACCTACCTACCTACCTACCTACCTACCTACCTACCTACCTACCTACCTACCTACCTACCTACACACACAAAACAGACAGACAGACAAACACACACACACATACACACACAACACACACACAACACACACACACACACAACAACAACAACAACAACAACAACAACAACAACAACAACAACAGCAACACACATACACACTCACACACATGCATACAGCACATCACTTTTTCAGCCTATTTTACCACACTCACACACATCGTTATAAAAAAAGGGGCAGTTTTGGTATAGCTTAACATCTGCACCTCACCGTCTCCGCACCCCCCCCCCCCCCCGCACCCTGTGGCCACAACAATCCTCTTGGTTCTCTTTGGGCCCTGTTGCCAGGCTATAAACAGGAGAGCCCCCAGATTTGAGCTCATTATGCCGGCTATTTCACGCTTGGTTTAAGTGCCAGGAGGTGATTGTTCCTGTCTTAATCTAAGTGTTGTGTGAAGACTGTGGCTCACTGGGGACACATTGTCTGTCGCTGAAGCCATAGCTCGCATCAGGACCAGTCTGGTTCTCCAGGCCATTGACCAGTCAAATTAAGTGTCGCTTTAATTCTTAGTGCAAAAACTGATGTCTAGGGTGTAAATTTTGGAGGTTTTATATGTTCTGAAACGTAAAAAGGAAATCTTTAATTTATCTAACTGTTTTTTTCTTTTCTCTGAGGCGGTCTGGATCATTCCATTGACAAGTCAAATTAGTATCGCTTCATTCAAAGTGCAAAAACTGATGTCTGAAGTGTAAACTTTGGGGCATTATTTGTTCTCAATAGCAAAAGACTCTTTAAATACAGACCTGTTCTTGCTTTTTCTCTGAGGCGAATGTTTCCAAATTCTTTGGCAATTTTTAATAACGAAACCCCCCCCATCCCAAACAAATAGAACAAAACGAAGCGAAGCAAGCCCCCCCCCCCCCCCCCTCCAAACTGCTATCTTTAATGCAATTAAGCAATCAAAACAAACTGAATATCCTATTAAGCTATAGCACTTTAAAAAAAAAAGTAGACTTTGATTTCCACCACCATGAGTATACTACTTCTGTCAAGATTGGTTCAAGTGTTGGTGGTGGTAGTAGTGGTGAGCGTGGCATTTTTTCAAGTCACACTGACCGAGACTTATAATACTACTAACATAACCAGCACCATGGTCAAGAAAGACCTGGTAGGCAAACGCTTGGTGCAGCAGATCTACTGCAGCAATCAAGTTTTGGCTGAAGACGGCAGGTTCCGTACACTCCGGACCCGCAGCAGACTGGAGTGTGTGGCGGAATGCGGTCGAGATTTGGCCTGCAAATCCATCGTCTTCAATCGTCGGAAGGGAATTTGCCAGCTGGGGGACTCCAAGGCTGCCGAAAACTGCTCCAACATGGTAGAGTCCCCTTCTCCCGCTTGGGCTTTTTACCAGGAGGTAGGAAAGAGCCATCTGTTCAAAGTTGTCGTCCTATCTGTCTGTCTGTCTATCTATCTGTCTGTCTGTCTGTCTGTCTGTCTATCTGTCTGTATATCTGTCTGTCTGTATATCTGTCTGTCTGTCTATCTGTCTGTCTGTCTGTATATCTGTCTGTCTGTATATCTGCCTGTCTGTATATCTGTCTGTCTTTCTTTCTTTTCTTTATTTTATTTCATTTTGTTTTATACCACTTTATGTCACAAGAGATTTCTCTGCGTGAAATTCAGGCTGCTCTTCCTTGGGGGAGAGCGCGTCGCCCCAAGTGCAGCGCGTACCCATTTTTTGTTTCCTTTTTCCTGTCTGCAATTGTATTTGTTTCCCTATCAGAGTGGCTTTTTTTTAAACAGAATTTTGCCAGGGACAACCCTCTTGTTGCCGTGGGTTCTTTTATGTGCGCTAAGTAATGATGCGTAACACACGGGACCTCGGTTTATCATCTCATCCGAAAGACTAGCACCCAGACCACCACTCATGATCTAATGGATGGGGGGAAAGTTTTTGGCCCAAACGGGATTTGAACCACCGCACACTCCGACCCAGACTTTTCGCTTTCTAGACAGGCGCGTTACCTCTAGACCACGGATCCACATTTTCAAAGCTGTCTGTGTCTGTCTGTCTGTATATCTGCCTGTCTGTATATCTGTCTTTCTTTTAATCATGTGTTTACTCCATATATCTTTTTGATTAAGACTTCTAGTTGGTCATGTTTTTGTTTCTTGCTTAAAGCTTGTGTTCTTATCCCTGAACATGTTTATTGTATCTGTGTTAACTGTAATTGTCCTGAAATGTGTCTATTAAATATGCACGATTCCGTTAAAGCAACAAGAATTCGCCATTCTCCACAAGAGCAGGGATACTAAAGACTATGGCAATTACAGAATGATCCCCTTGATAAGCCATATAAGCAAAATATCTTCTGACCATCATCCTCAACATACGGACAAATAAAGTAGAAAGATGGCAAAACAGGATAAAGACGTGGAAGAGGAGCAACAGACATAGTGCTTCAGTATCTGGGGCACAAAAAGTATGTCTGTTGTTGCTCTTCCACCTCTATAAATACCTCGTCCTAAGTGACTCTAATTTTCTCTTAACAGTATATGTAAGAGAAACTTAGAATCACTGAAGGCGAGGTATTTATAACTTTAGCAGACTATAGGTAAAGGTTTTGAGGGTAAGTGTCAAACATCACTGTTTATCACAATGTCAGAAATGGGCTTTCCAAAACATCTAGTCTCGCTCATTTCAAATTTGTATTCAGATCAGAAGGCAACCGTCCCATTCAATGGTAAAGACTATGAGTCCTTTGATATTAAAAAAGGAGGGTTGTATCCATAAGTGAACATGAGAAAGGCGGGCACATATGACAGAGGCATTAAAATAGGAGGTAGAAACATCACTAACCTCAGGTATACTGATGGTACAGGACTCGTGGCCAATGATATCACAAAAAATGAGATGAATTTTCTACAGAGTCTATGCAAAGGG
>CM060316.1:69803435-69818435 GCA_030674155.1 Stramonita haemastoma
ACAGTGTATAAAAATCAAATCTACCACTATTTTGAACATGGGAATTTCAGTCCTGTCATCGGCATTCAAACAGCTTCCCCCGAAACATACAAATAAATTCTTTCACATCTTCAACACCTTGATAAATCCAAGCAAAACCGAAGCCATATTCAAACAGTTTCATTTTCACGATTGATAGCAAGTTTTTTTTTTTTTTTTAACCCCTATTATTCAAGTCCAATAGCATCTGATAAGCCTTAAAAGGTAATCGTTGTCTCTCCATCTGCGTTACTTTTAACCAGTATCTAATACATTTAACTGCAGAAAGCGCCACTGATGGATATCTAGCTGTTTCACCGTATACGAGGTCATTGGGTGTTTGTGGAAATACTCCAAGAAATTGTTTTAGTGCGAACAAATGAACTTTTTCACAGCGCACAGCAGCAGTATCAAGCCCCCAAATTTCAGATCGATATAATACAACCAGCTGAAAATAAGCCTTTCATTCATATTTTCAAAAGCAATGTAAGAGATTCATTGTTTAATGACGCTAGATTCTGTTGCGTCTTCTCTCATGTCCCCCCTACGTCCTTTGGGACATGGGACTGAAGGAGGAAGAAGGAAGGAGATTCTTATACACAATAACATACATTTGGCTCTACTGGCAAAATCCCTGCAAGCAAAGTTAAAGCTCAAACGAGTAGAAAAATAAGTACCGAAATAATTATACACATTTACTAAAGGCAGCAAAACGCCTTCATGTATCCACCTTTCTCTTTCAGAAAGATACCTCCCCCTTTTCTAAATACAACAATGTTGCTTCTGTCATAATTATTGACTTCTAACTGCAGAAAGACAGCAGCTTTCTGTAAACTGCTCAGCTGTGTTTGCAACCCAACCACTGTTTCTGGTATCAAGACAATATCGTCTGTAAGCAAGAGAATGAAAATGTCTATGAGGTCATTTGTAATAGTGGCATCATGACGTCCAGAGTTTATGATTTTTTTGTGTTAATTCATTTACAAACAAAGAAAACAGAAGAGGATTACATATGTTGCCTTGCTTCGCACCAGCTGTACAGTTAATATAATCAGTGAACGGATCCCCAGATCATACCCTTGCTTTTACAGAACCATACATACTTAATACAATCGTCAGAGGCTTCCTCTAATAATCCGACTTGGAGAGGGATGGGCTCTGCTGGGTTTGATTTGCCCCAAACACACCCATGAAGAAGACAAACAGAATCTCTATGCCGGATTGGTCATCACCCCGGGTTTTCAAGGACCGTGCCTCCTGTTGCCAATCAGGACAAAGGTAGAAAGTATGCTACTGGTGTACAACGCAGCAAGATCCGTGCCAGAAACTACATCACCATTGGCACTTAGAATGTAGGAACACTATGAGCCACAGGCAAAGTGAATGAACTGACACAAGAGATGGCCATAATTATGCCAATATGCCTTGGGTTCTGCGAAGTAAGGTAGAAAAACATGGGGGAAACAACGACCAAGAAGACCACAAAAATATACTTCAGTGGAAAACAGGATAAGCATGAACAGGGCGTGGGGTTACTCATTCACAAGGACATCGTGATCACCATCATAATTAAGCTGTCAGCCAGTGTCCAGCAGACCTATTACCACCCGCTTGAGAGCAACCCCCTTCAACATCACAGTAGTGCAGGCATACGCCCCTACATCAGAAAGCACAGATGAAGACATAGAAGAATTCTACGACCAACTACAAGGGGTTCTAAATCAAATTCCCCAGAAAGACATCCTTGTTGTACAAGGTGATTGGAATGCCAAGGTAGGAGCAAATGCCTACAAAAGCCAAAGAGGGCGTTTGTGCACCACACTGCAACAAAGAAACACATAAAAAAGAGGCTTGAGACTCCTGGAATTTGCCAGTAACAACAATCTCCAGCTAGTGAATACAGTTGACCCACATAATATGGTGTTAAGGTGCAGCTTAACATAGCTTCGTGAGCTTATCCAAGGTTGAATGCAGAACGTTGTTGGGTGATTCCGTGTGTTCCGAATGCTTTGACTGTGGTTGTAGAGAGTAGCTGACACGGAGTAGTGACACGGAGTACAAAATTCGGAGTATTTTCTTCATGCTAGTCAAAGATCAAATATTATAGTGAGAGCTTTAATCTCCCAATATGTATTAACCCAGCATGTTATTCATAAGTTCAGAAAATTTTATTTTCTTTCTATATGTTTTGTATGTTTTATGATTAAAATTTTTTTTTTTTTTAATTAAACATTACAAATGGGCCGTCTGTGGGGAAAAGCAAGGGAGAGAACTGGCCGTCCCTGTGATTTTATATATATATATATATATATATATATATATTATATATATATATATATATATATATATATATATATATATATATATATATATATATATATATATATATATATATATATAATATTCCTTATATTTATACATATATTCCTTGGTACCTATGAAAATCTTCCGTCAATCGTAATGAAGGGTAAACTTAAATGGTACGGGCATGTCACAAGATCAAAAGGACTGGCAAAAACAATACTGCAAAACACTGTCCAAGGAGGAAGAAAAAGAGGCAGACCAAAGAAGAGATAGGAGGACAACATCAGCGAATGGACAGGCCTAGAACTCAATAAAACCCTGAGAAAGGCAGAACAGAGAGAGGAATGGAGGGAACTGGTTGTCAAGTCTTCAGGGGTGCCCCCACGGTCGCCAGACTAAAGGATAGGTAGATAGATAAATAGATAGATAGGTAGATAGATAGATAGATAGATAGATAGATAGATAGATAGATAGATAGATAGATAGATAGATAGATATTATAATTATGACTCCAAGGTAAGTTTAAAAAAATAATTTTTAACATTTTATACAACTGTATGTCACAGCAGATTTTTCTGCGTGAAATTCGGACTGCTGTCCCCGGGGAGAGCGCGTTGCCACAAGTGCAGCGCCTACCCATTATTTTTTTTCCCTCAGGGATGGTGTCTAAACACGATACCTGTGTGCATGCTGGTTTTTTTCTTTAATGATTTTGTCATCGGCTCCTACCGGGACACGATGGCCCGATCCTCCGAAAGGCGAAACAGGACTTAACGTGTGCGCAAGATATTCTGCGTGCGTTCGCACACGGGGTCTCGGTTTCTAGTCTCATCCGAATGACTTTGACATTCAGTTTGATTTTTTTTTTTTATCAAACTGGGAGGAGGAAAAAAGGGCGAGAGGTTGGGTATTCGAACCCAGAACCTCACGGTTTACTTGTTGGCAGCAGGCGAACGTCTTAAACCATCCTGCCAACCTTCCTTCACGGGAAGTAGGCCGCCCCTTCCTTAATTAATTAATGAATTAATTAATCCACACTAACGAACCTTCTTTCCCTTTAATAAACAGATCTACGCCCTCACCGACGACAGAGACCAAGAGCTGCGAGTGGGCATCAAGGTGATGAACAACTCCAACTACGTTCTCAACTACTACAATTTCCGCATCTCGGACGCCGCGAGTGGCTACAGGCTGTTCTTCAACGAATCTCTGCTGAACATCACCCGAGACTGTCTGAAGCCTCTCATCGGCTCCAAGTTCAGTGCCTATAACCACGACAAGGATGGGAACTCGAGCGTCAACTGCGCTCAGAAGCGAGGCGGGGGGTTCTGGTTCAATGCCAATAAAGGCTGCAGCGCTTGCAACCCGACAGGCGTTCTGTACCAACCTCCTAATGGGAAAAGACTGCGCCGTGCCAATGAGACCTTTTGGACAGGTTTGCTCGGGGACACGGCTTTGTTTAAGGTCAGCATGTATCTCATACGCATGCCGGAAAAGTCAGCAAGGTTAGGAATTTAAAAGGGCCGGTTTTGTGTGTGTGTGTGTGTGTGTGTGTGTGTGTTTTGTGTGTGTGTGTGTGTGTGTGTGTGCGTGGTGCGTGGTGTGTTGTGTGTGTGTGTGTGTGTGTGTGTGTGTGTGTGTGTGTGTGTGTTGTGGTGTGTGTGTGTAGGGTAGGAATGGGTTCTAGCCTTTCTCTCTATCTGTCTGTGTCTGTCTGTCTGTCTGTTCTGTCTGTCACTCTCTCATCTTTCTGTGTCTCTGTGTCTCTCTGTTCTCTGTCTGTTTGTCTGTCTGTCTTCTGTGTGTCTGTGTGTGTGTGTTGTGTGTGTGTGTGTGTGTGTGTGTGTGTGTGTGTGTGTGTGTGTTGTGGTGTGTGTGTGTGTTCAGTTTCATTAAAGGTCTCTTCACCATCTGTGATATAGTCGGAGTGTGCTTTGTGGTGTTGTGTCGTGCGTGCGTGCGTGAGTGCGCACGTGTATGTGTGTGTGTTCGTGCGTGCGTGCGTGCGTGCTGCGTGTGTGACGTGTTGTTGTGACGTGTTTATGTGATTGTGTGTGTATTAGTGTCCATCCACCCATCCATCAAAATTATCCACCCCTCCTCCCAGGCATACATGCACGCGTGAGTGTGGACAGGGTTTGTGAAGAAGTGGGGGATGCAGTGTGAGGTTTATGGTCAACCTTCCCGCAGATGGACATCTGATGGGTGAGGGCATGGCAGCCTTGCCTTCAAGGTTGCTGGATCACACCCTCATCATCAAACGGACCGTTGAACAACTAGGTTAGTCCACTCTCTACATTGCATTGGATGGAGAGTGTTTAACATGCATAATTTATTATTTGACCCTTTCTGCTGCACAGGCATGTATACTGAAAGGACTGAAGCACGTACAGGTCTGCACGTGCACATGTTGACTGAGAAGTAGATTAATTAATGTTCAGTCCTTACTGTAGCAGCAGGTGTCACAAATACTGGAACCTAAGGACTTAAGCTTGGAAAGAAGAGAAGCTAAACGCTATGGAACGAAGGACCTACAGAGTTAGAGGATGAGGAGCTAAACGCTATGGAACGAAGGAGCTACAGAGTTAAGAGAGGATGAGGAGCTAAACGCTATGGAACGAAGGACCTGCAGATTAGAAAGAGGATGAGAGCTAAACGCTGTGGAACGAAGGACTGCAGAGTTGAGAAGGATGAGGAGCTAAACGCTGTGGAACGAAGGACTACAGAGTTAGAGAGAGATGAGGAGCTAAACGCTATGGAACGAAGGACCTGTCAGAGTTAGGAGATGAGGAGCTAAACGCTTGGAACAAAGGCTACAAGTTAGAGAGAGGATGAGGAGCTAAACGCTATGGAACAAAGGACTACAGAGTTAGAGAAGATAAAGGAGCTAAACGCTATGGAACGAAGAGCTACAGATTAGAGAGAGGATGGGGAGCTAAACACTATGGAACGAAGGACTACAGAGTTAGAGAGATGGAGAGGAGCTAAACGCCTAGGAACGAAGGAGCTACAGAGTTGAAGAGAGATGAGAGCTAAACGCTATGGAACGAAGGACTACAGAGTTAAGAGAGGATGAGAGCTAAACGCTATGGAACAAGACTACAGAGTTAGGAGGGTGAGAAGCTAAACGCTATGGAACGAAGGAGCTACAGAGTTAGGAGAGGATGAGGAGCTAAACGCTAGGAACGAAGGTACAGAGTTTAAAGAGAGGAGAGGAGCTAAACGCTTATTGGAAACGAGCCTGCAGTTCAAGAGAATAGGACTTAACGTTGGAAACGATATGAGCTACAGTTAAGAGAGGATGCAGACTAAACGCTGTGAACGAGGAGCTACAGAGTTAGAGAGAGGATGAGGAGCTAAACGCTATGGAACGAAGGACCTGCAGAGTTAGAGAGAGGATGAGGAGCTAAACGTTGTGGAACGAAGGAGCTACAGAGTTAGAGAGAGGATGAGGAGCTAAACGCTATGGAACGAAGGACCTGCAGAGTTAGAGAGAGGATGAGGAGCTAAACGTTGTGGAACGAAGGAGCTACAGAGTTAGAGAGAGGATGAGGAGCTAAACGCTATGGAACGAAGGAGCTACAGAGTTAGAGGATGAAGAGCTAAACGCTACTGGAACCAGAGACAACAGAAACTAAACGCTATGGAACCAAGGACTTAGAGAGTTATAGGATGAGAAGCTAAACGCCACTGGAACCAAGACTTAACAAAAACTAAACGCTACTAGAACCAAATACTTAAAATCCTTGAAAGGAAAGACGTTAAACGCCACTGGAATCAAGGACATACAGAATTAAAGGACGAGAATCTAAACGCCGCTAGAACCAAGGACTTGAGCCTGGAAAGAAAAGAAGCTAAACGCTACTGGAATCAAAGACCTACAGAGTTAGAGGGTGAGAAGCTAAACGCTACTGGAACCAGAGACTTAGAGTTAGAGGGTGAGAAGCTAAACGTTACAGGAACCAGAGACTTAGAGTTAGAGGGTGAGAAGCTAAACGCTATTGGAACCAGAGACTTAGAGTTAGAGGGTGAGAAGCTAAACGTTACAGGAACCAAGGACTTGAGCTTTATAAGAAGAGACGCTAAACGCTCTCTCTAATCTATCTCTGAGCCCCTTTTATTCGTCACACGAAATACGCTTATTTCACTGACATAACATATATCCCTTCTTCATTCATCCGCCACAACTCCAAACTTCTCCTCATGTCCCCGTTGGTGTGTTGTATGTGATTTTTTTTTTGCTGCATTCCGACTCGCAGCAGTGTGTATGAGTTTTAGGTTTAGCACCCATTCCTGCCGACACGGTATGGCCTCCTCTCTGGTCTCTAAAGATGGCATGAGATTCACGTTCATGCAAGATTGTCTATGCATGGGTTCCCCCACAGACCCTGGGTCTACAGCCTCGTCTGAAGCCCTGTAATGGAAGAATGTGTGTGTGTGTGTGTGTGTGTGTGTGTGTGTGGTGTGTGTGTGTGTGTGTGTTGTGTGTGTGTGTGCATGCTAAGAGGGGAAAGTTTTTTTGTTTTTTTTCAATCTGTCGGCAGCCGGTGACAGTTAAACCGGTGACTCTTGGATCAAGCGTCTCGTGGTCTATCCAGTTAGCCAACCAGGCACAATAATTAACGTTGTTTATGTATGTGTATGAATGGGTTATAATATATATATATATATATATATATATATATATATATATATATATATATATATATATATATATATATAACCATAGTATATAACATCGATATCTGTTGTATAGTTTACATCTATATTTCACCGTTATCCTGCTTTGTAAACTAACTGGAAATATCTCATTTCCCTGAAATGGTGTCAGCTTAGACCGGAGAATTTCGTTGAGAGCTGAATTGGATTTGTGGCTTCAGATTATCCTAGAGCTGCACTTTTTTCAGTCAAATACCAACAAATATGGGTTCAAAGTGGCATAGATGTACAATGTACTTAAAAAAATACATAATTAATTCTGGATTTAAAGGGACACAACTAATTTTGTGCTTTTAAGGATAGATTATGCTTAAATACATGACGTTTTGCTTTCAAGAAAATGTATTTAAAAACCAATAAGAGCACGACTGCTTTGTGACAATGACTGACTATTGTATATATTTATCAGTGCATTTGCATTTTTTGGTGTATTTCTCTCTCTTTTTTATTCGACCAACGTTTGGGCTGTTATCCCCTATGGACCAGTGTAGTGCAACACTACTTTATCTTTCCATATTTTTCACAGTTTTCAGCAACATAATGTACATTTTTCCCTGTTGAAACAGATGACAAAATTTGCAAAAGTGCATACACATGGGAGCTGGATGTAAAAAACATAGCACAACTACAGTTACAGACAGGAAAAAAAAAATAATGGGTAGGCGCTGCACTTGTGGCGACGTGCTCTCCCCGGGGAGAGCAGCCCGAATTTCACGCAGAGAAATCTGTTGTGACATAAAGTAGTATAAAATAAAACAAAATAAAATAAATACTTGTGTAACTTCTTTAACTTAACCAAACAATAATGTACCCGGTCATACTTAATGATTATTTCCCTTGTTTTCAAGACCAGGCGCGTTGTTTATCTTGTCTTTGTAATTCTGGCCACATTTCATAAGCTTTGTATGGTAATTTTTCTGAATCGATTTGCAATAGTTTGAACCAGAATCTGAATGCACCCAATATAAAATAAATATAAAAAAATATATGTATATATGATATAATATATAATACATGTATTATATATTATGTATATATATTATGTATATATATATATTATATATATATATATATATATATATATATATATATATATATATATATATATATATATGTTGTGTGTGTGTGTGTGTGTGTGTGTGTGTGTGTGTGTGTGTGTGGAGAGAGAGGAGAGAGAGAGAGAGAGAGAGAGGAGAGAGAGAGAGAGAGAGAGAGGAGGAGAGAGAGAGAGAGAGAGAGAGAGAGAGAGAGCTTGCACTTAAAGTAAATGTTCCTCTTATTCAGCAATGCCTAGTTTTGGGTTAGATTAGCTGCAGTTTTTGTGTTTTTAGTGGGCTGGCCATCTTCGGAACTTGGAACCCTGTTTACTTTTATTCAATGCAAACATTTTGTTATCTAACCGACAGAGAAATGTACGTGTGACTGATCACACCATTTTCTGACAAGAGAAATGGTTTAAGTCTTGCTGTTATATTTCCACTGTTGCTACTTTTTTCCTCATTACTTTTATGATTAATTATAGTGTTAAACTTTTCCATTTATTGATGACTTAACTCTTTTTGATAACCTTTTGTGACAGTTTTTTCCTCTTATGCTTTGAGATCATAGCACTGTACTGTATTGTTTGTTTTCTATTGTGTTGTATCATAATTACTGTATCGTATTTTACAACACTTTTAATACCTTAAAACTCGAGCTACTCTTGCTAGTTACAGCATGTTGCCACAAAAGCAACGCCACTCATCATTACCTTTTTATATGATTGTTTTTACCTGCATGTGCATTTATTTCCCAGTAAAGGTAGCTTTTTAGAATAAAATTTTATCACAGGCAACTCTCATGTTGCCGTGGGATATTTTACGTGCAGAAAATTGTGTTGCACATGGAACATTGAGACTATGATATCAACATATAATGTCTAGTGGACACGGAGAATAACTAAGCTTCCTGCAGTGGTCGAACCTGTGTCTTCTCTATTTCTAGACGGGTGATTTACCTCCAGACTAGTCGAACTTTAGTGGAAACGGGATAGCCTAGTGGTTAGAACATTACGCTCGCAATCTGACGACTTGGGTTTGATTCCCGTTCAGGGGGCTGGGGATATTTTTCTCCTGGAGTTAACATCAGTGCTGACTCAACCCCCCCCCCCCCCAAAAAAAAAAAAAAAAAAGTCCTTCGGATGAGACTGTAATCCGAGGCCCCATGTGCAAACGCACGCAGAGCATCTTGCCCACACGTTAAAACCTGTTCCACTTTTCGTAAGAGTAGGCCATTGTGTTTCCCGGTGGGAACAGATGACACAATTTTACAAAACTGCATGCACACGAGGATTGGATATGAAAAAAACAACCGCATGAGTGCTCATTCCATTATTCTCGATAGAAAAGAATAAAAGAAAAAGAATGATCTATTTGGAACGAGAAACCGTGCTGAGTGCTGTTGCCTTGTTATTGCATGGACCATGCTGTCATCATGGTCACGTAGAGACGCTGAGTGGATCGGAGGTCTACAAGTAATACACCTGCCTGGAAAGCCAAAAGTCCGGGTCGGAAGTGTGCGGAGGTTCAAATCCCGTTTCGGGCCTGAAACTTCCCCCCATCCATTAGACCATGAGAGGTGGTCTGGGTGCTAGTCTTTCGAGTAAGACGATAAACTGATGTGCCATGTGTTACACATAGTTATTTAGTGCACATAAAAGAACCCACAGCAACAAAAGAGCTGTCACTGGAAAAATTCTGTCGAAAAAAAAGCTGCTCTGATAGGGAAACAAATACAGCTGCAGACAGGAAAAGAAAAAAAAGGGTGGCACTGCACTTGTTACGCAGTGCTTCCTCTGGGAGAGCAGCCTGAATTTCACGCTGAGTAATCTGCTTTGACTTCAAGTGAAATGAAATGAGATCGAACAGAACATTCGCAGGTATAGAAACTAGGATTAAAAACAAATGTCTTCAAAAGTTTTTTTTTTATCAACTAGATGTGTTTTGTTTCTTCTGCTGATTAATTACAGCAATTGTTAGACAGATTAATAAACTTTCGTTGAAAAAAACTAAAAGGTTTGCTTTGTTTTGGCTGTGTGATATGCGGGGATGGGATTTCTCAAAGTCAGAGCATTTGCTCTCTCCAGGCATAAGTTAGGCAGCACTGGATCTTGAGACCTCGCGAATGGAAGACTTCGTGCACTTTGGCTTCACTACAGTCCCCCAGTTCACCCAGCTGTAAATGGGTACCTGCCTTCTACGGGACAGGAAGGCTAATCACGAGGGTGTGTTTGATTTTATTTATATATCTCTTCATAAAAGCGTGATGTTTTTGTCGTGCATTCCCCAGCTTAACACTCTGGGGGTCACCCAGAATGTGCGCTTTGACTCACTCACTCATCCAACCTGGGAATCACTGTGAGATTGAAAGTGCACACTGAATGAGAAGTTGGCGTGTATGACTGTTTTCGAGTACCTCGCCATATAGCAGCCATACTCCGACTTCAGAGGAAGTGTGATGTTAGAGGACAAAGAAGACTGGAAGGTCATGGGTGGCAGACTGACACATTGTATATAGCAATGAAAACTTCACTGAAATCAGCTTGCAGTGCACAATTGGAAATTGGAACTCTTAAATGCACTCAACAAAGTGAAAAATAATCCAGCATCTGTAAAACAAGAAACCTATATTTTAAAAAGCAAAATCTAACAAAGGAACAAAAAAGCCCTCATATTTCCAACAGAACCATCAAGAAAAATATAATGCGCTGCAGGACAATGTCCTTAAAGTCCGTAATGATAATAGTAATAACAAATCAGCTAGACTATGCAAAAATCAGTTTGAAATGAATAGACATCCGAATGGATTTCTGAATAATTATCGCCAATGACAACAATGGAGTGAGAACAGGTGTGCAATATACAATCATGGTTAGCATAGCAATAGCATAGCATAGCATGGCACAGCATAGCATGGCACAGCATAGCATAGCATGGCATAGCATAGCATAGCATAGCACAGCACAGCACAGCACAGCACAGCATAGCATAGCATAGCATTGCATAGCATAGCATAGCATAGCATAGCATAGCATAGCATAGCATAGCATAGCATGGCACAGCATAGCATAGCATAGCATAGCATAGCATGGCATGCATGGCATGGCAAGCATAGCATAGCACAGCACAGCATAGCATAACATAGCATAGCATAGCATAGCATAGCATTGCTTAGTATAGCATACCAGAGTAGAGTAGAGTGGAGTAGAGTAGAGAGCAGAGCAGAGCAGAGCAGAGCAGAGCAGAACATAGCATAGCATAGCATGGCACAGCACAGCACAGCACAGCACAGCACAGCACAGTACAGTATAGGTTAATACAGCATTGCAAGCATAACATAATAGCATAGCATAGCATTGCATTGCAGAGTGTAGTATAGTCTAGTATATAGCCTATTGTGCTATATCGTATCGTGTCGTATTTTCTTGCTTTGCATTGTACTATTATTGTAATGTTTCCTAGCAGGATATAAACTATGGACTCTGCACGTTATTCTGCCATTCCTATCAAAAACAATCAGGTAACGATCCATCTCAATCCTCACTCTCCCCCACCTATATCCTCCCCCACCCTCCACACCACACACACACACACACACACACACACACACACACACACACACACACACACACACACACACACACTAAAGAAAAAAAAAAACCACCACCCCTTCTCATCACCATTACAGTCATCAGCTTCCAAGAGCACTACCAGCAAGCTTGGAAACAACATAAAGAGGATGTATCCCAAGGGAGCAATCTTGGAGAGAGAGAGAGGTGTTGGTGGACCATCTCCATCTAGCTAGTGGTGATGAAGCGATGTGTGGCGTGACCCTTCACAATAGTAGTCTACCCACCGCGCCCCCCGCTGTCATTACTCGGGGACCACTACTGCCACCTGGTATTTCTTCATGCAGAGCAACGAATGAGCAGGGAGAACTTCAGTCGACTTTATGCCGAGAAAGAAGTCACTTGCCTCTGGCCTTCTTCTTTTTTTTTTATATTTTTTATTGGTCCGACTATTCTCTCTCTCTCTCTCTCTCTCTCTCTCTCTCTCTCTCTCCTCTCTCTCTCTCCTCTCTCTCTCCTCTCTCTCTCTCTCTCTCTCTCTCTCTCTCTCTCTCTCTCTCTCTCTCTCTCTCTCTCCTCTCTCTCTCCCTCTCCTCTCTTCTTTTTTTCTTTTATTTCTTCTTCATCTCTTTCTTTCTTTCCTTTCTTTTTTTGGTGCGAGGGTTTTCAGAAGAGAGAGAGAGAGAGAGAGAGAGAGAGAGAGAGAGAGAGAGAGAGAGAGAGAGAGAGAGAGAGAGAGAGAGAGAGAGAGAGAGAGAGAGAGGAAGGGTAGAGATTTTCGCTTTTGAACGGGTAGGCCATTTGTGCCGGTAGGAATAGATTGCCAATCCAAAGCAAACACGCAAAAAACCTCCTCAATAATAATTAAAAAAACCCTCACAGATTTCAAAGTAAAAATTACAATAAAAAATATATATACCCCTTTGTTGTTTAAGGAACTTGTTGAATTCATTTCCATACCCCTTTTACTACATCAAAAATAGACTCCCACCAAACCCTCATCCCAGAGAAATGACTGGATCAAGGAAGCAACCACACTCGCAGCACACAACTCAGTAGGTGAATGCAAGATCTGGGAAGAGATCATGATATCCTAACCATGCCAGTGGACCTATCAGCTACCACCAAGTTAAGACACAGGTGTGGCTGGGTGTGTTACTGAAAAAAAAATCTATGGATCTTCCGACTGGCTGAACCTTGTGCGTGCCCTGGTTAGGATTGGCTGATTAAGTTCCTCAAGTCACGAGAGAGAAGTCTCTCTCAGTCCATCAAGCCGGAGACATTATCTGGCTAGCTGCTTCTGTAGCATAGAGCTTACCAGGAACAAAACATTTTCTAGTAACAAAATTTTCAGAAACTCACTTAGAACAGGAAGGGGGGAACTGTCAAAATAAAAAAGTGACCGGAATGAGGAGAAAAGGAGGAAAATATTGTAAAAGGTAAAGAAAAGTAGAAGAAAGAAGAAAGAAGAAGAAGAAGAAAGAAAGAAGAAAGAAAGAAGAAGAAGAAATGGAAACAGCAAATTCCTTAAAAGTGAATGCAAGGTACCGATTCAAACTCACAAACATGTCTATGTTCGTATCCCTCCTAATCCTTTCCGTGCTGAGTAGCAGTAAACTTGTGGCAGGGAACCAGATCTACACCAATGTGATACTCATTCAGGAGAAACGCATGATGCAAGCTGTTTACTGCAAGAACCAAGTCATCATGGAAGAGTACCGATACCGCTCAGTATCTGCACGGAACAAAGTGGAGTGTGCCGTGCAGTGTCGGCTGGATGACCGATGCTCCTCTGTGGTGTATGACCAAGGCAAGGAAGCGTGTTACCTTGCAGATTCCAAGGCGTTTGAAAACTGCACCAACATGGAACCATGGGACCAAGCTAATGACACGGGTATATTTTTCTATCAGGAGGTAAGTAGCACAGTTTTGTTTGATGGGTTTTTTTTTTGTTTGTTTCTTGGCTACAGCTCCAAGATTCACAAAATGGTGAGATTTTTTGCGTATGCGACCATTTTCCTTTTTCTCTCACCATTAAGTCTGGTGGTCAGAGTGATGCGCTCGTGATCTGTTGACCCGGGTTCGATTCTCGCTCAAGAGGATTATTTTTTCTGGAGTTAACATCAGTGCCGATTCTGCTCCCCCCAAAAAAACCTTCGGATGACACTCTAAAACAGAGGTTCCGTGTGCGAACACACGCAGAACATCTTGCGCACATGTTAAAACCCGTTACGCCTTTTGGAAGAGTAGGCCATTGTGTGCCGATGGGAACAGATGACAAAATTCACAAAATTGCAGACACGCGGGGACTGGATGTAAAAAAGCACAAGAGTGCTTATTCGATTATCCTCGAAGTAAAAAAAATAATAATGAAAAAAGGTAACTGCATTCCCGACTGCGAGGAAATGCATAGTTTGATACCATATGGTACTCAACTTTGCTTAAGTAGCAAGTAGAGTAAAATGGTAGATTGTTTGGCTTATCACAGCGTCGTCTTTCTATTTTATTAATGAATTAATTTATCTATTTATTCATTTATTTATTTGTTTATTTTTTATATTCTATATCTTTTTGTAACAACCAACATGGGGTGTTTCAAAGACAATTTACAAAGTACTGAATACCAAATAACACTTTTTTCAACACAGAACATATGGTATTTTATTTTTCGTGTACGTATCACCATATCTTTTTGACAATCTTAGCCTTCCACATGACACAACATTATATATATATTTTTTTTAGCGATTACCACTAGATGTGGCTCACTGGTGCTTTTCTCGAAAAGAACTCTGCAACATGTTATTACTTAATGGATTACCCAGTTTAAGCTGGGTGATATGTCAATGATTTTATAACATGAGTATAACATAAGGTAGATCGGTCATCGAGAAGTAAATGCCCCTGCCTGGAAAGCAAATAAGTCCGGGTTCGAAGTGTGCGCGCTTGTCAGTCTTGCAATGAGTTGTGTGGTATTATTTTTGTATTGTATTGTATTGTATTGTGCTGTACCAATGGCAGTTTTTGTCTGAATACATTTCTGTTTGTAATATCCAGGTTGCTGCTTCAAGGGAGAGCACACAACGGCCTGTAACTATTTATGGTTTTGTTGCTGTTGATATGCGTATTAGTATCCTTATCATCATCATCATCATTATCATCATCAATGTTGTTGTATATGTTATTGATGTAAGAAAATGTTGTTGATTTTTTAATCTTTTGTTGTTCAGGTTGTGGTAAATAAAGGATGTTGTTGTTGATGTTGTTGTTGTCAGTGTTGTTTTAGTTTTTAAATTTTTTAAAACATGTTTTCTATAATGATTACATTAGAATTCTCCTTGTTTTGCCCATCG
>CM060316.1:69820935-69853435 GCA_030674155.1 Stramonita haemastoma
GGCAGAGGTCATTGGGGGGGGGGAGGGGTTGGGGGTTGGGGGGGGGGGGGTTGTACAGCGCACATCGCAGCTTTCATAGTTTTTTGGCAGAGATTGACAGCGTTAAAATGAGAAGACTGAACTCTGAAAGGATTGATTGTACTTCGGTGTTTTGGTCACATTAATACAATTTAAAAGGGGGGGTATAATGAAGAAAATGAAAGCTAGTTGAGAGAGAGAGAGAGAGAGAGAGAGAGAGAGGAGAGAGAGAGAGAGAGAGAGAGAGAGAGAGAGGAGAGAGAGAGAGAGACAGACAGACAGACAGACAGACAGACAGACAGACAGACAGACAGACAGACAGGCAGGCAGGCAGGCAGGCAGACAGACAGACAGACAGACAGACAGACAGACAGACAGACAAACAGACACAGACACAGACACACACACCAAAAAAAGCGTAGCAGAGACAAGTAGCAACACAGCACAGAACAGTACAACACAGCACAGCGCACACACACATGCAGACACGCAAGCGCGCGCACACACACACACACACACACACACACACACACACACACACACACACCACACACACACACACACACACACACACACACACACACACACACACACACACACACACCCCACACCTCGTATGTACAGTGTTGGTCAAGTAAACCTAGCAACTTTCAAAATGACATCCATTAAACTGATGATTGGTTGGCTGTGTGCTGAGAGTTTTCCCTTTAAGCCCCATAGCTAATTCAACCTGGATAAAAGCTGGGTCGTCTGAGAAGACCCTTTGCTTGGTCTAGAACAAGGGAGACGGATAGCCTAGTGTTCAGAACATTGCGCTCGCAATTTGACGACCCGAGTTCGATTCCCGTTGGAGGGGATTTTCCCCCTGGATTTAACACCAGTGCTGAATCCGCTCTCCCCAAACGTCTTTCGGATGAGACTGTAAACCGATACCCCGTGTGCGAACGCACGCAGAACATCTTGCGCACACGTTAAATCCTGTTTCGTTTTTCGTAAGAGTAGGCCATTGTGTGCCGGTGGGAACAGATGACAATATTTACACAACTGCATACACACGGGGACTGGATGAAAAAAACACATGAGTGCTTATTCCATTATCCTCGATATAAAAGAATAAAATAAAATAAAATAAAGAACAGGAATCCACAAACTTCCCATCCCAGTCTCCTTAAACCCTAAGGCAAAGTGGGTTTGTTAGTTCTGCATGGGAGTTTAGTGGTTTCGTATTGACTTTGCTTCACATAGAAAATAATAGAAAATTGGGCTTGTTATAATTATTATCGTGTGTTTGAAGTAATCTAAACCTCTTGGATATTGTGTGCAGATTGTACTGATGTGTACAACTACATTATCGTGTGTTTGAAGTATTAACCTTGGACTATGGCAGATTGTGCTGATGTTACCTACATTGTGTTTGAAGTAATTAACTTGATACTATGTGCAGATTGTGCTGATGTGTACAACTACATTATCGTGTGTTTGAAGTAATCTAAACCTATTGGATATTGTGCATTTCATGATGTGACATACTATCGTATTTGAAGTAATCAACTATCATGTGCAATTGTGTGATTGTACAATAGTTTGTGTGTTTGAAGTAATCTAAACCTCTTGGATACTATGTGCAGATTGTGCTGATGTGTACAACTACATTATCGTGTGTTTGAAGTAATCTAAACCTTTGGATATTGTGCAGATTGTTTGATGTGTACAACTACATTATCGTAGTTTGAAGTAATCTAAACCTCTGGATACTATGTGCAGATTGTGCTGATGTGTACAACTACGGGGATTGGCAGGGTGACGGTGTGCATATGGTCAAGCCTCTGCATCGCTAGAGTCTTTCGAGGTACCTTTAACTTCCAGCAAATCCAAGGATGAAGAAACGATGGAAGATGTGTGTGTGTGTGTGTGTGTGTGTGTGTGTGTGTGTGTGTGTGTGTGTGTGTGTGTGTGTGTGTGTGTGTGTGTGTGTGTGTGTGAGTGTGTGTGTGTGTGTGGTGTGTGTGGTGTTGTGTGTGTGTGTGTGTGTGTGTGTGTGTGTGTGTGTGTGTGCGCGGTGTGTGTATGTGTGTGTGTGTTTACCAAGCCTATCTTTTATAGAACAGATTCATTTGATTTGCTTGGGACGGGATAGCCTAGTGGTCAGAACATTGCGCTCGCAGTTTAACGACCCGACAATGACGTGTGTGTGTGTGAAACCCACGTATAGCGTCTTCTAAAAAAAGTAAAGGTGAAGGTGCCTCATAACCTTTGTGGTCGTAGGGGAACGAGGCGTCAGAGACCTTAGCTGCTCTAGGGGCCAGCATATTGAGGGCGGCGCCCATCTCCTCTCCCTCGCTGCTTTACCTTCCCTGACCCTAAAGAGGGCGCGTACCCATTTACAGCTGCGTGAACTGGGGGAACTGTACTGAAGCCAAGGCGCGCAAACGGTCACCCATCCACTTAGTAACCACGCTCGATGCTGCTTAACCTTGGCTGGGGGAAAGCGAGGGCTCTGACACTGAGCTATCCCGTCTCCTACATTCGTTAAAATCCACATGCATTTTGCAGAGAATTAGCCCAGCCATGACCAGGGTATGGGTGACACGAACATACCTAGCATGCAACAGACGCTCAGGACAGGAATGGGCTTCACCAGATTCCACTTGCCGAAGACAAACTGCCTGAACAGCTTGAGTACACAGTAGTACCGCAGAGAGAGAGGGGGGTGAGGTGATTAAAAAGTTGTTGTAGTTGTGCGTTCCCAAGTTTAACACTCTGGGGGTCACCCAGAATGTACACTCTGACTCACTCATCCCACCTGGGAATCACTGTGAGATTGAAATTGCACACTGACTGAGAAGTTTGCATGTAGGCTGTTTTCAAGTACCTCGCCAATAGGCAGCCATACTCCGACTTCAGAGGATTTTTTCTCCTTTAAGGAGAACGTAGGTTGTTATTAAGAGCTTGTCATGGCTGAAGGCAATCTCAACACAACATTTTACAACATCACAACATTTTTGTGTAGGCCATAGCAGTTAGCTGGCATCAATAACTGACACAGCTTTTGGCCTAGGCCAAATTAAGGGGTGAAGACCTTTTTGTGTGCTGCTACAAGCGGTGCAGAGGAAGCTGAGAAGTCCACGAAGGTGACGTGTTTTCAGGTGCTGTGTCGTCACATCACCCACACCCGAACCTACATCATGCAGAGGAAGAAGAAGAAGAACAGAGAGAACTTCAACAGACCTTGGGCAGACTACAAAAACGGCTTCGGGAGTTTTAAGGGCGACTTCTGGATAGGCCTAGACAAGGTACACACCACCACCACACCACCACCACCACCACCACCACCACACCACCACCACATCATCATCATTCATCATCACATCATCATCATCATCATCATCATCATCATCATCATCATCATCATCATCATCATCATCATCATCATCGTCGTCGTGTCGTCGACGTCGTCGTCGTCGTTGTCGTCGTCGTCGTCGTCGTCATCGTCGTTATCATCATCGTCGTCGTCATCGTCGTCGTCGTCATCAGCGTCATCTTCGTCGTAGGCGTTATCGTCGTCATCGTTATCACTTTTGTTATCGTTGTCGTTGTCGTCATCGTCATCGTCGTCGTCGTCGTCGTCGTCGTCGTCGATCTCTCATCATCATCATCATCATCATCATCATCATCATCATCATCATCATCATCATCATCATCATTCATCATCATCGTCGTTGTTGTCGTTGTAGTAGTCGTTGTCATCGTCATCATCATCGTCATCATCATCACTGTTGTTGTCAGGTTCACGAGCCGCACTGTTGCTGTCATCAATATTTTTGTCAATATCTTATTGTTGGTAATATTGCCATTATTATCATATCATATCGTATCATTATTGTCGTCACCACCACCACCACCACCCACCACCACCCACCACCAACCACCACCACCATCATCATCATCATCATCATCATCATCATCATCATCATCATCATCATCATCATCATCATCATCATCATTTAAATTATTGTCATGATTATCATGATTATTATTATGATTATAATTATAATCATAATAACAATTATTATCACTGTTATTGCCACTACCATCAGTAGAAGTGGTAGTGCAGCTGTACAAGAGTAAAGTGCCTTTCCCTGTCCCATTTTCAATACACTGGGAAGTGATTTGAGATGACTGTGAATAGATGGTAATAAAATCGAGACTGTCCATGGCTTAGAATGTCTGGGAGCTATATTACCAGATGAAAGATCAAGACCTGAAATTCTCTTCAGGATAACTCAGACCTCAGCTGCAATGACTAAACGGAAAGTCTTCTGTAACGACAAGAACTTCGCAATCAACTTCAAGATCAGACTGGTACGTTCCCTGGTTATGTCCATATTTTTGCACGCATTGGAAACGTGGACCATAACAGCAGACATTGAAAGAAGGATACAGGCGATGGAGATGAGATGCTCAGCAAACGCCTTGTATCTTATAGGGGGATCACATCACTAATGAGGAAGTGAAAGCCAGAATAAAAATGCCATCGGACCATATGAAGAACTCATGACTACAGTGAAAAAACGCAAACTAAAGTGGCACGGGCACGTCACACGAACATCTAGACTGGCGAATACTCTCCTACATGGAACAGTAAAAGGAGGGATACAAATAGAGAAAACGATGGGATGGCAACATCATAGACTGGACTGGCTTTGGGTGGAACGATTTGCTACAGGAAGCAGAGAACCGTGGGGAGTGGAGGAAGCTGGTTGCAAAATCTTCATTGGTGCCACCACCACTGTCCACGGGACTACGGGAAAAGTGGAGGTGAAGGTAATCGTTGTTGATATCAATGACAGCCTTAAACTTTAACTCTTAACCTTCTGCAAGGTCTGTACGTCTCTTACATATTAAAGTTCAGGTTAGACCTGACCTGACAGGATTCCACAATGAAGATGACACCCCCCCCTCCCCTGCCCTTTGGTTTGCAGCTACACCTCATCACCTCCGCCAGGCGCTCCTATCGCCTGCGTATCAACATCAAGCTGACCAATAACTCCATCATCAGCTATGAGTACGAGGGCTTCAGCATCACCAACGAAACCTCAGGCTACCGCCTCTACTTCAAGACCTCAGAGCTCAGCCCCCCAACGACTGTTTGCTGCCCCTCCTCAGTGCTCCCTTCAGCACCTACGATCATGACCAGGACGGTAGCGAAAGCGTCAACTGCGCCAAGACTCGTAAAGGAGGGTTCTGGTTTCGGGGTCAGAACTGCAGCAAGTGCAATCCCCATGGTATTATCTATGGGAAGTCCACGTTGAAGGGGGCGACGGATGAGGCGTTCTGGGCGTCTTTGGGTGACGTGGCTCCTTTCAAACTGTACATGTATATTGTTTCTGATGACCATATCTGAACAGTTTGATACAGAAGCAGAAACTCTCGACATCTTGATGTTGATTAAACCGTCTGATTTTTTGTGTTAAACTGTTGATTTGTAGCTAGTTCTGTCTTGTACACTGTCTTGTACAATCTTGCACACTGTCTTGTACACTGTCTTGTGCACTGTCTTGCTCATCAACGAACCTACACATCAGGCTGTTTTCTGATTTGTCTTTCAGAGTACTTAAAAAAACAGAAGGTGTGTGAAAACCATATAAAGAAAGTGTAACTAGAAAGTAAAGCGGAAACGTTTAATTCTTAGATTAGTGAACTGGTGACAGAGTTATTTTTTCAACAGTTGGAGCTCATGTTCCATGTGTTATCAGCATTAACACACCGGTAACGTATGGATTGAGGATCAGTATCTATGATAGTAGATATCCATATTCTTTGAAAGATTCGTAGATTTGTATATGATTTAACTGAACAAATGTTTCATCTCTATTACAGCTATAATGCAATTTATCTTACCGATCTAAATATCCATATAATCTTTTTGAATGCATTTGGAGAAGATTTTTTAAAATAAACTATTAACAACTTGTTCTTTATTAGGACCAGTTTCAATGAAAATACATAGGGACTTTGGTGGGAGAAACTGACACGTTAATACAGAGATGGAGACAGAAAGAAGTA
Organism: Stramonita haemastoma; assembly: GCA_030674155.1. Lineage (NCBI taxonomy): Eukaryota > Metazoa > Mollusca > Gastropoda > Neogastropoda > Muricidae > Stramonita > Stramonita haemastoma. The sequence goes on from CM060316.1 coordinate 69,827,020, forward strand.
AATAAATAACCATGAGATCAAGCAAGCAATTTAATATGCACGCAAGACAAAGTCAGTTGTCAGTTGTCTATATCCTACTATCGACGGTAGGAGCTCCACGCTTTCTGTCTCTGCTGAATTTTACCATCATATAATAGCCCTCCCACATCACTGATCTTAGTGATACTGGAAATATAAGAATATTGTTTGTCTGCCTCTTTTCCTTCTGCTCTCAACCTTGCCTCGGACAAAGGTCATCATCAGATTTGTCTGTGTGTTTCTGCTTCCACGGCCAAAATATCTCAGTCTGCGCTTCTCAATTTTAAGCCACGCATTTGTCTTTGTTCTTCTGCATGATTGTTTGATTCTAAGAAGTCACCTGTAGCACCAACAATCCGGCTGCGTTTTATGTTGTCTTCTTTCCAATTTTCTGCGTATCCAGGCCTCTGGCCCATACAGCGGTACAGGATAGATAAGTGTGTTGACAATTCCAATTTGAAATCTTTTGGTACACTTCTGTGTTTCCAAATATTGTTCAACCAAATTATTTTTTATTTGGCTATACTGACTCTAGCCTTAACGTTTTGCGTACAGGAGCAATTATTCTCAGAATCTAAATGTTTAAAACTTTGAACGTCTTTCAGATCTGTTTAATTGATTGTGATATTCTGAGGGTTACTGCGCTATCAATGTGTACCACTTTGGTCTTTTGGCATTTAAGCCAGCTCTAGCAGTGTTGCCCGTTGCGTTGACTCTATAGTATTTTCCTTATGCTTGCGATATCATTGGCCATTAATGCTGTATCATCAGCGCACCTCAGGTTAGTGATGTTTCTACCTCCTATATTAATGTCCATACCATCTGTGTCCGCCCTTCTTATGATCACTGCTGTGGATTGATGAAAAAATGCAGGGGATAGTATACAGCCCTGATGGACTCCTTTTGTTTTTATCTCAGAGAACTTACAGTGCATACCATTCTATAGGAGTGTTGCCTACGATCAGATTACAAATTTGCTATGAGCCAGATCAAATGCTTTAGAATTAAAACCCATTTCTGACATTGTGATTTTTGATACTGTCAAAAGCCTTACTGTAGTCTATGAACGCTATGGATGCGTTCTCATCAGTGTTTCAAATTTCTTTGACAGTATCTGCAGCACAAACAGCATGTCCGCAGTTCTACGTCTACGACTATGCCATGCCTTAAAACCCTGCAATGTTGTGAGAAGTTTTGGCTAGAAATCTGTATTTGTGGTCTGCGATTGCCCTAAAGCAACTCCAAGACAAAACACTCCCATCTCAACCCTCCTCTATCAACACACATACACATATACACACGCCACACCACACCACACCACACACACCACACACACCACCACACACATACACACACACGCACGCACACACACACACACACACACACACGCACACACACACACACACACACACACACACACACACACACACACACACACACACACACACACACACACACACACACACTCACACACATGTACCCCCCCCCCCCACACACACACACGCGCAGAGGAAAAAATCATAATAAGAAGATTTGGCTAATTTTGATGTCGGAAGTGTTAATCCGTCTTGGAGAAGCATCTCTGCATTTTACGAAAGACTGTAGATGAAGGAACTATTCCAGATGCTGCCCACAGTGGAACTAGAGCACCATGGGGACAGGGGACTACAAAATCTGTCTCTGAAAAAAAATCTTGTACACAGGCCAAGCATACAGGTTTTCCCAGAGTAAAGTAAACCCATATCTGCCTGGACTTTATAAAGATTGTAGTCACCTACTCCTTGTCATCAGTGTTGACTGGATTACCCTCAATACTGCAGCCACGAACAGTGTCCACAGTTTGCTTTTGATGCATTATGACGGATGGCACTGAGGATGAGAATGATGCTGCTGTGGTGATCCTCCACAAGTACAGTCATTTTCTTTGTTTCTTATCGTAATAGGGATTTCATCACATTAAGCAGGCCTGAGAGATACAGAAACATGCAATCGGCATTCAAAGTAGCTGATGTTTGGCTGTGGGGTTTCGGTCTTTCCATTAAGCCCATAGCAAACTTCTTTCGGAGAGGAGTTGGCTGAGGCACACAAAACCTCTTGCCTATTCGAGGACATAACTTTCGAATCCTGCGTGATGGAAAGTTGAACCAAGATTGCTAGTGAGATACCAGTTTTTGAGAAAAGTATATTTTTTTCACTTATCCATATTTCTTACGATTGAAGCAAACAGGAAAACATACACCACAGATAATAATCACAAATATGAGACATGTGAGATACTTTCTGTTTCTTTGGACGACTGGGTGGGTTTTTAATTTTTTTTTTTACAAGATCTGTATAGTTTAGAAAAAAGAAATGCAAATCAAAAAGCTTGTCTTCAACCTCATGGACAGTGTCAGTGATTTTGGTTCTTTAGGTCAAAATTTTATTTTCAAAGCAGTCATTTATCTTCTATGAACAAATTTGAAAGTATACAAATCATGTAAGAGAGACATACCTCAGGAAAAAAGGGGTTAAGCCTTCTTTTCTCACCTCACCTCTCTCTTCATCTACCTCTCTATTTCAATCCTCAATAATTGGTGATCTCGTTTACACCAAGCCATGTTATTTCCATTTGTATTATATTCAGAAGATTTTTTTTTTTTTGGGGGGGGGGGGGGGGGGGGTTCCAAAGTATTATTCTAAACATACACTTGTTGTATTGTATCGCATTGCATGATATTGTACTGTGTTGTATTGTATTGCCTTGTATTGTTTTGTTTTGTGTGCCCTTTTCACTCACGGCTGATTTTTCTGTGTAAAATTGGGGCTTGAGAATAGCTTGTGGCCACAAGAGTAACGCCACCCATCAAAATATCTGTCTATAAGTGAATTTGCTTCCCTATGAGAGTAGTTTTTGTGTAAAGAATTTATCAAGACAACTCTCGTGCTGCTGTGGGCTCTTTTACGTGCACTAAATGTGTTACACATGGGACTTTGCCTTATAGTCTCACACAAAAGACTACTAGCACTCAGACTGCCACTTAAAGTCGAGTGGATGTAGTTAAAGGTTCAGGTTCAAATGAGAATCATGAATGGAGTCTCCTCACTTTCTCGTTTTCTTGACTTCTCGCTTTCTCACTTCCTGGCTTTCTGGTTTTCTGGCTTTCTGGCTTTTTGGTTTTCTGGCTTTCTGGTTTTCGGTTTTCTGGCTTTTTGGCTTTCTGTGGTTTTCTGGATTTTTGGCTTTCTGGCTTTCTGGCCTTTTGGCTTTTGGCTTTCTGGTTTTCTCGCTTTCTCGACTTTTCGCTTTCTCGATGGGCCACTATGCTTACACGTTAAAATGTAGTTGAGAAATGTTAGGTCATGTCAGCAAGTTTTGTTTCACCGTTTAGCTTTGAAGAGTGTCATTGAGTTGATTATCAAGCCAGCTGGTAACATGACTTTGTTATAAATTCATTTTTCATCATAGAGTTAGTTATCTAGTCAGTTTGTTTGACCCACATTTGATGCTCTGTTGAAACATTTGTCATGTTTATGTTCTATTTTTCCATGCACTGACCTTTGGTCTCTTGACCCTACCTCTGTCTTGAGGTCATTTCTTATTTTATTTTATTTTATACCACTTTTATGTCACAGCAGATTCCTCTGCGTGAAATTCGGGCTGCTCTCCCCGGGGAGAGTGCGTCGCCACAAGTGCGGCGCCTACCCGTACCCATTATTATTTTTTTCCCCCTCATGGATGGTGTCTAAACATGACACTTCACGACATTTCATGTTGTGATATCGGCTAGGGGCGATTTTGCTTTGTTTTGATAAGAGTTGTGTGATCTGATTTGGTTGATCTAGTCATTATTTCAAGCACACATGCACTCACATTTTTCAGCTCTGTGTGTGTGTGTGTGTGTGTGTGTGTGTGTGTGTGTGTGTGTGTGTGTGTGTGTGTGTGTGTGTGGTGTGTGTGTGTGTGTGTGTGTGTGTGTGTGTGTGTGTGTGTGTGGGCGCGCGCGCGCAAGCGTGCGCCTCTCCAACTGTCAATCTGTTTCTCAGTTTCTTTGTCTCTCTGCTCTTCTCTCTGTTTCACTTTGTCTAGATCTACATGTCTTGCTATCAGCCGATGTGTGAGCAAAAACACTATCTTAAAAAAAACAAACGGAACCGTTTCTTGATGTCATTTTTATTAACAAAATCATGATTAAGGTCGGTACATATTTTCTCTTTAGGTTTTCTGGCTTTATTCGTTTTATTCCATTCATTCTTATGTGTCAGAAGCACCAGAATAAACTTGAGTTGTTGGAATAAGCCTTTCGGTGTTTGTTTATGAAACCACATCATCCTATTACCGTAGTTCTGAACCTTGATTGCTCTAATACTCCTTCAGTCTTAGTTCAGTGACAGACTTTATACTCTGCGCTTAAATTATTTTAAATTTTTTACATCATTGGTGTTTACATGCATGATAACGCATTATTATTGTACATGATAACAAAATTGTTCCATCTTTTATATATATATTATATTATATTATTATATTATATTATATTATATTATATTATATTATATTATATTATATTATATTATATTATATTATATTATATTATATTATATTATATTATATTATATTATATTATATTATATTATATTATTCTTTTATATCGAGGATAACAGAATAAGCAATCATGTGCTTTTTTTCGTCCGGTCCCCGTGTGTATGCAGTTTTGTAAATATTGTCATCTGTTCCCACCGGCACACGATGGCCTACTCTTACGAAAAGCGGAACAGAATTTAACGTGTGCGCAAGATGTGTGCCTCGGTTTAAAGTCTCATCCGAAGGACTTTTGGGGAGAGTGGAGTCAGCACTGATGTTAACTCCAGGAAGAAAATTTCCATCTTGTTTTATGTGCCATGTACAGTAGGCTCTGGTCAGCTTCAACATGTTCTGAGTTGTCAATAGTTTTATAGTTTATTTTATTCTATTTTATTTTATTCTTTTGTATCGAGGATAATGGAATAAGCACTCGTGTCCTTTTTTACATCCAGTACCCGTGTGTGTGCAGTTTTGTAAATTTTGTCATCTGTTCCGACCGCCACACAATGGCCTACTCTTACGAAAAGCGGAACAGGATTTAACGTGTGTGCAAGATGTTCTGCGTGCGTTCGCACACGGGGCCTCGGTTTATAGTCTCATCCGGAGGACTTTCGGGGAGAGTGGAGTTAGCACTGATGTTAACTCCAGGGGAATAATCCCCTCGAACGGGAATCGAAACCGGGTCGTCAAATTGCGAGCGCGATGTTCTGACCACTCGGCTATCCTAGTCCCCTACTGTAAGACAAAGGTGGAAAAAAGGTGAGAGATGGGTGGAGACAAACATGCTGATTAAATATTTACGAATTTGTGTCTGACAACGTTCAGAGAATAGAAAACAGACACATCGTCGTTCGGATGAGACTATAAACCGAGACCCCGTATGCGAACGCACGCTGAACATCTTGCGCACACGTTAAAACCCCGTTCCGCCTTTCGGAAGAGCAGGCCATCGTGTGCCGGTAGGAGCGGATGACAAACTTAAAAAAACCCAGCATGCACACACAGGTGTCGTGTTTAGACACCATCCCTGAGGGAAAAAATAATGGGTAGGCGCTGCACTTGTGGCGACACGCTCTCCCCGGGGAGAGCAGCCCGAATTTCACGTAGAGAATCTGCTGTGACATTAAGCGGTATAAAATAAATAAAAAAAAATGTGGACACAGCATCGGTACTTTGTGATTGCATGAAGCTGGTGTACACATTTTCCCTGTGGAAACAGCCGACAACACACACTGGTATCATCTCCTCCCCCCCCAAAAAAAAAAAAAAAAGAAAAAAAAAGCCAGGTCCTATCCTATCACAAAACCCACCATCACTCCTCAACAAACAAGCAAGACAAGACAAGCCACCATGACGCAGTGGTTAGCGCCTTGGGTTTCGGACTGGAAGGTCGCGGGATTGAATCCCATAAGAGTCGTAGGGATTTTTCGAACTCCGGCCGACTCCTACCCAGAGTGAGTGTACTGTGGGCTCAGTGGGGAGACTGGGACCACACAGTCGAGCTTCATTCACTTTACGGATGCGAGTTTGAGAGTGTTGCTCGAATTACCTGACCAACACTGCAGGTGTCTGTATCTCTCGGGCCCGGTTGACGCCGGGATGTATTATGATAGTAAGTGTAGAGTACAACCCTGTCAAGTAGTCTCAAAGCAGAGACACTTCCACAGCAGCACCATTACATCATCCTCATTACCATTGATAATCACTCACTCACTCACTCAGTCCCATGTCCCAAAGGACGTAGGGGGGACATGAGAGAAGACGCAACAGAGATCTTTTTCCATGCTTCACGATCCTGTGTGGCTAGTAGGAGGTGTTGCAGGGGTTGGGCGGTCCAGTCTTTGATGTTGTCAACCCATGATTTCTTTTGGCGGCCTCTTCTTCTCTTGCCCTCGACTGTTCCTTGCAGGATGGTTTTTGCTAGGGTGTTGTGTCTTGTGGTGTGACCAAACCACATCAGCTTTCTCCTCTTTATGGTGGAGAGCAAAGGCTCTTGGGGGCCCACACGCTTTTTGATTTCTTCTTTCACATAGTTATTGGTCTTGTGTTCTTTGTATGATATTTTGAGGAGTCTTCTGTGGCACTTGTTCTCGAATGCTTGGATTCTCCTCTCTAACTCTGCTGTCAGAGTCCATGATTCACAGCCATATAGGAGGATAGATATCACGAGGGATTTGTAAAGGTGGTATTTGGTGCAGAAGCTGATGTTGTTGCTTCTGATGATCTTCTCGAGTCTGACTAGAGCAGATGTTGCTGTTGCAATGCGAGCTTTCACTTCATTGTTTGATGTGCCATCTTTTGTTAGGATGGAGCCTAAGTATTTGAATTGGCTCACCTCTTCTAGTGTTTCTCCATTCATCTTTATTTCCGTGATGTCATTACTCGCGCTGTTGACCATGATCTTTGATTTCTCTGTACTGACCTCCATGCCGTATGCGCTCGCTCGATCTGTTAAATTGTCTGTGAGGATTTGCAGTTCTTGTTTGCTGCTGCCCATGAGGTCAATGTCATCTGCAAATCTGAGGTTGCAAAGGGGTCTTCCACCAATGGAGATGGAAGTGTGGTGGTTTTGCAGTGTCTCTGTCATGATGTTTTCGAGGAAGAGGTTGAAGAGTACAGGTGAGAGAAGGCAGCCCTGGCGAACCCCAACGGTGGTCTTGAAGAACTCGCCCACGTGATTATTCATAAAAACTGCACTTTCTGCGTTCTCGTACAGAGCTTTGATGACTTCAATTTGATAATCAAACAATGATAAAAAAATAATTGCCTCTGATTCGGTGGTCCCATTTGCTCTGGTCTTATGGTGACCTCAGATTTGGTTTCCCCATACACTTCTGTGCCTGTGATGAGTTTGTGTCAAAGCCTTTGGGGTTGGAGGTTCGCGGGGGACTGGCGTTGGAGGGACGTTGTGGTGGTCGCCACCTCGGATGGGTTACTCACTCAGTCTGGCTCTGCGACTGAGCGAATTCTGTGGTTAGTAGGGGGCTTAGTAGATGGTGTCCTGCGTTTGTTAGCTCAGAACAGGCACCCCTAAAAACCACAAAAGTGACCCAGCAGCAGCGCAGGGCCCCTCTGACTGGTGGCCCTACGACGGCCTGGTATTGATGAGCTCCCTGTGGACTCCTGATCCTGAGGATGAGACAAAAAAAAATCTGGGAATGGCTGTGGCAGGGAGATTGAAATGAGCAGCGTGGGAACAGCAGAACGGGGATTTCACAGAAGATAAGGCAGAAAAAACGAGCAAAACAAAACCGACACACCCGAAAAAAAAAGCAAAAACAAACAATAAGGGGACGCAGTTATTCCTGACCGAGTGTGTGCGTTTATATTTAAAATCTGATAATCTTTTGAGAATGGTCGCATGTATGTGGATGATTCAAAGGCAAGCGCTTTCATTTGTTAGAGGTATTTATTTATCTATTTATTTTATTTATTTATTCTTTTATATCAAGGATAATGGAATAAGCACTCATGTGCTTTTTTTTTACATCCAGTCCTCGTGTATATGCAGCTTTTTGTAAATCTTGTCATCTGTTCCTACCGGCACACAATGGCCTACTGTTACCAAAAGCGGAACAGGATTTAACGTGTGCGAAAGATGTTCTGCGTGCATTTGCACACGGGGCCTCGGTTTATAGTCTCATCCGAAGGTCTTGGTAGAGAGAGAGAGAGAGAGAGAGAGAGAGAGAGAGAGAGAGAGAGAGAGAGAGAGAGAGAGAGAGAGAGAGAGAGAGAGAGAGAGAGAGAGAGAGAGAGAGAGAGAAGAGAGAGAGAGAGAACTCAACTCCTCAACTCAAGAACTTGATAATTTAATTGTATAGGCCATGTATAATTGTATAGGCCATGTAACCAGTTACAAATCCATGGGTAATCATGTATGACTGAATGCTTTAAATACAGCATTACACTAGTTCAAACGCCCAGTTTGAAAGCAACATCAGTTACAGAAAGGAAACAGCACGTCTTTAGCGACGTTATATCTGCGAAGTTTGGAATTAAATTAGCGATGGATACATACTATATATTTTTTCTGGGATAAATTGTACTCGTAAGTTACTTTGAACATTACAATAAAGGAGAAAATGCAGTTCTGTTTTTATTCCATAGTGACAAAGTAAACACAGAAGATCTTGCTCAGAAGCGGCTGAGTAGCGTTGTGTGTGCGTCTGCAGATCAGATATTCATAATCTAAGTCTGATGTCACGGATATGCTTATTAGGCACCAAGGCAAAGTAAGTTTTCATAGACACAGATGATTTAAATGAACGATACACATCAAATCTAGTACTATTGTTACCATGTTCATTTCACTTTTGATAGGAACAATCGATTAATCTTTACCTAAGCTAACCTAAGAAAGCTTTATGGTTAGTAATAACTTGGTTTTCCCACACAAAGCCTAAACCACTCTCATATACATTTTACAAATATGTGATACCTAACACATTTTATCATCATTATGGAGGGACAAAAGCATGTTGTAGGCTTTTTGAAGGAGTCTTGATTTTCTAACTCCGTAGCCAATGTTTGATGGGCGCCGCCTTCAATATGCTGGCCCAAGAGAAGCTGAGGTCTTTGATGCCTCGCTCCCTTACGACCACATAGGTTATGGGGCACCTTTACCTTTAGATCAGATCAACGTATTCCATTGCCACACAGCTTGATAGGCATCAAATACAACAAGAAGTAACACAACGTGTGCAATACAAACGCAATACAAAGCTATGTTACACATACAACAAAGAAAATATCGTGGAGAAAAACATGTGCAGGTAACCAGTTACGACGTCTTTTTCATAACCCAAATGATTTTTATCAAACGATACCCAAAAATTCCCCTAAAAGAGAAAAAAAATCTATACAGACAGCTTTTGAGATTTTTTTTTTGATTTTGTTGCTAGCGCTTTGCATTTAGCCTGACCTTACGTGAGTTTCTGCTTCTGGTTGAGCACTCTTCAGAGGTCCTGGCTTTGGCTGAAACATTACAGCAAGACACTTTTCATACTTCAGAAATGGCTATTGGAGTCCTAAGAATTAATTCAAATTCTTGTGGCTGCCATCAAAATAGGAATATAAAAAAGAGAAAGAAAATAGCTTCTAATAATTGTTGGGAAAACGTTTACACAGTGAAAAATAGATAGCTAATGAATTTTTTGTTCTTTATGTTCAGGAACGTTTTGGACTGCAGTATATGTGGCACGAAAAGCAATCAAAAACGCAATAGCATGATTGAATGTAAGGATACACATTTCAGATTAGTACACCATCAGCTACAGTAGCAATGTGAATAGTGGCACGAGAACAACACTTACCATTTTTACGATTTGTCTCCGACATTTTTGGTTCAACTTGAAAACTTACTTCAATTCACATTTTGTGACAAGATCTACACTCAGCTTAACTTATCAAAGAACCTAATGTAATGGGGTAGTATGTAGATTAACTCCCATGTGATCAGAGCCCTGTCACAGCGTTGTGTTACTAAATCGGGACACACCTGAGAATTGTGTGGTGCTCTGTTTCCTTGGGTGGTGGTCGAAAACCCTCCATTGCATACACCTAGCCTTTCATGGTAAAGGTTGAATTTATGCAAAATCTTTTAAAAGGTCACATCCTTATTGGCAAGCTGTACCCACCCGAAATGCTATACAAAGATGGGACATCATAGATCTCTATTCTGCAACAATAATATCTGAAGCTAGCTGGTTGTTCTGATTAATGGTGCTTGATTTATCAATTTGAATGGGACACCACTGCTGTTCTCTAACGAAAAGCCCATCAATGAAGACAGAAGAAAAAAAGGAGGGATTTTGTTTTTCTTCAAAACCGATTTTATTGTACACAAGCTTTACATATTAGTACTTGTTCAAGGTCTTGCTACAGTGCCACATCATAAGTAAAGAATACCAAATAGAAAAAAGCTTCACAATGCAACGTGACATTCGTGAAATCAACTAATTTGGTTTTAGAAGAATCATTCTGTTCAGATATTGTGCAATGCCTTTAAATAGGTTTAGCATCACAAAAGAAAAGACACTGAAATCAATTAATCTGGTTTTAGAAGAATCATTCTGTTCGGATGTTGTGCAATGCCTTTAAATAGGTTTAGCATCACAAAAGAAAAGACACTGAAATCAATTAATCTGGTTTTAGAAGAATCATTCTGTTCGGATGTTGTGCAATGCCTTTAAATAGGTTTAGCATCACAAAAGAAAAGACACTGAAATCAATTAATCTGGTTTTAGAGGAATCATTCTGTTCGGATGTTGTGCAATGCCTTTAATAGGTTTAGCATCACAAAAGAAAAGACACTGAAATCAATTATTCTGGTTTTAGAGAATCATTCTGTTCGGATGTTGTGCAATGCCTTTAAATAGGTTTAGCATCACAAAAGAAAAGACACTGAAATCAATTATTCTGGTTTTAGAAGAATCATTCTGTTCGGATGTTGTGCAATGCCTTTAAATAGGTTTAGCATCACAAAAGAAAAGACACTGAAATCAATTATTCTGGTTTTAGAAGAATCATTCTGTTCGGATGTTGTGCAATGTCTTTAAATAGGTTTAGCATCACAAAAGAAAATACACTAACCTTAATAATCCACTTTACCGCCAACAGCATTACCGAATACAAGGGAAATAAATGTAGCACAGATCATTATAATACCCTTTACTTCAAACAGTAATAGCTGCTGTAGGATTATCAAGACAAACCGGGAAAGCAAAACAGCAGTTCTGATACTTTGTTTTTCCTTTGTTTCCATTTTTTTTAACTTTACATTTTGATCTAATTTCTTAATGCAAGATCTTCACTGCACTTTCTATATAGACTAACCGTTCTTGAGAGTAAAAAAAAAAGCCCTGAAATAAAAGTTCCTGTGTTCATGTTTAAAACAGACCATAAACAACCCTTGTCTAAGCTTTTCAGGTAGAAGCTCCTCCTCTCTCCCCCCTTTTGGAAAGTGCCTCTGTGGCACTGACCTGTGGCTACCAGTCCACATTCTTCAATCTCTGGCGTTCTGATGCCGCAAACTTGAACATTTGCGATAGGCAAAGGGGGGAAAAGCTGGGTAAACCAGCGTCATTAAGGAAGTTGGTTGACTTCGCTCACGAGGTTTAACTACCCATTTATCTTGACATTGTCAGGTAAATAGACAAAATGCAGACTTTTCGTCCTAGGTTTTTTTTTCTGTACTTTGTGCTTTTTTAAAAGACTTCTGAGTCAAAGGAAAAGAAATGAGAGAGATTCTTTAACAGTCTTCCTATCCGGGTAGAATAAAATATATAGCCAAAGGAAAGGGATAGCTACTTCCTAACCCATCCCAGAACATTTCCCCGGTTACTCCCATCCTCTGGCCAGTGCTGGTCAAAACGGGCCCTAACAAATTGCAGGCGGAACAGTTGTCCCCTCTGAACCACCACCCCCCTCCAAACTCAGCCGCGCAGTTGATATCAGTATTGTTGTCATAGTCAGCATCGTAGGTGCTGAACCGCGCTCCGTTCAAATCACTCATACAATCTAGCAGCTCGGAGGTCGGCGGCGAAACGCCTACAGAAAGAGCGTACCCGCTCGCTTCATCACTGACCACAAAATCTTTATGACTGCGGTAGATTCTCTGGCCGTTCAGTATGACCCGGAATTTGAGCGTGAACGTCTTGCTGTTGGTGAGCTGGTAGAGTTTCTCCAGGCCCACCCAGTAGTCATCGCTGGCGTTCCCGAACCCTTCACGAAACTCTTGCCATGTTCGGTTGAGGGAGAAAGAGGGGTTTCTCGCGGATGAGGATGAAAGTTCGGGTGTTGATATCCAGCATCTGGCAGTAGACAGGAAAAGGGGCCGGGGAGAGGGCAGGCTTGATGAGGTAGACTCCGCTTTCGGTGAGACCCCCGCTGACCCTCCCTTCTGTGCAGTCTGCAACATGAGGAACAGTGTTGTGGGATTAAACACAGCGCTTTAGCGTAAACTAGCAGAACCAGCCACACTGGATGTGTGGTCGGTCGCTCCTATCCTCCGTCGTTTTAGTACTTCTGCTTAGTTTGTACTGAGAGCTTTACTATTCTTCTTCTTCTCCTTGCTGCTTTTCCATCACCACCACCACCGCCACCATCACCACCACCATCACCACCACTACCATCACCACCACCATCACCACTACTACCATCACCACCACCACGACCACCATCACCACTAACACCACTACCATCACCACAATCACCACCACCACCCGCAGGAACAACAACCAACTGCGACTGCGATCACCTACTACTTCACTACTACTACTATGCTGCTAGCTGCTGCTGCTAGCGTACTATGCTGCTACTGCTACTGCTGCTGCTGCTAGCTGCTACTACTACTACTACTACTACTACTACTACTACTACTACTACTACTACTACTACTACTGCTACGCTGCTGCTGCTGCTGCTTACTTCTGCTGCTACTACTACTCTACTACTACTACTATCTACTACTACTCTACTGCTACTACTACTACTACTACTACTACTACTTACTACTGACTGGACTACTACTACTACTACTACTACTACTACTACTACTACTACTACTACTCTACTACTCTACTCTACTACTACTACTACTGACTACTTGCTCTGCTGCTGCTGCTGCTGCTGCTGCTACTACTACTACTACTACTGCTGCTACTACTGCTACTAGCTACTCTACTACTACTACTACTACTACTACTATACTACTACTACTACTACTCTCTGCTAACTTCTATACTTGCTACTGCTGCTGCTGCTGCTGCTACTACTACTACTACTACTACTACTATACTACTACTACTACTACTACTACTACTAACTACTTCTACTACTACTAAAGTTAAAGGTAAAGGTGTCCCATAACCTAGGCGGTCGTAGGGGAGCGAGGCGTCAAAGACCTCAGCTTCTCGAGGGGCCAGCATATTGAGGGTGGCGCCCATCACCTCTCCCTCGCTGCTTTACCTTCCCTGACCCTAAAGAGGGCAGGTACCCATTTACAGCTGGGTGAACTGGAGGAACTGTACTGTAGACCACTATTTTCTTCTTCTTCTGCTACTACTACTACTACTACTACTACTACTACTACTACTACTACTACTACTACTACTACTACACACCACTACACTACACCTACACCACACTACTACACTACACCACACACTCACTACACACCACCACCACACTCCTACTACTACAGGCTCTAGCATATCCTACAGACACCAATATTGTCAAAGAAAAAGGGCAACTGGTAACATGGTGCGGAAAAAAAAGAATAACCTGAAAATGACTGAAATCCTATTTGAGTGCTTATTTTCTACTCCATATGCGTCTAAAAGAAAGCAAACTTCACTAGAAGTTGGAGTTATCTCCTGTAGGCCTACATCTTTTCAACATACAAAAAGCGATTTCAGAAAGATCTAAAAGATGCTCAGTGGTAGAAGCAGACAAGAACCCACAAAAGCACTTTTGATATGGCATTTCCTTCATTTTTTATCTGTCTATCTGCGTTCGCGAGAGAGAGAGAGAGAGAGAGAGAGAGAGAGAGAGAGAGAGAGAGAGAGAGAGAGAGAGAGAGAGAGAGAGAGAGAGAGAGAGAGAGAGAGAGAGAGAGACAGACAGACAGACAGACAGACAGACAGACAGACAGACAGACAGCAGAAGACAGAGACAGACAGAGACAAGACGAGAGACAGAGACAGAGAGACAGAGACAGAGAGACAGAGACAGAGACAGAGAGAGAGAGACAGAGACAGAGAGAGAAGAGACAGAGACAGAACAGAGACAGAGAGACAGAGAGAGAAGATTGTTTTTGTGGTGGCAAATTGCACTAAGTAGCTAGCTGCACCCCATACCCTCCACCCTCCACCTCTTCCTGTTCAACTGGGAACGTTGTGGAAAGGGATCAGGAGACAAACAAAGACGATGGAGATAACAAGCCTTATGCATAAAAAATATAAGGACGAGAAGCGTAGCATAGAACTTTCAAGTAATGCGATTGTCATCAGGGATACCAGAGAAAGCACGAGGAAATCGTCGGAGAGGGAGGAGGCGGCGGAGGGGAGGAGCGAGGAAGGTAACGGGAAAGACTGAGAGGGCGGGGAGGAGCAGAAGGGATGAGAGAGGAGGAGGAAACGGTATGGGTAGTTTGTTTTAAGGAGTTTTGTTGATTTTTTTTTGTTTTTTGGAAACATGATCCACACAACTCCTCATGATGACTTCTTGTATACATACTTACACACCAGTCACCGCGCACGCACGACACGCACACACACGACAACACTAGCATCAAACCAACACCACACCACCCGCACCCACACCACACACACACACACACCACACCACACCACTACAACCCACCACACACACTATACACCACTCACACCACACCAACACACCAACACAACACACACACACCACACACACACAACACAACAACCCCACACCACACCACACACACACACACACACTCAACACACCACAACACCACACACACAACACACACACACACACACCACACCACACACACAAACACACACAAAACACACACACACACCACACACACACATAACACACACACACACACACCAAAAGTAAGAGCTTCTGCTTATTACTAAACTAAAACAAAAAAGATACTGTATTCGATTCATTAAACAGAAATTTACCCTACGCAAGTCAAACTTTATATTTTTCCTTTTTTTTTTTAAAACAAAAAAAAACAATAACATTTGGTATCAAAATCGATCGATAATATAGAACAAGTCACGCTAGTTATCAATTCCAATCAGATGGGAAAGATCCCGTGACGACAACCATTATTTTCTTTAGTCAGCCCGAATCACAAAACGAGCCTGGCGCCACAAATTTCCGTTTGCGTCACAAAGCAAGCTCTGCTGGCCTTCAGACTCCGAAACAACTATTAATTTCCTTCTTTTTTTTGTCGTTGTTGTTGTTCTTGGGTTTTTTGTTGTCGTTTTTCTTTTTTGCTTTTCAGCCTAAAAGCTGCTTCCCTTCATCGAAGCATTGTCTGCATCAAGAGTGCGAGGATGAAAGCGAAAAAAATGGTAGAGCCTTACCTCTCGTCATTCTTTTGTCCATCCTCCATGCTTGTTGAAAGTTTCTTGTTTTGCTTGTGGAACGTTTCTCTTGGTTTCGGGTTGTTGTTGTTGTTGTCGTTGTTGTTTTTTCTATTATTGTTCTGTAAATATTTCATTTCCTATTTTTAAAAAAAAAGTTGTGTATTTCTTTGGTAGCTGAAGCCAAAGGGAAACAAACCATCCTAAAAGACTTGCGCATTACCGCTTTAAGTAAATACTCAACATATTGATGCGACATTATCGTCTAGAGTAGTTGGGTTATTTCTGTCGTTATCAAAACACATTGCACGAAAGAGATGCTGATTTATGATTTATTTGGAGGAGAGTGGTGAAAACGAGACAGATTAATTAACTGATCGTCAGATACAGAGACAGATGAAAGGGCGACTGTTTTGACTGACAGACACACAGACAGACAGACAGACAGAAAGACAGACAGACAGACACACATACACACAAACACACCACGCACGCACACACACGCGACTAAAATACTGTCTAAAATCACTTTTTTTAGTGGATAGATGTGAAAACGAAGACACACACCCCACAACACACACACACACGCACGCACGCACGTACACACACACACACACACAACACACACGCACGCACACACACAAACATACACACGCACGCACGCACATACACACATACACACACACACGTACGCACACACACATATGCACGCATACAGGGGAGAGGGCCATGGGTGGTTGGGTCAGGATATCCTTAGTTTATAGTGCTGCAGTCGTGATCAGAGGCTGGGATTCAAGCCCAGGTTCGTGCCAATATCGAAACGTCCGTACAGCGTTTGCTGGGTTACAGACACAGACATGTTACTTTCCCTGGATCTGAAGTATTTTCCACTTTACATTTTGTACATGATCTGGGTAAAAAAAAAGAGATCTGTTTGTACTCGATATCAGGATTAAAATAATGATTTCAACTCTTGCTCTTTCTTGTAGATTCATGCATGCATGCATCCATGTATCCATGCATGTATCCATGCATGCATCCATCATGCATCCATCCATGTATCCATCCATGTATCCATCCATGCATCCATCCATGAATCCATCCATCCATGCATCCATCCATACATCCATCCATGATCCCTCCATCCATGCATCCATCCATGCATCCATCATGCACCCATGCATCCACCATGCATCCATGCATCCACCATGCATCATCCATACATCCACCCAAGCATCATGCATCCATCCATACATCCATCCATGCATCCATCATATCCATCCATCATCCATCCATGCATCCATGCATACATCCATCTAATCCATCCATGCATCCATCCATGTCTTCCTGCCTCTGTAGCTAAACAGACAGAGGAGTGATCACTGTAGCCTATCTGTCACTGCAAATACCTCTGCATGGAAAGTTGTGCTGCTCTCCCAAGACAGCACGTTGCACTAGGGCAGCACCCCTCCCCTATTTTCCCCTCTTTTTGTCTGTAGATATGTTTCTTTTCTGTGAAAAAGTATTTTTTCTGAAGATTTTTTTTTTAAAAATACAGAGATAACCCTCTTGTTACCATGGTATGTTCTATGTGTGCTAAATGGTGTGTTGTATTCGTGGTCTTGGGTCTAGCACCTCATCTACATATAGTCTAGTCAATTAGGAAAAAAAGTCCTACTATGGAGTCAAACCTACGATCTCTTCCAATCTGAACTGATGCGTTACCGATAGACCACTGTCACAACTCGGGCCCATCGCCCTGTCCTCAGCGCTGCCCATGTTCCATCTATCCTTTGTCCTTCGGATGAGACTATAAACCGAGGCCCCGTGTGCGAGCGCATGCAGAACATTTGCGCACACGTTAAATCCTGTTCCGCTTTTCGTAAGAGTAGGCCATTGTGTGCCGGTGGGAACAGATGACATGATTTCAAAAAAAACTGCATACACACGGGGACTGGATGTAAAAAAGCACACGAGTGCTTATTCAATTATCCTCGATACAAAAGAATAAATAAACAAATACAATAAAATAATAAATATCCTCATTGTCTTCCCCCCCCCCCCATTGTGAAGATGCTGTGGGAGCGTGTGTGAGTGTATGAGAACGTATCATTCTTATTGATTTTTTCCTGCTGTATTTTTGGTAGGGGTTAGAGGTGTTAGGAAGTGTGGAGGGGGGGGGGGAGGGGTGTCTGGCATGCAGCTTAGAGTTTTTGAACCTGAATGAAAGAGGAATAAAGCGTCTTGTTTGGGATATTTTGCCCTTGAGTTGTTTTGTGAAATTGCTGTGATTGCCACGTTATATTTTTGGACGAATTAAGAATAACGAGCTAGTCACACCAAACGAAGCCTATCCTTTCGAGGACAGACTTGGACAACCCTTTTGGGTTTGTGTTTGTGTTGTGAGAACCGCTGACCATTAATTAATTAAAACCGGTTTCTTATCATTTCTTTTGCTGCATCGACTCATCTTCTGTGATATTACTGTTCTGCTGTTCCCACGCCGCTTTTTTTCAATTCATCCTCCCACAGCCATACCCTGATTCCTGACGTCGCATCCTTAGTGTCGAAGTCCACATAGATCCGCCACAGCCATACCTGATTCCTGACGTCGCATCCTTAGTGTCGGAAGTCCACATAGAACCCTTAGATGGTCAGGGCGCCTTCGGTCCACCAGCCAAAGTGGGTGTCTCACTCAGTCTGGCTCCACGATTGAGCAAATACTGTCGTTAGTAGGGAGCTTAGTACGTGGTGTCCAGCGTATGTCAGCTCAGAACAGGAACCACTGAACACCATCAAAGTGACCCAGCAGCAGTGCAGGGAGGAACCTTTAGGCTAGTGGCCCCACGATGGCCAAATATTGTTGAGCTCCTTGTAAACTTCTGACCTTAAGGAGGATGAGACATAACGAACCTGGATATAGCTCTGGGGCGAGAAGATGGAAACGAGCAGTTTGGGAGGAACAACAAGGGATACGAACGTCACAGAAGATGAGGCAGCAAAAGAAAAAAGAAGAGTTGCTAACCACAGCACTGAGTGAGGTGGCTTGTCAAACCGGTTTCTGTTTTAGTGGAGGTCTGTGGGAGATGAGGCCCCCATTCTAAAAGCGCTACGTCAATTGCTGTCCACGCCGTAGGGATGCGCCAGCTGTAGTGTCAAGTATCACTTATGATTGGGGGGAGCAGTAAACAACTCTTCGTGTCCATGTCATTAGTGTCAATCCATAACAAGCGAAGCAAGTCATGCGGGGAATACAAAGCAAGAGGGGCGGGTGAAAGAGACATGGGTTTCTATCCTGTAGATCAATAGCACTGTCAGAGGTGGCTGCTGCTAGCTGGTCGTCTGATGGGTGATCGATATCACTTGGTGTGAGATTGCCCGGGTTTCTCTTTGGTGGTCGGTCGATACAGTCTGGAAGTGAATGCTGATTGTCCAATGTAACTAACCACGATAAAAACGGTGAGAACAGCCACGACAAGAACGCTAACACTATAATACTGCTGCTCCTTCTCTTCCTGATTGTTCGGATCGTGAATACACAACAACAGCAACAGCCACAGCCACAACAACAACGACCACATTACCACCACCACCACCACACCACCACCACCACCACCACCACCACACCACCACCACCACCACCACCACCACCAACTACTACTACTACTACTACTACTACTACTACTACTACTACTTACTACAACTACATACTACTACTACTATACTACTACTACTACTACTAACTACTACTACTACAACTACAACAACATACTACTACTACTACTACTACTACTATACTATACTATACTACTACTATATGATGATGGATGATGATGATGATGATGATGATGATGATGATGATGATGATGACGACAACGACGACGAAGACGACGACGATAGTAGCCATTATGATGAAAATGATGATGGTGGTGATGGTGGTGGTGATGATGATGATGATGATGATGGTGATGATGATGATGATGATGATGATGATGATGATGATGATGATGATAACAATATCAATAATAATAATAATAATAATAATAATAATAATAATAATGATGATGATGATGATGATGATGATGATGATGATGATGATGATGATGATGATAATAAATAATAATAATAATAATAATAATAATAATAATAACAACATTGACAAACAAAATAATAACAAAAATGATAATAATGATAATAATGATAATGGCGAATAATTAATGATGATAACAATAATAACAATAAAATAACAACAACAGCAACAATGATAATAGTAATAACAACAATAACACTACTACTACTACTACTACTACTACTACTACTACTACTACTACTACTACTACTACTACTACTACTACTACTACTACTACTACTTACAACCACCACCACTACCACCACTACCACCACCACCACCACTACCATCATCATCATCATCATCATCATCATCATCATCATCATCATCATCATCATCATCATCATCATCATCATCATCATCATGATGAAAACAGAATAGCAAAACAACCAACATATTCTAATTAGAGGAAGAATTAATTGTAAGCGGTCTAGAGGTAAAGACAGCTGTTTAGAGATAGCAGGCCTGTCACTCCAGCTGTCCAGAAGTAAAATATTAAAAAAGGTAAAGGTAAAAGTGTCCCATAACCTGTGTGGTCGTAGGGGAGCGAGGCATCAAAACCTCAACTTCTCTGGGGGGCAGAATGATGAGGGAGGCGCCCATCTCCTCTCCCTCACTGCTTTACCTTCCCTGACCCTAAAGAGGGCAGGTACCCACTTACAGCTGGGTGAACCGGTGGGAACTGTACTGATGAAACCAAGGCATGCAAAAACGGTCACCCATCCCATTGGCAACCACGCTCGACGCTAGCGCTGCTTAACCTTGGCTGGGGGGAAGGCGAGCGCTCTGACCTCCGAGCTATCCCGTCCCATAAATAAAATATTATGATTCCTGACATAAAACGTTGTGTTGTGGAGTGGTGTCTGGAACGGGACAATCTGAAACTGCTGCTTGCCGTCTGAAAGTAAAAGCAATGAGAGAAGGCGTGCTCCCATCACAGACCACAGCACTTAGCCCTGGTCAACATCACGAAACAAGAATCAGTCGCTCGATGGTCTGTTTCCACACGTGAGTAATAGTACACATTAAAGTGTTTCAGACATGAGAAGAACTTTTGGATCGGTGGTCTAGAGGTAACGGGCCTGCCTAGCCTAGAAAGCGAAAAGTCCAGGTCGGAGTGTGCGGTGGTTCGAATCCCGTTTGAGCCCAAAACTTTTCCCCCATCCGTTAGACCATGAGTGGTGGTATGAGCGCTAGTCTTTCCGATGAGACAATAAACCGAGGTCCCGTGTGTTACACATCCTTATTTAGCGCACGTAAAAGAACACTCGGCAACAAGGGGGTCGTCAAGGGCAAAATTCTGTGGGATAAAAAGTCACTCTGACAGGGAAACAAATACAGTTGCAGACAGGAAAAAAATGGAAAAAAATGGGTAGGCGCTGCACTTGTGGCGACGCTCTCTCCCTGTGGAGAGCAGCCCGAATGTAACGCAGAGAAATCTGCTGTGATATAAAGTGGTATAAAATGAAATAAAATCCACTGTAATGTACTGGTAATTCTTGTTACGTACAATGGCAGTTGTCGAAAGTGTACCTGCAATTCTTGATAATAGTTTTACTGGCAAGCCTCGACAACGTACGGACAGTCCTTGATCTTCGATATGTACGAGCAATCCTTGGTAATGAACCAGCAATCCTTGATAATATACTGTCAATCCTTGATACTCTACCTACAATCCTTTGCATTTTACCTTGAATTCTTGATACTGTACCAGCAATACTTGATAATCCACCAGCAATTCTTGATTACATACCGGCAATCTTTGATACTCTACTTGCAATCCTTTATATACCGGCAATCCTTGATGATATACCGGCAATCCTTGATACTCTACCTGCAATCCTTTATAGTGTACTGGCAATCCTTGATAATGCACCTGCAATCCTACATAGTGTACCTGCAATCCTTTATAGTGTATCTGCAATCCTTGATGATGCACCGGCAATCCTTGATAGTATAGTTGCAATCCTTGATTATGTACTGGTAATCCTTGATAGTATACTAGTAATCCTGAATAATGTCCCGGCAATCCTTGATAGTGTACTTGTAATCCCTGATAATATCTTGGCAATCTTTGATAATGTACCGGCAATCTTTGATAATGTACCGGCGATCTTTGTGAATGTACTTTCAATCCTGGACGGTATATTTGTAATCCTTGATGGTACATTTGCATTCCTTGATAAAGTGTTTCCAATTTTTTATTTATGTAATGGTAATCATTGATTAAGGCACTCGTAACCCCTGATAAGGTCAGTATTCAACGAGAAGCTACTGTAGTACTAGTAATCCTTGGGGTCGGGATAGCCTAGTGGTCAGAACATTGCGCTCGCAATTTGACGACCCGGGTTCGATTCCCTTTTGAGGAGATTTTTCTCCTGGAGATCAGTGCTGACTCCACTCTCCCCAAAAGTCCTTCAGATGAGACTCTAAACCGAGGCCCAGTGTGTGATCGCACGCAGAACATCTTGCGCACACGTTAAAACCTGTTCCACTTTTCGTAAGAATAGGCCATCATGTGCCGGTGGGAACAGATGACATTTACAAAACTGCATATACACAGGGACTGGATGTAAAAAAGCACATGAGCGCTTATCCCATTATCCTCGATATAAAAGAATAAAATGAATAAATGAATAAAACAAATGATAAGGTACTGGCAGTTACTAGCAGCCTACAATATTTGATGTAGATGTTAAAGAAAAAGAAAAAAGAACACATAATTTTATGATGCTTGATGTAATTTAGAAGTGCATGCATATATTTTTTCAATCTGTTCCTAAGAACACGTGTGTAGCTATGTATGTGTGTGCGTGCGTGCGTGTGTGCGTGCGTGTGTGTTATTTATTTGTTTATTTATTTATTCTTTTATATCGAGGATAATGGAATAAGCACTCACGTGCTTTTTTACATCCAGTATCTATCCTCCTATATGGCTGTGAATCATGGACTCTGACAGCAGAGTTAGAGAGAAGAATCCAAGCATTCGAGAACAAGTGCCACAGAAGACTTCTCAAAATATCATACAAAGAACACAAGACCAATAAATATGTGAAAGAAGAAATCAAAAAGCGTGTGGGCCCCCAAGAGCCTTTGCTCTCCGCCATAAAGAGGAGAAAGCTGATGTGGTTTGGTCACACCACAAGACACAACACCCTAGCAAAAACCATCTTGCAAGGAACAGTCGAGGGCAAGAGAAGAAGGGCCGCCAAAAGAAATCATGGGTTGACAACATCAAAGACTGGACTGCCCAACCCTGCAACGCCTCCTACTAGCCACACAGGATCGTGAAGCATGGAAAAAGATCTCCGTTGCGTCTTCTCTCATGTCCCCCCTACGTCCTTTGGGACATGGGACTGAGTGAGTGAGAGTGAGTGATGTATGCATGTGTGCGCGCCTGCGTGCGTGTGCATACGTGTGAGTGTGTGAGTGTATGTATATGTGTGTGCATGCGCGCATGCGTGTTTATGTGCGTGCAAGTGTGTGCGCATGTGTGCCTATGTATATATGCGTGCATGTGCATACATGTGTGTGTATTATGCAATAGGTGTATGTGTGTTTGCATGCGTTTCTTAGAAATGTCTGCATGCATACGCCATTGACTGAGCAATCGGGAAGCTGTCAATGAATTGTGTGTCCTGTTTTCTTATAATTACCTCCCCATTGTCTGAAGAACTCTATTGTAATGCTACATGGGCATTCACAAAGGTGTCATTGTCTATGAGACACACAGAGACACAGACACAGACACACAGACACACAGACACTCTCTCTCTCTCTCTCTCTCTCTCTCTCTCTCTCTCTCTCTCTCTCTCTCTCTCTCTCTCTCTCTCTCTCTCTCTCTCTCTCTCTCTCTCTCTCACGGAAAAGTAGCCAGTAACAAGAACAGTCGCAGGAGTCAGCGCCCTAGCAGCTAGTATAGGTCCGACCACCCAAATCAATGGACATTAATTACAATGTCAAGAACTAGTACAGTAAATTAAAGAATGAGATTATGGATAGTATAAGACATTTAAGAACAGGGGGAAAAATGCTGGTCCTGATCAGATAATTGGAGAATGCTTAAGCATGTAAACAGAACTGTAACTACTTTTCTTGTTCAGTTATTTAACCACCTGTTCGAAACGGGTGCTTTCCCTTTAGATCGGACTAAGTTTATAATAATACCAATTAATATAAAGGAGATATCAATAATTATATAAAGCTGACAGCTATTGGGGAATAACTCTCACCAGTGTGTTAGCAAACTTTATACTTACATTCTGAATAAAAGACTAACTAAATGGGTAGAAGACGAAGAAAAATTAGTTGAAGAACATGCAAGTTTTAGACCTAAGTACAGCACTGTTGATCATGTATTTACTCTATTATACTCTCTTGTGCAAAAGCACTTTCTTTCCAATAAAAAATATACGTAGCTTTTGTAGACTCTAGAAAGGCCTTCGATTCTGTAAATCGAAATATACTTCGGAATGTATTCCGCAAAAATGGAGTAAAGGGTAAACTATATATGGCCATTAGAGCTAGCTGTATAACTTCAATATTAGCGTGTGTGCGTGCAGGAAATGAATATTACGATTTCTTTGAATGCCCCCAGGCAGTGAAGCTGGGATGTATTTTACATGTTCCTTTTTTTCTAAATGAACTAGCTCTTCAATTGTCAAGAAAAGATAAACACGGTATTCCGTTTATACCTGGAGCAATCAAGGAGCTTTTATTACTTTTTGCTGATAATATCATTCTTTTGTCTGAAACTGTTAAAGGTTTACAAAACCAATTAAAGGTCTTAAAGGAGGAAACAGATCGTTTTGATCTAACAGTGAATAAGGATAAAACAAACATAATTGTTTTCAGAATGGGGTGGGCATTTATCAGTACGTGAAAAATGGTTTTATGGAAACGATGAAGACAAAATAGTGAACACTTACAAATATTTACAGATGCTATTTTCAACAAAGCTTAGTCTTAATTTTACATGGCAGGAATCTTGTAGGAAGGGTAAAAAGGGTGTAATAGAAAGAATTAAAACTTTACGGAAGCTCAAATCGACAGACTGTTCTCTACTCTGGAAGCTATTTGACACTCAGATAGAGCCTCTGATAACGTACGCTTCAGAAACATGGGGATTATATGTAGATCCACAAATAGAAAAAGTCCATACATTTGCCATAAAGCGTTTTCTGAATGTACCAAGTCATTCCTCAAGTACAGTACTATGTGGGGAAACGGGAAGATATCCTCTCTATATAAGAACTTTTGTAAAGTGCATTTAATAGTGGTTAAAACTACTAAAAATTCCTCACACCCGTTTGTGCAGACAGGCATATGGTATGATGATTGTACAGATTGACATAGGTAAAGACAACTGGGTATACCAATAAAAAAAGTTTTGTCAGAGCATGGTTTTGGTATTGTGTGGCAGTCTCAGGAAATAGGTAATGAGCGCCAGTTTCTTTCTGAATTCCAAGACAGGCTCAATTGTCCATTTTGTTTAAATGTTTTCCAGACAGAATAGTATCTGAAAATTATTACCAATAATATGGCACAAACTTAATTATGCTAGATTCAGACTAAGAACACGGGATTTTAATGCTAAGAAGAGATGGTTCCAGCCTGAGACATTCACGCTATTACCGTGTCCACTATGTGGTCACAATGTTTACGATGAAATTCACTATTTTCAATGTAAAGCACACAAAATTTTACGTAATAAGCATGATTTCTTCACTTTACAATCAGCAGTAAGTTCTCATATTGTTTTTATCCTGTCATCTGATAATGAACATGTTATCAAATCTGTAGTAAAGTATATTGCAGAAGCACAGAAAACAAGACAAAAACAAGCCAGTTTCAATTGTATTAATATTCCTGGACAAAATTAATAACTATCAAGACCAATTTAATTTTCGAGTTGGATGTTTATGGACGTTGATGTTTTTTGTTACATGTTATTTTCAAGGATTGTTAATTTCGAACCAGTTTGTACTTTTTTCTCCTTTTGTAATTAATTTGCAAATGGATTGACGCCAATACTGATTAGTTTTTCAGAAACTGTCGTATCTTTTCATTTCATAACACTTGGTTGTATTGATCGTGTATTTCACCTTTTGTGTACATTTTTGAAAACAGACATTTGTGCTTCCTCCCTTGCCAAAAAGCCAAGTTGGGCAATGACAATAAATTGTTAAAGCGTTAAAGCATATCTCTCTCCCTCTGTTCCTCAAGTTCTTTCTGTCTCTCATTAACACACACACACACACACACACACACACACACACACACACACACACACACACACACCACGCAAGCACACACACACACGCAAGCACACACACACACGCACGCACACACACACACAACACACACACAACACACACGCACGCACACCACACACACACACACACTCCTCTCCACACACATCACACACACTCTATCTCTCTCTCTCTCTCACACACACACACACTCACACAAACACACACACACACAACACACACAAACACACACAAACACACACACACACACTCACACAAAACACACACACACACACAAAAACACAGACACAAACACACACAAACACACACACACACACACACACACACACCACACACACACACACACACACAAACA